>JAJPGS010000041.1:0-1200000 GCA_028654335.1 Alnus rubra | reverse complement strand
ATTTGGAGGTGGTTGGGTATTCAGATTCAGATTTTGCTAGATGTGTAGATAGTAGGAAATCTACTTTAGGGTATACTTTTCTCTTGGCTGTAGGGGCTATATCCTTGAGAAGTAACAAGCAAACTATAGTTGGTACATCTACAATGGAAGCAGAATTTATTCGTGCTATGAAGCCATTACACAGACACTATGGTTGAGAAATTTTGTTGGTGATCTCAAAATTGTCGATTCTATAGCGAGGCCAATCAAGATCTTCTACGATAATCGTGTTGCCATATTCTTTTATAAGAATAATAAAAGTGGAAGCAGAAGTAAGTATATCGACATCAAGTATCTTCGTGTGAGAGAGAACATCAAAATGAATGAAGTGCTTATTAAGCATATCAGTATTGAATTGATGATTGCGAATCCTATGACTAAAGATTTATCGGTAAAGCTGTTTAAAAGTCATGTGAAACATATGGGGCTCATTAATTCATTTTGTACCTACTTCTTTCTAATTAGTCTATAGACATCAAGTTATTGTTAATAAAGTTTTGTGCACATTTGTTACATTATCCATGGGGATAAAATTAGAGTTGGACCCGAATAACTTATAGGAAGTTTATTCATAAAGTTTGATTGCCCATATAGTACTCATTTATAGAATATTTTATATCTAATACATGGAAGGGACGACTTCTTATATAAAGTTTTGTTGCCATGATTCATATGTAGTATTCTTTGAGTGAGTGGGAAGATTCATGAATTGTTAGAATAAATAAAGTCATATTGAAGAACCAGACATCATAAGGAATTATATGTGTCATAAGGGTCAAGTGGGAGAATGTAAGAAATTACATATGTGTTTCTATGACACATTTAATTTGTTGTAACGGTAACGGTTAAATAATTACTGTAACGGTAAATATTGTATGGATTTAATATGATTTATTCCACATTATGTTACATGATAAAAAGGGTTTTTATATTTTTGTATTTCTGAATTAATTTCTTGATGGAAGGAGGAAAATCAGCTAACTAATGAATATGAGGGGTCCCTAGCCTACCTATATAAAGAGCCATATGCATCGATCTGTTGGCATACTCATAGGCATAGGTCAAAAGAACTCTATGAAATTTTTGTTTTTCAGAATTCTTGTTGTTGCTGAAAATTCTTTTCGTTTCACTTGAACAAAGATATGGCTGGAAATATTTATAATTCCGCTGCTTATTTAATTTAATTAGCATTTAATTTATATTATGCTTACAACCAGCTCTCGGACAACTTTCGGTAGCAACACTTACTTGGTAGGAGGGACAGATTCGGCCATATTACTTGTATGAAGCAAGCTCCATATGGAGGTAAGCTTCTAACACAGAGTGGACTCTCTTTCAACATATCATGTTCCACCGCACTCACATCCTTTTCCAATGGGTCACCAATTCCTAAACTACAAGTTTCCAAATGTGTACATAAATTGACCACCATATATTATATGTACCTTTATTAATATTAAAATTAAGGATCAGTTTGATTGGACGTATGTAAAAATATTTTCGTTATTTTCTGTGTTTGACTGTGGTTGGGGAATTAGGGAAGTTGTAAAATATTTTTAGTTAACTGTAAAACACTCTTGCTTTCTCTGAAGTGGTTTACATTTTGTCAAGGCATAAAATCATCTCCTCTTTCGAATACTTTCTCCAAGGGAGTGGAGGGGTTTGCAGCACCGGAGTTTTAAGTACAGGTTATCGGTGTGCAGGTCAAGGAAGCCGAAGTTGGAGACAATTACGAGGAGCTGGACAAAGTCGTTGGCAGGGATAGACACGTGGACGAGTTCGACATAAAAAAGTTAGTGTATCTCCAAGCCATCGTGAAGGAAACACTGCGCCTATATATACCCACCTAGTCCAATAGTAATACGTTCTCTACTGGAAGATTGCACCCTCTCAGGTGGGTATCACATTCCGGCCAACACACGCGTAATGGTGAATGTGTGGAAGGTTCACCGAGACGAGCGTGTGTGGCCCAACCCTGACGATTTTGAGCCTGAGAGATTTTTTACTAGCCATAAGGACGTAGAGTTGAGGGGTAAGAGTTTTTAGCTCATTCATTTTGGCTCAGGAAGGCGATCTCGCACTCGGATCTCAATGGCTCTTAATACGGTGAATTTGTTGCTCGCTAGCTTCTTATAGGGGGTTTCAACGTTGCTAAGCCATCGCATGAAGATGTGGATCTGACTGAGAGTGTTGGTTTGACAAACTTGAAGGCATATATCCCCACTTGAAGATGTGGATTTGACTGAGAGTGCTGGATCTAGTTTTGTTTCTGAGCCAAGTGATTGTGTTCCTGCATACAGGTAGTAATATGAGAAGAAGAAGATAAACAAGAGAGGGATAGAGATAGTTGCAGAGAGAGCAAGCGAGAAAGAGATGAGAGATGGCAAGCGTGAAAGAGAGAGAGTGAGAGCACTGAGGGAGTGGTATTAGGATCCTTTCCGGTTCAACTATAAATGCTACATGTATACTTAAACATTTAAGTAGGGAGTCTTACTAAAATTATGTGTAGCTTCTTTATTAGAGATGATTAAAACAATTAATAAAAAAAAATACTACTGATACCAATGAATAAGTCTCACATCATCTTAATAAGACTTTCTTTATAAAAATTTAAGTACACGTAACATTGAACTGGAGAGTATCCAGTTAATTTTAGTGTAGAGGCATTTTTGTTAAAAAAATATGAAAAGACAAAAATGCCCATACACTTACAACTAGCTGGATACTTTTTCCAGTTCAGTTGAATTTGAGAGGATCCATTTCCGACGGAGTGAGGGTAAAAGAGGAAAAAAAATCATTAAAAACGCACATGATGGTCACGTGATAGGTTAACTGTCCGATTGACAATGCTAACTGATAGAAGGGAAATAAAGGTTAAAAAATATGGATAATTGCACCGTTGGTCCCTGTGGTATGCCATAATTATTTTTCACTCCATGTGGTTTAAAAAGTTCATAGGAGGTCCTTGTGGTTAGCAATAATTACAAATCGATCCCTACAGTTAAATTTCGTTAAAAATTTTAACAGATTTCGTCAAAGGCCACGTCAACGCCACGTGTTTCCAATAAGATGGCGACACATGTCCATCTTAATAAAAAAATATAAATTTATTAAAAAATAAATAAATAAACTTATTTAAAAAAAAAAAGGGCAGGAAAGGGGCCGGGGTGGCGCGCGGCCACCCCTTTCCTGCCATTTTTTCTTTTTTTTTTTTTTGTTTTTTTTTTTAAAACAATAAGTTTATTTATTTATTTTTTAATAAATTTATATTTTTTTATTAAGATGAGCACATGTCGCCATCTTATTGGCGACACGTGGCGCTGACGTGGCGTTTGACGGAATCTATTAAAATTTTTAACGGGATTTGACTGTAGGGATCGATTTGTAATTGTTGCTAACCACAAAGACCTCCCATAAACTTTTTAAATTAGAGGGAGTAAAAAATAATTATGGCATACCATAGGGACCAACGATGCAATTATCTCTAAAAAATAATAGTTTCATGCTCTCTTTTAATCATATTGACCGAGAGTGATAGTTCGTAAAAAAAAAAAAACAAATAAAAAAAAGCTAATTACTCCTATTAAAAAATATGTAATTCTCGCGTAGTAAGAAAGACGTTTCACTTTTAATAAGATATATTCTCCATAGGATCTCTGAACTCTCTCTCTCTCTCTCTCTCTCTCTCTCTCATGACTTCGACGAAAAGAGGGAGAAACATCTATGTTTGGGTTGCCAGGGGAGGGAGGTTCCAAGCCTCCCTCCTATCGGATTTTGTTCCTCCCTGAGTTATTCCAATGGAGGCTAGAGTCTCCCAACCACTAAGGTTTGTGGAGTTTTGAGTCCCCTTTGACTTGTTCCAATGGTGGTTTTAGTCCTCCTAGTCTTTTTAGACTATGGAGGGTGGTTTGTTTCTTACTTTTTTTAGGGTTTCTTTGTTTCTTGGCAGGAAAACTCTCCAGAGAGGAGCCGGAGGGGGTAGAATCCGTCGTACATGTCGCCGGCGGAACGATTTGGGGAGTCTCAGTTTTATCATTTTTTAGTTCCAGATCTGCTCTGTTCCGCCAATCTCTAGTCGACACACGCCTCCGAACCTTGCTCGCCGTCGTCCTCTGGTTCTGCCGCTGCTTGCTACGGCCGGAAAGCTCTCCGTTGCCCGGCGCGTGGTCATCATGCGCCAGGGGGTTCGTCACTCCTTGAGCCGCGCGTGATGACCATGTTTCCGCCTTTGTTGCCGTGCTTGATGGTGTTCGGTGGATTTGGGTTCGGTTGCTGCAGGGGATATGCCGGCGGCGGCGCGTGTGGTACACGCGCCGTCTCTGGCGGTGCATTATTCCGACGACAGCTCTTTTTTGGGTGTCTTCTTGTTCTTGATTACAGATTGTATTTGATAGGTTGCTCTGTGTTAGATTTAGCTTGGTCTTTGCTTTTTAGCACAGATTTGTGATCGACTCTATAGTGCAAGTAGAGGTTCATATGTCAACGTAGAGGCACATTTCTGTTGACTAGGTTTATTTGTAGCAACTATCGGTATAATCTGAAATTTGGGGTAACTGTAATAGGACATTTGTATCATTATGAGTCCCTTATTGGTCTGAGTTTGTTTCTGTCTATATCATTGTTACCTTTTGGGTGTATTAATGAAATGATTACATTTTCCCTCAAAAAAGAAAAATAATAAGATATATTATTTTTCTTATTATTTTTCTCCAATGCCAAAACCCAAACTAACCGTCCAGTGCGTCCACTACACAGCGAAGAGCTTCGAAATTTTGGACGGCCAAAAATGGTGAAATGCCTCTTGATGATCGCTGCGGAGCTCGAGAACCTCACCAACCTTGAGCCCCAAGGCGGCTGTGACGACCCCAACTTTTCCTACCTCTTTAAGGTCTCCTTCAGTTTCTTCTTCAAATATAGCGTTTCTAATTTCGTGTCCAAATCATTCTTCTTTGAATCTTTCTGTCTTGCTTTTTTCTAGTGTAAAAATTGATTTTTTTTTTCACTGGTTTGTTTCTATATCTGAGGGATTTTACTTTTGATGATTGTTGATTCTTAAATCTTAATCCATTGTTACTATTAAGAGTTAAGAGTTTTTCCTCAATTTGTTGGTTCACGAGTTGAATCTGGAATTGTTCTGTATTCTGTTTTACGAGTAAACTTTTGCTCATTATCGCTACCTTTTGAAATTATCGTGAAGTATGTTTTATGGATGTAGATTTTTTTCTTATAAAATTTTGTAGTTGAAATGTGGGACTTGTGGAGAGGTGAGCCAGAAAGAAACTTGTGTGGCATTGGGTGAAACCGTTGCACTCCCAGTTGGCAAGGGAACCACTAATCTCATTCAGAAGGTTATCTCTCTATCTCAGTCTACTGTACTCTCTTCTATTAAACTGTGGATTATATTGTAAAAAGGGTTTATTGCAACACTTGGCACATATGCTTCCAATTGGTTGCTGATAAGAAAGGGAAAGAAAAATGAAAATTTTTGGGTCTAAAATGTTGTTCTCTCTTTTTCTTCAATTTTTAGTTGGACAGTTATATGTTCTCAGTTGACTTGAATTCTTTATGTTATTTATGTTCTAAATGATGATAATATTAATTTTCCAAATCTCGATTGTTGTTTTAGTTTGATACCCCTTCAGAGCAACCAAATGTGGTTGGATTATCAGCTACGTCTAGTGTAGGCCTCTAGGTTTGATTTCTGTGAGAACTTTGTTGATTTGTCACAATTGCATCTTCGCACTCTTATAATACATCAATCTATTTGGTCACTTGGTTTGTGAGCACTGGGGCGTTGATATGTTTTTGGTAGTTGATATTGTGACAAGCATTTGAGAGGGAACAAAATCGATCCCATTTCTATGGATATATGCGGGGGAGAATAGCAAGGTTTTATAATCTCATTATAGATGTGCCCCTTCCAACTTTTCTTTTGCAGATTTTGTCTATTATGATATTCATTTGATTGTTTGACTGATGTTATTCCTTTTACTAGCCTCTGTGCACATGCTCTGCACATCCAGCTGCTCTTTTGCTATCTCTTCTTTTTTATAATTTAACACATGTTTCTCCCTTTTCCTCTTCAATTTTAAAATCACTGTTTTAGGACCCCTTTCATCTCATATAAAGATTAGGAAGATTACATTTCCATAGACCTAACACATGAGGACATGAAACATTAACCCATATACATTTAAAGCATAATTCCTGACAAATGTTAAAAATAAGGATTATAAGTACCTAAGACGTTGGAGGGTGGGAACCAATGCTTCATGAAGCTCAAACCCTTCACCCATTAAATAAAAAGATAAAGCTGCATATGGTTTGGTGATCTTTTAGAGGCTATATTTTTTCCTAGCTGCCTCTATGTTTTACCCTCTTTTTTCTTCTCTTCTTTTACTAGCCTGAATTGGTGTAGTCAACTTGGTATATGAGATGGCAAAACTTAAACGAACAGGGTACTATCAGACTTGAGAGTGACGTAGGAACTTGTTTGGTGGTTATATCTTTTACTTATTGTGTAGCTTCAGTTTTTGATAGAACCTCTCTTCCTTTTTTATCTGAATTCTGCAGCAATTGTGGAATATTTTAGTGCATTTTTTTTTTCCTTTTTCCTATAGTGCAAGTTTTGTGGGAGGGATGGAACAATAACAATGATCCCAGGCCGAGGTAAACCACTGACTCAGGAAGTAAGTCAATCTGGGAAGCATACCCCCTTGATGTTGTTTGACTGCAGGGGTTATGAGCCTGTGGAATATGTATTCGATGGTGGATGGAAAGCTGAATCTGTAAGCTTCCCCCACCCTTTCTTCTTCTTTTTTCTTTTTTTTTTTTAACGCAAAGAATTGAGAATGTTTTGGTGTAGATAATGGTGAATATTTCCTTGCTCTGATTCTGAGTTACAAACATAATACAAGGGATCTTCTTATTCTTTCTTGCCTTGTTTCCTTTGTATTGTTATGTTGAGCATTTCATTCCCATTTTATTCACTGTTACATTCCATGTAATGAGGTACAAGTACAACGATAGACTCATAATTTGAGTTGGGTTTTCTATGAGTTGTGATACTTTCTTTTCTCTGGGTGGGGTGGAGAGATAGTAATTGTAGATAGTTTCAAGAAATATGTGCTTTGCATTTTTCACTTAATATGTTTATTTTCCAAAATTTTAGGCATGATTCCATGAAATTTATTTACAGTATTGTTAATGCATTTGCACTTTGTGCATAAGGATGGGAACCTGTTCTTCTGGCAAATTTTCATGTACTGTTTTCCATATATGTTCCACTTTTGTATTTATTGATATATGTACAAGTTGGCTTCTTGAATGATTAAAGGTTTTGAGATTTAATGTATTGGGATTTTTTGGTTTTTAAAAAACTGGTACATGGAGATTTCTTACGAAATTGAATACATTGTTTAGAAAGTCTTGATTTCCAACACATTTTCTGTTAAATATTCCAGATTTTTTACCACAGATATGGGAACTGTTTACCTGAACAGTCACAAATAGACAAGAACCAGAAATTACACTGCAATAGTCTATTCATGCATTTATAGATAATACCGTTCATTATATGCAATAAATTTTATTTTGATGATTCCTTTGGACCATTAAGCAGAGATTGTTCTTTGAGAAAGTCACTTGTACATTCGATGGTCTCGTGTATGGGAAGTATTCTTTGCAGTAGTCTGAGGTCACCTCTTTCAGCCATTATGCAAAACTACAGGTGGGTGGCATGCCTGATGCCTCCCACCTGCTGCAAACATGGAGAAAATAGAGAGAAATGAGGAGGGAAAATAATAATTAAGAGATTAATGAATTTTGGATCTCCTGTAATGAAATTAAAGACGAATTTCATTCATTTTAAACTAAAATTACTATAAATGCAACCAAGCTGCCCCTAGACTTGCGTATCTCCTAGAAATATACTTCCTGATGATTTCCAGTGGCTCAACAATCAAGTCTCGTCCAAGTTTGGAAATACTGTTGTTGAATATTCCCTGTTATATCAGTGTATGTAATTTGATTACTAAATGATTTCAGCTGTTGCTTGACTGGATTCACCCCCTTGCACATTTGTCCTACTTATATACAAAGAGATCTCTGATGTAGACTTAAAATTTGGAAATGCCCGGTTCATTTCTTTGTTTATTAATGTCAACTTACACCACATTCATTTTGTAGATTGAGGGAACTAAATTTCACGAGATCGACCTGTCGGGAGGGGAGTACGCCGAATATGATGAGAAGGGAGAGTGCCCAGTTATGATATCCAATCTTCGCTCCAAGTTTGATGTGGTGAAGTAAAGTGCAGTACTCTTATGTTGACCTTTTCTCTTGGTATATATAACTGATTCTTCTTCTCTGGATGCTTTATTTCTGAAGTTGGCTGAATGTAATATGTTTTGACTCGGATATATTCTTGTATTTGCTGGTTAGAGCTATCAACTGTATGCAATGAATGAAAACAGAAACCTCAAGCTAATGGTAGCCCTTTTGGACAATTCTCCTCTGGCCGCGGATCTCCCCAAGGTGATCCCCCTCCAACCTTTCTTTTTATCACTGGATCTGATATTTTATCTAGAATTTTGTCGTGGCTAAAACTCAAGGACTCAAAGGCATCAAGAAAGAAGTGTTTGAAGAAATTCTTTGGAGAGTATAAAAAAAAATCTTGCTGGAAAGCTAAGTCATTATCCCAAGCAGGTTGGTTTAGCCTAATAGAATCTGTGGCCACTGCTCTCCGCCTTCTACTCAATTTTCTTCTCCCAAAATTCATCTGCCCCAGATTGGATTTGATGTAACTTGTGGGGTTTCAATCAAACTAAAAAACTCAATCTCGCTCTCAAAAGCTGGGATTAAATAAGCTCTCCCACTGATCTCGGTGATCTTGGGATAAGGAGAATGTGGGATTTCAATTGTTCCCTAATTTCAAAACCAGGACAACATTTGGGTGCATGCCCTAAAATGCTATAAATCTCACGTTCTCTCCAACAGGCTTCATGGCTCTTGAAGGTTAATACTTGAATTTGAGACGCTCTAAATCTCATATGACATATGGTAGAACTAATTTTGTCTGGAATGATCCTTGTGTGCCTGATCTCGCTAACCTAATCCCCATTTCTCGACAACCTGCACTCACTTCTCTTACTCTGGAGAGTTTGTTGGAATGCTCTTTCAACTCCCTTCACCCTTTTCTTTTTTAGATGAATCAAAACTTTATAGAACAAGAACAACAACAAACAACACGCCAGAAACAAAACTGGACCACGTCCAAAGAATAGGACTCACAGGGGATCAACAATCAAAGCAAACACCTACTGCATCAAAGATAGCAGATTACAATAGACAACTACCAAACAAAAACCAAACAGATTACAACAGGATGTGAAGATTCCACCTATACACCAACTCTAAAAAAAAAAAAAAAAAGCTCTTAAACCTCCCTTTAGCTAGAAGTTTGGTTCTAATATCCCAGAGAACTTGGACCAAAATTGCTTCCTCTAAACGCGGTATATTACCATGCTGGAGGTCATTATGATCCTTCTAGAGATGATAAATAATCAAGCCAAAACACAGCCGGCCTAAGCAGGCTTGCAGACTCTTGCCATGGAAATGAGAAATGCCCCAATCCACAACATCATCCCAACAGCAAGGAGGATCAGCAAAACCACATGCCTTCATAGCAGCCCTCCAAATCTTGTGGCTAAAGCTGCAGCTAAAATAAATATGCGTTCTGCACTTAAAGCAACCATCGCAGAAAAGACAGTTCAAATTTCCATTAAAACCCCAACAAGACAGCGTATGTTTTGTAGTGAGAGCATCTCTAAACACAAGCCAGGAAAGAAAATAATGTTTAGGAATGGCCATAGAGAACCGAACCAACTTCCACCAAGCAACTTCAGGAAGCTTCTCCCTAAGATTATCCCAAGTGGAGCTGGCTCTAATCTCTCTCTCTCTCTCTCTCTCTCTCTCTCTCTCTCATGAGGAGCGCGTGAGTAGTGGCGGAGGCGCGTGAGGAGTGTAGTGTGGTAGATTAGCAGTTTCATATCATGGGTTATGTCGGATATTTCTACGTTGAGGCGAAATCTTTTGAGTTTCGATCTGATGTTTGTGTTGGGGATGGCATAAGGCTAGCAGAGTGGAACAAGGGTCTGTTCAGGGTAGTGTTCTTGAACAAGTGTAGGGTGGTTTAGGAGATCGATGGAAGAATTGAGGCAGGGTGGGGAGATTCGAGATTATTGCAGGACATTCCGGGTGGGTTCTACGGTGCATATCCTGCAACGGAGAGGGAATGCTCATGGAAGATTTTTGGAACTCTCAGAATATGGCCATGGTGGTAGACGAGCGTGCGTGATTTTACCAGAGGGATGAGAAGGTAGCGGCTGGGCCAATTGTCTAGCGCAATTGAGGAAAGTAGAGAAATTTTTCGAGAAAAAAGCTACTGGGGGGAAAATAGGCGGGAAGATACTAATTGCCCCAACGAAGGTGACAAAGCCGGCGATCCATGATGGCCGAACGTTTGCAGCGGTGTTGGTAGGGCAAGACAATGAGCTGGAAAAAGGAGAATCGAGCAGGGGCACTTTGGGAATCTCCGGAGAGCAAACCATGTCAGTTTTGGCAAGAACAGAGAAGCGGGTGACGATTAAGGTGGGAGGAGATTGCATGGAGAGTGCTGGAGCGCAAATCTTGCTAAACGGCTCTGTGGAAAGGCAACTACAGCTGGCCAATTTTAAACAAATGCTCGTTTCTATTCGAGAAGAAGCTACTAGATGGTTGGGTTTACTTGAGATGGGCATGTTGAGGGATGAGGCCAAGCTCACCGAAAGCCCAAGACAAGGTCAAACAGAAAACGAAGTGGGTCAGGAAGGATTGGGCCTCATGACTCAGGACCAAGATGTGACTAAGGCTAAAGGAAAAGAAGTAGCCCACCAGGACATTTGTGGAAGCCCACAAATAACGTATAGGCGCCGGATTCAGTCCAAGCAGACGGTCCAGAATGGAGCGACAACGGAGACGGTGGCGGAAACGGTCGAGGAAAGGCAGAAAACGCCAATGACGATGTTGGAGGTGGTTTCCGAGCTAGATCCTCTCGGCTCTGGGTCTGGAATGTTGGGGAATAGGGCTGTACGACTGGTGAAAATAATGGAGGAAAACAGAGCTGAATCAGAGGGTATTGATGGGGTCACCGGGGTTTTGAGAAAGGCCAGAGAGGAGATTATACTGCATGAGACCCATGATTCCTTATGTACAAGTCCTGGACTGGCGGATACACAGAAGATGGAGGAGCAGATTCACGATGGCAGTGAGACTGACCTGGCGGGTAAGTACAAGCTGGATTCTGTTTTGAGTGTTGGTGTAGGAGAAGGTAGGGATGAGGGTGAGCAGAGGGGAGTGAGAGTATGAGAAAGGCAGAATCTGATGTTGGTTTGGGAGAGATAGAAGCACCGAGCAAGGGATTAAAAATGCAGGAATTCATTGGGGAAGTGGATGAAGTAGGGTGTGATAATGAATTACAGGAGGAGGGTGAGGGGGTTAATATTTTAGCTTTGGTGTCCCGGTCAGATGAGGTTTATGGGGGAAGTGAGATGCTGGATGTACAACCGTTGGCAGTTTTGGAGAAAGAATTAGGAGATGACCCTATGTCTACAGAATGGGTGATTGAGAGAATTAGAGGATTTTGTAAAGTTGTAGGAATGTCTTGTCCAGGTTTTGAAGATAAGTTGATGGATTTGTTCAATGTTATTGAAGCACATCGGTATTCCGATAGGGTGAGGCACGACAATAATCTAAGTGCTATTGGGAACCGTGGACAACGTGAAGTGAAGAGGTTAGAGTGTTCGGTGAATTATGATGGGAAAGGAGGTCAATCATCTAGGTTGACTAGGATGGGGGGGTTGGTAATTGTTAATGTTGAAGCCAAAGATCATTTCTTGGAATGTACGGGGCATGAATGAGCTCGAGAAAAGAATGAAGATTAGGGTGTTGTTGAGGGAGTGGAAGGCAGACATTGTATGCTTACAAGAGACAAAATTGGAGGTAATTACTAGGGAGATGGTTTATAGTGTTTAGGGTTGTGTATATGTGGATTGGGTGTATATGGGTTCTAGAGGGGCTTCGGGAGGTATTTTGTTAATGTGGGATAGAAGAGTAGTCGAGAAGATTGAAGAGTACGTGGGGAGGTATGTGGTAGCTTGTGCTTTTCGTAGTGTGTCAGTAAATTTTGATTGGGGATTTGCAGGTGTTTATGGGCCAAATGATGATGGTGATAGAAGAGGGCTTTGGGATGAATTGGCAGGTTTGAAGAATATTTGGGAGATGCCTTGGTGTATGGGGGGGGATTTTAACATTGTCCGGTATCCGAGCGAAAGAGGGGGGGAAGCGAGATCATCCTAGGCTATGGTTGAGTTTTCTGAGTTTATTTTTGAACAGGGCCTCATCGATATTCCTTTGGTTGGGGGGAGATCCACTTGGTCAAATTGTCGCTCTTGGTCCAGAATTGATCGATTTTTGCTATCTACAGAATGGGAGGAATATTTTCCTGAGGTATCTCAAAGACGTCTGCATCGGATTCTTTCAGATCATTATCCACTGCTTTTGGATGGTGGAATCGGGAGACGGGGTAGGGGGTCTTTTAAATTTGAGAATATGTGGTTGCAAGCGGAAGGTTTTGAGGAGCTGGTGAAGAGTTGGTAGAGATCTTATGTGTATGAAGGTACGCCTAGCTTTGTGTTCGCCAGTAAGTTAAAAGCATTGAAAACTGATCTTAAACAATGGAATGAGGAGGTGTTTGGGAATGTAGGGGTTAATAAAAAAAAGCTGGAGAAGGGTCTGTGTGAGCTGGATTTGATTGCAGAGGAGAGGCCATTATCCGAAGAAGAAAAGTCCGAGAGAAAAAAAATTTCTAGAAATTTAGAGCGGCATGTTTTTCTTGAAGAAGTGAGTTGGAGACAGAAGTCTAGGGCTTTGTGGTTAAAAGAGGGTGATAGCAATACTAAATTTTTTCATCGGCTGGCTAACTCACATAGAAGACATAATACGATTGAGGCCCTAGTGGTGGATGGACAATTGACTGATGATAGGACAGTTATCCAAGATCACATTGTGGAATTCTATAAGAAGCTATATAGTGAGCAATATCAGTGGAGACCAAGGGTGGATGATTTATCTTTTCTCTCCATTGATGAAGATGATAGAATATGGATGGAACGTGAGTTTGAGGAAGATGAAATTTGGGCGGTTATACAAAATGTCAAAGGAGATAAGGCTCCTGGGCCTGATGGTTTCACTATGGCATTTTTTCAGAAGTGTTGGGAGATCTTAAAGATTGATATTATCGCGGTGCTAAAGGAGTTTCAAACAAGTGGAAAGTTCAAGAAGAGCCTTAACACTACTTTTGTGTCGCTGATTCCAAAGAAGGCCGGAGTGGTGGATATCAGAGATTTTTGACCTATCAGTTTAATAGGTGGAATGTACAAAATCATCTCAAAGGTCCTGGCAAATAGGTTGAAGGCGGTATTGGGGAAGGTTGTCTCTCATTATCAAACTGCTTTTATCAAGGGGAGGCAAATATTTGGATTCTGTTTTGGTCACCAATGAATGCGTGAATAGCAGGATTCGATCTGGAACTCCGGGCATTATTTGTAAGTTGGATTTGGAGAAGGCGTATAATCATGTAAGTTGGGAGTTTCTGCTTTATGTTTTGAAGAAATGTGGTTTTGGGAAGAGATGGTGTGGCTGGATTGCTCATTGTATTTTCACTGTTTGTTTTTCAATAAATATCAATGGGTTGCCTTCAGGGTTTTTCCATAGCTCACGGGGTCTTCGACAAAGGGATCCTTTGTCTCCGCTTCTGTTTGTGTTGGTGATGGAGGCTTTCAGTCGGATGATAGATGCGACGGTGGATAGTGGGCGCCTAGTGGGGTTCTTAGTGGGATCGAGCACGCTAGGAGTGAGAAATATGGTTATGTTCAATAAAGCCTTGATGGGTAAATGGTTATAGAGATATGCTTTGGAGAGGGATGCTCTTTGGAGGAAGGTGGTGGACTTCAAATATGGAAGTATGAGGGGTGGTTGGTGCTCTAAGGAGGTTGGGGGTTCTTATGGGTTTGGAGTTTGGAAGAGTATTAGGAGGGGATGGGATGCTTTTGCAACTCATGTGAGATATGAGATAGGGAATGGTTCGAAAGTTCTGTTTTGACATGATGTGTGGTGTGGGGAGATTCCTTTGAAGACTCTTTTTCCTGAATTGTTTCTCATTGCTATAGGCAAGGATGCTTGGGTGGAGGAGAATTTGCAAAGAGAAAATGGCACAATTCTATGGAATATTTTGTTTTCTCGCCCAGTTCATGATTGGGAGGTCAAAGCAGTTAGTAGATTTTTTGAGATGTTGTACACTCATAAAATTCGAAGTGAGGGAGAAGATAAAATGTGTTGGAATCCAGTGCGAAAGAAATCATTTGAGGTAAAAGTCTTACTATAAGTTTATTTAGTCATATTCAGTCTTACTTTCCGTGGAAAAGTATTTGGAAAGTTAAGGTCCCCCCGAGAGTGGCTTTCTTTGTCTGGACGGCAACGTTAGGAAAAATTTTAACCTTGGATAATTTACGAAAGAGAAACATTATTGTGATAGAATGGTGCTTTATGTGTAAGAGTTCTGGAGAGTCCATTGACCATTTGTTTTTGCATTGTATGGTGGCTACAGAATTGTGGAGGACGATTCTGCAAATGTTTGGGGTGGAGTGGGTAATGCCACGGTCAGTGAAAGATATGTTAGGGAGTTGGAGGGGGCAAAAGGGTAATCAGACACTGATACCGATTTGGCGCATGGCTCTATTGTGTTTGATGTGGTGTGTTTGGAGGGAATGAAATGCACGCTGTTTTGAAGATTGTGAGATTGATTTGATGAACTTGAAGAGAATGATGTTACAAACGATGTTTATGTGGAGAGAAAAGTTTCAGTTTATGCATGAGTGTTCTTTTTTTGAATTTATAGATAGGTGCTCTCTTTTTTCTTTGAATTAGGGGCTTTTTGTATACGTCTTGTGTACTACGGGTTGCGCCCCTTTGCGCCTCTTGAATATACTTTACTTATCAAAAAAAATATTATCCCAAGTGTTAGCACATGAGTAAGTGCCCTTACTAGACTTCCAAATGGGCATATTAGAATCCCCAAAAGTAATTTCAGGTAGCCGGCTCTGGATGGCAACCAAATCATCTGATCTAACTCCCTGCCAAAACCAGTCATTATTCTTGATAATAGAGGAGAGTCTTGTATCCTTAGAGAGCCCAGAATCATAAATCACACGATAACCATGTCTCTCCAACAAATAACTTGCAAGGTGCCAATGGTCATGGCAGAGAAAAATACTACTTCCATCCCACACCTAAAACTGGATAAAAGTCTTTGCAACCTCCCTTAGCTTGAGAAGCTTCTTCTAGCTCCCAGAACAGGAACCTGCCAAAGACTTCTACCTTTTAGCCAATTCAAATCAATCCAAGCCCCCCACAAGGACTCAACCTTAGTAAACAAACTCCAAATATGGTTTAATATCGAGGCCTGATTCCAATTAGCAACCCTTTTGAGCCCTAACCCTCCCTCCTTAGGAAAACAAAGATTACCCCAACAAACTTTAGCATTTGTCTTAACATCACTGCCAGATCAAAAGAACCTATTAAATTTCTGTTCCAAAAGCTGCACCACCTTCTTAGGCAAAAGAAAGACCCGGGCCCAAAACATTTGCAGGCTAACCAACACAGAGGAAAGGAGTTGTAACCTCCCTGCAAAAGACAGCTTCCTTGCTAACCAAGAATAGATCCTAGAGGAGATTTTGGAGATAAGGCAATCACAATCTGCAGCAGAGAGCCATTTAGTGATGAGAGGAACACGAAGATACCTCCCAGGGAGAACGTACACCTTCCGGCATATGCAGCAAATGAAGAAGAGCCTGCTTCTCAAGAGGAGGAACACCAGCTTTGAAGACCGAGCTTTTGGAAGGATTAGCTTTCAACCCTAAAAGGTCTTCAAATTCAACAAGAACCTTAAGAATGCACTGCACAGAGTCTCAATTAGCCCCAGAGAAAATCATAAGGTCATCTGCGAAGCAAAGGTGAGTGAGTTTTAACAAACTACACCTAGGATGATAGTTAAAGAATGAACTGGAACTAGCCTCTCCCAACAAGAGAGAAAGACCCTCCATAGCTAGCACAAACAGGTAAGGGGAAAGAGGATCCCCTTGCCTTAGATCTTTTTTGCCTTTAAAGTACCCAACTAACATCCTATTAAGGGATATAGAAAAGCTGGGACTAGTAATACACTCCCGGATCTAACCAATGTACCTAGAAGGAGCTCCAAAAGCTTGAAGGCAATGCAGGATATACTCCCAGCTCAAGGAGTCATAAGCTTTCATTAAATCAACCTTTAAAGTACAACGAGCTTTCCCCTTTTCCTTGTGATAATCATTCACAACTTCTTGAGCCAACAAAATGTTTTCAGCTATACCCCGTCCAAGAATGAAAGCGCCTTGGTTAGAGCTAATAACTTCCTCCAACCCCGAGATCATCCTATTAGGCAAAAGTTTAGTAATACATTTGTAAATGATATTGCAACATGAGATGGGACCTATTGCCCGCCTTTTAACTTGAGCAGAGCATCTCTATTATGGGTGAGATAGGATTTAGAAGTTGTAGTAGATTGGGATTTTATTTAAAATATTTTCAATGATTTAAAATTGTTAAGATATGTTCTTCTCTCGATGGTTGTTGTTAGTATTGGCAGTATAGTTTGAGCATTTTCGTTGGGCTAGGCTAGGCATTTATACCCCAAAAAAATGCCTAGTTTCTACTGTGCTCAACAAATTTGTTAAGTAGCACAAATAAATTAACAAAATCAATCGCACGTTCTCTCCTCTGAAACTCTTTGGACTCTCTACACGAACTGAACTCTCTTTCTCATCTGGGTTTCTCTTGTTTTCTCTTATTCGAACTCTCGCTATCCTTTGCTTGAGAGTATTTTTTTTTTTTCTTCCCTTTTTTCTATATTTTTTTTTCAGGAGCATTCCAATCTTTGATTTTGGTTTATTTAAATCGTATATGTTTAAAGGTGCGAATTTTTTTGGGAAAAGAAAATGCGTTGAATATTCTTGTTGCGTTGCTTGCTTTTCAAGTTGGAAAACTAAGAAAAGTGGGTTTGTGAATTAATTATGGAAAGTTACTGTTGATCTTCTTGTTTTGCGGTGGGTTTTTGGTGAAAGAGAGAGAATTTGTAGATATTTTTTAGGGAGTTAATGAGGGTTTTTTCTGTTGGGTTTCTGAGATTGGAGAAACCAAGGATTGCTTTTGTCTTATTTATAACAAGTACGATAAATAAGAGTCCGTTTGGGTTTGCGATTTCAAAAAGTGCGATTTAAAATAACGATTTTAAAATGTGCGATTTGAAAAAAAATGATTTTTAAAATCGCAGTTAAGCGTTTGGCAAAATCCCAGTTTAACCTTTAAAATCACAAATTAGCCTTTAAAATTCTGTGTTTTCAAAAAAGCATCATCTTGTCTAGGACTGAGCATGGGGGGGCGGAGATGCCCCTTTTTTGGCCCCACCCCGCACCCCTGCGAGTTGCAAAAATCGCACCCGTGAACCGCACAAAATGGGGAGAACCCGTGCGGTGTGGGGTGATGCGGGGCGGGGCGGGGGGTGCGGGTTGTGCGGGGATATGCGGGTTTTCAACAAAATCCAAATCTAGGGTTTATAAAGTCACAAATCACAGATTCAAACCAAAGCCAGATTCAAACCAAAGCCAAACAAAGCACAAACATGTTACAAGATGAGAGGGGAATCATTCAATACCGGTCTTGAAGCGAGCATCGATGATCTTCCCGTTGTTCCCAATCTCCTCATCAACCTTGATCTGGAGCTTCATGGCGTCCCCACATGACCGGCGACAAGACGACGCCGTTTGGGAGGCAAAAAAATGAGAGAAGTGTACTGGGTACTGCGAGTGCGCATGAAGTGAAAGAGGAAGAAGATCGAGGAGGAGGAGGAGGAGGAGGAGGAGGAGAGATGGAGAGGTGGCGACTGCGAGGAGGTGAGGAGCTGCTGGTGTTGGAACTCATGGAAGAGTCGAAGAAGGGTGTGCGGCAAAGGTGTGCGGCGAAGAGGGTTAATGAAGAAATGAAAAAATTGAAGAAGGGTGCTAGGGTTACTAACTTAATGGGCCTGGGCAGCTGGGCTTTTCTTTTTTTTTTTCCTTAGTTTTTCTTCCTGCGGGGCGGGGCGGGTCCCCAGGGTTTTTAAAAACCCCAACCCGCCCCGCCCCGCCCCGCACGGGTATACCATTTTTGGACCCATACCCGCAAAAAAAACACTAAAAATCGCGTTTTTAGGGGCGGGGGGTGCGGGTTGGGGCGGGTCCGCGGGTTTTTGCTCACCCCTAATCTTGTCTGCGATTTAAAAGAAACAGATTTACTGCGTTTTCAAATCGCAATTTTTAAAAATGCAGTTTCCAAACGATTTATGTTCTGCGATTTGGTTTAAAATCGCACTTATTATCTACGAAATCGCAATCACAAACGCACCCCAAGACAAAACAAGCTAAATAAATATACTTTGTTTAATATTATTGTCACATCAGACTAACATTTACAAATCCTGCCCTTGTGAAAAAGAGTTACCACTAGCTCACGGCGGCATTTCAAAGTGTGGTCGGAAGGAGCTAGTTTGGTAGCATGTAAATATTTGTCAAACATACGTGATTATGCAGTCATCATTGTTACCAAGAATTATGTTGATTTTCTAGCAGCACATATGATTCATTTTGAAGACATATCCAAGAAGTCCCACCTAGAGAGTGTGGTCTAGTGACATTTTAGAACCATTTAGTTTTAATATTGTTGGTACAGTTTTTAGCCCGATGACTAGCAACTTCAGATTCGTCTCTTTGCCTGTAACTTGCAAGACAGCAAAGGGCTGCAGGGGCAAAGCTTCCTCCGACGCCCAAGTCAGTAAGGAGAGTGAGAAAGAAAAGATGATCATATTAGATGATATATGTTACCTTAAGTGTTATGCCTATATATAGGCTATTTTCCGTTGCTGATATGCATAATGAAAGTCTCACAATTGTACAATGTGAACAGTGATCAATGATGATGTTCTGACATCCGGTAAAGTGTGTAGATATTAGGTACGAGACTCTGTACTGACACCTGATATGATTCATAACTTGATTTGATCAAGTTATCAAGTACTGGAGATTTTGATCATGTCTGACCTGTGTATAATTTGAGGGTACAATCCAAACACTGTACGACCCGTGCATAGTGCGAGTGCCATACATAGTCCAAATGAGGATAATAATTCCCCAACAAATATATAATTTTCGTTCAAACTCGAAACAAAAGACGTAAAATATTTGTGTAAATCTGAATTCTTAAATGTTCAATCATTTAGATGTGAAGTACTTGTATGTACTCAACTATAAACTGCATCGTATACTTAATTATATTATAAAATAGATGCATGATTGTTCACCCACTAAAAATAAAAATAAAATATGATGCATGATAATACCTCTCTCCAAACTATTTAGAAACATGTAAACTACATGTCCGAACTATCAGTGGATTTCCGAAGTTAAATGCAAACTCCTTACTATCTTTTTTACCTCTCTATTCACTATCAGCCTCTTATCTAATACCAACCCATTTAATATTTTATTGACCCATAAATGTCACATGCACTTGAATTTTTTTGTTTGACAGTAAAAATTATTATTAAATTCAAAATTTAATGGAGTGATCCATTTAAAATTAGTTATAATTTTTACTGTCACGTCAAAGAGTGCATGTAACATTTTTTTTTTATTGAGTATGCCCGCTTCGTTAGTAAAATTAGAGTTTAGCTTGGTTTTTTAGTTCTTTTTCATTCTCCTTTTTTTTTTCTAAAACAAAATATTAATAAACCCAAAACACAAAATATTACATCGAAATATTCTTTCAATAAAAGAACAAAAAATACCTTTAAAAAACATTAACAAATGGGGCATAAGAAAAGCAATTTAATAGTCTTAATCAAAAAAAAATTGGATATCACTTTCTAAATGGTGTACCCAAAAAAAAAAAAAATCTCACTCCAAATTGGAATTAAAATAAAAATAAATAAATAAATAAATATTTGTAAAATGAAAGGAAACATAAAGAACATAACAGAGCAAGAGTCCCCACTTGAAAAATACCTCCATCACATTGCAAGCAAGCAAAGTTAGCAAACAACAAAAGGAAGACAGAAGCCCTCTCTTTGGAAAACAAGACAATTCCAAAATTCATTAGATTGATTTCCACGGACACATCCCAAAATTCCACACTCTCTCTCTCTAGACTCCCCGCCTCTTTTGGACTCTCTCTCTCTCTCCCCGTTCCTCTCTAGCCTGAGGACCACTACGAGACTTTCCCACATCTCCAGTGCCTAACCTTCCTCACATACTGAATATTCAACACCGTCTCTGTGAAAAGTCTTAGTATCACAGAACAAGACTTTACTGCAATCCAAGCATTCAGTTTATAGTCAGAATCTTGCATTTTCGTGATCTGCAATTCACTGTACATCGACTGCTACTTGGTACGTTATGCTAACCCCTTGTTGGATCCGATAATGTCCGATCTTGGCTCAAGAAAAGCTTTATTTTTTGAACCCATATGTGCTTTGTATGTAATCGTGTAAAATTGGTTCTGGGTTCTGTAGTATCAGCTCTAGATCTGCAGCAGTTTCTTCTGCTTGGAACAGTTTCTTTGTTAAAGACCCATGTTGTAAAATTCATAACGCTTTTACTTTTCTCTTCTAAGATTCAATTTAGGATTCTGGGTTTCTAGTTTTGATAATTATCCAAGATTTTTGAGTCTTGGAACCGTTTTCAGTCCGGAAATGCTTTTTTTCTTTTTGGGTTTTATATGAAACAAAATCCCAGAAGTTGAATTCGACTATACTTTTAGTATCAATATGCAATCGAGGGCTGTACAATTAGAGGAAGGCAAGGAACCTACGGTTATAAACAGGACAAACCAATCTAAAGCCTTGCCGTTTAAGGTGCTTCAGTTACTTGTGCCGGTTCTGGCTCTCTGCATTGCCTTCTCGGTCATTAGTATATACACAATTCGGCACTTTGGCATTAGTAGTGTAGTGACAACGGTGACATCCACATTACAGCCGTGCCATGATGAACCGACAAGTTTGGAGCAATGGATTAGGCCACCAGTGAATTTAATCCATGCTATGACTGATAAGGAACTATTGTGGAGGGCCTCTTTTGCGCCTCGGATAAAAAAGTATCCTTTTCAGAGAGTTCCCAAGATTGCATTTATGTTCTTGACTAAGGGGCCGCTGCCGCTGGCACCTCTTTGGGAGAAGTTTTTGAAGGGGCATGAAGGGCTTTATTCGATATATGTTCATTCACTGCCATCATTCCAGGCCAACTTCCCACCTTCATCAGTTTTTTATAGGAGACAGATCCCTAGCCAGGTATTGATATTTACGTTACCTTCTATATTACAAGGTTGTATATTCTACTAGAAATTCTGCATTTGATAATAAAGATTTGTGCATTATTGTTCGAATTGCAATTTTAGTTTTTTTTTTTTTTTTGGGTGGGGGGGAGGGTCCTTAACATTTTATTTGTATTTGAAAATGCAGATAATGGTGTGAGTTTATGCCTTTTCTCTGTAGAATTGGAGGGACAAAGTTGTGCCCCATAGTTCCTTTTTATTATTATTATTAATTTTTTTTTTTTTACTAAAGCTGGAGAGACGTCTTCCTCCATGAGGATGTTATTCTGTCCATATTTTTTTCAGTAGCTGATTTCATCCTACTGCTGGTTCATTCTTGCTCGATTTGGTTGAATATGATTAGGTGACAAGCCTGACATTAGCATTGGTGATTTTTACATTAGGATAAGGATTATTTGTACATGCAACTCCTATTGTTATGCCATGAGAGACACAAAAGTAAACACAAATTGACAGTTCAGAATGTTTTTGCTTGGTTGCATCATGCTCATTTTGATCTTATCATCAGCCCCTTCACTAAATTTTGCTGGTTGAATATAGGATTCTAGTTTAGAGTGTTTCAGAAACGGTTTTTATTTGTCTCTGTAAAACTTGCTTCTATAGTTGCAGAACTAACAACAATAGTAACTCTCTACATTCCAAACTCCTAATTAGGGGAAAAATAAAAGATAACAACAACTTTCTTATGTTAAAATAAGAATTAAGTTAACAAATCTTGAAAAAGATAAGGTTTAAGAACTCATAATTGGAAAACTAGTAACTTCCACTCTAAACAACCCGAAATTTAAAACAACAAATAAGCTCTAATATGATATTTTCAGTTTTTCTTCTATTTTTCAGGAGGCTGGGACCATGTTGCTCTAGTATGAAAAATCAAATGTGGGGCCCACGGGAGCCACTTTAACTTTGCAAATTTATGCACGCCAATAACTATAAGCTAGTGTTTCTATATTGTTCAAAATCAGGTCTCAAGGAGGGGTAAATTAAAAATCTGGAGACTTGGATTAGGAATTTAGGATGGGTATAAAAGATTGAGGAGCTGGTAAGTTGCTCCGTACAGAACTGAGACAGTGAATACTGGTAATTGTGAGAATTAGAGAGAGTATTGGTACTTAGTCCTAGTGTTAGTTTTGCATCAGATTAGCATGAAGAGCTACAATGCCACTTGAAAAATCTGTATATTCTTCCTTGAGTTGAACAATTATGATGTATCTGATGAGCTTCAGGTTGTGCCCATTCTAATTTTATTAGGATTCAAAAAATAGTTCCATTTTTTAAATGCTTCAAGTAAAACAGACATGCCATTCTGGCTACACATAAAAGCTCATTTGAAGTAATTCTGCCTGATCACTAGCAGAAGATGGCCATTGCAGTTCAAGCCCACATGTCCTAGCCCTTGTCCCAATCAGTTTTAATAGATGGATGTAATACTAACCAATTGCATTTAGACCAACAGAAATGATAAACTTGAATTTAAGTTCAACTAGACTTGATAATGCATGGTCCCCCAAGTTGATCCTACTTCATTTAAAACATTCCATAGAAATGATTAAGCGTCAAAAAAATTTCTGGTTCCTTTGGTCTTAAAAGTGTGTTAGAAAAGACTTTTACTGTAAGATCCCATTGTCATATAAAGTTTCTTCAAGCTCCAATAGGCTGATTAAAGACCATCGATGGTGCTGATTTTACCTTAGGGTACTGGAGTGTAGATGTTGGATGGATGGAGTTCCTCAAGTTTACTTTGCTCATTGTTAGAATTTCCCTCGATTATATTTCGTGGAAAGGAGTACTGAGTTGAGGCTTTTCCAAGTCACTATATGAGTGTGTCTTCTGCAATTTGAAATGGGAGGGCTTGATGTACCTACCAAACCTGTCCAGAAATCATTATGATTCTGATTTTTATCTTGCATGATGTTTCCTGGTTTATCTTGTTAAGATATGTGGCTTTCTGTTGTGAGGAAGTATGAAGTATAGCTATGTGTAGATGCAGGAATATTTGCATACGTGAGTCATATTTGCTTCCCAAGTGCAAAACAGGAGCACACCTCTTTTAGGGTTTTATAGGAAGTTGTATCTTTGCATACGTGAGATGGGCATATTATCTTGCTAACAAATGGTTATGGTCAACATTTTCTGTTTTACAGAAAAACAGATTTTGTTGACCTGGAATGCCTGTGTCTGGCCGAGGCTAATCTTGATGTGGCGCTTTGTAGGTTAAATATGAATAAATTCTGTGTTGTGCCAATACTGGGTGGGCGGAGTTCGGGACCAATAGGTTATGGGAGGAGTTGTAGGTGAATGGTCGAATAGAGCTGTAGACCTGAGCTGAGCTTTAAGTCCATAGGATTGATTCTTCTATCATCCTTGTAAGCTTCTATGGGAAGCACTTCAACACTCACACTGTTCCCTTGATGAAGCAGCAGTTGCATACTGCTTAGTTAGAGGCAACTGGTTGCAAGGGCAGTGTAGCAAGTGAATGCTAATCTTACTGTGCTGATGATTTGAGCTCATACTTCAACAGAGAGATAGCAGCAGCAGCAGTAGTTATAGTTGTAGGCTTGATTTTTTATCTTTTTTTTTTATCTGGTCTCAACAGAAAAGAAATCCTTCCCATTCATATAGTTGATTTGGAGGAGAGCTCTAGGGGTGATTTAAGAATTCCAAACACCTCCAAAGTTCTTTACCCCATTTTTCCCACCAGATATAATTGATGCTACCACTCAGTTATCCTCCCGAACTCCTATACCTATCTTGGTTTTGGCTAATTATAGAACATTTTTTCCAGCTCAAATATGGTCTTGTTTAATGCATCATTTCTAGTCTTCGGAGGAGTTTATGATTTTGTTGTTTTTTCTCTGCAGGTCTCTGAGTGGGGAAGGATGAGTATGTGTGATGCTGAGAGAAGACTCCTTGCTAATGCGTTACTCGATATCTCCAATGAATGGTTCATTCTCCTCTCCGAATCATGCATTCCGGTCTATAATTTCAGTGCCATCTACCACTATTTGATGAAATCTAGACACAGCTTCATGGGCGTGTTTGATGATCCGGGACCGTACGGGAGAGGCCGCTATAACGAGAACATGGCCCCTTTGGTAGATATTACCCAGTGGCGTAAAGGGTCTCAATGGTTCGAAGTACACCGGAAGCTTGCCATGAATATTGTGGAAGACACCATGTTTTACACAAAATTCGAACAGTTTTGTAGACCTGCATGTTATGTGGATGAGCATTATTTCCCCACCATGTTAACCATCCAAGCGGGGAATTTATTAGCAAATAGAAGCATCACTTGGGTGGATTGGTCGAGGGGTGGAGCACACCCAGCTAGTTTTGGAAGAGCCGACATCACGGACGGGTTTTTCAAACGAATTCTTGAAGGTCAAAACTGCAGTTACAATGATCGGTCCTCTTCAATTTGTTTCCTATTTGCAAGAAAATTTGCTCCAAGCTCCTTGGAACCCCTATTACAATTGTCAACAAAGGTTTTGGGCTACTGACACTAAAAAAATGGGACAGCAGCAAAAGTTCTTTGTGCCATACATGTTGAAATGGCATCATTTGTGACATTACTATGTGTTTTCTCTTGTATACGTTGAGTTCTTTGGCAATGCCACAATCTAGAACAGGTTTTACATGTACACAGAGTAGCATTTAGCATCATATCCACATTTTTGTTTTGTGAGTTTTGATGTTCCCTGCCTGCTTCTCGTGCCTCCACTTTTGACATATACCTTTTCCCTTACTCTGATATTAGTGCTCGGCAATTCCAAGTCATCGTTCTCTCAAGAGAAATGTCACTTTCGAACTCCACTTTTTTTAACTTTGAATTCATCTCTGTTGCAGCCTCTGTAAGGAGAAGAGAAAATTTGTAAAAGAACATAATAAAGGTGGTGGTGGTGGGGGGGACAACGTGATAGATGGTGCCCCACAGCCATAGGACGGTTATAGGAGGGAGGACATTTCAAAAGCCGTGTGAACAGTATTTTATATATATATATCATCTGTACAAGATAGGATTGATTGCACAATGAAATCCCCCTTTCGTTCTCCTCCCATTCAATATCTACACAGCAATGCTCCCCACACATGCCTTTTCTGCATTTGATCTCGGATCTTATTCGTTTCATGGTCATTATTTAAAGTTGGGACATCTAACCGTATATATAATTTTATATTATTTAATTGTTTTAAAAGACGTATTAATATTAACTTCATGTACACCGTTATGTACACTAATGGTGCTATATCAATCAATAAAAACAAATTTTACAAAATCATGAGATTTAGTTGTCGGAGCCACCCCAATCAGCATACCATATCAGAGTACTCATTGAGGGTGGTCAACTACATCCGATGCCATTGAGAGTGATCTCGACCACCCCTCGAGGAGATATGGTGGTCCAAATCTCACTCGTAAGGGGTGTACTTGACCACCCCCAATGTCATCTAGAGTGATCGCGACGGTATAACACCTCCAAGAAAATTTTGTGGTTGAGTTACGAAGTAATGTGACCATTTTGAAGGTTCAGTGAGGGTGATCAACCATCTTCTTACCCCCAGGCCCCAAGCGGGTAGTCGGCCACCCCTAAAAATGGTTATAAGTGATTATTTGGTCATTCATTAATAAATTGTATAAACAAAAATTGAGCTAATATGACAGTGTCACATCGCACTCACACTGTAAAAGATATTTCGCATAATATTTTTTATTCCATTTTTCAATTTACTGTTATTAAGGTAAAATAAAAGGCCATGTTGGCATTTCCCCTGTTTTTTTTTTCCATTTTTTTCTTGTTTAAAGAAAAAATCATTTAAATGAGGGCTACAGAGCACCCGAGAAAGAAAAAGAAGAGAAAAGAAAAATGATAAACTCTTAGGAAACTTTGCTCCCCACTTCCAAAATGCAACTAGAACGGTTTTGTTTGATAAAACTTTTTTTTAAGATATTTTTTATTTTTTGAATTAAAAAAGTATTTTGATGTGACATAAATATAAAAAAAAAATATTTTAGTTTAAAATTATTTGTTAATGTTTTTATTTATTTTGTTAAACAAAACTTCTTTCTTTTTTCTGAATAGTGATCGGTGTACAATAAAATTGTACGACATATGCACAACACTAAACATATAAGATACACTCATATGGGTCTCACCCATGTGTCTTGTATTGTAAATATATTGTGCAATTTTATTGTGTAAAAATCTTTTTCTTTTCTTTCTTTTTTTGTTGTATAAAATACTTTTTGAAACGAGGCGAAAGGCTCATTCATTAATACTCATGGATCATTAATACTCTTGTCCATGAAAAGAATATAGTAGGTATAAATTAAAGCATTCCAGTAAACATCTTTTTCTAAATGGAAAAGATCTATTCAAAGAAAGTGTCCGTAGCCCATATAGAGATATTATGAAACACGACGGCATGGCACTTTTTATGTACTAGATTGGAAAATGAAATCAAATAGCATTAATTTTGGATTTTTTTTTTTTTAATATATATTTTATAAACATCACTATTTTAGGGGAAAAGAATACTCTAACCTGGTAATTGAATAATTGATGTCACATAATTTTTATTTTTTTTAGCCAATTAATAAACTAATCAATCCACTAGTAGTCCATAAGTCTATAATGTAAGTCATACTTTGTAGGGATGAAAATACGCATGCGAATGCGGTTATTAGCAATATATATATTTGCATTCGCATAATACGGTTTTAACTTTTAAGTATTTGTACCTGTATTAGCATCCACGTTGTTATTGCAGTTATTATACGCTATCTGCATATGAAGTAATAAGCGCTTTAGGCTTTGAAGTTGTAAATTTGGTAAAAGGAAATATATTTGAAATAATAATAATAATAATAATAATAATAATAATAATAATAATAATAAAGGAATAACATATAAGGCAATTATTTTCTTTTTTAGAGGATCATATAAGCCAATTAAATCAGAACAAATCAAACGGGTTTCCTATCAGGGAAATCCAACAAAATTACAAAACGATGTCATTGTAATGAATTTAATTAAATATATATATATATTATGTATAAAGGGAACATACATGCAATTAAATAACTGCATCTACATACCCTAAAACTGCTATCCGCATATGTAAATAGTGATTTTTACTAATTGTATCTACATACACAGATAGCAGATATAGGCGATTATTATCCGTATGTAGAGGCGGAGCTACATGATAGCTTGAGTCCCCCCAAGCCACCATATTTTTTTAAAAATAAAAATAAAAAAAATACCTCCTAAATTTCAAATGCTAACTCCACCCCTGTCCGAAAACATTTTCACCCATAATAGTTATAATACTTAGGGTAAAAATTGTTCCACCACATAATTATTGCAGTCTTAGTGATGCAATGACTCACCAGCGCATTGATTGAGATGGAGAGCATTGAAGCCTCTCACGAAAGGAAAGGCAGACGAAAGGTGACCGTAAAGGCAAGAATGCCAAGAAATTTCACCAATAAATGTGGGGTACTAAGTTTTCAAATTCAAAACCCCAAATCAACGGCCTCCAGGATGCTCCTATCGGCTATCCATTATCCCAACTCATTTCTCAATCATACCCACCACTCTCCAACTTTTTACTCCAAAATCAAACCCATCATTCATGACTATTTGTCAGATTTTCTTTCATTCTTTCATTCTTCTTCGAAGCTATAAAAATTTAATGTATACCATTTTTGCTCGAAAAATATTCTCACCTGAATTTGCCTTGCCTACAGTTATTTCTCCCAATCGTACAATTTTTACAGTTAATTTATTTAACCATAATAATAATAATAATAATCTCCAATAATTTTTTAAATAGCTGTAGGCATGCCAAATCCTTCTCACATATGACATAGCTATAATGCTTTCATTTTTTTAATTTTTGATAAAAAAATTTAATTTCTTTCTTTATAGACTATCGTGGACCATTGTCGTGTGCCCTAGTCAATCCTCACTCTAAACCAAAACCACAGATTCCAAGAGAAGGTTCTCGAAACATATAAAAATCAAAAATAATCCGGGCCAGATGCTAATCCCACCTTACACCTGTCATATATTTTCCGTCAATTTTGAACAACCTGTCTTTTCCACAAACAACGTGTCCCTTTCTAATTGGCCTTAACCGCCCATTACAGGTTGGTCTTCATGCCCGCGGGCCACCCCCCTCAACGATTATTCCTACGCCGATTCGCTGTAATAGCGTAGTCTTCCCGTTTTCCTTTTTCTCTCTCTTCTAACAGCCCCCCCCCCGGTCTCTGAAAGTGCCACACCATCCTAACTCGCGTCAGTCACACGCTCCAATCCGTGACGTTGATTGCATAGCGTATGTAGCGTACGGACACCACTCGATGCGCGAGTCAGAATATATGTGCTGTATTGCTCAAAACAAAGATAAAGGCTCACAAAAACGGCGCCGTTTGTAAACAGTTTAGCTTTGCCCCCAAACGGTAAGAAAATCATGCGCACACACGCGTGGCACAAACAGAGAGAGAGAGAGAGGTGGCCCAGAAGGAAGCAGCTGTCACACCTCCAATTGACAGCCTGTAATTCGTTGTTGCCCTAGCCTCTCCTTTGCTCTCCCTTTATAAGCAGCCGCTACAACCACATCAGCTCTCCCATCTACGCAAAACCCTCCTTCTAGTCTCTATCTTTGTCTCTGCATTTCAAACCCCAGAAAAAAAAAGAAAACAATCTGACCCCAATGGCTCTCTCCAAGACTCCGGTGGTAGCTCTCATGGCCGTCGTTTTCACCGTGGTCTCTCTCATTGGAGTGGCTCATGCCCAAGCCGTCGAAGCCCCCGCACCAAGCCCTACCTCCCCCGCGGCTTCCGTCTCTCCGTGCTTGGCCTCGGCTTTCCTCGCCGCCGCTGTGGCTCTCGTGTTCGGATCTGCGCGCAGGGTCTGAGTGTCGCGCCGTTCATGATTTGGCATTGGGTGATTAGCTGCTTCTCGGCGTGGATCGTATAGGGTGGGCTTCATATTATGTTTAGTTTGGTATTAGGGTTATCATTATTTTTTTTCTTTGGGATTTTGAGTGGTTCTTAGTAGTGATGGATCATGGATGTAGGGTTTTGATGCGTTTGGCGGTGGTGCACAGAGGATACACATTATGCGTTATGGGTTTCATTGTGGCTTGACGATTATTACGTTTATTATTATTATTATTATTGCGAGTAAATAATTGATTCTTCTTATACAGATCTTCGTTCTCTTTTATGTATTTTGATATATATTTTTCCCCGTTAATCACGGTGCTTGAACTGTTTGGTTGCCGATAAAATTGCGGCGAAGACACTGGCATTAAACCTGGTGAGTGTTGAGCTAATAATTCCCTGCGGATTTAAATAATGAAATAATTGCGTTTGGAATTTTGTACGGCTTTCGTTGGAGTGGGGGCCTCATTGTGGGCGGAGATATTTTCAGTTTCAAATCTTAAGAAAGCTACAATTACTTTCTTAATTCTGAAGTTTACTGAACCTTTTTGTTTTTACGAATTTACCCCTAAGTGGTAGCGTTCTAGGTTGTCCTTGAAAAGCAATGGTCGCACTGTTCGCTTGCCACGTTAAAACTAGTCACGTGATCTGCCTTGGATACTCATTTGGCTTTAACTTAGAAAGGAGGAAAACCCTAAGAGCGGGAAGGGTTAGGGTTGGTCAGGATTACGATGATCTTTAATTTATGCTTCGTTTCTTTCGACGTAAAATGATTTTCGCCGTAATATAGTTTTAGGGATTTCATTTTTTAAGAAATCATTTTTCGTCGAAAGCATTTTTTTATGTTTAAAATCGTAAATACTTTTATATATTTTTATTCAATCATTTTTAACTTATAAAAATCAATTTTTATTCACAACATAAAAATATTAATGTAAAATAATATAAAAATCATCGATGACGAGATTCGGTCACTGATCGACAAGATTCTGGCAATTTTTACCTGATTCTGGCTAATATAACCAGAATTTGAGATAAAGGCCAGAATTCGGACAGTTTCGTCGGAATCTGGGATAGCTGGATTCCGGCCATCTAGCCAGATCTGTCCGGCCAGCCGGCCGGGAACTGGACTCTCTGGCCAGATTCCGGCGACATTAACCGGATGTTGTCGGATTCCGATACCGGCAATATTTTGATGGTGGTCGGCTGCTTGAACTTGAAGGTCAACTGTGCCGTTTAAAATAGATCGACTGCGTCTGGCGTCTTCGGAAAACAATTTACGCTTTTAAAAAGCGTAAATCATTTTCCGAAATTTACTAAGCATTTTTTGTCAAACAGAAATCATTTTCCAGTTGACTATTATTTTCTCCCCTACCAAACACCGAAAAATGCCGAAATCATTTTACGCCGAAACAAACGGAGCATTAGTTTTGTGTATAAAGATTATTTATAGAACCAAATAAAAATTAGGTTGTTCAACTATTTATCCGGGTAGGTAAGTTCAATAAATAGCCTTATTTGAGAAGATTTTAAAGATCCTGATTCGTTTTAGCCACCATAAACCCTATAGGTCAAATAAGATGGTAATTTCAGGTATCTGAATTATTAGCAATTTAGCCGTCGACTAGTCATTTAGCAACTTATAAAAAGAAAGATTGTTAAATTTACTTATGTCGGTCAACCCCCGCCTGATCTATTCAATTTAGCCGTCGACTAGCAATTTAGCAACTTATAAAAAGAAAGATTGTTAAATTTACTTATGTCGGTCAACCCCTGCTTGATCTATTCAATTTAGCCGTCGACTAGCAATTTAGCAACTTATAAAAAGAAAGATTGTTAAATTTACTTATGTCGGTCAACCTCCGCCTGATCTATTCAATTTAGCCGTCGACTAGCAATTTAGCAACTTATAAAAAGAAAGATTGTTAAATTTACTTATGCCGGTCAACACCCGCCTGACAGGTGAATCTTGCAACCTCTTACTAGGCTGCCCTATCAACCACTTAAATGGGTCATTCATTTAAAATGAACTTCCTACATGGCACAGGATCTAAAGCAGAAAGAACTTTTCATTAAAAAGCTAATGACAGGAATTAAATATTTTACTGCAAAGTTAGTTCAGAATTCAAAGTTGTGGGAAAAAAAAAAAGATGGAAAACTCATTTTTATTAAAAATCACTTAGTAATAACTCGATGATTCAACAATGAAATAAAATTTAATATAAGTAGTTATGTAAGTTATAAATCATACCCTAAACAAAAATATTTAAATTACTAAATGAATTGAGGGAAAATCAAATAAATTGTAAAATTACTAAAAAAAGAAAAAGAAACTTTTAAGTAAAAGTAGGAAAGAAAGTTCTGAAAGAAGCATAAGGTGGTGGATTCGGGAGAATAATGAGTTGGTGCGCACTTTCATATGGTTGGAGTGGGATGATTAAGTAGAATTGATTTTTTTATGCTCAATAATGGACTATATATATATATATATATATTATTATTATTTTAGTGTGGGTCTTTCCCCCCACTCCAAGTCTCCAACTTGGTCTCCTAATGAAGATTCACTTTGCCAAGGAATCAATTCCTTGGCGACTTGTATTCCTCTAACATGCTTACCACTGTTTTTATCGCATCTTATTTAATTCTACACAAGAAACGATAAAGGAGCCTCTTCCCTAGCATTCCAAACTTTTCCTATGACAAAAGATAAAATTGATATTTGATTTTTATAATACAAGCTCACAACATGTATACAATAACCCTTTATATGATGATGGAGCTCAGTGTATGAGGTTCACTTTCATATGAGAGGTTGTTGTATCCATGTTATAGGCTTATAGTGTAAATAACATTTTTCGATAAAATTTGAACTTTTTCTTTACTATCTATTCAGTACAACTATTGAGAAAGTAACATTTTATCTATTTATTTATTTATTTTTTGAATGGGAGATAAACACCGGTCAAGTACACGAGATTTAACTCAAAATCAAATACACCCTTCAATTTTACAAATTATAACAGATGATACTTGTACACATCCAATAAACACCGAGGATATTATTATTTTAACGGTGTGCCACGTCAAACCACCCCAAATGACTAATAAATAAAAATAATAATTGAGAGGGTGGAGCCAGCCCCAATGTCCATTGTTGGACAAGTTTAAGCAGTCTTCCCAATTCTTGCTTGCCTTTCAGAGTGTCGTATTCCTCACCTTCAATGACAACTATAATTGCTTAGGTAATTTTTTTAGGGTGGACAAAAGGCAATTTTAATTTTTACCTTAACTTAAAAAAACTACTATGCAGGAAGCCCCATGGCCCCATCTTCCCAATGGTTCATACTAAATATGTTAGTCATGTGTAGCAATTTCCATCATACGTAACACTCTGATTATAAACCATAAGAAGCGCCGTGCATTATATTATTCTTTTCTTCTATTGAGATGCCAAATAAACGAAATTAATATTGGTAGGAACATTATAAAAGAAATGTTGGTTTGAAATAGCAAAACGTAATTTTCCCCTGAAAACTTTTTACCGAGGACCACGGTTGCATTCGAGACCTAGGCAGGTTTAAGCCTAAACTAAAATAATAATAATAAAAAATAAAAATAAAAATAAAAAAAGGAAAAAAAAAATATGAAAATGTTTACACCTGGACCTAAAAGAAACAAATAACTCACGTTTTCATTCCTTTCAACAAGTGAGATTTGTTAAATATTTCCCACGATTCTTACATATCTCACATCTGGACTTTCTCATCTTCCTCAATCCTACAACCCCTCATTTTTCATAGTGGAATCTTCTTCTTCTTCTTCTTCTACTCAGAGTCAGAGTCCATGTTCCCCATCGCCTTTAACCCTCTTGGTCTCTGCGTCAAATACAGATAACTAATTTATTATATGTAAACGATTGATTTCCCCTTTGATCACCGATAGAGGAAGAGAAATTTTGTGAAACTAATTCAGTGGCGCTTTTACGTACAGTAAAAACCCAAAAGCTAATAAGAAAAAAGGAGTTACTGTTGTAAAGCAAAATAAGGGGGTTAATAAACGGTACCTTCTTGGATATCTTCTTCTCCCTGACCTCGTATCTTTCCAGGGTCAGATCACACAACCATGCTCCTGGGCTTACTAGCTGTGAAACCAGTTACAACAAAGAAAACAAACTGAGAACACAGTAGATATTTACCACCCAATTCAATTCATTCAAAAACAAAACCAAGAAGCAATTTTCTTTTCCTTTTTTTTTTTTAATTTTTTAATAAATATTGATTCAATGATTTATAGATCAGGCTAATTGTATAAAAGTTGAATATGTAGCATTAATAATAGAGTAATGATTCACTACCACCTAAATATACAACTTTTCACCACCTTGCCTATGTGGCAAGGTGGTCCCCCACCTTAATGTATTTTTAAAAAATAAAAAAAAACTCAAAAAATAATGAGGGACCACCTTGCCACATAGGCAAGATGGTAAAAAGTTGTATCTTTGGGTGGCATTGAATCATTACTCTTAATAATAATATGATGAGAGCCACATGTAGAGCCGCCAAGAAGACAAGAGGCAGCGACGAATGAATCTGGACGACGCAAAGTGATGAGGTAGGGCAAACTGTAATAAATCAAAGGTTTAGGGGCCCAAGTATAAACTTTGACGTGGGGAAGTTTGGCACTGGTCACTGGGCCCCATGACTTTCTTTTTTAAAATAAACCCGTTGCCCCTGCCAAAAGTCGCTCGTCTCGAACAATCGCGATTCACGACACATGTTTTTGTTAAGTCTTGTTTGGCCCACGAGTCCCATCCGCATATTTCAGTACACAAAATGGGTCCCTATCAATTCACATCAAACGGCTACGATTGCTCTAATGGTCATCTTCTTTAAGACCGTAATAAATCCGGTATTAAGTAAGAAAACGACGATAACAATTGTGAAAGAAAAAAAAAAAATATTAGTAATAAAAATAGCGTTTTCATAACGCAATATGGATAGAAATAAACTCAATTCCCCCCTTTAACCGTACCATTGTACCAAGCTTTAGGTGTCACAATTAGGTACGCATCCACGCCTTAACTGACACGCATTCACATCCCCACTTTTTCCTGCTATAATCTTGTCATCTCACACGCCTATTGTCTTTACTAACCAAAGTAGATCCATAATTTAAAACTGCTAACAAATAGAATAATTCTATTTTTTACACAGCCACCACCCAATTTGTCACGGACATCCGATTTCTGCTCCACAAACACTTCTTTCGCGTAAGTTGTGCAAAATTTGGACCTTTTCTTCGTCTACTAAAATTGGACTATCCTCTAGAATAAAGAGAAATGCTCAAAATATTAAATTAATATTAAGATAATGTAGAGTTTATTCATTGTATTCGTATCATTTTATTTTATTAATTATTTTGATCAACTCCAATAAATAATCTCTACATCATTTTAATACAAAAAATTTAGTACCTAGAGCATTTCACGTAAATAAAACATCAAAACTACTTCCTAAAAAACAGTGTCCCATTATTCAAAATCCAAGCTTGCAACGAAGATACCTTGCATCTTTTGCTCTACGTTTAGCATTTTAAGACTTTTTCTCCGTGTAAAATAACTTTTCTCCCAAGTATATGATATAATCATAATAATAAATAAATAAATAATTGGGGACTTCACTGCTATAAGATAAATTAAATTAAATTAAAGAAAAAAAAAAAAAGAAGAAGAGAGGATTAAAAGCTTACATTGAGGGTGCGCTGTATGAATTTGGCTCTCTTCTTGGGTCTCTGAGGAAGCTTAGACCCCTTGATGGCCATGAAATCCTCCTCTTTCTCCTTGTTGGTCAAAGCAATGACGAACTTCGGGGGCCACACCGGTAGCCCAGCCTCGCCGCTTCCGGACGATGACCCTCCCTTCTTGCTATCGTGCGCTGTCTCCGAAGATGCCGCTGACTTGTTGTTCTCATTGTGGTGGTGGTGGTGGTTGCCGTTATTATTGGTATTGGTCCCTCTCTTATCGTGCGCACCCCTGTCCGGTGAAGCAATTCCCCTCACACCTCCGTTGCTTTGCCCTCTCATGGCACTGGATGTCTCCGAGTTCCTAATTAGGACCACACAACACAAAATAAGAACTACATATATTGTACCCTATTATCACACAAATAAATCATTGAGCACGAAATTTTGTTTTGTTTTAACTGGAAATTAGGTTGCGAGAAAATAAATATTTGGAGTATAGTTATCCACAAATTACGAAATTGACCTTGGGATGATCTAGATCGGTGGGTAAGGGAAAGCAAGAAACGCGTCGGGTTTTGCCTAGAAAAAATAGTGTTGGTTTTTTGGCTTCTCTGGGGGACCTTTACGTTCCGCTTTTAAAAAAGGGAGTGGTTAAAATTGCTCTTCTTTAATGAAAAAGTCTAAGAGAATTGAGGGAGAAATGATTCAATAGGATACGCAGGGCTTTCCCTTTCCCAGGTTTTGAGCCGTTGGATTAAGGTTGCCTTTCCGGGCTACGTGTTGAAAAGTGGACTGGCATGTGGGATGGGGTGGGACCAGATTCCTATTTGGTTGTGTCATCCGACGGCTAGAAATGGGTGCCTGATAGAAAAGGTTTTTGGAGGACACGTAGAATCGAAACTGACCTTCCCATGTTTCCCACGAGTCCACGTCGCTACGCACACGCTGTTGGGCTTAGTGGATCAGATGCAGTGGAGATTGGATCAGGTGCGGTGAACGATATATAAGCTTGCTACATTACAGCGCCTAGCTGGAGAAAATTCAAGGTAATTCAATAATGTTTTGCCTATTTAAAATTTACTTTACAACTTGCAAGTATCATGATTTGATTCATTCTTTTTATTCTCCTTTTATCCATATGACTTTTAAAATTATCAAATCAAAATTTATGACATATATTTGGGTAATTTAATTTTTCAAATATTTTTTAAATTGAATTTTAATTCTACTCAAATTTTATTCAATTTTTTCTAATTTTGTCTCAAGTTTCAAACCATCTAAATATAATTTCAAAAACAAATTCTCTCGGTATTCACAATTTTTCAAAAAAAATAGGACACCCAAACATCTCATAATAATCATCCTTTAATCTAAAAATAAAAAAAAATAAAAAATAAATCAACTTTAAGAAGAAAAAAATAGTTCCTAAATTACTCAATTTTATAGATGTCCACTATTCCAACAACAGAGCAGAACCAGACAAAGGGATGGCTAATGGCAATTCCAATCATTTCAATCTAAACTAAATGCGCTAATAAAAGTAATAGATAATGTGAGAGTATTACAATTAAAAATAATTAAAAATTAATGCAAAAAAAAAAAAAAAAAATCACACGAAGTGTCGCTCATACAAGCAGCTAAGCACAAGACATTAACTTTTGTAATAATACACAAATCAAATAAGGAAAGAAAGAAAAATATAAATAAGTCAATTTTCATAAACAAAATACGATTAAAACACGATACAAAGGCCCGTTTAATAACCCTCTCCCCTTCCTCTTTCCCTTATTTTTACCTTTCTCAAAAAATATCAATTCAAAACATTCTTAACATCTTTTACTTTTTATATACATCAATAATTTTTTATTATTATTTAAATAAAAAAATCCACTATAAAACAAAAAAAATTTACTTTTCCATATAAATTTTTTCTACTTTATATCACATTAATCACTTTTTACACACACTAAAAAAAAAAAAAAAAATTTCTCCTGAAGGAAGGGGAGGGAGATTACTGGGGGTAAAAATTGCCGCAAATATACCGAAAGAATTAAATACGGCAAAATGACGTGTTATCATGAATCGAAAACCTGGGGCTCTGACAGTGACAGGCTAAGGGGAAAAGAAATTAATAAATCTTCCTTTATTAAAGTTTGCTCTTATTTTAGACAATAAGCTGCCGCCGACCTGAGGATTTGAAGAGTGCACAAAAAACAAAGCCTCATGATGCATCAATGCCATCATGCATCATGCATCCAGCCCGAATGTAGCATTGAAGTTCAAATTCAATGTAGCATTATTTTAAGTCGGTCAAACTCACTTTAACTACGCTGAAATTTCACACATGAGACCTATATAATGTCACCACAAAACAGCCAGGCCCACATCTTAGCTTCCTTAAGAATGAGCCCATTAAAGGGAAATACACGTTTCATATGTTTTTCATAAATTGCATCATAGTCACAAACCACCCATCGGATCACATCACATGACGCTCACTCTAAGATTCAATTATATAATAGTTATATAGGTGTTTAATAAATAGAATTACTCATTAAAAAAAAAAAAAAAAAAAGAGCAAATAGTTGGCCCACGCGCCATACAACTAGACGCCAGACACAGTGCAAACGACGACTTCAAAGTTCAAAGTTCAAACAACCAACCACCCCGCTAGACAACCAAATTTTCCGCAATTCAGCGTAGCGTGGCACACACGCGCCGCAACTACCATAGAAAAATATTCACACTTAAAAAAAAAAAAAAAAAAAAAAAACTGAGAGGTTGTGTATAATGTACCTGAGAATTCGCTGAGATGGCGGTGGCGGAGGCGAAGACGGTCGCTGACGCAGATTCAAATACCCATTACTATGATTAGCGCTAGTGGGCTGATTGGACGAGTCCTTATCTACTCTCACGACCCTCCGGTCCACCCGAACCGTGTTCCTGTGGACCGGGGCGGCCGAGTCGTTGTTGTTGTCCTTGACCTGGACCTTCATGCACCTGAGCCGCTTCCGGTTTCCCCACCGCAACACGAAATCTGACGACGTCGTTTGTCTGATGGTCTCGGAGCCAGCTCTCAGTAACAACGATGCATCCGATCCTCCTATGGTAGTCTCTCTACCGTTGGTATTGTTTACGTTGGCATTAGTAATGTTGTTGCTCCTCAGAGAGTCCTTATCCATCTAGTTTTGTTAGTGTACACAGCTGTCCCATCCCATAGAAGTTAATTAGTAATTACCGAGGTTAATTCATATATAACCCAAAGGGTAACTTCTAATTAAAACGGAACGAGCACCGAAGAGGCAAGGCAAAATTTGGCTTTGGATATGGCTACTCAGCAACTTCCACGAAATCAAACCCTCCCCACCAAAAAATATAATAATAATAATAAATTTAAAAAAAAAAAAAAAAAAACAGAGATCGAAGGGCGAAGATTGTGGAAGAAGTGCATCGGACGGTCCAGGATTTATGAAAAAATATGGTGGAAATTTCGCGCTTGGGTGAGATGTCATCATATGGAGATGGAAGTGGATGATGAGGAAATGGCGACTATGGGGATCTTCCGGGTGATAATGACCACAAACCGTTAACTGTAGGTGTGAAAACAGAGCCAGCGAGATCTTTCATCGCAGCTGTGTTTGGCTGCTAAGAAATGCAGGAAAATCTTAAGAACCAGCACTCAATTGCAGCCTAATCAAAGAAGTGGCTAGTTATGGAATTTCCTACATCAAAACGAACGAGGAAAGAAGATTCAAATTCTCCTATCCTCTCTTTTCCTCAGAATTCTCGGAAACCAAAAGTAGGGTCATTGGTTCATAAATTGCAGCAACAATTCAGACGCCATCAAATGAAAGCTCGTAGAAAAACATTCACAGTAGAAAGAGAAGAATTTTAACGCCGAAGCCGTTTCCTTTACGTTGCAAAAAAATCAGGGGATGAAAACAGCAAATTAAGAGGAAAAAAAACCCACTAATGCTGAGTAGTTGCACGAACTGAAATTTCTTGGGAAGGCCATAGACGAAAGGAAACTTCCAATTCCGAACTTTTCAGAGATAAAACAACCAAAAAATGGCAATAATGCGCACCTGTAGTCGCAGAGAGAGAGAGGTTTAGAGAAGAAAAGTCATGGAAATGAACGCATTACCTGAGAATTTCAACTCTGTTTCAAAAAATGAAAGCCTGCGAATCGGAATCACTTTCCGAGAGCTTCGATGCCTGCAGAATACAAAGAACCAAAGAAAAGCAGTGTTTGGTTATAGGGATTCAAAACCGATTTGCCCGTATAAAAACACCCAAGAACCAACATCAAATTCCTAAGCTCAATTTGAAAACCGGTACTTGGTCTTCAATTTAGATAATGATTTCTCACCTGTATTACTCAGATTCTGCCACAATCACCACAGGGAATTTACAGAAAGAGTTTTCCTCTCTTTCAGTCTTCAAACTACCTAGAATGCAAATTTATGACCGGTATTCAACAAAATGATGACATTTCAGAGCCTAAATCTTCAAATCCCATGTAACAATCCAATCTCAGGCCGATAATTATCCGTATATTTTCATTGAAAGGTTCCAGATTCCTTCTAAAAACTGCTCAAATCTCACGGAAATGTACCTGTAAAACAGAAATTGAACACAAACAAAGTTATCTCAGATGATAAATCGCACAAAAACATGAAGGAAATCAAGCTCTGCTTCGAATTGCAAACCTAAAAACTCGAAATTCTCGACCTCCTCTGTGTTATTTTCAATGAAACTAACCCAATCTTCGCAATCAGCTACGGAAATCAAAACCGAATCCACTTAGAATTCCTTCCTTCCAAGGGACCCCGTTCTGAGCTCTTCAAATGTTATCTGTACAACAAAAAAGAGTTATTCTTTGAAGACTGACTCCACGAAAGCGCTGTAAAACTGATCTCTTCGCTCAATTATAAACCTCTCTCTCTTCACATCTCCAGATCCTCAACCTTATACAGTACCGCTCTCATCAATTCTCTCCGGAATTCGCCGGTTTGGTATCTAAGAAGACGATAGAAAGCCAAAGAAAATTCGGAGAGAAAATCAGAGAGAACGACCAAAATTACAGAGAGCTTCTTCCTCTTCTTCTCCTTCTGATAAACGAAACGCTCTCAGTTTTTTATACCTCCTCCTCCCACTCTCCGTCACACTTCAACCGTCCAACGCTGAGCTTTCCTGACCGTCCATCAATAATCGCAGGGCTCTCCCCTCTCCTCTACTAAACCGTCGAGTCCGTCTCCTATAATCCCCGTTACGGGCCTTACGGCGTTTCCCAAACCTCCTTCGCCCTAAAATTTAGTCTCACGGCGTCAATCAAACTAACGGAACCTTTAACGCTGGCTGCTTCTCCTACAAGAATTTCATTTTATTATTTTTTATTTTTTATTTTTTATTTTATTAGTTATTTCTCGCGACCGGTGTGTTTGGGAATCAATCGTGGGACTGAAGTGTGTTAACCATAGTAAGCTAATCTAACCATGGTTGGTTAAAAGATGTGAGACAGTTTCGCAATGTCTGCTACTCTATCGGAGAATTGGGCTTACTACAGCCGCGAGAATCCAAAGGTTTGTTTCGATTTAGAGGGGTAAGATTAAACAATAATATATAATAAAAGTTAATTAAAAATATTAAAGAAATATAATTAACTAAATAAATAATTCAACAAAATTTAATTATTGTTTAAAACATATATGTATTTCATAATTTATTTTGTCACACCTAACATTAATTTATTCTGTTGCTTTCGACAAGTCTTCATATTTTGAAATTGCTGCAAGATTTTTTTCATTTCTAATAATCTTAAATATATTATTCTCAATGTACATAACCAAACAATCATTAATTCACTAATCTCTCATTCGGTTACGTAAATGATTTTTATGCTCCCTTTGTTTCAGCGTAAATTGATTTTAGAAAAATAATTTCGGCATTTTACGGTGTTTGGTAGAGGAGAAAATAATAGTCAACGAAAATCATTTTCAATTTGACCGTAATTTTTTTTTTAATTTTTGAAAAACGATTTACGGTTTTAAAAACCGTAAATTGTTTTCAGAAATTAAGCTCTTCATCTCTGCACACACATTTAATATCTGATTGCTGGAATCCAACAAGGGTCGGTCTTTAGAATCCAGCGGCGCTAGAATCCGTCAACATCCGACCACCGTCGCCGGATGCCAGCAGACCAGATTCCGACAGAAACGGCCGAAATCCGACCATGGTCAAAAGCCGGCCCGATCTGGCCAAAATAGCAGGGACCCGGCCGAATCTAACCAGATCTGGCCGGATATAGCCAAAATGGTCATGATCAAGCTGGATCTGATCGGGTCCGGAGCATTCCGGCCGGATTCGACTAAACATGCTCGCCGAAATCCGGCAACGACGACCGGACGTTGCCGGATTTCCAGCGACAGTTGCATTTTTGCTTTACGTAATTTTTTCATGCGAGCCAAACGCCAAAAAATATTTTCGAGAAAATCATTTTTTTTAAAAATGATTTCGTCGAAAATATTTTACGACATAAATCATTTTACGTCGAAACAAACGGAATATTAATAATTTTCATTGCCAAAAATGATCTTTCAATAGTAGCTATCACAACTGGTATAATCAAAGATAATGTCACCAATGAATAAACCAATAAATACACAATATTCTTTTTAATTTATACTAGCTTTTCAGCAAACTGCCTAATCTCTCAGTGTCGCAAATTTTTCACTATAATGCATGTCAATGATATATATTTTAAGTTAGTTATCAAAGGTAATGAGTTGAATTGCTTAAAAATCATTCAAATAAAATTTGAACAAAACAATTTCTCCTGGTTAAAAGCAGAAAATGAGTCACCCGAATTCAAGCATGCAACATAATGTAATAATTCAAAATCCATCTTATCAAAACGGTTGTTAAATTCCTCGAGTTGCATGTTAGTAATAATATAATAAAGCTTCACACGGTAATGATGTGAATTTTTCATGCTTTAAGCCTTTTATCGTGACCACGGTTAGTACAGATCATCCATATTGGGACAACAATACTATTTTTGGCACAAAATACATAAACTTCTTCAAATCAAAAGTTTCACACATCTTCTCTCATAGCTGTAAAACACTACTTTGAAAGTTCAACCAACCTCATTGCATTCAGAATATCTTGGTATTTTCGTTGTAATGCTTGAGATAACTCATATACAACCCCCAAAACATTTTTCATCAATTGTAAATTGAAAGCAAATTCAAAAGTTTGGAGCGACGAAATTAGTATATTTGCTTATGCTCTCTGTTCAGAATTTTAAACCATATTCTACAATATCTTCAATTGCATCGATAGCCAAAAAAAAAAAAAACGTGAATAACACTAACAAGTGTACTCTAATGAGAATTCCACCACGTATCTCCAAGTCTCTTTAGATTCATTTTCTTGATTCAAGCCACGACTAGTATAAATTTTATTATTTCGTAGTGTTTCCACAGCTTCAACAGTTCATTTTTCATAATGCATAATGCTTTTATGGATTAAACATTAAAAATTATAATGCTCCAAAAACATTAAAAATGCTATCAATCAAGCTAAATTCTAATTTGGGTGTGATTTTAAGCAACAACTAAAGTTAATTAAAGCTGATGTGCACAACAGTGAACATAATAGACAGATGAATGATCGTTCAAAATAAGTATTTTAAGTCCATTCAACTCACTTTACATATTGCTAGTTAGCTCCATTGTATCATTTTCCTCACAATCTGATAATACTTAACCCATGCTTGCTAAGTACTGGCTCAATTGTCATCGTCAATACTGTAGCTATGGTATTGCTAATATTTGTAATATCTTTAAAATGTTAAGTCACATAACCCCACTTATTTACATAATGCAAAATGATTACCAATTGTTCTTTAACAGTATATCATGGTAGCGACAATAATCAAGGTTGACATGCAACAAAATCATATTATGAGCTCAATCTGGTGATAGCGACAAAATGGTGGCTAAGGGTGATGGCCGAAGACGTTGCTGGAGATGATGGCAGCTAGCGACAACGACTGGAGATGATGGCAACCAACAACGGTGGTCGAAGAAGGGTAAAAAACTGGGCCAACAACAATTGGCCGATAATGTGCCAAACAACTTGGACCAAAAAATAGGCCAAAAGGGCCATTAAATGGACCTAAAATAGGCATGGGGCAACAACAAAATCAATAATAAGCCAAAAGATGGGCCGAAGAATAGGGCCAACAATGGACCGAAAATAGGCCTAGGTCAACAACATGACAACAATAGGTCAAATAACTAGGTCAGCAAATGGCCAAAATATGGGCTAACGTGAGCCAAATATAGGCCACTTGGGCCTCTCTTTTTTTCAACCGATTTGTTTTCTCGGTTTCTCCAATTTTTTTAGTAGAAGTTAAACGGCATGTCGCTTATTGGTTGAACCACCTATACAACATGTAGTTTAGAATAGAGAAGGATGAAGCATCCGTCGTGCGGCGGCATGTGGAGGAGTATAAGGTGCGTGGCATGTCTGGCAGAAGCTTTTGGTGGCGCGTGTGGACACATGAGACTCTCGATTTGGTTGATTTCTGTGGGGTTGTGTAGATCGACCAATGAGCTTTTGATTGGCCGACCATCATTGGTAAAGAATAATATTTCTTGATCATTTTAGGTCAATGAGGCTTCAAGCATCCAAAATAAAATGACATAGTGTTGGTATGTTTATGTTAATCGGCTACATTCTAGTTGACAAAAACGCTTCCATATCAGAGACTTCCATAGCAAGGACACCGTAATTTCATATGAACATTGCAGAATATTAATTCCAATATGGAAATGATTGATCAAGGCATGAATCTGCATAGAATATCCTTAAGAAGGCAAGTTCCTGTTGAAGGAAAGATTTTGGAGACTTTATAGCTCAAAAAGTTGATTTTTCCCTACAGCCCGTCCAGACGCCAAGATGCTAGAATCCGGACGCCTAGCTCAGAAACTCAGAGTCCTTTGAAGGTCTAAACGACTTAGCGGACGTGAACTATAGAGAGCATTCTTCTGCAAGAAGTGTGGACGGTACAGCAGACATGAGCCACAGAGAGCACCCATCTGCAAGAAGGTCCGGACGCTGATGCAATGACTGCGGACGGAAGAAGTACTTTATGCAACCGTCCGAACGCTAGGGTTGCAAGTCTGGACGCGCTTTAGTGATTTCATGAAGTTTTAGTTATAGGTCCAGACACCATAAGCCAAGTCTGGACGCTGCCTATGCAAATTCGAGTTTGAGTCTAATTAGAATTTCTGAAGCCTATTTAAAGAGGCTCATAGGCTGTGTAAATTGTAATTGTAAGAATTCAATGTAGAATTCTAGTGCTAAGAGATGGTGTTTATGCAAAAATTGTTAAATGTTCTAACTCTCTTAGAGTTTTATTTGGTGTTGTATTATTCAACCGTTTGAAATCTAACTTAGAGATGAATTCTAAGTTAAAGGGATCCATTGAAGAACTCTCAAGACAAGAGGTCTAGTTGGGAGACGTTCACATATAGGTACGAGTTAGAATTCAATGTACGACTACTTCAAAAGGATTTGTGAGTATTACTATCTTGTAACTAACTATTTATTCTTAATAGTGAATTTTCTGGGTTTGGCAGTCCCGGATAAGGGTGGGCGCGGGCCGGATTGGGCCGGATTTACATGTTTTCTACAACCCGACCCAAGGTGAACGGGTTTTAAAATTGGGATCCGCAACCCGTATAGTGAATGGTCAATCTGATGGGCCACGGGTAGCACGGATTGGGGGCGGGTTCTACGGGTTTGGCTATTCTGTTTTTTTTTTAAAAAAATAATAATAATAATAAAAATTATGGGCTCAAAACCAGGTGGACTGTGGGATATTTGAAATCTTTCTATTTTATCCCCACTAGTCCGTGAATCTACAGGCTCTTTTAAAAGGAGTCCTTAGCAATAGAAAAACATTATTAAGTACTTCTTCTATCTGTTATATGCGAGTCCTTATCAAACAAATAAATTAAAAAGTAATATATACCGTAGACGTAGTTCATTGCTACTGATACAATCATACAAACCTAGCAATACACAAGTAATTAAAAGTTTCAACAAAAAAATTAGAAACTTAGTCTAACAAATTTAAAGTTCCAACAAAAAATTGGGGAAAAATTTCTTAGGGAGACGTATAGCTGCTGCGCGGTGGGGCGGGTGTGCGGGTGGAGAAAATTGTAATACTGCAATCCGCCCCATAAAACACGAGTTGCAATATTTTGGATCCATTCATTTCAGAAATGCTCTTAAATCGGTTTTTCACTGATCGGGGTGGTGCGGGCCGGGTCGGTTTCGCGAGTGTGGGCGAATCCTACCCACCCTTAATCCTGGAGTAATTTTTCTCTTTGATACAAAGAGTTTTTACTTCATAACTAAAATATATGTATCTATCTCTTTATAGCTTGACATATTTCGGTTGCATATTTATTCACCGTTGATAATTTAGGAGTCATCATTTTTCACATAGCATTCCTGATAGAAAATTACAATTTCTTAGAAAACCAAAAACAAAAAGTTAGTCGAGTTCTTTTTCCCAATGAATTTTTGAATTTATTTTTTCGTCTGAATATTTAGGAGATAAGACCATTCTAATGCTTCACTTTTCCATGCATAAACTCGAATGTAAATAAATATGGATGGGATACGCCCAATACACATTAGAAACTGATCATTGCTTATGAATAAAGACTGTTTCGACATAAAAACACAATGATTGAAATTTGAAAATAGTGGATGTAATATTTTTTATATTACATCGACTAATCATTGCTTATGAATAAAGACTGTTTTGCAAAAAAAATGTTTTTAAAATACAATACTGCCCCAAATAATAGTTTACATATTCCTTACTAAAAAATATATATATATAGTTTACATATTCCAAAGTTTGAATGCTATTATGAACAAAGAAAAAAAAAAGTGTAAGAATATAAGAGCATTTCTAGTAGCTCCATCAAATTTTACTCATCAAAGTAGTTAAAAATTACTTTTTTCTATTCTGGTGAGCCACTGTTTTAAAACTCTCCCGGGAGCCTCACCATTTTAACTATTTACTATCACTATTCCATTTAAATAATATTTTTTTTTAATATTTCTTTATTCTTTCTCTATTTAATCTTTTTAATCTTTTTACAAAGAATCCTTCGTGTCCATGAAATAAGGACATTATCGTGTGTGAGAGATAAGAGATGGGAGAAGAAAATGAGAGGAAAAAAGGAAAAAAGTGTGTTAATCATGTGAGAGAGAAATGTGAAACAAAATTGGTGAATGAATATTACTCATCAGAATTGGTGAATAATTTCACTCATCAAAACTTTTTGGTTAAAATAGTGAGGCTGCTGGGAGTGGTTTTTTAATGTTTTCATCAAATTTACTCACCAAAATAACTAAAAAAAGTTATTTTGATGAGGCTATTAAGAATGCTCTAAAAAGAAAGAAAAAAAAAAAAAAGAAAAAGAAAAAGAAAGGTGTGAAATGAATTTATGAAATCGGCCTTTTATAGAACCATAAAAGCAGTTTATGATTGTTGAAATAATAGTTTATTACTGTTAAAATAGGAATGTTGGGAAACAGTTATTTATGTAACATTTGAAAAAAAAAAAAAGATTATTAGTATAGCATTTGTACATATTTCTTATAAAGCACAAAATAAATAAATAAATAAATATAGCTTTTCATTATGGGACAAAGTAAAAGACAAATGGATGGAAAGTTGTCATGTTTGGGTAACGTCCCCAAATCTTTTTTATTTTTACTTTTACTTTTTTTTAATTATATTCAATTCAATTTACATTACCAAACATCTTTTTACAATTTTATTTTAGATTTTTTAGACCATTCAAATATAGGTTCAGAAAAATAAATTTTTTCAGTATTCACAATTTTTAATATAGTAAAAAGTAATATAATATTTTTTTAAAAAAAAACCGCACACCTAAATTAATCCTTAAAATTTTCAAATAGAAGGAAAAAGACGATACTCATTTTTTAGGAAATAATTCAACATAGTATCGTGAGAATGTAGTTGATAACAAGGTGATTTTGTCTCCAAGAGGTAGTTCAATCGGTTAGAGACCACGTCTCATGAAGCGGAGGTCACTAATTCGAATCTCTCCTCCCCTTTTGTGTGGACATGTAAAAAAAAAAAAAAAAAAAAAAAAGAAAAGAGAAAAGACCAGGAAAAACAAGAAACCATTTTTCTATACAGAAAGGGTACAATGAAAGAATTTTTCCCCTGATCAGGTAGTTAACTTGGCCCAAACAGTGTCCTGTTTGAGCGGATTCTTTTTCCAATTTATTTTCCTTCTTTTTTATTTTTTATTTAAAAAAAAAAACGGTAGTATTCTCCTTAAGAAATAAGATACTGATTTAGGGTATCGATTGATGTGCATGTAATGGGTGATGGTACCATGGTTTTAGTGGGGATGGGGCACACACGTGCCCAGACTTCCGTGCCTGTCATTGCAAAAACCAATAAAGACGTTGAGAATGTCTTGTATATGAATGCTCGTACACGAACACTCGAATCAGCGAATTGTGAGGTGTCATGTCGTTATTCGCTCAGATTCTCTTAACCTTTATGGACAGCATTCCCTAGGACTTCTATTACATTTACATTTTATTTTATTTTTATTATTATTTTTTTTCATTTCTTTGTTCGGACGTAGCAGACCAATTCAATAGACAATAATTAGAAAGATGAGCAATCGCCTGGCGAAAAGAAAGGGAACAAAAAAATCTGTTTTTTTCTTTTTCTTTTTCTTTTTTAATGAAAATAAAAATTATACAATATTTTTATTTTATTGGAAAAGAATTACACAGGCTTGAGTTGAGGGAAGCCCTATGAGTCACTGAAACGACGGCAAAGAGCGCGTTTCAATCTTCCCAGTAGAGGGAGCAAAAAAAGGGGCTTTGCCCCCCATTAATTTCAAAAAGATATATTTATTTTTCATCTGAAAATATGTTTATCAATGTTAAGGAGTATTTTTTACATTCTAAAAATAATCCACGATTATCAAAATATTAATCCTAGAGTCAGTAAATAAACATACAAATATCAACTATAAGCAACTAAAGTATAAATTTTCAAACATATATTGTTTAAATTATGGGGTAAATGTATATTATTATTATCCAAATAAAAATAATATCAACTCTTACAAATTTTAATTCTTGTGAATTTTAAAAAATCAATAATTCTTCGAATTTAAAATCTCAGTGGCCAAATCATTTTTAGGATCACGTTAATTTCAAGAGAAAATGCTATATGAGAGTCGAATTTGGACCTGAAAATATCGTCCCTTTAGGGGTAATATAGGAGTTGAAGCTCAATCAACCCCAAGTCAACCATGTCCGTGCCTTGCTGGAGAATTTTTGAAGAGTAATGCTACTTTTTATACTTATGTCACACTTAATGACGTTAAGTATTTTAAATGACCAAACTTTTTTTTTTTTTTTTTAAATGACTGCCTGAAACATGTCATGTCAGCCAGTAATTGTATGATAAATTGATGTAAATAGTAGCATGACTCATCTTTGAACACACTGCAAATATGGAGAGCAGCCGCTCAAGGTACACAGTAAAATCGGATGCATGTTCATAAAACCATAACAAGCACTGTCATATTACTTACAATTAAAGCATGTATTTCAATACAGCTTAGTCCTTTAGAGGGAACTTGATTTCTATAATATTTACAGAGGAAATCATAGGAACCATCTTCACAATATATAAATATAGAGAACCGCATATCAAGTGGTCTTTCAAGTTGCAGATTATGCTTTAATCATGCACTGAATCCCTTCTGCAGGGAGCTCCAAGGCCCAGAAGGCACGCTGACACAAGCTTGAGCAGATGCCTCAGCCATCTGCTCCTCCTTAATCCCAGCGTTACAGAAGTTGGCAAAGGACCTCATATGTTTCATCCCGTATTGTGATAGGGATCCACAATGTGTCTCAAAACTCCTCACCTACACAGATCATAGATAACACCGTTAACTCATACATGTCACAGCCAGAGAAAAACTACTAGTAATATAAGTTAAAATCCTCCAAGTCAACGGTCCCACAGATATTGACGCTTTCGTTTTTATTTTGGATTTGGCTTAAGTGCGGTAAAAAAACTACAACAGTTCACAAATTTACTTCCAAGTTTTTCATGAGAAAGGGAGAGAGAGTGGTGTTAGATTTGAACCGTCAAAAAAACTACAAGCTGTAATTATTATTATTATTTTTTTTACGGTACCTAAGCCAAATCCGATCTGCTATTAGTGGATCCGGATTATTTTTGCTTGAGACAAATGGACAGGAATAAAAAAGTGTTTAAAGACTATATAGGACAGGCTGAGGATTGGTGATATTACCAGTGTCTTAAGGCAGTCCCAATCATCAACAAGTGGTTCCCCAGCAGGTCGAACAATGTTGAGCACCTCTGAACCTTTCTCGATTCCAAATAGGAGCTTCCCGATAAGTTTCATGCTCTGATCTACATGCATTCTATGTGACATTGCTTCAAAAAACTGCTTCTGAGCTTCTACTTTCCTTGAAGAGCCTTCTGGAGCCTTACGGAACTGCAAACGAATTTAGAAAGAGAAGGCCGAGTCATAGAGGCCAAAATTAAAGGCTGGCAGCCTCCAAGCAAAAAATGTTTGGGTTACCAAAATATAATCTAGAGCTCCTTCTATTTACAGCTAGAGCATGCGAATTTCACATCAAGAAAGAAAGGCTACATCTGTTGACCCATGTTCCTTATAATCAAGCGCTCCTTGTGTTATTGTGAGTTATGGGCAAAAGCAATAGAGAAATTCGCATAAAAGAGTTGGGGAACAAACCTTATCCCAGAAATGGACGAGATCGGCATCTCGCTGGTTGGTGGCAGCTTTTGTAGTTGGCCTCAAGAAGTTCTCATCCACAAAAGTGTAGTTGTCATTTGCAGGATTTGTACCCATATACAGGTCAAGATTGTTCTTGTTAAGACCTATATCACCATATTGCATGACATGAGAGCCAGCATAAGCAGAATTGTCATTTGCTGTCCTCGATTTGACCTGTGAATTCCAACATAAGGAAATCATACAATGCTATTAGCAATTAATAAGGCCATAGACGGCATCTAGATGCTTTTGATACAACAGACCCTTGAAAACACACATTTCTTGACCTTATAACCTTATATTTGCCCATTTTAGACTAAAATAGCTTTTAAGTGCATGGTAATATCATTGGGAAAGAGACCCAGTGATTTCTTGTTCCGCCCCCCACCCAATCAATTTATAATCTCTATAACAATGAAGTTGGTTCTCACCAGTTCATACTGCTGGCGCAAAGTTTCTGTCTGCAGATTGTGTACGTCACTGATCACAAACTAAAGACTGTTAAAACTTGAACAAAAAAGTATAAATTGAACATTATCAATTGTATAATAATATCATTGACCGAGATGGTATAGATTTCAGCTAACATCAGTTCACCTTTAAAGGTTTCTATTTCTGACATTTTTCAATTTTTGAGAGGTCAGTGCACGTGCAAAATCTACTCAACCAAGTAAATCGCCATCAGTTTGGTGATACTTGTACAAATATATAGTTGAGAGTACTCCTAGAACCTGATATTTACAGGCTGCTTTTGTTTCCCTTCTCCTATGACATGAATTTCTAAACACATGTTTTGCGTACCTGTCTTCCATCCAAGCAACACTATACAAGTCACCCAAACAGGTTTCATATTCTGGGGGAGGACTAGGATACTCTCCAGGGCAATAAGTTCCCCAACTGCTCTCTTCAGCATTTGCTGCTGTTGTTGCATAGATATTCAAACCTTCTGGAAGAAGACCCTCAAAGATGCTTCCAGACTCACACGCTTCAAGATAAAATACCTACAATTTTACAAAGTAGTCAGCTAACAATTAAAATCCGACCAAAATGTAAAATGCCTCAAGCAAAGGACGGTTCAGCTAGTAACATACCAAGCTTTTATAGGTCCCAGATGCGTGCTTCTTCTTCAAGACTTCTATTAGGTCTCCAGCATAGAGGTAAGGACTGGTAGGCATCCCTGACAACAAATTACAATACGGATAAGAGAATATAAAATTCATCCGTAATCAAGTCTTCTACAATGAAATAACAGTCTGAATAGCATTCATAACCTAATTGGACCAAAATGTATTTGAGAAACTGAAATTAGTTCCTTGAGTTAACTTTTAAACTAGTGTAAGCCCTGACCAACTGCTTGGAAACATGAGTGGTCTGAACTACATCAGGTTGGACTACTCAAGAGATTCCAAGGCTTATAGTAGAGACTGGCCTTGTAATATTGTGGCCAATTTCAAAAGGAATGGTAATTAATACATTCAGGGGAGAGTGGTATTGAAAGTTTTACTGCTTAATAGATCCTTCTCCATATGTAATTCCGCAAAAATTCTGAGGACAAAATTAGTGATTAAGGGTGCACATCATCATATAACTTGTTTAGTTCCCAAAATGATAGAGGACAAAAGAAAATACAGATTTAAAATCTTACACCTATATAAGATAGCCTCACTATCTTGTTTAGTCAGTGCCAAAATTTTCTTTCTTTCCTTCTCTCTTGCCAGCGGCATAATGTACAATATAAGCCAAGAAAAAAATAAAAAAAAGAAAACCTTGAATTTAGGGGCCAGAACTCTTTGAAAGAACCACGGTTTCTCTACAACTAGATGGGTAATATAATTTGAAAGAGTACTACAATATGCAAGACTCCAATCCCCCTAAATGTGACATGACTTTTATAATCATCACTGGATCAAAATTCAATAGGAGGGAGATAGCAATCTTGCACATATCATTACTCATTTTGAAATATCATCAAATCATTAGAGACAATGTTCATAAGTCATATTTATACACCAACAAAAATATGTTTTCACATGGGAACCCATGCTTCATAGCTTTAGGCTGAGGCTAGATGTTTTCTCAGAAACTTTGGGCCCATTTCGTAAAATTTTCAAAAACCTTTTTCACTTCTCAAATGCTGAAAATTCTTTCCCAATATTAGTTAACCAAACAAATTTTAAGATGTGGCCCCCACCACCAACACACTTTTAAACAAATTACAAAACTCAAAATAGTTCTCAAAAAATAAAACACAAAATAAAAACAACTTTTTTTTTTTTTTAAAAAAAAAAAAGCTACAGTGGTTCTGCCGCGGGGCCGCCAAGCAGATCTGGGGCCACCCTGGGGCTGCCAAAGAGAGATCAGGCAGCTGCTGCTGCTGCCTGAAATGGCAGCCAGCGGCAGAATTTTTTACCACTTTTTTATTATTTTGTAAATATATTTTTTAATTTCTTTTTAAAACCCAAAACACTTCTCAAAATTTTATCATACACAAAGACTCCACATTCAACACTTCTTTGAATGTGGCCCCCACCAAATCAAATCTCAATTCTCATTTTCAAAACTCACTTTACCAGATTGACCATTTCTTTCTTTTGTCTTTTGTGCGTGTTTTGAGAAAGGGAGGGGGGGGGGGGTGTTTGAATTTGCACAAACCAATAGATGAAGCCATAAAACAATCAATAGGAAATCAACAGAGGAGTCAGTGTTTTACTATCAGTCACAAGTTTCATATTGGGCGAAGTACTCATACTGGAAATTATGATTGAGGATTACTCTATCAACCACAATCTACTTCGTGGATGCCTCTTGAATTTTTTTTTTTAAATACAACAAGAGTTCAGCCTCTTCCAACGAATTAGTAAATTGGCAGGATTTGTTCTTCTTTTATATTTTTGTTTTACATAACAACAAACATAGCTGAGAAGTGCTCTAAAGACTTTGGGGGCAAAGGATAGAATTGACCTGAGGGAAATAGCTAATTTATTTATGGTTATATTAAGAAAGAAATTCTTAAACCTATTATATCGAGCAAAGCGAATGAAGTTGAGGCCTCTAATCCAACTCCATAACTGCTGCATCTATCAGCAGCTAGATCTATGGCTTGCCCTATCTAGTAAGCCACACCAGCTTAGCGACTTCGAACCCTAACAAATGAGAACTGAGCCATTGGGTGAATTTGTGCAACCAATACAAGCAAGCTACAAAATTTTATGAGAAATATATTTCTCAGAGAACCACTAACCAAGCACTCCAGGGCCCCCATGGTCACTATAGTATATGAAAATATGATCGTTGGGACCGCTATCCACAACCTTCCCACTGCCTCCTGTAAGAGCAGTTCTATTTCCAAGGATAACGGCCAAAATGTTGCCAACAGTAACATCTTCCCCAGTATAATCCTGCCACATGAAAATCCACCACATGAGGCGACATTATCAGCAGTAGGTTAAGACCATAAGGAAAGAAATCTGACCTTTGGCACTCCTTGATACACATCACTGCCATGTGGGCTGTTAATGATAACTCCAGGCCTAGGGTTCTCTTCATTGAAAGCAATGTCATCATACATGAAAACAATAATGTTTTCATCTTTCAATCCACCTTTCCTCAAGAGTTGATAGGCATGACAAATATCAGCCTGGGAATATTTAGAAATAGGGAAAGAAAAAAAAAAGAAAAAAAAAAGGGGTTAACAACTCAAACAATAAAATCACAATTACAAACAAGGAACAAGGTTTCTCACTCAAATCTTAATAGTACACCAGCATTACGAAACATTCATGATATGAAAACCAATGAGAAATGGATCGTATTACTTTATACAAACAATAGGCATTCATTAAACTAGTCAACATAACAGTACTATGCTACCAAGCATATTATTTTCTTTTCCCATGTCAAGATGAATCTTCTTTCTCCACCTTGTAATATACATTTTCCTTCATTAATGCAATATTTGTATTCCCTAGAACAACAAAAAAAATGGGATGATTCAAGTTGAAGCAAGTCACAACAGGATTTAACATAAAAAAAGTCCCACAGAGAGTCAAAAATGGGGAAAAAAAAGAGCTAAGAATAATTGTGGGGAACCATGTGAGAGCTAAACATGGAAGTTAAGAGATGTTGAATCAATATTATCGAAGTGTACCACAAAGTGGTCCGTCCAACTCAAAATATCAAATTGCCAAGCAGTGGCAAAGGGAGTGGGGGCCGCAGGGTGCTTCCCCCTCAAGCTTCTGAAGCCCTCAAGTACAGTTAGACTCTAAATTTTCATTTCAAGATTGGCCTTCGTCATATTTTTTTTTATTCATTTCCTCCTTTATTTGTGTTAATTTTATGAGACAAATATTCCACTCTATTATTTTTTCACTTGATTATCTTTTTTGTTTGTGTTCTTACTTCTTTCTCAAACTCATTAATTTAATAAATTACAATCTATTAACGATCATATTATGTGCATTAGTTTATGACTTAATACATATAGGATGAAAGTTAATCAACACTTAATAAGCACTTGTGACATTCTTTCGTGGAATGGGATTAATAATATAAGAACAATACAAAATGTAATCTGGTGATGACTCAAGACCCTTGGGTCTCATTCTTTCATGTCCCACACTTGGCTCCTATGTAACATAGCCCATATTGCTTTCACGTACCTACAGAAAGTAAGCCAGACCCTCGAATATATACATATAAATAGCCATGGCTCCCCTTAAGAAAAAATTCCTGGCTCTGACACTGCTGCTAAGCTCCCATTATATGTCCGTGAAGGTCAATTCTATTTTCAGCGCTATAAGAATGATTGGAGCAATACAAGGTCCTTCTCAATACAAATTTATAATCCTATGCCAAAACCAAAAGATTCTTACTAAAACTGTGATAAAACCAGGTTTAGTTTGGGATGAGAATCCACTAAAATACTTCTTCTAACAATATTGGAAGTCTTGAACGTTGAATTCCCACAGAATTTTACCACTTTAGGCCGTCGAGTAGTGCGTACAAATAATGAATCCATAATCATCATTGGGTTCTTAAAGAACAATCTCACAAATAGAAATCTGAAAACAAGGACAAAATCCAGCTATTTGGAATTGGAGAAATAAACTGGCGTAAAGCAAAAGGGGAATTTCTCGTACTTTTTGACACCACAAGAGCACCAAACGAGGTTCTTAAAAATCAAATCAACTACGAATAAAAAACACGAGCAACAAACTCTCAAGACATAGTTCGTAGCCAACCGAAAGAAATTTCAAATTCTTCACTTCAAAAAAACAAAAAAAAAAACCAAATTTCTCAGCTATTTTGTTCAAAGGAAAATAAATTCAGGCATGAACTCACAAGGAAATTAACAAATAAAAACCCAAAAAAAAAAAAATCAAAAGCCAACAAGGGTGAAGAAAAAAAGAAATCAGAAAAGTATAGAAGTTACGTTTTTGTTTTCTAGTCAAGTATACAGATTAAATACTTGTGAATAAACAAGTTGAGAAAGATGAGTAAAACATGATCAAAGTTCAAAACGTTTGAAATAATTGAAACTGGAAAGGTAAAATTATTACCTGATGCCTGTAATTCCAGTAGCCATTAGATCCGGCAATCAGAACCGCCCATCTGGTACCCGATGTCTGGTCATCGTTATCAAGAACATCCCCACCATCTCTGCCGAAGAATCTCGAAGCTTCTGAGGGCAACCGGATATAGTCTCTACTGGCCAAGGCCGAACCGGAGAGGCCAAGGAGGAGGAGGACGACGACGACAACGACGGAGGGCATGAGAGTCATGGTGGTGAGCTGGGGCTGTTTCTGATTGGTTGGAGCTGCCTAAATTGAGAGAGTCAGGGAGATATCCTGTTAACAGAGTGATGCTCTCGATGATTGACTTGGGGTGGAGCCCATGAGCTTCGGGTTTGATTGCATCTCGGCCATACACGTCATTGTTGGTCTTGGGAATTTTGGATCGAGTGTGATGCAGGGTTAAGATGAGAAGGGTGGGGCCGACAGCCTCGTATCCATCGGATGATATTGTTGTGTCTTGGCCGTAGATCATGAACGTATCGTCAACAAATACAAAACTGCCCTCTGAAGATTTTATTTTTTAGACGCAATTACCCTTATAGTGCTTACGTCTCCTTGTTTATTGGATGACATCCAGCAGTCCACGTGTCCATGGTGCGCATCGGGCGGTTGATCCTATTTGCTTTTGAGGGTGTAGATGTAGCAGGGAAGAGAGGCTTTACGCAATTGGATTGGATGGTTTACGTTGTGGGGTTGGGGGGGGGCGGAGGGGGCCACCGTGTTTTACTTTTTTAAGCACTTAAGCTATGCTTGTCAATTGGCTGCACGCTTCTACCTGCTTGTTAAAGAAAAGGAAAAATTACCAATAAAGCTTGTTAATTGGCTGCACGCTTCTACTTGTTCTGTTTGTTAAAGAAAAGGAAAAATTACATTATTGGTTGAGTATAACTTCAATACGGTTGTGGCATAAACAAGGCATTTTCTGCCCTCCAATGAAACGCTGACACGTCATCATGGAACAAAGAAACAAAATAGCTTCAAAACACTGGATTTGGTCTCTTAGTGTTTACAATTGCTACGAAAAAAACTCCCCGGAACGTCCGTCTCCTTCGTGGCTTCGTGTAGGTCACTGCCCAGAAGCCCAGATGCCGCTACCCAGACGAACGCCGACGCCCACGCCGGGAGCTTTGAGAATCGCCTTCTAAAGTGCGCATTTTCTGTTCAAATCGCGCCCGTGTGGTTATAATTAGAAGTGGGTCTTGGGTTTCAAGGATCACCAAAGCTTTTTTGCCTGGACTTTTCATTCCCCAACTAATTTAATTTGTTTCCAAAAATTGGTGTTTGATCCAAAAGGTGAAGTGGGTTTGCTTGTTTCACGCTGTAAGCCCCAAAAAGTCCCTAATTTACGTTATTATGATGACTTGTTCAATGAACTGTTGCCTTTCCTTTGATGGGTTGAAACATTTGTCCATACATAGTGTGATTTTTTTTTTTGCAGAGAAAGAGATGAAGATTTAATCAGAGAGGGAGAAACAGAAGTTCTGAGGCAGCGACGTCTGGGCAGCGGGTCTAGGCAGGGGGTATGGGAACAATGGTGGCTGTGCGAAGGAGAGTGAGGTTCAGGGTGTTTTAGCAGATGTTAACACTAAGAGACCAGATTCAGTGTTTTGAAACTATTTTTTGTTTTTTTTGTTCCAGGATGACGTATCATCGTTTCATTGGAGGGCAAAAAATGCCTTGTTTATGCCACAACCGTGTAGAAGTTGCTCTCTTATTGGTTTACATGGTTGAATTAAATTACAAACTATTCATTTTAATATTTAAATAAATTTAGAGGTTTATATGGTTGGTATAATTTACAAATCGCTCTCTGTTTGTTTCAGCGTAAAATAATTTCAGCATTTTTCGGTGTTTGGTGGGAGCGGAAATAATTGTCAACCGAAAAATTATTTCCTTTTGACCAATAATGCTTAGTAAATTTCGAAAAATGATTTACACTTTTTAAAAGCGTAAATCATTTTCCCCATACGGCATACGCATCGACCCTCTTTTAAACTACGCAGTCGACCTTCACACTCAAGCAGTTGACCACCGTCGAAATTCGACAACTATCGCCGGATTCCGACAAGCCAGATTCCAGCACCGGTCGGAATTCGGCCAGTGTCGAAATCTAAAAATTTCTACCGAAATCCGGTGATGTTCGCCACCGTCGCCGGATTCCGGCGATACTGTGCTAGATTCCTGCCAAACTGGCTGGAATCTAGCCAGAATGGTCGAATCTTGGCCATCTAGCAGGGATCATGGCAGAACAGCCGGATTTGGCCAGAACGGCCAGATCCCTGCCAGTTCTGGCCCGGATCCGACCTTCTTACCGGAATCCGGTACAAATGGCCAGATTCCAGCCACTTTAAAAATAATTTTTTTAAATAATCGCAATTTGTAAAATATATGATTATTGTTAGTCGATGTGTAAATCTTAAACATAATTTTTTAGTTGTTTTTATTTATATATATATTATTTTACATTAATATTTTTATGTTGTGAATAAAAATTGATTTTTATAAGTTAATAGGATGGAATGAAAATATAAAAAATATTTGTGATTTTTCGTATGCGCCAAACACCGAAAAATGTTTTTGGCGGAAAACATTTTCCTGAAAAATAACTTCCCAAAAAATATATTACAACGGAAACTATTTTACACAGAAACAAACGGAGCATTAAAGTCAAATTCTGTTAAAAAAAATTGACAGATCCCGTTAGGGATCACATCAGCGCTAATAAGATAGTATCACGTGTCGGTAATATATATTTAAAAAAAGAAAAAGAAAGATGGTTGCCAGTTGGAAAAAAAAAAACGTAAATTATTTTTTATTTTCGTTTATAAATCAAAAACCAAAATTACTTCTCAAAATACATTAATAAACATGCTCATTTAATTTGCATCTTTGAGGGCTTAAGCTTTTTGAAAATTTTTGAAAGCATTTTGCAAAGGATATTTGCTTCAATTTTGACTAAGAACTTGAAAGAGCTTTGCTATTTGTCTCTTTTATTGAAGAGAATTAAGGGGATTATCCTACGAATATCACTTGTAATTGTATGGCATCTATTAGAATGAATGTGCATAAAAACAAGAGTGAATATCGGATGATAGAGCAAGCGATGCCGACACGAGAAGAAATTTCTTCCTTGCACACTTCTTTTGCGTTTGCTTGGCCCTGTCTTTTTCTTATGGCCGCCTAGTCCAACAACTTTTTATTTTACCTAATGATCGTTACCCCTATATTGATGTAGCAACACTTGCTTTATGTCAACTTTTGAAAAGATAAAAGGAAAAATATTCTATCAGAGAATCTTCAGCAATGATACTTAAAATAATTATTAAAAATATATAATTTTTTATTTTAGCTATTATATTTTTTTTTATATTCTCTTTAATATGTTGCCTATTCTATCATCTTCTTGCATTTAAATATTATTTTGTTTAGAAAAAAGTGTGGAAGAAATAATGAGAGAAAGAGAAAATAATAAAAAATTATTTGTAGTGTGAACAGTGAATAATAAGCATAAGAGCCTATTTACTATTCACACTAGAAGAAAAAATATATATTTTACCTATTCTGCTGGAGACGTAAAATAGCTCATAATAGTCAAATGAACTATTTACATATTCTGTTAAATATGATCTTGTTATAATATATGTATGTTATCAATATTTTTTAAAAAATAAATAATAAATAATCTATCTTACTTCAAACTATTTCTCTTCTGACATTTTCACTTACCTATTTTTAGGTGCATATTTTTTGAGGTGACACTAAAAACTATAATTTGATCCAATTCATTCAAAATCTAATAATACTTTTTTTAGGTGAGAGTATATTTTTAGGTGCATATTTTTTCTCAATTACTTAATTTCAATTGGGTGTATGTTTGGTAGATTAGGAGGATTCATTTCATATCTAATAATAATAAATGTTAGAGCTCATTTTAATGTCATTTTGAAGTATTTTTATGCTGACATGGCATCATGTTTTTAATAAATAAAAGCTACAGCTTGATTTCTCTCTCCTATTTTTATTAAAAAATACAAAATGTTGTGTCAGTATAGAAAGATCCCAGAAAGACGACACTAGAAAGAACTATAGCATTTCTTTTTCACAATAGATTTTTAAATGACGTAACACCATATACATTGTTAAATGTAAAAAAATAAAATTTTGATTGTACACTTGAAATGGAGAGGATCATATTCCATGTTTGGTGAGTGTTTTTTGTGTTGTGATTTGAAAAGAGTTTTTTATGTGATTAAAAGTTAAGAAATATTTTTTTGGTGGGATTCACATTTAAAAAAGAGTTGTTTGTGTAGTCCACCACCAAAAAAATTAAAAAAAATAAAAATTTTGGTGTTTAATATTTTTTTTTTTCAACAAACAAATACTAAACATGTTTAATTTGAAAAAAAATAAAAATACATGCTTTTTTTTTTCAAATGTGAAAGTTAACTTTTTATTTTCGAAAAAAAAAAAATAATAATAGAGAGGCAGGTATACAGCCACCCTAACAGAGGATAGGCATCCACAACTGAAAAATGAATATGTGTTTTTTAAAAAAATATTCCAATAAGGAAATGTAGAATGTTTTCTAAAAAGTGTCCTTTTTATTTATTTTTTAAGTGTTTTATGTTTTGTTTTTGGGTTAAATACAAATTTATCCATGTGGTTTACCAATTTATCAAAAAGCTTTTTGGGTTTTCAAAAGTGATAAATTTGGCCTACATGGCTTATTGGCTTTCACATTATCAATATGATCTTTTCGTCTATCTATCGTAATAAAAAAATAAATACAAAAATAAATACAAAATTATGATTTTATTTTTATGTTTTTCAAAAAAAAAAAAAGAATAAAAAAAGGTGGTGTTAGAGTCTTGGAGAAAATTCATTCGGCAAGTGGTGTTGGGGTTCTTTAGTGACTCCCCCATGGAGGTGGTCGTAAGTGTTAAGGTCCCATGTAAAAGATAATTGCATTGTTTATAATATCTATGTGGCGCTACTACTACTTTCTTTATAAAAATTGCAACAAAAATGTTATTGTTGGGGAAATATCTCTAATGTATGGGAAAAGACACTTTCGCCCCCGCGACTTGGACACATCAGACTGCTAACTCATCATTTAGGCCAAAGGGTACGGTAGATAAAAATCCAAATTACCCCCCCGAAAATGATTCAGACTCGCACACGTGGGAGTCTCATGGACAAACAAGACCTCCCTATTGGTTTGGAGGATCTTAGCTCCTCCCAAGGCCCGCGCCGGGGGCGGGGGGGGTGGGGGGGTTGTGATGTTTGAGTATTGGGGGAAGGGTGTATTAACTTAATAACGCTCAAGAACCCCAGAACACACTTGGGTAAAGGCATACAGTGAACAAATACCTTTCAAGGTCATAGTAATAAAAGAGCATTAATTATGTGATATTCCCTCAATTAATGAGTATCTAAGTATTTAATGAACTGTGTACTTGAACGGGGCATATTCGGTTAGCCAATCTGACAGGTTGTCGCCGTCAAAGGCTAAGTGCTCCCTGTACATCATAACGGGAACGTCTGTGACGTCTAATCGCCGTCTGTGAGGTAATCCACACGCGCGAGCTATTAATGAACGGAATCTTGGAGTCGAACCGTGGGGGAAGAAGAAGAAATGAGGTATATAAGAAAAATATTCTCATGTAAGAGAGGTAATTAATTTCCTTCTAAACTACATTTACTATCCTAAAGAAATTATCTGAACTGACTTAATCATCGGATGAGGTTTCGCTGGCCAACCCTTGGCAAGCCTTTTTTGTTTTGCAAGTTATCGGATTTATTCTACTAAGGATTCACTTGGAGCTCGATACGTCATCATTCGGAAACTGTCCCTAACAGTTATATATGTTTTTAATTTAACTAAATTATGACACTATAAAAAAACAATCGCCAAAGCATTAAACCGAAGCTTATTCACATTCATTAACAACTTAAAAACATCATTTGTTCTCACTATACATCTTACCATTGTAATCACATTGGTCACAACTTTACAAAATTATATACAATCTCAAAAAGGCATCACAACCATCTAAACACCAATCTGTTGATTTGCAAGCTAATTAATATCTTTATTTGGGTCTCAAAAGTTACGCATCTCCAACCCTAAGGTTTGAACTAAACGTCCTCCTTAAGCATTCTCGCCCCTCTTGCTACTATTGTTGTAAAATTAAAGAATTTTACAAGTAAAATTCCAAGTCCACGACTCAGTATGCAAATATTCAACCAAAACGGTGTATGTGATGTACGCTATCTTTGTTCTAATAAAAATATCTTTCTAAAAATTAAAATACACAACTTGGTCTTTCTAAAAATTAGAAGTAGAAATCTCATTTTAAGTGAAATACACAATTACTTGAAAACTCAATATGATAATTCGCTTTTCACTAAAGACGTTAATGCAAATTCATTTACTTGAAATGAAATGAGAGAAAGTTTTCCACTTATTGGAATGCTAAAATTGAAAACTCCTTTTGAACAAAAGATCTGAGTATTTCATTGATCAAAGATCATGAACATAAAACTCTTACATCACAAAGCATAAAACTCTGCAAAATCATAATCACATGCTATGAGGTTACATAGTCATAGATACAAACAAAATTCCCGCAATAAAGTATTATCTATGACTTTTATTTTACGCTAACCCATGTTAAAAAATAATTAAATAACAGATTTGCTCCGAACAAACTAGATCTAAAACAAGTGTAGTCAAATATCCTAAAAAATTATTTAAACCGGCCGTGAGAGATAACTCATATCACCGAACTATCCAGGCCGTAAAAGATAATCTCTCACACTTAACTAACCTTCATCCCTCACATCTTACTAAAATTGAAAACTCATACTCACTTCAAAGCTAGCCTTTTCTACTTTCATAACACAAAATATCTGAAAATATATAAATACAACGACTTTTACCATTCAATTCATTTATTGGTAAAATAATAATGGAACAACATACTGAAAACAAGACATTCATTCTAAACTCAAACACACACACACACATTAATCTTCAAGCCAGAGGATTATTGGAAGAGGGTTTGATGTGGCGGGTGGGGAATGGAGAGAAAATTAGAATATGGGGGGACAATTGGCTTCCCTCACCTAATTCTAATCTACTCTACAATCCTCACCAACGGTTGGATGTTGATGCTCGAGTATGCAATCTTCTAGACTTGACTTCAGGCTAGTGGAGAACTGTTCTCACCCGAGGAGGCTAAAGAATACTAGGGGTACGGTGGTTCCTAGTCCCCTTAAACACCCAGATCAGCTTATTTGGAGAGGGTCCAAAAATGGGATGTTCACGGTTAAAAGTACTTATCATCTTGAGAAGCAAATTCGAGCCCAAGCTTGGGGAGAGAATTCTACTGCATGCTGGGGAGGTGCACACAATGTGGAAGAGCATATGGAGTATGCAAACGCCGGCTGTGGTGAAGAACTTCCTGTGGAAGGTGGGGAACGACTTACTCCCTAATAAAAGCAATTTGTTGAAAAAGAGAATTTCGAAGACTCGATCAGCCTCCCCGATATGCCTTCAACTCACAGAAGATACTTTCCATATTCTCTGGAGGTGTTCGTTTGCTATGGCGGTTTGGCAAGAGTGTGGCAAAAAAATCCAGAAGTAGCAACTCTGACGAAGGGTGAGACGTGTTTGAGTGATCACTTAATCGAAGATTCTAAGCTATTGCTTGCCAGACTGTCTTCTTATTCTGTACAAGATGTAAAACGAGAGGATAACCAAGCCGCTCATTGTTTGGCTAAGGAGGCAGCTTCCAAGATGTTAGATGCTGTATGGGAGGAGAAGTGTCATCTTTTCCTACATAACATTGTTTTTGCATGGCAGACTTTTGTTGCTTGATTAATGAAATCACTATTTTCTCAAAAAAAAAAAAAAAAAAAACACACACACACTTATATATATATAGCTGAAATTAGATGTTGTACTGAGTATACTATTTTCTATTATTAAAATTGTCTGTTCACTTTGCTAGTCTTTTTCCCTTTGGCGTTTGTAGAACAAAATCTTGTACGTATGACCTTAAGGTGTCAAACTTTAAATTTTATATATGAAATTTTTCAAAATTAAAATTTCATATATAAATTGATCATATTATCAATTGAAAGATGTTAACAAAAAAAAAAAAATTGAATACAAAAATTTAAATATAAAAAAATAATTACTTAAATTTATAGTCTCGAACCTCAAAATCTATAAAACAGGCCTGATTACTGTAGAAAAGACTTTGATGATACGTTGCTTGTTGAGCATCTTGAACATGTTGATTGGTTGTCCCCTAATATATCGACTTTATTTTAAAAATAATAATTTCACTGCTTTTGACGTTTGTTTTGTTTTTCCCTTATATTTTGATTTGATGGCTAATTATTAAGCCTAACTTGATTTTAATTTACGCACTCCATCGTTTTCACCTTCATTTTTTTTTTAATTTTTTTTTTGGGTACAAAAACAAAAAACAACACATGAGAAACAGGTTAAGGATCGAGGTGGGTCTTTACCGCATTTGATCCGAATTGATACAGTAGAACGAATGACAGGGAATGCTTTCGAAAATTCTGTAGGAAGCAACCCATTTGTGATTGATTCGGTTGTTGTTTTCTATTTTTTTTTTTTTTTTTTTAAAAAAAAAATATGAAAAAATGGTTATTGGTGATCGTACAAATATAAAGGAGTGAACACTCTAGCAACATAAACGACAATATAGAAACAAACACAAACAATAGATAATGATTTCATCTATAATTCTAGATAAACCATAAATGAGTCGGGCTTTTCCAAAGACCGCACAAGACATAATAAATAGCAAAATGACTCGGTGAAGAGCTCCAACCAATAAAGACAACAACTATCGTAAAGTGTACGGTGGTTGTTGCGAGAGAGATATTGTCAAAAACTAAAAATGACTATTAAGAAATAACGAAAACCGGCTACAAAAGTCTCCACCACTATATCAAACCACATAAAACTAGGAAGACTACCACCCACAAGCAAAATACAAAATAAAATATAGAAACACAACAATAGAAAAACAACCACTCCACAAAACATCAACACCAACACGAAAGCGATGATCGGAAGAGATCCAGCGGCGCGTGACAACGAGGGGCGGACCTATTCAGGGGCCGGGGGAGGTCCCCCCAGCCAAGCCCCAGATTTTTTCTCCCAATAAAAAAAAAATTATATATATATAAAATTTTATCCTTAATTTATTTATTTATTTTTTTTTATTTTGCCCCCCTAAATATTTTTTTTCAATTTAACCCTCCAATTTGTCAATGCAGGGTCGTCATCTCTGGAGCGTGCGTGACAATTGGGTTGTTGTTGCTTTCATGGTGAAGCACTGACTCATTTTAAAAAGAGTGATTTTCATGATTGGTTTGCGTACATACATAAAAATATTTAGAGAGGATAAGGGGTCTAGATTCAATGAACCTATTCACTGCTGTATCTAGACAAAAACATTTGCAAAGGATAAGGCCAGGGTCTAGATTCATGATTAATTTGTCTTTCCTAGGCAACCAACTTTTACTTAGCAACCTATTAATCATTTTCATGGGAATACAGGATCGGTCGTGGGTTTCATGAAGAGCTTTTTGAATGTCAAAGTTTGTTGTATATATATATATATAATGAGAAGGAATGAGGTTGCAGCCAATAAATTGAAAGGACTTTGGATATGATCTATCCTTCACTCATATACACGATCTTTACATTGTGTATGTTAAAATAAATATATGAAACAGATAATATATATGAAAGAGAAAGAGAGAAAGAGCAAAAATATATTAAGGACTATATTGTATTGATTCTTGATATATATAACATATTACAAGAGACCTCTATATAGATAGAGGCTATGAGTAGTGATCAAAAAACCTAGAGTAATTAAGGTAAGAAATAAACCTTATTAAGAAAGATAATAAACTTAAAATAATATAATATTTTAAGAGTGTACAAAGATGAAAAGTGATGTAAAAGATTATTATATTTTTACAAACAATATATTAGAAGTATGAAGGGATATTCTTTCATTTTTTTTATGTGATGCTCAACAAAATGAATTATGATATTCTTTATTTCTCCATCATATACATCATTACTTGCAATTTGAATACAACTTTTGCGGTCCATAACAAAAATTAACCTATCTTTTGCAACAACTCACGAATCCAAAAATCTTAGCTGAAGTATGAGCTTTTGCATGATTTTCAACTTCAAAACTAGATCAAGAGTCAACACTTTATTTCCTATTCTTTCGAGGAACGAGAGAATCCAAAAAAAAAAAAAAAACGAAAACTCATGTTGTCTGGTTAATATATTGTAACCACACCAACGTATCAATCAAAAGTCTTAATTTTCATGATCAAAATAGATATCATCATGAATGATATGTTATAGTCTCATCATATAGAATGCTCAATTTCATTATCAACTATGAACTGTAATTTGTAAATTACAATCCCAGAACTTCGGTAGCTGAAGGTTGTTCATAATCTTTGTTTTAAACAAACATTCTAAGAGAGATAAAATTGAAAGCACAAAAACTAAACTTGCTCTCTTAGCACATGATATTAAAAGCTTTTCGTTCTCTGAAAATAATGTCTCTAGTCCTTTGAAAAATTGTGCTATAAAAACTTTAAAATATACTTGAGAAAGTGGCCCTAAAATCAAAAAGTTTGTTTTTGAAATATTGCATATTGTCGGTGCTCGTTCGAACTAAGCCATAACTAGTTCAAACGTGTGTAGAGTTTATTGAGAAAACATGATTTTCGAAACGACACATTTACAGTGACTTGGAACAAAACATAGGACGCGCACCACTGCGGATCTAAAAGTAATATCTGTATTTTGTGACTACGACTGCATATATTGAAAATAACCACGTACGCATCTGCTATATCAATTAAAATAATAATAATAATAATAATTTTTTTTTTAAAAAAAAAAGGGTTTTTGACATGAACTTGGCTTGGGCTGGAGGCTAGAGCTAAGAAACGGCTGAGTCGAGTATATAGGCCGTGTCTCCTGCAAGTTGGGCTTCACTAGTCCCAATATTGGGCTTGACCATCTAAAGAGAATGGAAAATTGCGTGGGCCGGTCACTCAGGATAAGGGTTTTCTTTAGTTGGTACTTGGTAGTAGAGAGGAAATGTGAAACTATTCTCCACGCAGCCGAAGCTAAACCTCATTCCCTTACTGCTCAGTGCTCGCCACCGTCTGTCACTTTTAAAAACCAGAGCAACAAAGCGCACTGTCACTCAAATTCTTAGAACCATTCGCTATTTTGATCAGCGACGGAGTGCGTTTCAATTCCCTAGCTTCAAAAGGTATGCGTTAATCTCTCTTGTTTTTTTTCTCTGGAAAAAGAAAAGTTTCCTAAAATCTTCATGTCGATTCTGTTGTTCTTGTGGTAGATATTATTCTAGGGTTTATTGCTTCGAGCCCCAGTAGAAACAGGAGCTTATACATGTATGTTAGATTTTTCTAATTTTTGTAATGGAGGTTTTCGTTGGGTTTTTCTTGTTAATGTATTAGGCGATTTAGTTTGCAAGGGTTTCGTGCATTTGATTTTAGTCTTTAATCAACGGTTCACGATTTAGATTGCAGTTCTTTTATTTTTCGACTAATAGATCAAATAGTTAGGTCAAAACGTTTATTTTTTTTAGCTTACTTTGATGATATTTCGTGCTTGTTTTGTTTTTGAAATTAAAAGTTTTCATTTCTACTTTTATTATCATTGATTCCTTTTGAAGCTATTTCAGTTTTGATGGAGGGAGGAGACAGCATATTAGAAGCCATCTATGAAGAGGATTACGCGGAGGACATTGATGATGTTGAGATGCTTGATGTCGAAGAAGAGTTGGAGAAGCCCAATTCCCCAAATGAAAAGGGACTAAGCAGTGGTGGAGATGTGAATTTAGCAAGTCAAGGATGTCAAAGTAAAAACAGCAAAAGAAGAGCAAATAAGAAGAAGAACAAGAAAAAGAAGGGTGGCGCGGGGCCGAAAGTTACAGACATAAACAGGTGATTTTCTGCTAAAGTGGGAAGAAAGATGGTTTTGCTTTGTATTGATGGAACTTCTATCCACATTTAGTTACTTATTTTACATGGCTCCTTGATTCACATATTTCTTTCTATGTTGATAATCTAAAACTTCATAATTTTAGTGAGTTTCTTTGTCAATGCATATATGTTGAAGTATTATAGAGTTGTTTCGACTTAATCACATTGCTTGTTTGGTGGTGTCGTCTTTAACCTTTTCTACATGATGACCAAATAATCTTGGTTACCTTTGGTTGATTTGGTCAGTGTTTTCAAGTCTTATACGAAAGTCTCCATTTATAATCCAATAGATATGCAGTATGTCTTCTTTGCTCTTCTTTTTAATATCGTGGAAGAAAGCATCATCCTTTTCACCCTCGCATGTGTTTTCTTACTTAAGGTTTCCTTATATGCAATAAACATCGAAAATGGTATACCAAATTTATCGGTATTACTAATTGTTTTGTCTATGTAATTTAGAAGGATTTAGGAGTTCATGCTATGGTCCTAACATTTCTTAATTTCTGTCCTTTACAGGTTTGTTTTAGATACGTGTAAGCGTCTGAGAGAGAAGAAATCTTACATGATATATGCGGCTGTAGGTTGTTTGGGAGTTTCTGCATTAAGTGATCTTGTCAAAGAGGTATTTTACCCTTTCGTGCAATCTGGTGTTGGATTCACAGGACAGGCACAATAGATCAAATATACAACAGCTTAATGGGTTATTTGAGTAAAGGAAACTCTGTCTTAAACATTAATTACTCATGGAGAGAAACAGCATTATATAACTTAACCTTAGAATTAATATCTTTTTGTTGTTTCCCTGCAATATGTGCTATATAATTATTTTCTACTACTTTCGTATCTTCAGAAAATCTGAAGTTAGGTTCCCGTTTGATGATTTGCCCTGGTTATATGCCCTTGCTGGGTTCTTTGTTCCTTGCAACCTTATTCGCATAAAATTATTTGTTTGAATATCCTTTCTATTCTGCCTTCTTGATTAGTGCTGGCTTTTGGCCTCTGTATTCCTGACCAAAAGACTGTCATTGGGTCAATGGGCTCTGGACTTAGAGCTACTATGAGAATACCCTAGAGTTCAGTCTACTTCTTGAGCCATCTGCCTCTTCTTTCGGTTCTCCTTTAAATTATAATATCAAGGGGAAAAGAAATCCTTTGCTATGGAGTGGTCAAATATGGTTTGTTTGCTTCATGGGAGGAAAGGTGAGAATTTTGGTTGTGCTTCAATTTGGACTGGCCTAGGGCTGAAAATGATTATCCACTCTATTTAAGGCCATACAGCCATTCTTAGTTTCTGATGCTCAATATTGTTTCCCTACCCTTGCAGATTTCTCTTGCAGAAGCCATTTTGCTCCTTTCAATCATGTGCTCTGAGCTATGATGTCCTCTGGCTGAACCACTTCGTGATTTGCTGTTTGTGTAGGTTGATATCATTTTTGTCCTTCTAGTTTTGTCAGTCAGTATGCATGTAAAAAGTAATCCCACAAATAAGAATTAAAAATATTTGACAAATATTACTACTTTTTAACACTCCAATTGTTGACCAATGAAACGTGTCTATCATGTTTGTTAATTTAGAATCTGAACAGAACAAACATAAATCAGAAATTCCGCTGGTGAAACCAAAGATTTTGTTTTAAAAATTGTGTAGATGGTTAATTTGGTAGATTTTTTATTTTGATACTGGCGCCCAATTATAGCATATCGTGTTACTATTCTTTACACTAGAAATTTGATTGAGTGGGTTTCCTATCTCCCCCCAACTCACCCCCCACCCCAATAACCTTTCTTTCCCTCATTTCTTCATTGACTACATACTGCCCATTAACTTAGAGTAAAAAATGGTTACAAATCACTAGATTTAGGGTCCGTCAGGAGTGATTACTTTCAAGGCTAATAGTGTATATAAATTGGAACAGGCTTATGGATTTACATTATGCATTATGTTGCGCTTAGGCTTTTTGGGCAATCATGATTCAGCTCTATGCAGGGATAGCTGACTTAAATTTTGTGTGTATTAACATCTTTGGCCTTGTTTACGTTGTAGAAAGAGGGCATATCTTGAAGTATTTTTGTTCATTAAATCTTAAAAATTATATGTGATATCTATGCATCAAGTATTTGAGATACTGGTTGCTTATAGTGAAGAGGTACTTGATATCTGGGAAAAGGGGCTACTGACTTTTGATATTGTTTCAGTTGTTCTCTTTTACTTTCCCCTACTAGGTACCATTCTGCAGCTGGGATATCTAAAATGATTGTGAAAGTTTCAGGTGGATGCAGTTCAGGCTTGTGGAGGTCAGATGACTGCCGATGGCGGACGCTTACGAACAGGTGGTGGTATATTATGGCGCGTCATCAAAGCTCGAGACCCAAAAGCCTACAAAGAAATAATGAAAAAGGCGAAGGAGTTTGAGGTTTGTAACTAAACTTCACTTATTTGTATATAACTTGAACTACCATGCTTAAGCTTAAGTGTTTCTTTTCCCTTTTCTAATTGCATACATTCAGTTGCTCATATTTATGATGTTAATGTTTGCATGTATCTATAGTCTGTGTCTTGTTAAAAAAGGTGGATCTTGGAAAGGCTTCCTGAGAGCCCTGGTATCATGTTTGGAGTGACGAGAGATTGTTTCTTGATGTCAAGCAAAGTTCTGAAGTCCACTGAGTATTACAAATAAATAAAAAATGACAACTTGGAAGGGATATAATGTTCTTTAAAGCTTACACTACCTGGAAATATATACACAAACGCAGATGCACACGCCCAAATATTCATATATACATACATGTGCTTGCTTAAACTACCTGGTGGTCCTACTGGTATAACGAATTTTTTTTAATCTGAAAATGTAATTGAAGTGCCTTTTCCACTGAATCATGCTTAGGTTTCTTCTTCATTGCCCACATCCTATTCATCTGCTCTGTGTTAAGTATTTTTGTGGTGTTTAGTGCCTCGTGTAAATCTACATTTCCATTGATATCCTTTTCCAAGGTCATACTGAAAAGGGGGTGTGGCTGTTAAAACTAACGAATCTAGGATTCAGCTGTCGAAAATTAAAGTGGAAAGACTACTTTTCATGTTTGTCTAAAATGGTTTGTTTACTTATTCGATCACCGGCTTGCCATTACCCCCAATATATATATATAAATTTGGTTCCAAAAAGTTGGTGAGTAAGCTTCTTGCACTTGCAGCATTACATTACCGATGAACTGAAATTATAGTTATCTTTATATCATTCATGATAAATTTTTGAACTGAATTTAAAGTGTTGGCTAATCTTTCTTTATCATTATCCAGAAGCAATTCAAGCAACCAAATATTAGGCGAGAAACGGGGCAAAAGAAAGAGGGTGTTTCACCTGGAACTGTCATGAATGGGCCGCCAGTCAATTTTTCAGATGGTTCCCAACTTATATCTGATATGCAGAATCAACCAGAGCAGTCGAATACTACTGATATTAAACGAGTATCCGTTCATAACAGGTTACGGATACCTGTCTCATATGATGATAACCTTCTTGGTGAAGATCCTGGCAATGAAGCGGCCTGATTTTTGGCATTGGAAACATTCAGGGATAATTGTTGGTTTTTATGCAATAGGTGGAACAAAATGTTTTGACGCGTTTGGCACGATGAAGAATTCCATGGAGGCAACCATTAGTTTTCCCCTCGTAAAAGAGCAGCTCTCAATTACATTTTTCTTGGTTCTCAACCGATATTTAATTATTTTGTTGAAAGCAATTGTGACGGGTATTGCTTTTCCACCCAACTTGTTTTTGAAATAACACTTGCCAATTTGATATGAATTCAACATGAAATCAGCGGATTAAAGTTTAGGAATAGGACTCGTTTAATTAAATGAGTTGAATTCAAAGTTGACTTATATTATTTTATACTTGTATATTCATAACTTGAATTTGTCATGAGAATACGAATTGTCACTCTTAGGTTTTAACCGGTGGCTTCCAAGTCTTAAAATGGTACATTGACAAATTTTTTTGTTTTTATAAAAAAGGAAAAGAAAAGAAAAGAAAAAAAGCCCTTCAAAATTTGCAATGAGGTCTCATATATTATATATGTATATTTTCCTAATCAAAGAGGGAAAGGGTAAAGGGGAAAGGATTACAAAGGGGTCTCTTTCACTCTTAATCTGAAGGGAGGAAAGAAAAGGGGAACAAGCAAAAATGCTTGAGAAAATAAAGGGGAACAAGCTGAAATGCTTCCAAACACATTATGAGAAGCAAGTCAAATCCAGCTCAAGTGCCCTTTGACGGCATAACAACGTGGCGCTTCTTTTGCAAAAATAGGCAAACGACACTGTGATCATCAACTTTTGCAGAAGGGTATCTTTTCCAGGCGGTGGTGGCTGCCTCCACCACCATTCTTGCTGCTGCCTGTTCACTATCTGCTGCCCAAACAATGGATGCAACTTGATCATTACTGAGCACGTCCCAGACCTATATTTTCATACACAAACAAGAAGAAGAAGAAAAAAGGTTATTCCAATTAGAAATACAACGAAAAAAGCAATTTCAGTCAAATGGATTGGCCCTTACCCCATCAGTTGCAAGAAGGATGAATTGGTCGTTGGAATTTAGGCGGCGATAGTAGATGTCAGGGATGGCAATGATGCCATGGTCTTTGAGTATGAAGTCTCCAAAAGCTCGTGACATGGCTAGGCCCGGAGAGTCATTATTGGGCAGCCACACTCGTTGGATGTGTGGCTCTTGCTTTAATGCACCCACTCGGCCATTGCATTTCCTTATTCTTTCTGCTTCACCTATCTCACAATGAAAAAAATTCAATTACTAGTGTGGAAATTTATGTGAAATTGGACAATTCTTTGTAATGTGAATAAAAATAATATATACACTTTGGTTTGGTCCCACAAGTAAAGTTTCAGGATATACACTTCTTAGTGTGACAAGTATCGGGGTAAAACAGTGCTCTCAGTTCTGTAATTTTTAAAGAGAAATGTTACACGAACTCTTTCTTTTACACTCTCAAGTGTTTACTCTCTAATGTGGCAGTTGCAGAAAAAGAGTAAGCACATGGAATTAAAAAAACGTTATAATGGAAAGCTAACGTCACAACTGTTAAATTAGGGAGTAAGCACTTGATCGTGTAAAAAAGGGAGTTTGTATAACATTTCTCATTTCTAATAGTGTTAATGTGTTTTGAGAAGTGTTATTTGGTTTTTATGTGACATCAAGCTGAAAACATATTTTGTGTTTTGAATTGTCTGTTAATGTATTTGTTGTGAAAACAAAAAATTTAACAAACATTATCGTAAACTCTTACAAGGTAACCCTGGCTTTAAGTCGGTGGTTAACTGAATTGCTACAACTCCATTATCTGTAATTGTCCCTAAAATTGCCCTTGAGTCCCCTAGATTAGCTATAACAAGATCTTCACCCTGTTTAAGTTTTCAATCACAAAAACATAAAAGGTAAGGTTTAACTTCTCCAAATAATAAATTCATAAACAAATGAAGAAAGCTTAGAGTATACAATTAGAATTACGTGGCAATTCTAATGACTAATTTTTATTGCCACATCATCAAGTTGTACGACAGTCAAATAACAATCTACTAAATAGCATTTAATAGAGAAATAATTAGTTCATATTTTTACCTGTTTTATGACAACAACAGCGGCGGCTCCGCTACAAGAGCAGTCCAAATTCTCTTGAAGCTTTATCTCCTTGTCCATCACCTTGAAGGCATCGACGCAAGCCTCCTTCCATATATGAAAGCTCTTGCTTGGTATTATAAATTCACCTTCTATTCTCTCATTTTGAAAGTTACCGTTATCGTCGACTGCATTAATCTGTGCCAGAGCCTTTTTCTGGCTTAGTATGAGCGACGGCAGGCGGTTGTTTACTAGCTTGCTCACCGTATGACCATTCTTCCCATGCCCGTCAAAAACTCCACACAAAATTCCATCTTCCGCTCCATAGCCCTTGTGATCGAAAGGAAAAAGGAAGTAAAGTTTCAATGGGGGGAGCCTAATAACATTGATGCATTATGCATATTTGTTTATTTTCCATGCATGTGACCAGAAATTACAGAAAATTTTTTATAAGAAAGAGCCAAAGCATGAATAAAAATTAACTAATATATATATATATATATATATATAAACGAAAGTAAAGAAACAAAATCATTGTTTCTTACTCTAGAGCATTCTCAATTTCTCAACAAGCTATCTAAACTTTAACAAAATTTTAGCTAATACTTTTGTTATTTTAATTACTACTTTTAACAAACCTCTTATACCAAACTCTTAAAATATTTATTTATTTTAACTAAATATTAATTTTTTATTAGTTTTAAGCAACCACTCGTAACAAATAAAGAGAAGAAAAGTGAAATGGGAGAGGAATTCAAAACAAAAAAAAAATAATAATAATAACTCAAAGGATTTGTGAGCCAAATTTAGGGTAAAATTTTGACAAGAAACAAAATAGAAAAATTATAGAGAGTTTGTTGAAATAAGTTTTTTTGAGACATTCATCAAAATTTAGTGAAAACTTTGAAATAAGAACTTGTTAGGGAATGCCAAACTTTACTTAACTCAACAAAATTTTTATCATATTTACAATTATGCCATAAACTTAAAAAAAAATTAATTTAGTGTATCAATATTTGAATTTTACCACTCAATTAGGATTTTCCATGAGATCCTAACGAGAGGATGTCAAAATTTTCAAGATGCTCCCATTTTTTTAGGACAAAAAGAAAGAAAAAAAGGCAGATTTAGGAAGAAAAAAAAACCCATTTCATGTATGAGAAGTAAACTTTTTCCCAATGGGAATGAAGAGCAAGTAAATTATAATTTCTAAGTTAAAGCAGAAGCTGTAAAACTGATGAGGAGCAGAGAGATTAAAGCATCAACAAACCTGGTAAAGAATTGCAGCGTCTTGGTTCACTCCTTTGCTCCCTTGCTTAGAGCAAAGAGAGCCGAGACCAAGATTTCCATTGGAAAAATTACTTCCTTCTAAGAGCATCACTTTTTCACGGCGAGTCTCCCGCGACGCAAATGATACGCAGATTCCCATTGCAGATGAAAAGATTTGCTCTGTTTTCTTTCCACTTATGGCAAAATAGTTATAGGAAGGAAGGAGAGTATAACTGTAGATGTGGCTCCCAGAGGTGTGAAAGAACACTTTTTTGGTTGAATATTTATTTCTTTCCTTTTTTAATCATTCTAGGCTACCCCAAGATTCAGTTGAACGGCCAGGGTGAAAAAAGATGGAGAGTGGAGACGGTTGTTGACCGTTGACCGTCTTGATGCGCTTTACAGGGAAAGGGGATTGGATCCATGGCTATTGGGTGTTTTCTTTTGGGAAATTCCATGGTAATTTTATATTTGCTTAAGAAAATATTAATATTAATATTAATAAAATAAAATAAAAATATCCATGGCAAACTTTGGAATAATCTGGTCAAAATTTGCGAAGAATATAGAATGAAAAAATTACATTATATTCCTAGTCTTATGGTGTAATCATGGCTCATAATTCTCAAGTTGTCCCTTCTCGATTAAAAGGACCGACATTGAAATCCGTCGTGGAGGTATCTCTTTAAGACGATAAACCTGATCAAACGGATCCTGACCATAGAATCTGATTACTTTTTGAAGATCATCAATACTATACATTGAATGATTAGATCGACTGTGTGTAAGTTGACCCTCTCTCAAATTTTCTAGATAACTTCTGTTTAATATGTCAACTCCATAATTGGAGGCAAAGAATCATAAGTCATTACTAAAACAAGCTCATGGCCTGCAAGGGAATGAGGCTCAAACGAAACCTTAGGAGGTCCAAGCATTATTCACTAAACAATCATACAGTAATAGACCAACGCTTGTGATGAACGATCTATTAAGGCCCAGTTACAAGGAGGAGCTTAATGGCTGACATACACGGGCTAGATGTTCAGCGAGTCCGCATTATGCAATATCTTGTACTGCTGAAGCAGATTTTTGGAACGATGGGTTCATGCAAAATAAAGGAAAAGTCATTGGAAAAATGTTGGCCCTTTGGGGATTTGAGAGCCTATGATGCTTACGTTAGTAAATAGCTTTGAGAATAAAATTGAATGTTGAGAGTTTTTAAATGTCACAATAAGATTACTGACTTAAACATCAAAAGCATCTTTTGCTGGCACACCCAACAAGCCTTCGAGCATACCCTTATACCGTTTCGTGGGTACTCAATGGCTTAGACTTGGTGGTGTAGATTTGAAAATCATCATATACTATGCCTCACATTAATATGTGATCAAGGCTTTACTTAAATTTTTAAATGTAGCAAAGCCTCTTAAAAGCAACACTTCACCAAAAAAGTCACTGAGCCATTTGAGACCATTGATCAATTGGATGAATTAGTATCTTTACCATTTTCAATATATATATAGGGACAGAACTAGGGGGGCCGGCAGGGGCCATTGCCCCCTCTCAATTTCCAAAAAAAAAAAAAAAAAATTAACTTATTGGTCCTTACTAACAAATTTTTTTGGCCTCTGACCTCTGCCCATAAGAGCTTTTGGCTTCATTCCTATATATATATATATATATATATATATATTTGATTGTTTTTGAAATTTCAGTTATATTTGATTGATCAGGTAATTTTGGCCATCTACATGTCAATCGGCATTGCAGTCAGGGAATCGTTGAGTAAATAACTAGATTCTCTTTCACAAACTATCTTCTTCTTCTTCTTTTTCTAATTGAATAAAGAAAAAATGTTATAAGGGAGGATCTTTCCCGCTCTTTCTCAAACTATCTTGAATGCACATCTTGCCTTTTATGTGAAAACAATAATTAATCTGAGAGTTATTGACACTTGAATCTGCGCATGGCTTGCTTGGAAGATTCCATATTCTTATTTTGAATGTCCAAATGAAATATAATTCATTACCATGTTACAATTATCCCAGGCTCCCAGCCAAGCTGCCAAATAATCCATGTATTCGGGTGGAACTGATAATAAATATGGATCCTTGATGATTACAATCCCAGCCTAAGATCCTGGGCTGTATGTACCCAGCCTTTTTAAGGCTCCATTTGTTTAGATGTAAAACATTTTTTTGAATTTTTTCCCCTCATTTCTCAGTGTTTGTTACAACCAAAAATCTTGGTAAAACTAAAAACATTTTCGGTTAACCATGAAATCCTCCTTTAATTTACGTAAAATGATTTCATTTTTATTTTCATAAACCATTTTTTGAGTTTGAGTTTCTCACTCTCAACTAACAGTACTTGACCTCCTTGCATGCACTCTCACAGTGCCGCCGCTGCTGCCTTCATCAATGCTGTCACCGTTGCCTTTCCCATCGTATTTTCCTAACGATTCAAACACCGAAAAAAATGTTTTTAACTGAAATCATTTTCCAAAAAAAATGGTTTTGTTGAAAATATGTTGCAACAAAAAACATTTTAATTCAAAATAAAGAGAGCCTAAATCCACATGCGATCCTTGCATGTTCTTTAAACATGGACAAATAAAGAATAATCAACGTCAAATTCACATTTAACAATCCTATCAGATTTTTCAAGAGAAAAAAAAAAATCAAATTTTATACAGAAATTGGAAGGTCAAATAGTTTCCTCATTCTCATTTACAAGATGCACGTATCAACTTCCTCCAAGAAAACATTAAGTTATATACTCGCAAAATCAAAAGATAAGAAGGAAGAGCAGATAACTCATTCAATTGTCAAATTCTCATTGGCTTGATATGGGAACACTTTCTTCACCAGGCACCGAGTCTGAGGCAGGCGACTTCTTTGTAAGAGATTTGGGTATGTCAACATACTCTTGTGGGCACCGCTGCTGAGGGTGTGATAACAGCACACACATGTGACGGAAGAGGACACGTGCTAGCCCCTGCCCGCTCTCATGTATGTAGCCCTCGTATTCACTGACATGCTCAAGGGCATCAACAAGTGCATCATAGACCTCCTGGGGGCAGTTGTCAGGTCCAGGCTTGTCATGGAGGTAAATAACATCCAAACTAAAGAGTTTCTGGTTTACAGGCCATTGATGTTGTGGTTTTGTGGATGATCTGCAGTAGATAAGAATCTAAACCCAACAGAATATCATAATCATATTGTATGTCCGAGTTTATAGATAGAACAAGCACGAAAGATGTTTCATCTATGTGACAAGGTCATCATCATCAGTAGGTAACAAATTTGCATCCATCAGTAGGTTAATTAAACAGAAAATATCCAGGACAATTAAGAGAAAATGTCCATGTTGAGGGACACATTCATTAACAGATACATAAAAAATGTGATTCCAACACAACTTACCACCCTAAATATTCGATTCTGAGCACGGGATTTCTTTGCTTCATGAGCTGCCACCCGAAACAGACTGGTAAGATCTGCAGCACCACAAGCTGAAGTAGCTGAGAGTCCCCGAAGTGCAGCAATTGCAGACTCAACTTCACTGCTAAACTCTTTCCTAAGCTACATGATAGCAGAAAGGAACCCAAAACATTTCAGAATTAATCACAAAATCCTTAAATTTAAAAAGAAAGTGTAAAATCTAACTTGTGTTTCATCAATATTACCAAGAGTGTTTCCACGACCCATCTTAACATATCTTTATTACCAATAGTGTTTCCACGACCCATCTTTACATCAATATTACCAAGAGTGTTTGCACGACCCATCTTAACATATCTAATGCATCAAATGCATGGCATGGTATGACTAATGCACAACGTGGTGGAGTCTACTCGGGGAAGGACAGGAGATTTGGGTGAATTTTTTTTATTTTCACACCCTGAGAGAGACGTTGGTTCACCTCAAAACGGAAGTGTCTCATTGTCGGCGGTGGCTCAGCATCTTCGGTTGTCCCCATAAACTCAATTTCAGCCGCTTACTCAATCCCACTCTTCAGACACCACCAACGAGGAGGCAACATTGATTGCTCTTGGGTATGGGTTCCCTGGTTCTAGCAATAATGGTGATGTTTCATGTTCTAGGACAGTGACCCATTTAGTCAGGTTGATAGAGGGCTTGGGTGTTGTGCTTTCGACTCTGGGCAACAATCTCCAGCTTGGGCTAGGTGGGTGTTGAGATAGCTCCTAAGCCCTCAGAGTGGGCAATAGTAGTAAAAGGGGGCAAACGAGTTTCTTTACCGGACTAATACACCATCTTCTTCATTTTCTACCGATTAGTCTAGTGAGTGGCATTTACAAAATTATTTTTTGATAAGTAGTGACATTAACAAAATTATTGTCAAAATTCTAGCAAACAAGTTGAAGATGGTATTAGAGAAGATTTTTTCCAAGCCTCAAAACACATTCATCAGAGAAAGGCAGATTCTAGATCTTGAGCTCATCGCTAACAAATGCCTTGATAGCATTAATTAGATCAGTGGTGTCAGGTGCGCTTTGCAAACTGGATATAGAAAAAACAAATCATCCCACTAATTGGGACTTTCTGTTGTACATGCTGAAGACCTTGATAGCTCATTGTATCTCTTTGGTATGCTTTTCTATATTGGTAAACAACACTTCCACTGATTTTTTTGTAGTTCTCATGGTCTGAGACAGGGGACCCTTTGTCTCTATTGTTGTTTGTTATTGTTATGGAAGCTTTAGGTAAGATAATCTCAGCTACAGTGAGAGATTCTTTTATCTAGCTTTTCTGTGGGGCCTAGGGATGTTGGTGGGATTGATATCTCTCATCTTTTTTTTGCGGATGACACCTTGATTTTCTTTTGAACTGACTTAGATAACCTTCGTCACCTGCGATGCTTGTTTTTATGTTTTGAAGATGTTTAGGGTTTGAAGATTAATTTGGCTAAGTCATAGTTAATGTCCATAATGTCCATAATGAAGAAGATTTGGCTCGAATTTTGGGTTGTAGGGTCTCCTCATTGCCTATGAAGTACTTAAGTCTTCCGTTGAGCTTCTTTTAAGGCCAAATCTATTTGGGATGACATTTTTGAAAAGGTTGAGCGTCGTTTGGCTAGTTGGAAGCGGTTGTACTTGTTTAAAGGGAGTAGGATAACCTTGATTAAGAATCATTTGTCTAATCTGTCTGCTTACTTCATGTCTCTTTTCCCTCTCCTGACTAGAGTTGCTAGGCGCATTGAGAAGTTACACAGATTTCTTGTGGGGAGGTATGAGTGAAGAGTTCAAATTTCCCCAGTAAGTTGGCCCAAGGTTTGTTCTTTGATTCCTAAGGAGGGTTTAAGGGTCAAAAATTTGTTTATTCAACCGGGCTCTTCTAAGGATGTAGTTATGGCGCTTTGCTTATGAGAGAGAGGCTCTGTGGAGAGTGGTGGAGGACTTTAAATATGGTAGTTAGTGGGGTGAGTGGTGTTCTAATGAAGTTAATGGGTCGATAGGGTTGGTCATTGGAAATTCATTAAGATGGGTTGGGAGGAATTTTCGAAGTATGCAAGATTTTAGGTGGGTGACGGTTCAAATATTAGTTTTGGGCATGACATGTAGTGTGGGGAGTAGTCCCTTAGAGTAACGTTTTTGGAGTTGTTTAATATTGCTTGCTCTAGGAATGCCTCTATGGCGGTTTATCTTCAGTTATCTAATGGCTATCTTAAGTGGAATGTTAATTTTGCAATAGCAGCACATAATTGGGAGAAGGAATTCTTGATATTAGATCGTTTATACTGTCTTAATTCCTAATGTTAGCAATCACTTCCCTTGGAGGAGTATTTGGCAGAGTAAGCCCCCTTGAGAGTGGCTCTCTTTGCTTAGCTGCTTTAGGTAAGATCCTCACTTTGGATAACTCAATAAAGCAGCAGTCATTGTGGTAGATTGGTATTGCATGTGCAAAAGAGTGGGAAATCGTTGATCACCTTTTACTTCAATGCGAGATAGCTAGAGCCTTATGGAACTCTATCTTCGGTTTTTTGGGTTAGTGTAGGTCATGCCCCTATGAGTGATAGATATCTTCGCTTGTTGAAGAGAGCAATGTGGTAGTCCTCAAAGTGAAGCTGTTTAGAAGACGGTTCCATGTTGCTTGATGTGTTGTATCTGGAGAGAAATAAATGATTGAAGCTTTGAAAACAGTGAGAGGAGGGTGGACTTAAAGACCTTCTTTTATGATTTTTTTTTCCTTTTCTGGTTAGGTGTGTATACTTCTTGTGTAATTGCGTGCACCCTTTGCATTTTTAATGAAGTTCATTTACTTACAAAAACAACTAATGATGCTTTGCTAGGCAATTTCTAATGCATGTGTTATGCAATGGAAAAAAGCTAAACATCTTAGTAGCCAAAGGAGAAGAAAGCAAAAGCAATTCATGTAGTAGCGGCAAGTGAAATGGGAGCAGCCAAAATCGCGAAAACATAGTTGTGGGAGAAATACAAGCTAGGCAAAGCGGTGGACAGCTGCACCCTAGATGTAGTATAAAAAGCATATTTGGCCTTTCCCCTTCAAGCCCAAGGGAGAATAAAATTTAACAATTTCTAAGATCTGAACTCTACAAATCCATGCACCCATTTTACAGCCTAAAACAATGTGGGTGTAACAAATACCAATCTATTACCATTCATTAATTCGAAAACATTTCTTCGTTAATCTGCTAGGTTAGAAATTATGTGAAACTTAATTGATAGGTAAAAAGAATCTTGATGTCAACTACCTTATGTGTGCATCATCAATACCTTAAAAAGAGAATAAACAAGAGTGATCAACTACTTTCACATTTTGTTCCATTTTCATCATATTACAATCACCAAGGAACAGCATCCAATTTTTATTGGGAAGCTGTAGACTTGTACAAAGTCATTAAAAAAATCTTGATTGATGAACCATAAAATGCAACATGCGACGCAAGCAAGGAATACATAAAATAGACTAAATATTACACAGATTTTAAACCAACCCAAAACCCCCCCCAAAAAAAAAATGCAAGGCACACATGAACTTGTAGCGAGAACCTACGGTCTATACTCTCTTATTTGAAATAAGATCAAGATCTCAGATAAGTAATCGATCCATGCTCTCTTATTATAAGTTAATTCAAAATATATCCACCAAAGAAGAACAACAAGTGCATAATTTTGTGTTTGTGCAAATTTCGAAGGTAGAGAGAAGTGTGAGTACCCAAGAAGCGGATTTAGAGAGGGTGGCAAAGGCGAAGCGGTGTTCGGGATTTATGGAGAGCTTGGCGTTGACGAAGAGAAGGATGGCTTGCTTGATGGAGTCCAATCTGGTCAGCGGTCGACCATTTGGTCCCGTGCTTTTCATTTCCACCAGCGATTCCGCATCCACGTCTATGCACAACAGTATGTCTTCGTTGCTTATACGCGTCGGTTTCAGCGTGTACCTGCTTGCTCCTGACCCCTCTCCCTCTACAACGATTCCTTCCATCTCTCTCTCTCTCTCTCTCTCTAGAATGAGGTTTGAAGTTATGTCTTCTGAGAGAGATGACAGAAACGGTGCGTTTCATTTTGGTTTCGCTATAAGCCTGTACCTTTATTTTTATATTTTCCTTTTCCTTTTCTTTATCTTTTTCTTTTTTTAAACTTGAGTTAAGTTATTAAATGGATAATTGCATCATTGGTATGTAGTATGCTATAATTATTTTTCACTCTCTATGGTTTAAAAAGTTCATGGGAGAAACTTGTGGTTAACAATAATTACAAATTAATCCCTACAGTCAAATTCCGTTAAAAATTTTAACAGATTCCGTCAAATGCCACGTCCGCGCCACATGTCCCATCTTATTGACAACATGTGGCGCTGACATGTCCATCTTAATAAAATAATATAAATTTATTAAAAAATAAATAAAAATACTTATTTTTTTTAAAAAAAATTAAAATTAAAATTCAAAAAAAGAAAAGAAAAAAGGTGGCAAGGGGGTGGCCCTAAATCTTCTAAGGGTGGCCGCACGCCACCCCCAGAGGCCTCATGGGTGGCGCGCGGCACCCGAGTGGCTGGGGGTGGCCATCGGGCCACCCTTAGATCTACTAGGGGTGGCAGCGCGCCACCCCCGGCATTGGGGGTGGCCCAGTCACCCTTTGCTGTCTTTTTCTTTTTTAAAAAAAATAATAATAAAATTATTTTTTTGATAAATTTATATTTTTTTATTAAGATTGACACGTGTCGCCATCTTAATGACGACACTGGCGCTGACGTGACATTTTTCGGAATCTGTTAAAATTTTTAACGGAATTTGACTGTAGAGATCGATTTGTAATTATCGCTAACCACAAGGACCTCCCATGAACTTTTTAAATCATAAGGAGTGAAAAATAATTATGGCATACCACAGGGATCAACGGTGCAATTATCCCATTATTAAAAGTTGCAATATAGTTTTTTCCCTTTTTAATTTTACTTTTATTTTATGGTTAAATACCTCATTGGTACCTGAGTTTTAAGCCATTTTAAATTTAGTACCAGAGTTTTATTTTGTATCACAGGTGGTACTTGCATTAGGAGTAAAAACTCAGTTGGTACCTCTGTTAGATTTTTCGTCCAAATTTTAACGGCCCACCACATGTCAACTGTTGAGGTTGATATGTGACACTATATAAAAAAATAAAAAATAAAAATCTTTAAAAATTAATTAAAAATAATAAATAATAATAAATTCAAAAAAAAAAAAAAAGATGAGCTACCATGGGGGTGGCTCAAGCCGATTTGGGGTGGCCGAACCACCCTCATGGGCCACGAGGGTGGTTCGGTCACCCCATGGGCAAACCCTCTAATGTTTTTGCTAGGTTTTGGCCATTAGGGTGGCTGAACCACCCCTTAGGGCCACATGGGTGGTTCGGCCACCCCCAAGGGCTAAAACGTAATAATTTTTCCTTTTTTTGTTGCCCCGGCCGAGGGGGTGGGCCACCTCCTTGGCTAAAATGGGGGTGGCGGTGGCCAATTGAGTAACCCCTCTTCTTCTTTTTTTCTTTTTTTTTTTCTTTTGAATTTTTTTTTTAATTAAATTTTAAAGATTTTTAGTTTTTATTTATTTTTATATAGTGTTGCATGTCAACCGCTGAGGTTGACACATGGTGGACCATTAAAATTTGGACGAAAAATCTAACAAAGATACCAATTGAGATATTTAACCCTTTATTTTAAAACTTTTTGTTAACTCAAATGGCTAAAAATGTGAAATTTCCCTATGAAATTTATAAAAATATAAATTTATCCTTAATTACAAAAAAAAAAAAAAAAAAAAAAGGGATCGTGAGCCAGCAAATGTTCACTTTTTTAAAAACAAAAATTTAAAATCGAGAGAAAATTGTAATTATTTGACATCTTTTGTTATGATTTAACGAAAAATCTAATAAATGAGAGAAATAGAAAGAGGTTGAAAAATAGAATATCGATATTGCAACCTTTGATAATTCAACGATAACATTGCAAAATCAGTAACACAACACGTAATGTAAGGATGCGTTTAAAATTACAATTTTAAATAAATTATTGGAATTTTTAAAAGAAATAGCAAAATGTAAGGCGTTTGAAAATACAGTTTAAAAATGGTCGCAGCAAGTTTGCAGTTTAAGGGAAAAATGTAAAATCAATCCATGTGGTTGACCTAAATTACAAATTGCTCACTCGTTTCAAAGTAAATTCAAATGTCCTTAGGGTATGCCAAAAAAACTATTTAGTCATTGTAGTCAAATTTCATTAAAATATTTGACGGATTCTATTAGGTCTTATGTCAGCACCAATAAAATGACGACACAAGTCATTATTAATAATAAATAAATAAATACATTAAACTTTTAAATTAATTAAAAATAGAAAATAAAAAGAAAGAAATGGATGGCTTCCCTACTGGAAGTGACCCCTTTGGGGGTGGCTGTGTGCCACACTCGGCCACCTCTAGATGTGGCGCGCTGCCACCACTTTCTTTCTTTCTTTTTTTTGTTTAAAAAAATAATTTATAAGTATATATATATATATAAACCCAAAGGGAAGGCTTGGCCAATGGGTGTGGCCGGCCACCCCCATTTTGGTCTATGGGGTCAACTCCTTGGGGGTGGTTCAGCCACCATCGAATAGCAAAATAGGGGTGGTTGAAACCACCTCTAAGGGCCTTGGGAGTTGTTAGGCCATCCCTAGATTAGCTCTAGGGTGGGTCAGCCAACCCCAAAAGGCCAAATCCCTACCTTTTTTTTTTTTTTTCCCCGCTTTTTGGGAGTGGTCGAAACCACCTCATTTTTAGCCTTCTAGGACTCCCTGGGGTGGCTCAACCGCCCTCTTAGAGTCTTAGGTCAAATGAGAATGCTCGGCCACCCCATTGGCTAAAATGGGGGTGGCATTGGCCCAAAGGGGTAGTTCACCCATTTGGATTATTTATTTATTTTTTTAAAAACAAGTTTTTTACTTATTTTTAATTATGTTTTTTATTTTTACATTTAAGTTTTTTTAAATGTATTATTATTATTATTTTTCTTAATAAGGTATACGACACATGTTAAGTTTTGATTGGAATAGAACGAGTCCTCTCTCTTGTGCTTCTCCTGGAGCCACAAGAGGAGAGTGGGTAGAGTCCCTACTAGGTAGGAGTCTGTTCAGTTAGTCTGGCCGGGACACGATTCCAGTTCGTCTGGCTTTTGTTTTCAAACCATAGATGGAGGAGTTAGTGGAGAAGCTAGGTGGTAGCATGAAACTGCTGGAGGGTGAAAGGATGAGCATTGAAATTACAGAAGATGAGACGGCAGACCTGAGATTGGCAAATGGGCGTTGCCTGATGGGCAGATTCATGTCTGATTGAAGGATCCAGAAGGAGGCGTTTAGGGCTTTTATGGCTCGGTTGTGGAAAACGGCTGGTAAAGTGGTGTTTAAGGAACTACAGGACAATATGTGGCTTATTGAGTTCGCATCAGAAGCTGACAAAAGGAGAGTTCTGGAGGGCTGTCCTTGGCTGTTTGATAAAAGCGTCCTGATCCTCAAAGAAGTGGAAGAAAATATCCCGCCTGCCCAGATGGACTTCTCAAAGTCACCGTTTTGGATCCAAGTCCACGACATTCCCCTAATATGCATGAACAAACACGTGGGACTCAAGATTGGAGAGTCCATTGGAAGAGTGGAGGAAGTGGACGTCACAGGGGAAGGGATAGGCTGGGGGAGGTGCCTCCGAATCCGGGTCCAAGTTGACATTACCAAGCCACTCGAAAGAGGTCGAGCTCTCGAGCTTAATGGAAAAATGGTATGGGCTAATTTTAGGTATGAAAAACTCCCACACTTCTGCTTCAGCTGTGGTCGCATCTTCCATAAGAACTGGCAGTGTAGTGAAAATAAGAATTCCAAGCAGGAAATAGAACCCTCCCCAAAGCATTGGGGTACCTGGCTCCGGGCAGAAGACATGCACTTCAATCAAGGATATTCGAGGTATGGATGGAGGCGGGGGGGAAGTCCAACTGACACAGGAGAAACCAACCGGAGGGAAGGGGCGGCCGGAGGCAGCTCAGGGACAAAGTCTCAGTCACAGGAGGGAAGGGGAGCTACCTCGGATTTCCTAGGTACGGATTCTAACATAGAAAGGAGTGCTGACAGCCTCGAGGACAGGAATGAGAAGAAAATCCTGCAGACCATACTGGGAAGAGAGATTGGGGATTCCAAGACTGTGGAGACAGGACAGAAGCAGAGTCAAAGCCGGCGATGTGATTTCATGGAATTAATGCTCGTTGAGGATCAGGTGGCTAAGGTTGATTATCCAGTGGTCGCAGAGGGAGACAATGACAAGGCTACGAAGGAAAATCAGGGGGATGACCATATGGTAGGATCAGAGCAGGTTGGGCTGGATACTGGGCCGGGTGGACAGACATTGGAAGCCCCAACTCATGTCACTGGGCCTGAACCACTGACTGAGCCCCAAATGGACTGCCCACCTATCTTTTCGGAAGAAAATAAAAATGAGGAGAACCGGTTAGGTGATGGGCCCATCCGCAAGTGGAGACGCAAGGCTCGTGCACCTGCCACGGCCCTGGAACTGCAGAAGGCGGGCAAGAGAAATTATGAAGAGGCAGTGCTAACAGCTGGAGGTAGTGACCATACAGAGCAGGTGAAGAAGGGGAGGGTAGATGCAGAGGAAGCACCGAACATGGCTTGGGCGGAGGCTGGACACCAGCCCCGCCGGCCGCAATGATTCTCCTTAGTTGGAACTGCCGGGGAATTGGGCACCCCCGGAAAGTTCGGGATCTCCACCAAATGGTGAGGGAGAGACGGCCTACCTTTGTGTTTCTTATGGAAACCATTTGTTCCAAACAGTATATGGATAACATTAGAAGAAAACTTGGTTTTGATAGCGTTTTTGTGATTGACCCGGTTGGCAAGAGCGGGGGTCTAGCTTTCTTGTGGAATTCGGATTCTAATTTAGAAGTGTACAACTACTCTAGAAGACATATCAATGTCATGATTAAAGACAGGGAGAATAACCCTTCATGGAAGCTCACGGGATTCTATGGCAATCCGGATACATCTAGGAGAGCTGAGTCGTGGGAGCTTCTGCAATTTCTGAATACCTGCCATCCGACACCCTGGTTATGCGCGGGCGATTTCAATGAAATTGTAGAACAGATGGAAAAGGAAGGCTGCAATATTCGTAGGGAATCCCAGATGAAAGGGTTTCGGGAAGCCATCGAGTCCTGCCGCTTAAGTGATTTGGGATATATGGGATCTATGTATACATGGTCCAACGGAAGGGCAGACGGTTCCTTTACCAGGGAGAGACTAGACCGTGCTATGGCTAATCCGGAGTGGTGCTGTTTGTTCCCTTCTTTTTCTGTTTTGACCTTGGCGGCTAGAACATCTGACCACAGCCCTATCCTGGTGAGCTTCTCTCCTCGTCAGATGGACAGACAGGGTCAGGGTCTGGCACGAAGGACCTTCAAATTTGAAGCTAGCTGGTTGAGTGACGGGGAGTGCGGGGAAGTTATAAGCGCAGCCTGGAGTAATGACAACTATTGGGAAATCCCCTCCGAAGGGATCCAAAGGAGATTGGGCGACTGTCAAAGAGCTTTGCTAAGCTGGAGTGGGCATAAATTTGGTAAGGTGGAGGACGACATCAAGAGGAAATCCGAACAACTGGCAGCCCTCCAACGAAACGAGTCCCTGCATTGAGTGTTCAGATCAGATCTCTTAAGAAAGAGATTGAGGATCTTCTCGACTTCCAGGAACTGAAATGGAAGCAGAGGGCTAAACAGCACTGCTTCGGTCAGGGGACAAGAATACAGCGTTTTTCCACTCTTGGGTCCAACATAGAAGGAAAACCAACTCCATTAGGAGTGTGGCTGACGAGCAGGGCAGAGTATGGAGGAAGAACAAAGACATTGGCAGGGTGTTTCTCAATTATTTTGAGGGACTTTTCACTTCTCAAAGTATGGGTTCGGTCGAGGACTGCACTAACCTGATTGGAACCCGAGTTACCGACGACATGAACAACAGGCTGCTCCACAACTTTACTGAGGAAGAAATTCAGAAAGCGCTCTTCCAGATGCATCCCCTCAAATCCCCCGGCCCGGATGGATACCCGGCAATTTTCTACCAGAAAAATTGGTCCACGGTGGGCAGAGACGTGTGCAAAGCTGTGCTGTTTTACCTTAGGGAGGGACATCTTGATGAGGAGATCAACAAGACCAACATTGTGCTCATCCCTAAGGTAAGCTCACCATCCAAACTTTCAGACTATAGGCCAATCAGCTTATGCAATGTCCTATACAAACTAATCTCCAAAGTTTTATCTAACCGTTTGAAGCTTATCCTTCCTGACATTATTTCCCCTGAGCAAAGTGCATTTGTCTCGGGCCGGTTAATCTCTGATAACATTTTAGTGGCTTTTGAGACCCTTCACACTATGGCTACTAGACTTTCGGGGAAGGAGGGACATATGGCTATCAAGCTCGACATGAGCAAGGCCTATGACAGATTGGAGTGGGACTTCCTGGAGGCTATGCTCCGGAAGTTTGGTTTTGCGGACCATTGGGTCAACCTACTGATGATGTGTGTCCGGACTGTTAGCTACTCCATCCTAATCAATGGCAGGCCCTGTGGGAGGATCGTTCCCTCGAGGGGCCTGAGACAGGGCGACCCTCTATCGCCCTACCTCTTCATTCTTTGCGCCGAGGCTCTTAGTTCCCTAATTCGAAACTCGGAAAGAGCTGGAGGAATTTCTGGTGTTCCCATTTCCAGGGGGGGGACCCGAATACACCACCTCTTTTTCGCCGATGACAGCCTTTTGTTCTGCAAGGCCAACACTATCGAATGGGGACATATTGAAGAAATTCTGGATCGCTATGAAAGGGCCTCAGGGCAGAAGATCAACAGGGAGAAGACAGCTATCTACTTCAGCAGAAATACTCCTCCAGGGACCAAAGAGGAAATTCTGTCAAGGGTAAGTGCGACTCAAGTTCAAAGTTTTGAGCGGTACCTAGGACTCCCGGCTTTAATTGGTCGGTCGAGGATATCTTCTTTCAATCACATCAAAGGAACGATTTGGGCTAAACTAAACGGTTGGAAGGAAAAATTCCTCACACAAGCAGGGAAAGAGGTCTTGCTAAAGGTGTTATCCAAGCAATACCTACATACACTATGAGTGTGTTCAGCCTTCCTAAAACCCTAACAAAAGAGATCAATTCTATTATGGGGAAATTCTGGTGGAGCTTCAAGGAGAACTTTAACAAGGTAGCATGGATGTCTTGGAAGAAAATGGGCCGGAGCAAGGACACTGGGGGCCTAGGCTACAGAGACCTTGAAAGTTTCAATAGGGCAATGCTCGCTAAGCAATGCTGGAGGCTGCTGAATTGGCCGGACTCCTTGGCTGCCCGTGTTCTAAAGGAGAAATACTATCCGGGTGGAACTTTTTTGGACTCCAACCTTGGGAAGAAGCCCTCCTATGCATGGAGGAGCATCTGGCAAGCTAAACCCCTCCTGCAAGAGGGCCTCATATGGAGGGTGGGCAACGGCTTGAGAATTGATTTGTGGAAGGACAAATGGATCCCTATTTCCCCTCACAAAATTCTCGATCCCGTTCGGATCATTCCTAATGATGCAAAGGTTGCTGACATCATAAATCAGGAAGCCAACTGGTGGAACATCCCTTTTATTAAACAAATTTTCCCGGAGGAAACGGTGGAACAGATTTGTAGTATCCCTATTAACCCTCGCTCTCAGGAGGATAAACTAATTTGGGTAGGAACCAAGAACATCAGTTTCTCGGTTCGCAGCGCCTACCACCTAGAAGTGGAGAGAAGGGGGAGGGGAAATTGGAGCACTTCCGCCCTTCAATCTGCTATCCCTATCTGGAGACGGTTATGGAACCTTAAGCTACCCCGATACATCCTAATTTTCTTATGGAGAGCATGCAACAACATTCTTCCTACAAAATCTAATCTATACAGGAGAAAGATTGTTACTGACCAGCTTTGTCCGATGTGCAACTCTGATGCAGAATCCAACGGGCATGTGCTCTGGAGGTGCGATTCCGCCAAAGCAGTGTGGGGCTGTCGTAGAGGTCCGATTCAGAAGACTTCGGTGGAGGCGGAGGAATTCTTCGACATTTTCGCAGCACTCTCTGACAGATTGGGGGACAAGGATCTGGAGCTATTTGGGTCGATTGCTCACAAAATCTGGGCCCGGCGCAATAGGGTGGTCTTTGGGGGTTCTATTTTGCCCCCTCCTCTCCTGATCAAAGAAGCCACTAACATTATCGAAGACTTCAGGAAGTCCCGAGAGAGCCACTCGGCTGAAGGGTCTGGGGGGCAGGCTTCGCATACCAGATGGTTGAGACCGGCGACTAACAGCATCAAGCTCAATTGGGATGCCGCGCTGGACAACCGGAAGAAAACCATGGGCATGGGCATTATCGCGAGGGATCACAGCGGGGAGGTGAAGGCGGCCATGTGTGACGTCATCCCCTATATCAGGGACCCAATTGTGGCAGAAGCCCTAGCGGCATGTCGTGCCATGCAATTCGCCCATGACATAGGCGCCCAATCGGTGGAGCTGGAGGGCGACGCCCGCGAGGTCATCCTGGCTTTGGGGAGTTCTGCGGAGTCCGATTCCATTGTTGGGAACCTGGTCCGCGAAGCCAAACGGAAGCTTGAGAACTTCCCTTTCTGGATAGTCTTTCACGTGAGGCGAGATGGAAATAGGGCTGCACATGTTTTGGCTAAATTTGCTACTGCTCATCAGTCTCATTATGTGTGGTTTAATTTCTGCCCCAGTTGGTTGCTGAGCATTGTAATTGCGGATTCTCATTAATGGAATTTACTGTTCCCCTAAAAAAAAAAGTTTTGATTGGTTTGATGTGAAATTTCTTTAGCTTTCTTGATGGCAGATTGAAAGATATACTATTTAGGTATATGCCTATAAGGGAGGTACTACTGTGATCGAAAGTGAAATTGAGAGAGGAAAAAAAAAAATTGTTAAAATCCAAGGGCAAAATGGTTTTTAGCCATTATATTTTTAATGTATTTATTTATTTTTATTAAAAATGATGTGTGATGTGTTGTTATTTATTGTTACCGTCGTGTCACCTAACAAAATTCTTCAAATGTTTTAACGAAATTTAACTCCAAGAACCAATTTTTTTGTTAGCATACCTTAGGGACCTCTGAATTCACTTTGAAACGACATGGAACAATTTGTAATTTAGGCCAAATACATTAACCCACGGTCTAAAGTGAAGTTTTATTATTATTATTATTTTTTAAAAGGCATACGAAACGCTGAAACGGCGTCGTGCGGGTAGATTGTCGGACGTTATTGAGATCTTCTTGCTTCTTCTTGCTTCTTCTCTTTCACCTTTTTTCCTGACTATTGTTGCTGTAGTTAAGATTTTGAGGCGGAGATGGCGTGCTTGCATGACCATAGTTGTGAAGATCATGATTGTTCAACTGATTGGTCTCTTTACAAGCACATAGACCTCTCTAAGGTCAGCCTCTTGAATCTCTTCCATTTCTCCTCTTCGTATAAGTATCAAGATTTTGACACTGTGGCCGATTTTTGGTTGTATTTCTGAAATACCCAGATTGGTTGTTTCAAGGAACAGTGACCCATTAACCCTTAAGATGAAACTCTCACAACCTCGGACTCTATTTTTTCTGGTGCGCCCACCCCGGATATTTCATTTGTAAGACAACAATGTCCAATTGACATAAAGTTGTGAAATAAATACTCCCATAATTTTTAGCCCCTGTAGATTATTCTGTTTCAATGTTTTCCCATTTAGGAGGCAGTATATGTTAATTTTGGATTACATCCAGTTGTCTTTTTATAACATAAGGTGGTCGGGATTTGTTTTGACTGGTTTTGAGAGAAGATTGGAAGGCTAAAGGAAGCTGTATCTTTGAATTGATGGAGATGGTGACATAGCGTACCTTGCAGTGGGAGGGTAGGGTCATAGGGTCTTGCAAGTCGTGACAGAAGTGTTAGAAAGCAAGTGGCTGTGGAGGATTGCTATGATTTGCCTTGTAATTATGGGGTTCTGAGCAGTTTTTTCTATATGTATTAATGAAACACGAGGTGGACATATGGAACAAGTTTGTGGAAAGAAATTCAAAGAAAATTGAGGTCTTTGTTTGTAGGATTTGCTTTATAGTAGATTGATGGCATTATTTTCTTTAAGAACAACATTTGGAGTGTTGAGGCACCTTTGCAGATCTTTTTCTAAGCTAAGAAGGATTAGGGAGATTGTGTAATAGTAGTATGCTTGAATTGATCGTGAAGCTGTGGGTCATCTTATGCTGCACTTTTCATAGCCGGAGTTTTGTTTTTTTGTTTTTCTCCAAACTCTTGTTTACTTAGGATATCTTGAGTGTTTTGGATTTTTTTGGGGTGGTCCGAGAACTGGTCTGAGTTGTTAAATCTGCATAATTGAACCCTTTGTCCCATTTTTTTCCAAGTTTTTGCTCACAATGAAATATACAGTGTTGAAAGTATTGTCTCTATGTAAAAGTGGATCAATAAGTGGTGGCGTATATTATATTTATTTGTTTATTTATTTACGAATTTTCAAGGAAATGTGCCTCTGTTGAAATTATGTTCACAGCTTCTGGGTTTTGCATACCTCACATGTAAATGAGAGGTGGGTGACTATCCGTTGCTTATGGGATATTTACTTTCAACCATCAAAATATATAGATGACGGTTCAGTTCTTTTAATTAATGCTGCCGATTATCTTATGCATTTTGAGTGAAGTTAATCTGTGCCTTGGTGTGATTTTCATTTATGCTAAAAAATGATCAAGCAATAAAACTCTATGTGGGTGTGGGTGTGTGTGAGTTGGGTAGGGGGAATCATATTTGTAATTCTATAACTTTGTAGTATTGTAAATGATATAGATCACTGGAGCTCTTATCTGCTGATTGACAGGATTCCACTTTCATTGGAGTGATTGTTTGACTATTCTCCCAACTAAATATGCATAAACTTTGCTTCTCCAGAAAATGAAAAGTATTGGTTATTAATCTTTTTTCTTGGGGGGTTGTTACTAAGGTAACCGCTTTGAATGAGGCTGTTCAAGGAAGTGTTAAGTCAGTTTTTAAAGCTTGGGAGCAGCGCCTTAGTTCTTCTGGGGTAATTTTCCTATTGTTTACATCCTCTTTTATCTTCTTTTATCAATGGTAGTTTTTTGGTTTTTCAAGATGTGTATGTAAGTCAAACACACACAAACACACACACACACACACACACACACACACACTCACATAGACATATATATAATAAAGGCAAGTCCCTCAGAACTATTGATGAACAATGCCAAGGCTGACTTGGCATCCCCAACTTTTTTTTTTTTTTTTCATTTAATTTTTTTAACAAAAAAGTTACGGATTTAAATTGAAATTAGAAAGAGAAAAAAAGAGGAAGAATGATGGAGATTTTGGGGTCAATATACTGGTCATGTCAACTCTATCTCTCTCTTACTCAAAATTGTAATTTTCTTTTTCACAACACAAAGAAGTGGGGCCCATACCTTTCTATCTAATTACCGTTACCCATGTGGCTCCTGTTCTCTTTTCCCCTTCTCCATGTTGATTATTAAATACCAATTGTAAGACTCACAAACTCTTTTCTTTTCCTCTTGTTCCTTTGTGTGTGTATACGCACGTGCGTGCTGAATTGACCCAATATAGCCTCCACCTGAAAGTGTATATTTTCCTCATTCATTTTTTTTTTTTTTAATTTTTTTTTTCATACAACATCTATTTTTCTTTCTTTCTTCACATTTGATCTAAACTATATGGAAAGTTGTCTATCCAAAATATCTTACAACTATATATGCAGGACAACGTTTATATCTACATCACAAGGTTTCAACACTTATTTCACTTGGTTTTGTTAATCCAGCGTACCTGGGATTAGACAGAGATGCTGTTTTCTGGCTTGGCTTACCATATACGATCATATCTATTGTATAAAATATATTCTTTGTTGCCAGGTGTATGAAACTCATTTGATCCTCTTTTCTGTGATAGGAGCACTTGGAAAGCAATGAGGGTGATCCGGAGTTACTTGTTTTCATTCCGTAAATTTGCTATCTTTACAACACTAGGAATTGTTCTAAAGAAAAATTTGTACAGAAGGGCTCACAAGTATTTTTCATTTCATTTGTTGGGTTTATTGTGATAGATTTACGTCAGATGTCAAGATCAAGAGCATATCAATTGTTGGTGGTGCTGATGGAACAAGTCCTTCCAAGATGAGAGTGTAGGTTTTACCTTTAAAACTTTTACTTATGTCTCATGGCTTTTGTTTTTTGCAGTAGTTCATATCTAGCAAGTTAGAATAAGGATGCAAGAAGGTGTTCTATCAGTTAGATCATATTTACATATATTTGTAAAGGACATTCTTTTGTTTTGGTTATAACACCAAGTCCCAGCAAAGCTCTAATCATCCTGCATCAATGTGACATGTATGCATTCAATAACTTGGTAGAGTTTATTAATTGGTGTTTTAGCTATAGTATTTTGTGGTTTTAATTGAATTTGTAAAATGCAATATCAAGGGCGGCACAATATAATTTGAGACCTAAGGTGAAAAGTCTCAACGAGTCCTTTATAATTTTAGTATAAAAGTATAATAATTTTTCATATTTAAAAACATTGAAAATTTTCATTAGAACATTGAAACTTAATACTTGACCATAAGTGTTGAAACTTGGAACAATGGCTCAGAAAATATATAATTTTTACAAAAAGAGATAAAGTGTAGAATGGACAAATAGTGAGATGAATGATCGATAGAAAAAAGAATGAGAGTTGTGAAAGAAAAGAGGAGGAAAGAGAATTAAAAAAGAATAGAGTTATGGATAAAGTAGAATGTTAGGGAAAAAAAAATCAGTTTCTATGAGCGGTTAGGTGGACTTTTTGAAAAAGCCTCAATGCTACACTCATTCCAAAGAAACACGGGGTTGTTGTTAAATATTTTTGACCCATCAGTCTAGTGAGCGGAGTCTACAAGATTATTGCCAAAGTCTAGCCAATAGGTTGAAAAGAATTGTAGAGAAGATTATTTCGAAGCCCCATAATGCGTTTGTTAGAGGTTGGCAAATCCTTGGCTTTGTTCTTATAGCAAATGAATGTCTGGATAGTAGGATCAGATTTGGTGAGCCAGGTGTGCTTTGCAAATTGGATATTGTGAAGGCCTACAACCACGTTAGCTAGGAGTTCGTATTATACTTATTGAGGATGTGTGATTTTGGCGCAATTAGATAGTGCATTGTATTTTTTCGGTGCACTTTTCTATTTTGGTAAATAACTTTCCTGGTTTCTTCAATTGCTCTTGTGGTTTGAGACATGGTAATCCTGTGTCTCCTTTGCTATTTGTCATTATTATGGAGGCTCTAAGTAAAATGATATCTGCTACTGTAGACGGGGGCTTCTTTTAGGCTTTCCCATGGGGTATAGGAACATTAGTGAGCTTCATATTTTCCATCTTCTATTTTCGGATGACACCTTGCTATTTTGCGAGGCAAACCCAAAACATCTACGCTATCTATGTGCCTTATTCTTATGCTTTAAAGTTGTTTCTGGTTTGAAACTAACCTGACTAAGTCAGAATTGGTTCGTGTGGGTAATGTCAATAATGTTGACAACTTGGCCAGTACTTTGGGATGTATGGAATCTTCTTTGCCTATGAAGTATCTTGGTCTTTCATTGGGAGTTCCTTTTAAGGCTAAATCTATTTGAGATGGTGTTATTGAGAAGATTGAGTGCATTCTAGCAGGGTGGAAGATGATGTACTTGTCTAAGGGTGGTAGGATTACCTTAATAAAGGGTACCTTGTCTAATTTGCCTATGTATTTCTTGCCTTTTTCCCCATTTCTGTTGTTGTTGCCAATCACATTGAAAAGCTACAGTGTGATTTCTTATGGGATAGGCTAGGTGATGAGTTCAAATTTCACCTAGTAAGTTGGTCCAAGGTTTGCTTTCAGCTTGTTGAGGGTTGGAATTTCAAAACTTGCCTTTATTCAACCGTGCTTTTTTGGAAAAGTGGCTTCCGCTCTATGTGCATGAGAGAGAAGCCTTGTGAAGAGTCGTAGTGGATGCCAAATATGGCAGCTCATGCGGTGGGTGGTGTTCTAATGAGGTTCATATGTCGTATGAGGTGGGTTTGTGGAAAAATATCAGGAGGGGTTGGGGGGAGTTTTCTAGAAATACCAAATGTGAGTTGAGAGATGGCTCCAAAATTAGATTTTGGCATGACTAGTGTAGGGATAATGTCCTTAAGGATATTTTCCCTGATTTGTATAATATTGTTTGCATAAAGGGTTTTTCTGTGGCAAATTACTTGGACTTATGCAGTAATTCCCATCAGTGGAATGTAAGCTTTATCAGAGATGCTCGCGATTTAGGATGTGGATGTCGTTGATAGGTTTTTTTTAACTTGTATTCCTTTAGATTAAGACAAGAAGGTGAAGACAAGCTTCGTTGGGATCCCTCTGAGAGAGGGATTTTAAACGTTAGATCTTTCTAGAACGTTCTGTATAGCACCCCCTTCCCTTGGAAGAGTATTTGGTTGGATAAAGCCCCCTTGAGAGCGGCATTTTTTGCTTGGACAACCACCCTATGGAAGATCCTCACCATGGATGACATAAGTAAACGACATGTTATTGTGGTTGACTGGTGTTGTATGTGTAATAGAAATGGAGAGTTTATGGATCATCTTCTTTTATATTTTGAGATCGCCGGTGCCTTATGCAAGGCTCTTTCCAGCCATATTGGGGTTTGTTTGGGGTATGCCTAAAAGAGTAGTGTAGACCTTTTTGCTTGTTGGAGAGGGCTGAGAGGCAGTCCTTAGAGCGCAACAGTGTGGAAGAGGTTTTGCCCTGCCTTTTGTGGTGTCTTTGGAGGGAAAGAAATGATAAAAGTTTTGAAGGCCGTATTCTCAAGGGGTTGACTAAAATGGTAAGGACCTTAGTCTTTGTGGTAGTCCTATGACGCATAATGTTTAAATCCCTTTGCGTGTAAACAATTTCTTAGAGCCAGCTCTCCGGCGAAGCCAGAGTATGTAACGGCTCACCCCAAACGACACAATATTGGCTCCTCTGAACCAGACTTCCCAGGAGGTCACCCATCCTGATACTATTATCACAGAAACACGTTTAATTGCGGATTCTGATTGATTCATGGCTATCATAACTTTAAAATGCGTTGTGTCAAGAATGGTGCGAATAAGCATATCCCCATTCCAATACCTAGTCGATGTGGGACGTTTACCCAATTCTTGGCGTCCCAGCGAGTGCCCGTTGGCAACCCTCATGGGCTTGTGCACACTCCCCCCCATCTCAGGCTGGGCAATGGCTCTAATACCATTTATAACGACGCACCTAAAACGACACAATATTGTCCGCTTTTGGCTCCCTTGAACCAGACTTCCCTAGAAGTCACCCATCTTGGTACTACTCTCACAAAAGCACGCTTAATTGCGGAGTTCGGTCATCACGGGTTTAAAATGCATTGTGTCAAGAATGGTGCAAATATATATATAAGAACTTCCTCATTCCCATATTCAGGCAATGTGGGACGTCAAAATCACTCTCTCTTGGGACCCAGCGTCCCCGTTGGCTACCCTCATGGGGTCATTTCATTCTTGGAGTCCCAACGGATGCCCGCTGGTGACCCTCATGGGCTTGTGCATGCTCCCCTAGCTCAGGTTGGGCAATGGCTCTGATACCATTTTTAACGACCTACCCCAAGCGACGCAATATTGTCTGCTTTTGGTTCCCCCGAACTAGACTTCCTAGGAGGTCACCCATTTTGGTACTACTCTTACACAAGCACGCTTAATTGCAGAGTTCTGATAGGTGTGTGACCATCATGGCTTTAAAACGTGTTGTGTTAAGAAGGATGCGAATATACATATAAGCACATCCCAATTTCCATAATAGGCGATGTGGGGCATCACAGAGTATTACCCGATCCATGTGCAGAAGGCGCTTTATACGGGTCCGAGGTTTATCTGACAAGTATGGGTACACGAAGTGGCCCTATTTTGAAGGGGTTCCTCATCATAAAAAAAATAATAATAATAATAAAAAAAAAAGTTTTGAAGACCGTGAAAGAACGTTGGTGGAACTTAAGTCTTTCTTTTGCCAAACTCTTTACCATTGGACAATTGCTTTAGATCTTAATTTTTTTGCTTAGCTTTCATGATTTTCCTAACTTCTTCTCTCTTTTCTAACTATGTGTTTTTTATGTATACTTTCCATGTACTTAGAGTTGCGACTTTAATGATATTTCGTTTACTTATAAAACAAAATTAAAAAAAGTTTGGATTTTTGTAAGTAAAGGAAAATTAGTGTCTCTTATTTGAAAGTATTTAAGAAGGAATGGAAAGGAATCTGATTATAAAAAAATTACTATTATATATAAAAAAGAAGAAGGGATAATTGTACCATTAGTCCCTGAGGTTGGCCTAAATTACAAATTACTCCCTATGGTACAAAAAGTTCATGGAGGGTCCCTGTGGTAAACTACAATTACATATTCCCTAAACTCGTCTTTCGTCCATTAAATTAACATATTTTGTTAGTTTGCCACGTCATACCCAATAAGAAATCAACACGTGTCCATTACAATAAAAAAATATGAATAAATTAAAATTAAATGGAAAATAGCAAAGGGATGGCTACCGGGGGTGGCCCGGCCACATCTAGGTGTGGCGCATGGCCTCCCTTAGGCCTAGGGTGGCCACATGTCGATTTCCTATTAGGTATAACGTGGCAAACTAACAGAATTTGTTAACTTGGTGGATGAAAAACGGGTTGAGGGAGTGATTCGTAATTATAGTTTACCATATGGACCCTCCATGAACTTTTTGTACCACATGGAGTGATTTGTAATTTAGGCCAACCCTAGGGACTAGTGGTGCAATTATCCCTAAAAAAAATAAAATAACCTTCTCTCCCAAAGACGAATACATATCTCTCTGTGTTTGGTAAAGATGCTTTCTGATAGTAATGAGGCCTCTCTTGATCTTCATATGTTTAGCAATTATAAATAACTTTTTTTTTTCCCTCTTGATCTTCATTTAATTCCATTTTTTTATTCTTAATTACACTATTATCGCCTCTTTCTTTATTTTCACTTCTTCATATACAAGATATTTAACGTATGTTACACCTTATAAGGTTTTTTTTTTTTTTGGGTGCCATCATTAGTTAAAACTATTTTTTAAGGGCCTTTATTTCTTAGGAGGCCTTTTAATGTTATTTTTAAGAAACTTTATTTCCTTAGGGGCTTTTAATATTACCTTTTTAGGGGCTCTATTTCATGGTGGTCTTAAGGGAAAGGGGGGGGGGGGGGGGGGGGGTAAGCATTAGTTGCCTACCCCTCTGACCTTGTGCCATATATCCTCATTCTGACAAGAAAAATGTTTGGTTTCATTCTCTGCACATTTCTTGTTCATCTCCGTACAAGAGATGCGCAAATCTACCATTGAACCTGTGGGATTTACATGTAGATCCCATAGATTTAATGGTGGATTTAAAAAGGAGATGGATAAGAGATGTGTTGGAGAATGAAATCAAACATTTCTCTTATGATGCTCACAATGCTTTTTTACAATTTTCTTTGGGTATCTTATTAAACTCGGATGCCGTTCTGCAAATTAAAAAAAATCTGGTCAGCTGAATACCCCATCAGTCCGAAAAAAGAGTACCATAAGCATGAGGAATCAAAAGTGGTTCTGAAAGTTCTCTCTCTCTCTCTCTCTCTCTCACACACACACACTCACACATTTCCTTTATGCCTGAATATTTCCTTTCTATATTGGTAAAGTATTTGAACTTTTGAGTTACTGGAGTTCAAATGCAGTAATATCTGACCAGGTTTTTGTATGAACTTGTAATTATATATTTGTCCAAGTTGTTCAGCCACTAAACATAAAGAGTTATTTTTAAAAGTAATCCCTCCTCCCCCCTTGCCAGGTCCCCACTTCCCTGGTTATTAGATGTGTTTATTCCACTTTGACTGAATCTCTCTCTCTTCTTTGCCCCCTTTCCCAGACAGACAGCTATGTATACAGAAACCAATTGTAATTGATGAAAATGTTCAAAAAGTAAAGGTTATTATGTATTACAGGTACTCTTGCTGAAAATGTAATGAATAAAATCACTCAATCTGATGATTGACATTTACTCTATACATTGCCTGAGGTACCTATATCTTGATAAAAGTCAAGAAACAGGACAAAGTCACAATTACTAGAAGAAAATCAAGATATAGGGCAATATAATTATGATATTTTCTTCCTTAAATTATGTGTTAGCAAATAAGAAATGAAACTGAATAATGCTTGTTTGACCATCTGAGGCTTTTTCGCTTTTGCCAATTTCAAATTATATTAAGATTTCACTCCTACAATTATTATTTTTTGGGACAATAACCCATGGGAAGGACTGATTGGAGGATGAGGAATTAGCATACTGACTCGCCTTGTTCCTTCCCCTTCTTATTCCACTGGAATTTTTTTTGTAGAAGTGTTACAACAAACTAGATACTTCAGAATTAACAATAGCATTGATTAAATGAAAGAAAGGGCTCCGGTATATAGAGGGGACCTCGCCGTTTAAATAGTAACAATAGAAACGATGGAACCCACGATTTTTTTATCCGTTTAGATTTACTACTTTCTGTTTTTAATTAATATGCTTTTTTTTGGAAAATAAGATTGAAGCACTCTTTTGAATGATATGAAATTCTTTTAATCTAGTCCCAGTAATTTTCATGTACTTGAGGGGAAAAAAACACTCAAAATAGTTTGTCTTTGAATTAGGTTCGTCAACCGAGATGGCATTGACTTTTCGGATGCTCAAAGTATGCTAGCCATTCAGGTAGTGCCTCCTCTTAGATTTTCAAGGCTTTAATTGTAATTCAAACTTCAGCTTATATGAAACATTTATTCATATTTTTTAAAGGAGTGGGATTTGGTTGAAAATTTGCAAGGAGTGTTAGAATACCAGACAAGGTAATTATTTCTTCCTTCCATTCTAGTTGATATACATCATATTATGTTGCTTTTTCTTTAGAACATTTCTCTTCATTTTTTAGTGAGAACAAAGGTTGGTGTGGTAAGTACAATTTTTTTTGATAAGTAAGTAGAGAATTTTATAAAAAGCGTAAAAGGCGCCCCTAAGCATACAAGAAGTATACAAAGAGGAAACCAAAACAGGAGAGAGAGGGGAGGGAGGAAAAACACCTGAAAAACCCAAAAACAGGAGGAAACCCAAAGACCCTTACAAAACCAGCCCACATAACCCAGAGACTAAAACATCACATCAGAGGCCCTCTTGCCTCTGATGTGAATACTTAGAATACTTAGACTTCTATATGTTGTAATGTAGCATGTCAAGTTGACATATTAGAACTTATGTAAAAAAAAACTTTACTGTAATGTGTGGGTTTTATTCTTTTGATCATCTTCTATTTTCTGACGTTATCCTATTTCATATAATTAGATATTCTAAATTTCAAAGTGTGGCAAGTATCACATTGCATTTTCCTGAGAATTTTGGTGGTGACACAACTCAGATACACTATATTGGTTTAAAAGGTGAAGCTACCCAGGTAATCTCATTGCCACAGAAAGGTTTGATGGTTGTTATTGGTCATACTTTACTGGGGGGGAAAAAGGGGGTTGTTGCTGGTACTATGATATCATTGATATGTTCTCTTGCCTATTATTACAGTTGAAGAGGGATGTTGTTGCAACAATTGTTTATGAGCTTACGCCAAATCCTTCCGATCACAAGTAACTCTCTCTCCCTCTCTCTCACTCTCCATACACGCACACATTGATTAAAAAGTTTTATTTGTCCTATTGGAATTTTTCACTCATTGGGTTTCTTTTGGAAAGATTTTTTTGTTTGTTCTCTATGCTAACTGCAAGAAGGTTTGACTAAAGGTTTAATTTTGTAAACCTAAGCCAACCCCTCATTCTATTTCTAGTCTTGGGAGTATGTCTTAAATGTAACACACAATGCCCTGGATTAGAGTGGAGTGAATTGGATTAGAAAGGTATTGCATGAGTTTGTTCCAAGTCCCACATTGGTTGTGTACTATGTGGAAATGGGTTATACAAGTGATTACTTTGAGTCTCAATTGTGTTTGGGATATAGTTCAGATGTGGTTAATACTTCCTTAGGGCATTATAGATGGTAACATAGTCAATAATGCCATGTAGCACTGCAGTACTGCATCATAGCACAAATCCTAACAATGATGTATGAAATTTGAGTAGAGAAGATTATGATGTCCCGATTCGATTCAATTGGGTTGTGAAGGTGTTGGCATGCAATAATTCCCATATTAGTTGTGTAATAGGTGAAACTGGACTATATAAGCGATTATAGGGAGCTCTAATGATATTAGAGCTTATCTAACAATGTAATGTGATGTTGAGGCACTGTAGCATAGCGTGAACCCTGGCAAGGATGTCAAGAATTTAAGGAAAGATTGTGATACCGCTGGATTGGATTGGATTAGAGTTAAGTGGATTGGATTGGATTGTGAAGGCATTGTATGTGCATGTGTTAAATCTGGTTGCATACTCTGTGGATTGGGTCATATAAGTGATTACAATGAGCCTTCCTTGTGACTAGTCCTTTAAGAATATAGCACAAATGTGCTAGTATTTCTTTAGATTATTATAAGGGTACTTCTTTTAAGGTAGACTTTTGCTCATGCTTAATGGGCCTCATCCACTTTTCTCCTTCATATTATTTGGCAAAAAAGAAGGGGGGAAAAAATGGTGCTACATTGGTAGTCCTATATTTGGCCGCTGATGATCCTTTTTGTGATTAGGCTATGTAAAGACATCATAAATTCCCGGTTTTGTATTTGAAAAAAATCCTAATTCTTGCTTCCAGTGAATACTGGAGGCCATGGAAGGCCCCTTAAGCTTCAGCATCAAACTTAGTTTAGGGGGGATGACTTGTAATAGAACCTATCCTTGATATGAATATTAGTTAATATCATATGGAGTCGACAAATAATGTGAGCTCATTAAAAATTCAGAGACGAAAAAAATCAATTGGACACCCATGGAGATGAAAGTTCCCACACATTTACAGTTAAATTCAAAATCCATTATCTGCCTTTTCATGCCATTTGAAATGAGAATTGTTGCATATATAAATCAATTCATGATTTGAAGTTTTTTTTTAATTTTTAATTTTTTTATTATTATTTTTAATATTAGTCTTTTGTGTGATACTGTATACTTTGTAGTGGTTCCATCAAAATGCACGGTTTTTGCCAAAAAATAGAATGTTTTGCTCACATGTTAAATACCATTCCTTCAAATTGTTGAGCATAGTGTTGTGTGTTCACCAGCCAAGAACATTACAAAATGATTTAAGCCGAATTGATGAAAAAAATTAGTGTATGTCAGTAACCACAGTAAATATGATTATGAATTATAAAATAATTTGATGTTTGGCTATTAAAACTCTCCATCTCTTTTCTGACTCCCGCTAATGGGCTTTATCTACTAACTTGAAATCCATTAATACAACTATCTACATGATTGAGTAAATATATTTCCTTCAGTCTCTGTCCTTATATAGTGCCAAGTTGGGGATTTGTCAAGGCCTCCAGAGGTTACACCTTAGACAGTTGGCCACTTGCTTATGGTTCCAAACTTCAATTAGACACAATTTCTTTCTTTGATGTCATTCTGTCCTGTGTACTTGTTTGTGTATTTCTCTCTACTCTTGTTAATCAAACGAATAAATCTATTCTTCACACCTATTTTATCATATCTACTTTACATCGGCTGGCAGGAAGGAGTTGAATGGCTACTTAAAAAAAACCGAAACTTTTTACTTCCATTTAACTCATGCCATGTCAATTGTGTGAAGTGAGTGTGAAGTGTAACATTATTCTTATTGAAAATGTTGTGCTCATTTGCAGAGCACGGGCTGAAGGTGGTGGCGGTCTTTCGCAAGTGGAATGAGCTGCTACCTCTTACATGATGCTTCTGAGAGTGGATTCTTCTTCTGTACATCTGTTCTTGAACTGTTGTTGCAACTATTTTGTTTTTCTTTCTTTTTTGGTGGCACCTCTTACTACATGCAAGATAGCATCTGCTAGTCACCAGGGAAAAAAGAAGGATAACATCTGCATTATGGGTTACAAATTTCAAATTTCATACAAAGCTAATTTCAACCTGTGTCCAAATTTACTAAATTCTTATGCTGTTGGCAAGATATTGATTCTTTCTTTTTGTTTTTTCTTGTCTGAGTATCCGACTGTTCAAGCAAATCATTCTAATTTGATTCCTCATACTTAACTTGAATACCTAAAGATAGTCAAAAAGAATTTCAATGCCTCCCTGCCTATGCAATAACATTGGGCTCATTTGGAAGCCTATTCTATAGTATTTGTTATTCATTTTTCTTTTTTTGTTTTCAGAATTTTGAAAATAAAAACAAAAACTTCAGAAATTATTGTTTGGATAGGTTGGAACAAAAAACAGAATTCGGAAAATATGATTAGATTTGATTATATTCTTAAAAAAATCCAAGTTATTTTTTAATTTATGTTTAAATGAGAGTCCATTTGATGGTTTGTCTTTACGGAAATCAAGGCAGACTAATTTGCGAAGAAAATGCTTTACTTCTCAAATTTTCTTCTCAAAAGTGATTTTCAAATGATATGTCATGATAACACATTTTTTAAAATAGTAAATTTTATTTATGATTGACATATTATTTGGGAATCAACTTTTGGAAATAAAATTTGGTAAGAGCATTCACAACAGATTCTTTAAAGAGAGTTTGTTCTAAGTTTTAGGTAAAATTTCAAGAAAGTTACAAAAATTCATCCACAACAGCTTTCCTAAAATTTTTGTTTCCCTAGGAAGTGAATAGTGCTTCCCAATGCAAAATATATTATCTCTGTCCTACTTTATATTCATTTTCCTATTTTTAATTAAAGTAAAAGTAAAAAAATAATATTTTGATGATATAGAAAAAATGAAGGGAAGTGCTGTGGGGTGTTTTTTTTTTTAAAGAAAAAAAAATGTGGTTTTGTTCCCTACATCTAAGAAAAATGATTGGAAAGCTGTTGTGAATGTTCTAAGTGTAACACTTCTCATTTGTGAAATGGTTTCATAGCACAAAAAAAGATGGATGTTGGATTTCTAACAATTTTGTTGTTCAAATTGCTAACAATTCGTGCAGTAAATATGAGATAATTCTTATGGAGCTTACTTGTCGAGTATATAATAAAAATGGGACCATTCCTATGCTGTTTTTTTCTTTAATTTTTTATTTTTATTTTAATTTTAATTTTTATAATTATATTCAGCCTCCTAAATAAACATTCTATTCCGTCCCTGGTGACTAGAATAATGTGACCTACTATAATAGTCTTCTTGTTGATTTAAATTTGGACTCTCATTACAATTCTTGAAAATTGTAATAAGCACACAAAAATCACAATCGCTAAACCGGGGAGGTACACATATTTTAGTGGGCGCATGCATATGGTTTCGGTAGAGGTCTTTAGATCTGCAGATCCTGCACGGATGGAGATGAGTTTTTCATCTCAATTTTCACTCTTTATTTGTTATGGCGTAGAATAATTTTTGTATTTTTTTTGTATTTAGTATGACAAAAAATAATAATCAATCCAAAATATTTCGGTTTGACAAAAAAATGCTTATTTAATTTTCTTTTTTTAAAACTGTAAATCATTTTTCGAGTTTGAACTTCTTATTCTTCCATTGTCGGACCTCCACTGGGCAACCGCCCGAACTTCGTTGGATTCTGTTGGACCACAACTAGGTCACCATCGGGCCACCGCTGAACCACCATATGCCACCAACAAACCACCATGTGCCACTGACAAACCACCCCTAGCCTCCGCGCGGACCACCACTAAACCACTCCTAGGCCACCGCAGAACTGTCTTCAGACCAATACAAGCCACCGCAGGATCACTGTAGCGCCACCACCTACCCCTGTATGACCACTGCAGGGCTACCGCCATAACTCAAATTTTTAAGTTAATTTTTTTTTTTTAGTTATTTATATTAATATATTTATGTTTAGAATAAAAATTGATTTTTATAAATTAATATAATTGAATGAAAATGTAAAATATATTTATAATTTTTTGTGCGCACTAAATGAGAAAGAAAAAAAGAAGAAAAAAAAGAAAGAAAGGTATTTTAGGTGAGCATTAATTACTGATGTCGAAATTTATGTCATCGCACAGCCTAGTGAGCGGCTCACCCTTTTTTAAACTAGGGTTTTAGCTCATTTTCGTGGAAAACGTGAGAATCCAAGAAGTTTTTTTTGACAAACTGACAAAGGTAGGCCTCTGTGCCTTAGGCCCCGTTTGATAACCACTTTCCCCTCCCCTTCCCTTCCCTTCACTTCTCCCAAAAAACATCAACTTCAAAACATTCTTAACTTTTTTTACTTTTTATATCACATCAACACTTTCTTATTACTTTTTAAATAAAAAACTCACTACAATACAATTTTTTTTTTTTTTTTTTTTCTTCACTTTTTCATATAAATTATATCAACTTTATATCACAACAATTTTAATTTTCAATCATTCAAAAAAAAAAACCCAAGGGGAGGGGAGGGCAAGGGGGTTTTCAAACGGGGCTTTAATCTTACGTTTGTCTACTGTATAATTTTTCACTTCTCTCAAACATGGAATATGATGCATTCGTTAGGATCATATTCCATGTTTGGTGAGTGTTTTTTGTGTTGTAATTTGAAAAGAGGCTTTTTTTTTTTTTTAACATGAATCTGTGTTTGAAAGTTAATAAATATTTTTTTGGTGGAATTTACATTTGAAAAAGAGTTGCTTGTGTAGTCCACAAAATAATAATAATAATAATAAAAAAATTATTTGGTAAAATTTTGAGTGTTCAATATTTTTTCAAAAAATAAACACTAAATATGCTTAATTTGAAAAAAAACAAATGCATATTTTAAGGGTTAAGGTTCCTCGTAACGCCTCAGATAAATGCATTGTTTATAATATCTATGTGGCGCTGCTACTATTTTCTTTATAAAAATTGCAACGAAAATGTTATGTTAATTTAACTAAATTATGACATTGTAAAAAACAATCGTCAAAGCATTAAACTGAAGCATATTCCCATTCATTAACAACTTAAATACATCATTTGTTCTCACTATACATCTTACCATCGTAATCACATTGATCACAACTTTACAAAATTATATACAATCTCAATAAGGCATCACTGCCATCTAAACACCAATATATCGATTTGCAAGCTAATTAATATCTTTATTTAAGCTTGGCAGAACCCGTTGTCCTTATCTCTTCCATCTCTTTCAACCAGAAGCTTCCCTACCAGTGTCGTCATTTTGACGGGGGAGGGAGGTTCTATGCCTCCCTCCTCTCAGTTTTGCTTTTCCTCTTACCCCTTCTAGAGCTATAGAGGTTTTTGTCTCTCCCTGGATTGTTTTAGTAAAGGCTAGAGTCTTTCAGCCACTAGAGTTATGGAGTTTTGTCCCCCTAGACTAGATCCAGTGGTGATTTTTGTCCTCCTAGTCCTTTTGGACTATGGAGATTTGTGTTTTTTTAGTTTTTCTTTATTTGTTGGCAGGGAAGCACTCTATAGAGGTTCCGGAGGAGAAGAGTTCGCTGCTCATGTCGCCAATGGGAAGGCTTGGCCATGCTTCAATTTTTCAACAATATTTGAGGCCAGATCTACTCAGTTCCACTATCCTCTAGTCGACATGCGCCCTCTATCTTTGCTCGCTGCCGTCCTCTGGTCCAACTGCTGCTTGCTAAGGTCAGAAAGCTCATCGGTGATCAGCGCGTGGTCATCACGCGCCGGGGTGTTTTCACACATTGGGCTGCGCATGATGGCCACGCCCTGTCTCTTTTGCCGTGTCTGGTGGCGCCCGGGGGTTTCTGGTGATCGACTGTTGCAGGGGATCTTCCGGTGGCGGCGTGTGTGCTATACGCACCGTCTCCGGTGGTGTTTTTCTTCCGATGGTAGCTTTTGCTTTTGGGTGTTTTCTTGAATTTGACAGATTGTATTTGATAGTTTGCCCTGTGTTAAATTAACCTAGTCATTGCTTTTAGCCCAGATTGTTTGTGATTGACTCCCTGTGCAAGTAGTGGTTTCTATGTTAACGCAGATGCACTTTTCTGTTGGCTAGGTTTATTTGTAATAACTATTGGTATAATCTGAGTTCTGGGGTAACTGTAATGGGGTATTTATATTAATCTAGATTGCTATAATGGCCTGAGTCTAGTTTTGACTCAGTTTGTTTGTAACTATGTTACCCTTTGAGAGTATCAATGAAATGTTTACATCTTCCCTTCAAAAAAACATCTTTATTTAGGTCTCAAAAGTTACGTCTCTCCAACCATAAGGTTTGAACTAAACGTCCCCCTTAAGCAATCTTGCCGCTCTTGCTGCTATTGTGGTAAAATTAAACAATTTTATAAGTAAAATTCTAAATCCACGGCTCAGTATGCAAATATTCAACCAAAACGGTGTGTGTGATGTTCACCTTCTTTGTTATGGTAAAAATATCTTTCTTTTGTAGAACTGATATATATATATATATATATATATATATATATATATATATATATATATAATTTGAAAGTTACAATCCCGAAACTTTGGTGGCTGAAGGTTGTTCATAATCTTTGTTTTAAACAAACAATCTAAGAGAGATGCAATTGAAAGCACAAAAACTAAACTCTCTCTCTTAGCACATGATGATAAAGGCTCTTCGTTCTCTGAAAATAATGCCACTAGTCCTTTGAAAAATTGTGCTCTACAAGCCTTTATATAGACTTGAGAAAGTGGCCCTCAAATCAAAAAGGCGGTTTTTGAAATATTGCATGTTGTCGGTGCTCATTCAAACTAGGCCATAACTAGTTCAAACATGAGTGGAGTTTATGTGAGAAAACATGATTTTCAAAGTGTTGCATTCAAAGTGACTTAAAATAGTGCATCACTACAAATCTAAAAATGATATCCGTATTTTGCAATTACAACTGCGTATATTGAAAATAACCTCATATAGCGGATGCTATCAAGTAAAAAAGGAAAAAACTTTTTGACATGAACTTGGCTTGGGCTGGAGGCTAGAGCTAAGAAACGGCTGAGTCGAGTACATAGGCTGTGTCTCCTGCAAGTTGGGCTTGCCTCGTACCAATATTGGGCTTGACCACCTAAAGAGAATGGAAAATTGCGTGGGCCGCTCATTCAGGATAAGGGCTTTCTTTCTTTGGTACTTGGTAGACTGGTAGTACAGAGAAAATGTGAAACTAATCCCCACGCAGCCGAAACTAGGCTATGTTTGGCAACTCCCTTTCCTCCTTTTATTTTTGTTTTGTTTTGTTTTATTTTTATTTTTTTTTCACTTTTTATATCACATTAATTTTTTTTTTTTTATTTAAATAAAAACCACCACAATACAAATTTTTTTATATTTTATATCAGAAGTTCCGACCACAGCTAAAAAAAAGTTTCGGACGGGCTTGCCAAACAAGGCCTAAACCTTATTCGGTTATTCCCTTACTGCTCGGTGCTCGCCACCGTCTGTCACTTTTAAAAACCACAGAAACAAAGCGCACTGTCACTCAAATTCTTAGAAACATTCGCTATTTTGATCAGCGACGGAGTGCGTTTGAATTCCCTAGCTTCAAAAGGTATGCGTTAATCTTTATCTCTCTGTCTGTCTGTCTCTTTTTATTTTTTATTTTTATTTTTTGTGGAAAAAGAAAAGTTTCCTAAAATCTTCATGTCGATTCTGTTGTTCTTGTGGTAGATATTATTCTAGGGTTTATTGCTTCGAGCCCCAATTGAAACAGGAACTTATACATGTATGTTAGATTTTTCTAATTTTTTTTAATGGAGGTTTTCGTTGGGTTTTTCTTGTTAATGTATTAGGCGATTTAGTTTGCAAGGGTTTCGTGCATTTGATTTTAGTCTTTAATCTATGGTTCACGATTTAGATTGCAGTGATTTTTCGTACGCGCCAAACACCGGAAAATGTTTTTGGCGGAAATCATTTTCCTGAAAATATTTTTTTGATGGAAAACATTTTACGCCAAAACTAACGGAGCATTAGACAAATATTTATTTTCCTTTTTTTTTTAATGTAAAATATGATTGTTTTGGTTCCTTGTATTGTTATTGGCTTTGAATCGATGATTGTATAATGACCTTTTAATGCATGTTAGAAGTAATTTAATCACTTCTGAAAGCAAAATTTTCGCTATCTTTGTTGTGTAAAGAGAACAACACAGTTAAAAGTACTTATTATGATAACCAAAGAGCCGTAGTCTCCTTTTGTTTTAATGGAAACTTTTTTGCAAGAGAAGACAACCCCTGAATCTCGTTGAAGTTCCATGCTATATGAATCCCGCGCTTTATTGTTAACTAGCCATCAAGATGAATAATGCATTATATAAATGAAAAGTTTTCTACTTAAAAACTTATTCGGAAGTAATTTCTGTTAACCTGAATGGAGCCTACTATTATAGGAATAAGTTTTGTCTGAAATATTTTATGTTGCAGATGGAGCTCTAGAGAAAAAAAAGGAAGAAGAAAAAAGGAAAAAAAAAGTGTAGTTGTGCAATATGGCAGCAAATTAATATGCATTGGGTTGAGTTTTATGCTCATTTTTTTATTTGTAATGTGTAGGAAGGGTGTGAAGTCAGTCTTGGACGCCAAGATGCAGGCTTGTAGTGGAGCTGCAGTGAGGGGTTCGGTTCAACAGCCTATTTGGACCAAGGGATCAAATTTTCTTCCAAAAGGGTCCAGTGTTGTTGGATTTCGGCACCATGTAAAACTCAATTCGGTGAAACCCTGTAGGTCTTCTCGTATTGAAGGAAGTTTGGTTACTGGGAGGCCACCTTCTTCTGTCTCTATGCCTGAAATTGGAGGTAGCATACTTTACAATGAATTTCTGAAGAAGTGTACTTTATTTTTTGTATATTATGTGCGATAGTTTTGAGTTGTTCGTGGTGGCTCACATGCCCACTAAAGGCGTCCTTAAGAAGAGGTGTCAACATTTGGACTCCACGGCCATATGCATCTAACACTAGCATGATGGTATCCAAGCAAGAAGTGGTTACATTTTCTGGTTCTTATTTGTGGTAAAATCATAGAGGGTGGGCAATTGTGGCCTTGATGTTGTATTGGTTTCTTCAATATGCATCCCTGATGAAATGGTTGTGTAAATTATATATTGTTCCCAATGTTTTGTTATGAGGATGAACTGTTGTGTTTGAACACAGAAACTTATTTAGTGTTAGATATTTGTAAAATTTCTGGACTCACTATAAATGTCGATGTCAGGAGAAGCATAAATTACTCAAAAGTAGATTTATGTCGACATACCGTCTTTATAACTATAATGTTATGTACTTATCAAAACAAAAACAATAACTATAGTGTAATGTTAAGTTATATCTTGATGACATCAGGATGGTGGTATTACTGGATCTTAAGTTAGAAACTAAGCTCTGTTCTACTTTTGCATCTCTATCTGATCTGACTAGTTTTTCTTCAATTAGGTTCTGTAATCCTTCTGGAAATTTTATATATACTAATTTTTTACTTGTTGAGCATCTGTTTTTGGCATAGGCAAGAATGACTTATTTTCTTGCAAGGATGTGATTCCATTGGCATACTCATATCTTGAGGTTCCTACTTGCTACTAATGATAGGTGTAAATATTAATTTCTGCTAAAATTTGTGCTTTATTCGCATATAGTTTCTTCTGTTAATCAAAAGCATATGAACAAATCAATGCTTACCGTTGATAATAAATATCACACCATTGATTAGCAGGATTTGGTCAAGGCTGACTGTTATGCGTGGAATTGCTGTTATGAAATATAGGTAATGGAAGTAGCTTTGTAGACCATGGCTTGGGTGAAGCTGATCCTGAGGTTCGTGCAATTATTGACAAGGAGAAGGAGAGGCAGTTCAAAAGCCTTGAGCTTATTGCTTCAGAGAATTTTACGTCTCGAGCAGTGATGGAAGCAGTTGGCTCATGCCTGACAAACAAGTATTCTGAAGGACTACCCGGTAAAAGGTATATTTTGTTCATTTATGGCAGGTGCTTACATTTTGTGTGCGTGTGTGTTTTTTTGTATAGCTAATAGTTTTTATATATACCTCAGGTACTATGGTGGCAATGAGTACATAGATGAGCTTGAGACACTGTGTCAACAAAGGGCTTTGGAAGCATTCCACGTAGATGGAAAGAAGTGGGGTGTTAATGTTCAGCCATTGTCTGGTTCTCCTGCTAACTTTGAGGTTTACACAGCGATATTAAAACCTCATGACCGGTTGATGGTAAATTGTTATTCTCACTTCACTTTAGCTTTTGTTGTTAGAATTGGCTCTCTTGGTATACATGGATTTACCGATCTCTACTTGTAACTTAGGGTTTGGACTTACCCCATGGGGGACATTTGTCTCATGGATTCATGACTCCTAAAAGACGGGTATCAGGCACATCAATTTATTTTGAGTCTATGCCTTATCGACTTGATGAATCTACAGGTGCTGCAATTCTGTTATCATATTTGCTAAGGATAGAATGGCTGATTCGTTGATTGGGGGGTTAATTCTAACTTTGTTTAAATATGAAACAGGTCTTGTTGATTATGACATGCTTGAGAAAACAGCTACTCTTTTTCGACCAAAACTCATTATTGCTGGTGCTAGTGCTTATCCCCGAGATTTTGACTATCCTCGCATGAGGAAGGTAAGGATTTTAGGTTGTCATGCTTGTTTTCCAATAATCTGTCTTGGGTTGATGGTTCATATTGTGTCTAGATAATTTTCCCTTTTTAGCAACTCAGTAACTGACTGATTAAGTTTGATATTGAAGATCGCCGATGCTGTTGGTGCTTTTCTCATGATGGATATGGCTCACATTAGTGGACTTGTTGCTGCATCTGTTGTTGCTAATCCTTTTGAGTATTGTGATATTGTGACTACAACAACACACAAGGTATGTGTCACATTCTTCCGATTTTACTGCACAAAATATTTTGTTCTCGCTCCATTTCAGATCTTTGGTTTTGGTTTCCTTTTGGTGCAATTAAGAGACAGCTGGGTTCTGCTCTGACAGTATACTGATAAAATAACATTAATCCTCTGAAAATCATATGCTATCTTTCTTGTAATATTCACAAACATGACCTGATAAATTTAGACATTTTTCTCCAGTCTTTAAGAGGCCCAAGAGGTGGCATGATCTTCTTCAAGAAGGATCCTGTTCTCGGAGTTGATTTAGAATCTGCCATCAACAATGCAGTTTTTCCTGGTTTACAGGTCAGCTGAACTTCTCTCTTTTACTCTGTTATGAGACGCTATCATTATTATTGATGCTGATGTTGTTATATTCTTACTACTAATACTATTACTATTGTTGTCTTTGTTGTTGTCACTTATGTGTAGTTCCATGTTTAGGGTCTTTTAACTTTTGAAGTTATTTGTGTAACATATTAAAAGGCAGATTACCTATGCAGGGAGGTCCTCATAACCACACAATTGGAGGACTTGCAGTTTGCTTGAAGCATGCACAGTCGCCAGAGTTTAAGGCTTACCAGAACAAGGTACTTCATTTCCCTTTATGATCAGAACTTGGTACTGGGTATGCCATAATCATCATATTTAGCATAATCACTGTCTTGTAGGTGGTTTCAAATTGCAGAGCTCTTGCTAGCCGATTGACTGAATTAGGATATAAGTTGGTTTCTGGTGGTAGTGATAATCACTTGGTTCTTGTCGATCTAAGGCCACTGGTAAGTTTCTGGCTTCTATGTTTTATTATTATTATTATTTTTCGTTTGATAATTGACTCATGCACCCAGCAAAATATGAACCTCACCACTCCCATACATATGGGGAAAGTGCCAATGGGCCCAAACACCATGTAACACCTTGGTTCCACATTGAGAAGATGAAGAGTAGCTTACATAAAGTGGGTGGTTTATAAACCTATTCATGAGTGCTATGTCCCACATTGCTTAGTTATTAGGTGAAACTGAGTTTTATAAGGAATTATAGGGAAGCTTTAAATTAACTAGTCATTTTGAGGTGATAGCGCGAATGTAACTAGCGCTTTTCCCTGGGTCATTACACACCACTTGTGTCATCTTTTTTTAGTTGTAGACTTGGATGCTAGTCTTTGCTGTTGGTGTAAATGCTGCTACTAAGGATTTGTCTTGGCTTATGAACATTTTTTTGGCCTTATTTCTTGAGTACTTGATTAGTCAAATAACAAGTTAATGCTATAACATGATGCTTATATGTTAGGCAGGAAATGATATGTCTCTCGTTTTTTCTAACAAAAACCAATCTTGATCATTTATGACCCCATTAATATTTTGGAAAATATTTCAGAACCCCCGTGTTTTTTTTCGAATTTTGAGTTTTAGACTCGAGTTTTCAATTTGGTCAATTTAATACTTGAGTTTATAAAGATTTTAAATCCAAGACCTATAGTCTCTCTTTTTTTTTCTCAAATAAATGACAAAAATGACTTATTATACCATTCTCGTTAAAAATTGAAAAAAAAAAACAAAAAAACCTGGGGTGGCTGCAATTTTTGTTATTTATTTGAGGAAATAATGGTTAGAAGTCTTAGATTGAAATTATCTGTATTCTCGGGTATTAGAAAACTCAAATTGAAAACTCAGGTCTAAAAAGCAAAATTTTCAAAACCACATGGGGTTTTTGTATGTTATGTGTTCTTCGGTATGGTATGTCTCTTGAAGAAAAAGTGTTGTGACAGATTTAACATTTGAGTTTGTTCTCAATTGCTTTTGACTTGCTTAGTAGCGAAATGAATGTTGTAATTATTATTTCAACTATGGAGCAAGATATTTGAGGGAGCAGATCCTTTTTGTGCTATTTATCTTATTAATAAGTATCTAACACCCCTCTCTTCTTAATAGGGTATTGATGGGGCTCGGGCGGAGAAGATTCTTGACTTGGCATCTATTACCCTCAATAAAAATTCAGTGGCTGGTGAGTCTTGCTTTGGGCAGCCCTATCCTATTCCATTTGGCTTGATCCTGTTTCTTGTTTGTTTCTTCCTCTATTGTTGAACTTATACAAGCTTAATGTTCAATTACAAAGGTGATAAGAGCGCGCTAGTGCCAGGAGGCATTCGCATCGGATCACCTGCTATGACAACTAGAGGATTCACAGAGAAAGAATTTGTAGCAATTGCTGACTTTATTCATGAGGGTGTACAGATAACCCTGGAAGCTAAGCGATTGGTCTCAGGGTCAAAGCTCCAAGATTTCATGAAGTTTGTAGCGTCCCCCGATTTCTCTTTGATGGATAAAGTGTCGGATCTGCGCCGGAGAGTCGAAGCTCTTACAACCCAGTTCCCCATCCCCGGGCTATAAGATAATGAGAAACCAAATTGATAGCTAAATAACTTATGTGACCAACTGTTTTAATAGATGTTGGCTTGATAAGAAATTTTGAAATTGGGGATTGAAGCTTACCGCTTTATCTATCCCTTCTCTTTTTTTGTTGCTGTGATGGGGTGAAGGCCCTTCTAACATTTTTTTTCTTTCTAGTTTAGAACACATTGACAACACAAGTGAATTTTCACTCCACATTGCACGGTTTCCAATTTAAATAAACTCTTTGGGTTTAGGTTCTGACCCCAAAATAAAATTAAAATAAAATGAAATTAAAGGAAGAACCGATTTGATGTGTAAGCTCTTGTGATACTGAGCGCATGTGATCACCAGTCCTTGATCAAGTGCCAAACTCGTGCCTTTGATCAAAACCAAACGCTCATACATCCGATAACTTCCCTCTTCTACAACGAAATTATCGTGGCTTCTTCCCCTTCTCGTGAAGTTGGTAGGTTTTGGTAGTGATTTTGAAAAACAAAACTATTTTTAGAGTAGGTTTGTTGTGATTTTGCTGATTAAAAGTGTAATTTTAAATTAAATTGTAGATAATGTATTATTAGGAGTGCGCTTTTTAAAAATGTAATGTTTTATATTATGGGTCTGTTTGGGTTTGCGATTTCAAAAAGTACAATTTAAAATCACTATTTTAAAATGTGTAATTTGAAAAAAGTGATTTTTAAAAATGCAGTTAAGCATTTGACAAAATCGCAGTTTAGCATTTAAAATCGCAAATTAACCTTTAAAATTTTGCGTTTTCAAAAAAGCATTATCTTACCTGCGATTTGAAAAAGCAGATTTTCTGCGTTTTCAAATCGCGATTTTTAAAAACATAGTTCCCCAAACGATTTATGTTCTGCGATTTGGTTTAAAATCGTACTTATTTTCTACGAAATCACCATCCCAAACGCACCCTATATTTTTATCCTACAATGTTGATGTAATAGTTTTAACTAAGCATTGGATCGGTCATTGTTTTAAAAAAATAATAATAATAAAATATTTGAGAATTTGTTGATATTGTTATGTCAGTATTGCGGCTGTAGTATCTAACATTAATATATTGCGAAAATTATAGGCAATGGGGTGCATTTTTAAAAATATACAATTTTAAACTCTAAACTATAATTTTAAAGGCTAAATTACAATTTTGTAGGAGATATAATATTAGAGGTATAATAGTAATTCGTTTAGTGGGGTAACTGAATAATAGTTAAGTTCAATTGTAATAGGCTTTTTATTAGAGTGGTTAAAGGAATCCAATAAGTCTTTAGAATCTATAAAAAGGAAGCCCAGCTTCTAACGGAGATATGAAAAAGAAGTTGTAAGTCATTCTTTGTAATAGGAGACCCGGGCATCTTGAATAGCCGATTTGCATTCAATACATAATTCGTTTTCAAAACAATTCGAGTATGTAATGGGAATGGCTTGGAATTGGTTCTCTCTCTCTCTCTCTCTCTCTCTCTCTCGTGAAGACAACCAACAATTCGCCCATGGCTGCCGAGGAGGAGGAAGTGACGCTCCTCCTCCTTTCCCTCTCTGCTTTTGTCTTTGTTGAAGTTCCTATTTTGTTAGAGTTTTCTTTAACCTTATCAGCTTTTTGGGAGGTCTTATCTACCTATGTTGAGGCTTTGTTTTTATTTTTCTCACTTCCATCTCAGTTTTCATTAGTTATTCCTTTTTCCACCGTGTCTATTGATAGTTTGGCCAATGATCTTGGATTGAATTTTTCGAAGCTAGACCTACATTCTTCCGCCAGATCCTACATTCCTACTCAACACATGCCACTCCACCGTATTTCCCGTTGTCTTCTGTCTCCGTCGACATCAACTGAGCCTTCTTCGGACCTCCACGCATTGGAGTGTGGCTTGCACGCGTTAGTAAGTGGATCTCACTCGCCGACGCGTGGTCACTATGACTTCACCCGCTACTGTTGTCAGTTGTTTGTGGTGGTCCTCGATTTGGTGGCCTCTTCTGTCGGTGTTGTGTCTGCCTCCATTTCTCCATTTTGCGACCTTTTTCCGTTGTTATCGGTTTGTTGTGCTTTGTTGTTACGAATGTAAGAAATTTATCAATCGCCGTTTATAGTTAGCTTTTTTAAAGGTTATATTTTCCATGCTGCCACCAAACGTCTCTCGTTTTTTATCTCCTTCGATGAAGCCCCTGCTATGCTTGTATCTCCAAACTACTTGTTTTTGTCGTTTGTCTTGTTATTTGTTTTGTTTGTTGAGCATTTTTTTCTGCACTTTATGCAGTTCGATTGGCTACTTCCAATCTCGTGTTTGAAAATATTTTCAATGGGTTTTTCATTATCTCTTCATTTCCGATCAAGAATGGCAAGATCTCTCTTGTAACCTTTTATTTATTGGGTTTAAAAATAAAAATAAAAAAAAATACAGACTTCATTTCTATTCGGTGTTAATATTCAATCCACCGCATTCATTCCTATTTCATCCACAAATATCATAAATAGTAAAAAAATCAATTACAAATTTTATTAAACGTTCGATTGCATTTTTTAAATTACATATTTTAAAATCGTAAATCTAAAACATACCCTTAAAACTAAAAACACATGTTTTATCAAAATTAGTAACTAATAATTTCAAATATAAATACTTTTCAATTATATATATATTTTTTTAAAAAAACATTTGTACATTTATATCACATTAAAATACTTTTAAACCAACAATTTTTTTTTTTAAAAAAAAACAGTTCTCTCTTTTTGCGAGCCACTGCTTCCCATCTCCATTATTATTCCACTATTTTGTCTCTGATTCTGCTTTCCCGTCTTGATTTCAGATACACAGTAGTTCATTAGGGCCGAGCGTGGGCCTGGGGGTGATCGAATCCCGTTAAACATCAAAACAGCAGCCCAACTGAGTCTCTATTGTCTCTCTCTCTCTCTCCCCCATCTCCGCCTCAGACCAAACCGAAAACTTCCCATCTCTCTTTTCAGGTCAGTCCGTACTCTCTCTCTCTCTCTCTCTCTCTCTATCTCTCTCTCTCAAAGGTTGTTATTTTTGGAGTTATTAATCTTACTGCCAATTTTTGCTTTTTCTATTTTTCTTGATCTTTGTATAAATTTATAGGATGTTAGTGATTTTGGTCGTGATTTGGATCGATGATGCTTTACCGATTTCCGATTTCCGATTTCCGATTTCTGATTTTCTTTTTCTTTTTCTAATTTTCTGTTATGAATTACTATTAGAATGATTGATCTTAAAAGATGCAAAAATCCCAAACGCTATCTGGCACCATTAGAAGCAGTCAATCCCCTTTTAAGTTATGGCTATGAGAACAAGTTTCAACATAATTCTCTTAATATACCAAATCAGGCTACCAGGTAATCTGGCTAAATCTTAAAACTCATGAGGATGCCCGTATGATTGTTGAGGCTCGACCAAGAAAACTTCACAAATGTTGATTTTGTGTAATTGAGTTGAAAACACCAAGATTGCATCTTTTAAGATCAATCATTCTAATAGTAATTCATAACAGAAAATTAGAAAAAGAAAAAGAAAATCAGAAATCGGAAATCGGAAATCGGTAAAGCATCATCGATCCAAATCACGACCAAAATCACTAACATCCTATAAATTTATACAAAGATCAAGAAAAATAGAAAAAGCAAAAATTGGCAGTAAGATTAATAACTCCAAAAATAACAACCTCTGAGAGAGAGAGATGGTGTGTTATAACACTATTTACACACTCCGTATACACCTACCATTTCACATGAGGTGGGGTCTATATGGTGTGGGTCACACCGCATGTAAAAAGGTGGGTTTGTTGTAAGAAGTATATAAGAAATGTTTTTTTATCAAAATTTTGGACCATATTTACGTAAAACATGATTCAATATCATATTGCCACATTTAATTATAACATCGAATCAGTAGAAGAAAAAAAATATTGATGAAACATAATGCAATTGAATTTGTTCAAAGATTTGATCTAATAAAAGGGTCTGACTCTGTTTGGTATGGTGGAGACAAAGTGACCATTATGATAACGAGTAAGATGAACAATGGGAGTAAAAGGAAACTAAATTTGGACCGTTAGTGGCCATTTGTAGTGGAATAGAATTCTTTAATTTGATGTTATTTATTTTATAGTCAGAATTTAAAGTTGATGTATCTATACATAATTTCATATTATTTAAATTTTTAAAAGACGTGTTAATATTGATTTCATATTTATTGTTAAATACATAAATTTTAAATTCTGACCATAAAATAAATAATATCTATTTCATTTAAAATGGAAATGATTCTATTCCAATAAAGAGCTTCATTGAGAAAGGTGCAAAGTTTTTTTTTTTTTAGATATATGTAAAACAGATTACATCAAAAGATAAAATACAAAATAAAACACAATTGGACTTGGCAACCCAAGAACAAAGCTAAGAACGAAATTACGCGGGGGCAATGCTTCCGAAGATGCGGACCCTTTGCCTCAAGGCACGGATGCCACAAAGCTTGGCATCCGAAGAGTGTATTGTGTATTGTGTATTGTGTAAATTGAAGAGAGTATTGTGTCATAAGGACCCAAACACCTCGATTACAAGGGTGAACATGGGGAAAGCAAAACAAGTAAGCCCAAAAAAATAAGAAAACAAAAAAAAAACACAACAGAGATCCAGAAGCATAAAGCGGTGTGGGAACCTTCCCTGACGGCGCATGAAACACACGCGCCGCCAAGGGACAGCCTCTCAGCGGCCAGAAACGCCGACAAACCCATGAAACACCAGTGGAAGTCGTGGTTGACAGTGGGGAGACCAAACATGGCATCCACACGCCGAAGAGAGTAGAAAACTCTCTGGAGTGTGTGCGCCACGCACGGCCTTATAGAAGGCGGTGGAGTGAACGGAGACTGTTGGTGGATGACGGAGACGCCGATGAATCCGGTGGTGAGGAGCGTCTCATGTAGAGGTTGGGGAAAGAGCATAGATCTAAAACGGAAAAATTGAAACAAAACTCGATCCAAAAAATTACAGTAGACACGGTGGAATGTAGAGGACAGGGGCTGCTGCTGTGAAGACACAAACCATGACAAGACAAAGAAATTGCTATAAAGATAGGTGGGTAGATGGAGATTGGGCCTTAACTCCAATGACCAAAAACACTGAAATACTGTAGTAAGATAGATGGGGAACTAGAGATTTGGCCTTAACTCCAATGGCCGAAAATATAGAAAAAACAGTAAGAAGAGTAGAGAGAAAGATGGCGGAAGGTAAGGAAGATGGGGGGTTTTGTGGTAGGGTAGATGGAAATAGTAGGAAACGAGTAAAGGTATAGGTCAAAGAAATGACAATATTTCAATTAATCCAAATGGATATTCATAATGGGCTCATTTAGTTTATTTGATAAGAGTAATGCTATTCATACCAACAGTAAAAGAAAGCACAAGTAACAAGTTACATAGCATGTACATTTTTTTAATTTTTTTTTTCTATGAGTTCATCATAGGAACTACATATAACGAACAAAGCAGCAAAAAACTATTGAAAAATCCAAAAACAAATACAAGCAAATTAACAATTTTTTTTTTTAAAAAGAAAAAAAGAAAAAAAACATTTAGCACCCCATTGCTTTATAGGGAGACCCCGGAGGGAAAAGTCAAGCGGAAATGCCACCCGCAAAATTGGTAGCGGCCTACAATGAAAATTGAGAGTGCTAACAAGAGAATTCTATAAAACTTAGCCCTTATACCAGTTTTTGAAGAAACTTGAGAGACTTAAAGAAGAATATAAATAGAAGAGGGATCTCCTATTAAGATGATGAGCTTGAAGCCCAACCCGATGAGATTATGTTGAAGCTCAAATTCAAATTTGAGAAATTTAAAGGACCAAAAAGGCTTTTTGGAAGGACGATCTTCAAAGAAGAGCCAGGATACCATGGATCTACTACAAAAAACCCATAGTAGCAATGGTGCGTGTAGCCCACACGCACCATGGAGGCGTTTGTGCTATACCCGTTGATACATGAGCCATAGAAAATATCTGAGAAGATGGAGAGGAGGCAAGTAGATGACAATGGTGGATGGATGAATGTAAATCTGACCTCCAAAACCCAAACAAAGAGCAGTAAAGGATAAACCAATTAAAAAAAATTGGTGGTGCAAACAAGTTTGAAGAGGGAGTAGAAAAGAACCCTAATACGAAGCAATTTGTGAGATCATATGGAAGCTTGTTTCGGAAGCTTTCCTTTAGCAGGAGAATAGCATGGAGATCTTGAAGTGTTGAAAATGGGAAATCCCATGATCATCCTTACAAGCTATACGAAAGAGAAATTAATTTTATATATATATATATATTATAAAAAAAAAAAAAAGTAAATAAAGGAAGCAAGTATCAATTCGTCTAGAACATGATCCGATTCAACTCGAAGAAACTTATTAAATACCACAACCATTGAATTGATTCAAAAACTCAAGCCCGCCAAAACACATGGCGTTCTTCTTGTTTTTTTTGGGGGGGGACAAAGGGACTGAAGGAGATCAAAACTTCTGCCATGCACATTAAGGCACTAAAAATCAACTCCAATTTTGTAGTCATGCTGTAGAAGTCAAAACTACAATTTTTCATGCTACCGCCCCTAGGATCACCTTCACAAGTTGCATACAACAATAATTACGCATTTGTTGGCAAAGGAGATCATACCTTTGCAATGAGACAGATAATAAGATGGTAAAATGTAAATCATATAGACAACTAAAATTATTTCTGGTTAATGAAACCCTGTATCAGACAAATTTACAATTCTGCAGTTGTTAGTTCTCGCAATAACATCCCCAAGATCAACTTCAGAAGCGGTATGATTAAGGCTTTCAGATGCTAAGCAATACAGTGCATCACACAAATTCACAAGTAAATGAAATTATAAGAACCGATGGACTAATATTAAAATACATTTCCAAATCCGTGTGACCATCACCAATTCGTGGATTGCAAAATTGTACTCACATGAAGTTTCACTTTCAATGTGAAAGAGGATCAGTGTGACTAATATATAGACTACATGACTCTGTGAGATGAAGATATTAATTATAAGCAAAAACTGATTGGTTAAGATCATAATTAACTTACTCTAGTTCTAGTGTACATGAAGACAATAACAAAAATAAAGCAAAACTTTGCTCCATGAGGACCATAATCCTTGAATAAAAACAAGACTACAGGAAAATCCCAGAGATTCAATGGACCAAAGGAAGCAACTTCAGCCAACCGTCCTCAAAAACAACAAGAACAATCAAAGGGGCAAAGCGGGGTACCCCCAGCATCTTCCTTATTGATACCCAACTCCTCTTCTGTGTAGATAGCAAGCCCATTCATTTTCTTTTTAGGACGACGAGAAGGTGGATCCACAAACTCATCATCATTAGAACTTTTATCCTTCTTCTTTTTCTTCATCTTCTTAGGATTTCCAGTTGCATCTTCATTCGGCTTCTCAGTCTTTTCTGGTCCAGATTTCTTCCTCTTTTTTCCCGAAAAGATTTCATCAATCTCACTGCTAGCCCTTTTTTGTGCAGGAGAGGGTTTTTCTTCTTCAACAACATTATTTTCTTTTGTTTTAGTAGCTTTTTTGGAAGAACTCTTTTTTGGCATTGGAAGGAATTAAAGCTGCAGATCCAAACATAAGTTATGGTGAGAAATAAAACAGAAAGAGGAAAGTCTTTGCTCTGTTTGCTTTCTGCAAATAATTAGATAAAAGAGACTGGAAGAGAGAGAGGGAAAGACACATATATGAATGTATTCAACTATTTGATACCTCAGGAAAACAACACTTCTCTGTGCTCGATACAACAATTTGGCCTAACTAACTTCGACTCAAATCATTCTTTGGAACTGAAGCAAGATTAAAACCCAGAAATTTTTGTTTCATGTTCTTTCCCTCAATTTATTTTTTTGGTTTGAAGAGCAAATGATTTCAAAATTTCCATCTCAGAAACCAATCTGAAGCTTGCAACAAATAGGGTTAACCAAAGGAAAGTTCGAAAGGAAAAAAAGAAAACTCCATGACTAATACATCCAATTGGCTCCTTTGGCTGCTCAGAAAACTAGACCCCCAAAAAAAAAATCTTTAATTTCTCGATTACTTTAGCTTCTCTCATGCTTTCAACTAAACCACGAGTTTCAATTTTTCTTTTCTCCTTTCACTCTGGTTCTCAGCAACCAAATCGGATGTTAACGAAAACTTTGCACGGAAAAATATTAGAAACAGTCACACTTAATGATAAATCAATGCACAACAATTATTAGAGATAAAAAGAATAGTTTTTTTCTTTGTATATAGTTAGACGGTTCCTCTGTTATTTTAGTTCTTTTTCTGTTGTATTAACTCGACTTTAGTTAGCTTTAGTTAACTGCAGTTCTCAGTCTATATATATGTAATCTTTTCATTCTTTGTAATTAACTTTACTTCTCATAATAGAGTCATCTTCTTCATTCGTGTTCTCTCTTCCTCTCCGAACTCTGATTTTGACATGGTATCAGAGCATACAACAATGGTGCATGATGATTCTTCCTCTTCCTCACAAATTCCTCCCACTGATAATCCTCCTCTTCAATTCACCATTTCACCATCCGTTTTCACCAATCCATCGAGTCCTTTTTGCTTATCCCAAAATGAAAGTCCGGAAACGATTCTTGTTACTCAATCGCTCACCGGCAAAAACTACAATACTTGGAGCCGCTCTATGATAATGGCTCTTACAGCCAAGAACAAATTGGCTTTTGTTGATGGAAGTCTTCCTCAACCTTCGATCGATGCTGGTGTCGAACATCACGCTTGAGTGCGCTGTAACAACATGATTCTATCTTGGATCCTCAATTTGGTCTCGAAGGAGATTGCGGCCAGTATCATCTATATCGACTCTTGTCACGGTATGTGGCTTGATCTCAAGGAACGTTTTTCTCAGAAAAATGGTCCTAGGGTTTTTCAATTACAAAAATCAATTTATGTTCTTTCGCAAGAAAACCCTTCTGTGAGTTCTTACTTCACATTATAGGCCTATTCCCCCCTGTTCTTGTGGTGGAATGCAAGTGGTCGCTGCTCCCTATCATCAGGAATATGTTTATCAATTCCTGATGGGGCTCAACGAATCATTTGCTGCCATCCGTGGTCAGATTTTACTTTTGGAGCCTTTACCATCGGTTAACAAAGTCTTCTCTTTAGTTATTCAAGAAGAGAAGCAACAAGACATTTTGGTCAAGTCTCACATCTTCAATCAGGAGTCCACTGCTCTTATGACGAAATCTACTGGACCATCGGCTCGCTTCACCAAACAGCCTTATCGCAAGGATAAGCCCATTTGTGCTCTTTGTGGCATGCCAGGTCACATTGCCGACAAATGTTATCGCCTACACGGTTTTCCACCGGGGTTCAAGTTCACAAAGAATCTTCGAAATTCTGCTCCTATTCATTCTGCAAATCATGTGCAAGAGGTTGATTTGAACTCTGTTCCTCAGCAGAATCCACCTCAACAAGCTGTACCTCAGCTCACCATCACGCCTGATCAGTGCCAGCAGCTTTCGTCCCTTCTTCAATAGCATAATTTTACTCATCAGGCATTAGCAAACATGGCAGGTAGTTTGCATGCCTCTTCCTCTGCTCTAGCTTCCACTTCTTCTGAAGTGTCAGGTTGTGTTTCTTCTCTTACTACTCTTAATCCTCAGTATTCAGTTTTTTCCTCTGCTTTCTTAACAAAATCTCCATTTTTTCGTTCCAAATACACTCCCTGGATTATTGACACAGGGGCAACTGATCACATGATCAATTGCCCTTCATTATTTACCACAATTACCGCAGTTGTATCTTCTTTTGTCAAATTACCAAATGGATCTGTCGTCCCTGTTACACACATTGGGACAGTGTTCATTTCAGACAATCTTATATTGACTGAAGTTCTTTGTGTACCTTTTTCGTTTAATCTCATTTCAGCAAGTAAAATCATTAAATTCTTGAAAGCTTGTCTCATCTTTCTTGCTGGATTTTGTTTCATACAGAATTTGTGTCCTTGGAGGACGATTGGAGTGGATAAGGAAGAAGGTGGTCTATTCTATCTTCTGCAGCAACCGAAGGTTTCACCTCCTTCAGCTCTTTCAATTTCTAGTTGTAATAGCACAATAAAGACCTCTTCTCATGATGTTTGGCATTATAGATTAGGTCACCCTTTTGCATCAAGAATGCAGTCTTTACGTCATAGTTTCCCTGAAATTTCCTGTATTAATAAAGACATTTGCTCTGTTTGCCCTTTGGCTAAGCAACATAGAATTCATTTTCCTGTACACACTACTCATACTTGTATGCCTTTTGAAATTGTCCATTGTGATATTTGGGGGCCAATGGCTACTCCATCAATAAAAGGCTCAGTTTTCTTTCTCTCTCTATTGTGGATGATTATACCCGGTTTACTTGGGTGCATCTCATGAAAAGCAAGTCTCAAACTCGTTCCCTTATTAAATCTTTTTTTAGCCTTGTACAAACACAATTTAATCTCAAAATTAAGTGTTTGCATTCTAATAATGGTTCTGAATTCAAGATGCATGATTTTTTTTCTTCTAATGGAACCATTCACCAATTGTCCTGTGTTGAAACTCCACAGCAAAATGCTGTTGTGGAGAGAAAACACCAACATTTACTTAATGTTGCTAGAGCATTAAAGTTTCAATCTCAGGTTCCTATTTCTTCTTGGGGTGAATGCATTTTGTCCGCTGCATATCTTATAAACCGTATACCTACCCCCCTTCTATCAAATAAGTCACCTCATGAATTACTTTTTTCCACTTCTCCATCTTATTCCCATCTCATAATATTTGGTTGCCTTGCTTATATTTCTACTTTGTCTTGAAATAGAACTAAGTTTGATTCTCGAGCCATTCCTTGTGTATTCATTGGTTACCCATTTGGCATCAAAGGTTACAAGTTTGTCAATTTACATACAAAATCCATTGTCGTTTCTCGGGATGCTGTTTTTCATGAACATCTTTTTCCCTTTTGCTTTAAATCTCATACATTCTTCATCTGATGGTTGTTTTACCACTTAGCCTTCACAGCATTCCACAATTTCTTTGCCTATACCTATACTTGACTTTCCGGTTTCTTTACCTATTTCTATCACACATTCGGTTCCTTCTTCACTTACGCTTTCCACATCTCATCCTTCTACACCACAACATTCTGCTTTACAACATTCTACACCACAACATTTTGCTCTACAGCATTCTACACCTCCTGTTTCTTCTTCATCGCCTATTATCCCTTCATCTCCTCTTCGTCAATCCACCCGAATTAAAACTCAACCTAGGTATCTGCAGCAATATCATTGCCAACTGGCTTCTTCTTTCCCATCTCTGCCTTCCTCCACAGCATCAAATTCAGGTATTCCTTACTCCTTATCTAGTTATCTTTCATATGATAAACTTTCTCCTGCCTATAAACATTTTTGCTTTTCTATTTCTGCTCAATCTGAACCTACATTTTATCATGAGGCTGTTAAGTTTAGTCACTGGCGTGATGTTATGTCTGCTGAGATTTCAGCTTTAGAGGCCAATCATACATGGGTTGTTTGTGATCTTCCACCTAATAAACACCCAATCGGTTGCAAGTGGGTTTACAAGATAAAACATAAGGCAGATGGTAGAATAGAGAGGTATAAAGCTCGGTTAGTAGCCAAAGGATATACCCAGTGTGAGGGTTTAGATTATCATGATACCTTTTCTCCGGTAGCTAAAATGACAACTGTTAGGTGTCTTTTAGCTCTTGCTGCTGCCAAGAATTGGATTATTCATCAATTAGATGTTAATAATGCATTTCTGCATGGAGATTTGCATGAAGAAGTTTATATGAAGATGCCTCCGGGTTTTGGCACTAAGGGGGAGTCCAAAGTGTGTCGGCTCACTAAGTCTCTTTATGGCTTGAAGCAAGCCTCGAGACAATGGTTCTCCAAGTTTTCATCCACCCTTATTGATCTTGGATTTATACAGTCCAAAGCTGATTATTCTCTTTTCACTCGGCTTCAAGGTTCTTCATTTCTTGCTTTACTTGTTTATGTTAATGATGTTGCCATAACAAGTAATGACTCTCATGCTGTTAGTTCTTTTATTTCACTGCTGAATGAGCGTTTTAAGCTCAAAGACTTGGGTCCTTTGAGGTTTTTTCTTGGCTTGGAGATTGCTAGATCATCTTCTGGAATTTCTGTATGCCAACGAAAGTATGCTTTGGAGATTTTGGCAGATTCCGGTTTGTTAGCTTCAAAACCTGTTCAGTTTCCCATGGAGCAAAACTTAAAATTGTCTAGGGATGTTGGTGACTTACTCTCGGATCCTACATCTTACAGAAGACTAGTTGGTCGTTTACTTTATTTGACAATCACTCGACCCGACCTTGCATATTATGTGCAAACTCTCAGTCAGTTTATGGATAAACCACGCCAACCACATCTTGATGTTGCTCATAGGGTTCTGAGATATATCAAATTTGCTCCTGCTCAAGGTCTCTTTTTCCCTGCAAAATCAAAATTACATCTCAAAGCCTTTTGTGATTCTGATTGGTTGTGTGGATACAAGGAGATCGATCACTGGTTATTGTGTGTTCATTGGCGATTCACTTATTTCTTGGAAATCCAAGAAACAGCAGACTGTCTCCAGATCTTCTGCAGAGGGTGAGTATAGGTCTATGGCCTCAGTTTGCTGTGAAATTTTATGGCTCTTCTCTTTACTTAAGGATTTTCTTATTCCCCATCTACAAGCAGCTTCTTTGTACTGTGATAGTCAAGCAGCCATTCACATAGCCGAGAATCAGGTCTATCATGAGTGAACTAAACACATAGAAACTGACTGCCATCTCATTCGGGAAAAGACTCAACTCGGCCTCATCAAACCTTTTCATGTGTCCTCTCAACACCAGCTTGCTGACCTTCTAACTAAACCCCTTGGTTGTAATGTTTTTACTTCTTTGTTGTCCAAGATGTCTGTTTGTGATCTTTGCCATCCATCTTGAGGGGGAGTATTAGAGATAAAAAGAATAGTTTTTTTCTTCGTATATAGTTAGACGGTTACTCCGTTATTTTAGTTCTTTTTCTGTTGTATTAACTCGACTTTTGTTAGCTTTAGTTAACTGCAGTTCTCGGTCTATATATATGTAATCTTTTCATTCTTTGTAATTAACTTTACTTCTCATAATAGAGTCATCTTCTTCATTCTTGTTCTCTCTTCCTCTCCGAACTCTGAGTTTGACAACAATCACGAACAAAATAGTGAATAATTAATAAAGAACAAAGAGACAAAAGAAAAGTATAACAAGAATGGAAACAAAAGAAAAGTGTTTACAGGCACTAATAACATCAATAGCAATGCTTATCTCACTGAACCAGCCAAACGCTATCTGGCACCATTAGAAGCAGTCAATCCCCTTTTAAGTTATGGCTATGAGAACAAGTTTCAACATAATTCTCTTAATATACCAAATCAGGCTACCAGGTAATCTGGCTAAATCTTAAAACTCATGAGGATGCCCGTATGATTGTTGAGGCTCGACCAAGAAAACTTCACAAATGTTGATTTTGTGTAATTGAGTTGAAAACACCAAGATTGCATCTTTTAAGATCAATCATTCTAATAGTAATTCATAACAGAAAATTAGAAAAAGAAAAAGAAAATCAAAAATCGGAAATCGGTAAAGCATCATCGATCCAAATCACGACCAAAATCACTAACATCCTATAAATTTATACAAAGATCAAGAAAAATAGAAAAAGCAAAAATTGGCAGTAAGATTAATAACTCCAAAAATAACAACCTCTGAGAGAGAGAGAGAGAGAGAGAGAGAGAGAGAGAGAGAGTACGGACTGACTTGAAAAGAGAGATGGGAAGTTTTCGGTTTGGTCTGAGGCGGAGATGGGGGAGAGAGAGAGAGAGACAATAGAGACTCAGTTGGGCTGCTATTTTGATGTTTAACGGGATTCGATCACCCCCAGGCCCACGCTCGGCCCTAATGAACTACTGTGTATCTGAAATCAAGACGGGAAAGCAGAATCAGAGACAAAATAGTGGAATAATAATGGAGATGGGAAGCAGTGGCTCGCAAAAAGAGAGAACTGTTTTTTTTTAAAAAAAAAAATTGTTGGTTTAAAAGTATTTTAATGTGATATAAATGTACAAATGTTTTTTTAAAAAAATATACATATAATTGAAAAGTATTTATATTTGAAATTATTAGTTACTAATTTTGATAAAACATGTGTTTTTAGTTTTAAGGGTAGATGAAAAACGAATTCAAGAAGTAATTTGTAATTATAGTACCACATGAAGTAATTCATAATTTAGGCAAATCCCAAAGAATAGTGGTGCAATTATCCCTTAAAATAAAAACACTTCATTATCTGCAATTTGAAATAACATATTTTCTACATTTTCAAATCTCAATTTTTTAAAAATGTAATTTTCAAACAATTCATTTTCTACAATTTAATTTAAAATCACATTTTTTATTTATAAAATTGCAATCCCAAATGCACCGCCACTGACAACCTACAAGCACCCCTACTATGGAGTCTATCATTACACAACCCCCACTCATCTCTGCAAAAGAAACACCATATTACATGAACAATAATTGGTCAGAAGTGAGGCATGATAGGAAATGTAGCCAAATGAAGTAGAATGGAACAACAGTGTTCCAAACTATCTTCCTCCAGCAACTTCATATTGGCTCTAAGCGGCAGTCAAGGCACCATAAGCTTGGTACTTGCTGTTGACTCGTATATAGAGAGCCATGATTTATTATGCCTCACAATTCTAACATTCAACACCTCAAAATTAATCTGATTATTAGAATCATCTAATTTAAAAATAATTTTAATTATGCCTCACAAATCAATATGAATCCTTTGAAAACCAGCGACATTCAACGAAAATGCATCACTTTTCTGTAAAATATATTGTTAAGAATTTAGCTGCTTTAAATTTGAAGGAAACCATGGAGTAGATGGCTTCCTCCAATCGTGATCAGTAGCTCTTTCTAGGCACCATGCAAAAGGTGGATTGTTATCAAGTTGACCAACAAACACCCGTGTCTGACTGAGTGCCATATTTCTACAATAACATATCGAGAAACGATTGCGTTTTAAGTACAATCAAGAACAGCCAACCAGATCAAAAAAAGAAGAAAAAAAGCGTGAAAATGTAACCAGAGTATTGTGTCATGAAACAACGGTGAGTTTCAAGGATCTTCCTCCGGTGAGTTCATATGGACTCCAAGCGGCAGACGGGTCACCACCAATGGGGCCCCCGCTGTTGACTCAGTAATGGAGTCGGCCTCAAATCGGGTCACCACCAATGCCACAAAGGTAACCCTAATCAAACAACACAACCTGAATACCCGATTCTACGCAAAATTAATCGCGTTCTACAAACAAACACGAACACACACACATACAATTAAGGAAGAATTTCTAAGGTACCTGCTTGGCTACAACTCTTGGCCAATACATCTTCAGCAGGTGAAGCGGATTCGTTAGGGCGGAGGCAAAAAGCACTGATTTATAGTGGTTCTCGGAAACCCTAAAATGCAGGGAGTGCTGAATTACCGAAATGGGCATGAGTCCAGAAAAGTGGCAAACGATCCGGCCCACTGTCTAGCCCAATGGGTCCCTAGAAGCAACTGGCCTGGGTCTTCTTCCCCACGGCCCCACATGCTGTTTGGTGTGTGAGAATAAGGGGGAAAATGAAAGATGAAGACAGAGAAAGGTGGCCGACGTAGAAGCCCAACTTCCACGAAAGAGATCTAAAGCGTTAGGCCACCCGCCCCCTCACACATGGGGCGAGCTTGGAGACACGTCGCTGTAGGGACTACGGAGGGCTTTTGACGATTCTTTAATCCAACTTTTTTGACTTTTTCAATTCGCATTTGTTCTTCGTTTCCCAACTAAGCCCCCCAAAGAAAAGTCGTCCCAATATTTATGAGAATTCGGTTCCCATTTATAAGGCACCTCTTCTTCTTCTTCTTCTATAACGCGTTCTTTCTTGATTGACATTTATTAAGGATTCGAAACGCTTCGGGTTTTTAGGGTTTCTGTTATAAAGAAAAATACCTTTTGCGATTTCGACGCCATGTCCGCGACGTCAATCTCCGGTGTTCTTCCCCATACGAAGGTCTTCGGTTCGACGCTGTACAAATCGGATCATAGAATTCCAGCGTAAGCCTTTGTGTGATGAATTTTAATTATGAATTCTGTATATTCCAAAATTCTTGTTTGATGTTTAAAACATTCGGGCTCTCTTCGAGTCGGACGGTTAGTGGACCTTTCGCAAGATTTGCTGATCCATTGTTTTCAAATCTTTCGCTTTTTGTTACGATGGTATGCATTTCTCTGTTTCCAATAGTATCCATAAGAAATAGTGTTGATCATACTGTGTTACTTTGGATTGGGTTGTTAGATGGATCGTTAATGCTGAGTTAGTCTGTGCAATTGTTGAAATTTTAAGGTTATCGACCTCCCTTTAATGTTTTATCCGATTATCCCCTGAAGGTTAGCTTTTTGCAAGGTTAGAAAAAGAGAGCCATTTACGAACCTTTGAACAACTGCGGTTATCTCAGTTCCTCTGTTATATTTTCAGTAAAAGAGTGTTTCCAAAACCAGTTTCTAGGATATTTCTTCTCAAATATCAATGGACTCTTGGGGTTATGGTTTTATCATCTGAAGAAATATATAGTAAACTCTTTGGAAAAACTGAAGATTGATTTTTGCGTGCATTTAAATTTGTAATAATTAAGTAGATGAGCCTTTTCATTTTCCTCGTGTACATTAATTTTTGTAATAATTAAGTTGAGTGGAGCAACTTTCTAGGAAAACTGAACCTACCCTTTTTTTTTCTGTGATGTGCCTGACCTGTTCATTTCCTAGAAGCTAAAGGTTTTTAAACAAAGTTTATTTGTTGGCAGGTCATGCTCCTATACCAGATCTCCCATGTCTCTCTCATGCCACTTATCCGAGGGATTAGAGGATGTTGATAAATCTACATCTAAAGCGTTAGTGAGTTCATGTTCTGGCTCAAGTGATAAAAGAAATGGCTTGCTTGGGAGGTCAAGTCATTGTAGCCCCATTGAGAAGAGAAACCCAGTGGGGCAAACATTTTGCTCTGTGGGAGTATGCACGTACGGTGAAGCTGATATAGGGTCTGATTCACACATTACGGAAGAGAAGGTTGGAGTGTTGCTTCTGAATCTAGGAGGACCGGAGACACTTGATGACGTTCAACCATTCTTGTTCAATCTATTTGCAGATCCAGTATGTTATTGTTTCTGCGTCACCTAATTGTTTCAGCACCAGTAGGTGCTTGTCTCTTTGGGCCACTAATGTTTTTCATGCTTGTGTCAGGATATCATTCGTCTCCCAAGGTTGTTTCAGTTTGTTCGGCGACCATTAGCGAAATTAATATCTGTGTTTCGGGCTCCCAAAAGCAAAGAAGGGTATGCTGCTATAGGAGGTGGCTCTCCTTTGCGTAAAATAACAGATGAGCAGGTAGAATGCATTTCTGGTTGAAATGCAAATGTTTTTTTTTTTTTTTTGCAAATGTTATTCTTCTTTAATGATTCTTGTTGATATTATTCATCGTGTTCTGCAAATATCTTTTAGGTTTGCATAAATCTGGTTTGAGTATAAATTTATTTATGGTTTGTGGTACTTGTTGCAGGGGCATGCACTTAAAATGGCTTTGGAAGCCATGAACACGCCTGTAAATGTCTACGTTGGAATGCGGTATTGGTACCCATTCACCGAGGAAGCCATTGAGCAAGTGAGTCCCTTATTATTGTAATGCAAACTATTAACTTTTGGTTGATGTTAAGACACCTGAAAGGTCGTGCGGTCAAGTACCTTATTTATATTTGGAAAAGAAAAGAAATAGACCAAAAAAAAGGCAATCAATTACCCTATATTTCTGTAAGCGTCTTGTTTAACAAAAGAAGAAAAATAAAAATTTCTGTAACATTGTTGACGTCAATCAGTTAAGCGGTCCCATCCATCTTCCAATTGGTTGAGTCAAATAGTTGAAGTTTATCTTCTCTAATCTGTGGCAGATTAAGCGGGACAGGATAACCAGGCTTGTTGTGCTGCCTTTGTATCCCCAGTTCTCCATCTCTACAACTGGATCAAGCATCCGTGTGCTCCAGAGTATATTCAGGTGATAATCTTGTCAGCTTGTGATCTCCCTCTTTAAGCATGTAATTTGATATTTCTTCCACCTTTTTAAATCTCTTTGAAGTCTGAACCCGAGTCTTCTGTCAGGCAAGATGCATATCTATCGGAGCTGCCTGTTTCTATTATAAAGTCCTGGTATCAACGAGAAGGTTACCTTAAGTCAATGGCTGATTTGATTGAGAAGGAGTTAAAGAGTTTTTTGAAGCCTGAGGAGGTGGGTTTAATTCTCGCAATGACTGATGACACATGGCTTTTTTGATGTCTGTGTCTGTGTCTGTGTCAAAAATTTATTGCTTTGGTCATTTGATGAATTTTACTTCTGTGGGAACTGTTGCTTATTGTTGCGTGGTATTTTAGGTTATGATACTCTTTAGTGCTCATGGAGTACCAGTCAGTTATGTTGAGGAAGCAGGAGATCCATACAAAGATCAAATGGAGGAGTGCATCTACTTAATCATGCAAGAGCTGAAAGCTAGAGGAACTAACAATGAACATACACTTTGTTACCAGGTTGGTTGTAGAAATTAATGTCTCATATTTTCACCCTCGAAGTTCCTTTGCTTGTTCTTAACAGCATCTTGAGTTGCTCTCTTGACTCCACCATAAGATCCCATTTTCCCCATCACTAGGTTGAGGCTATTTTATCTTTAATTGCTTATATCCTTGTACTTTATTTTGTCTTTTTCCTTTTTTTCACCTTTTGTGCTTTTGGAACAGAGCCGAGTTGGTCCTATAAAATGGTTGAAGCCCTACACCGACGAAGTTCTTGTTGAGCTTGGCCAGAAAGGTGTGAAAAGTCTCCTAGCTGTTCCAGTGAGGTATATTCTTCATATTTAAAGAAAAATTATTTGGTTCGTGTGGATTTTAGTTCTCGATGATACTTGAAAATGTTACGTTATCACAGTATGCGATACCTTCTAGGTGCTAGTTTTTTATTAAATAAATAGTGCACTTAATTCTATCACAGATGTCATCTGGTTTCTGGAAGATAATTACCGTTTATTTGTTGCTTTAGCTTCAAAATTTTCTCTTTTAAAAGAGGAGTTATTGCAGAAGGTCTAGACCTTGCTGTGTTATCTTACCCCTGGTTGTCTATAGCAGCCTGCTTGGTAATTGAATATTTACCTTTGTTGGTGTATTTCCTTCATTTGCAGCTCTGATGAATATGTTAATCTTCATATAAGCTGTAGAAAAGTTCACCTTAATTGAATGAATGTCTATGTATATTCCAGCTTTGTGAGTGAGCACATAGAGACTCTTGAAGAGATTGATGTGGAGTACAAGGACTTGGCTCTTGAATCTGGAATTGAAAACTGGGGTCGTGTCCCTGCCCTTGGATGCACCTCTTCTTTCATCACGGATCTGGCAGATGCTGTAATAGAAGCTCTACCATCAGCAACAGCCATGTCAACCTCAAGGAGCATCTCCAAAGCAGTTGAGCATGACCCAATGCAATATGCTATCAAAATGTTCTTTGGTTCCATCTTGGCATTTGTCTTGCTTTTGTCACCAAAAGCGTTAATGGCGTTTAGGAACCGCCTCTTTTGAAGGATATCAAAATACAGGAATTTATATAGTATCTTGTAGATGCTGGAGTTACAGAGAAGAAAAGTTGAAACAAGGTAACAGAAAGTGTTATGAGGTATTGAGGCATTCTCTTGGTTTCGTTTTCCACAGTTTTACTTTTTTACCCAAAGCTACACGAAGAGAGGATTCTTGAACTGCAAGTTTTGTAAGCAGGGCATAGTTGTGATAAGTGAAACTTCATTTTGCAATTTTTTTTTTTCCATGATTTCTGTTCTTCTGGGAAAACATGTATACTATTATCAGTTGAATGTAAAGCATTAGTACATCAATGTTCTTAATGTAAGGGCATCACTAGTGGATATAATGGAGTACTTTTAACTTTGCATTGGTTATGATGAATACTTGGTGAAGAAATACTTTTCTCTCAAAAATAAAATAAGAAATAAAAAATAGAGAGAAGCTCTCCCATCTCCCGAAGTAGAGATTTTTTCTCTCCCTAAAAGAGTTTTCATTTTTCTTTTTCCTCTTCTTTGAACTGAGAAGTGAGCTATCACCCTCCGGCCCCTACCTCCACCTACGTGCTCCCCCACCACCGCTATTGGTTCCTTCGTCGTCACCCCCACCCTCCATCCACTGTACTTCCATTTCATATGATGCCTAGCTGCGAGTAGGTGTCACGAGTCACGCGCAACCGCACTTGGGGATATATTTTTTGCTTCCTCTCTTCACCCTCTCCTTCCGCCTCCTCCCTCCCCAACCTTCTCTTTCTCCTCCTTTTTTTTTTTTTTTTTTTTGTCTTCTTTTTTTTTTTTTTTTTTGGAAGCCAAGTATACCACCCTACACGACCACCTACCAACGGTCTCTTCTCTGTCCCTTGCATCCTCCACCCACCATGCATGCATCTCACATGCCACTCTGTCGCAAGTGATTCTCATGTGTCATTGCCGGTGATAGATCTATGGTTCATGTACATTCACTCCTTCCACATGATGTAGGACAGATTAATAGAATAAATAAAACAAGAATTTAAGAGAAAGAAGACACAAATAGAGGGGAATAAGCCCGGGAGAGAAAGGACGAAGAAAGCCGAGAGAGAGGGTAAATAAAGAGAAGACAATAGCAGCGCACGCTCAATTTTTCATTCATCATCAACTGTCTATTACAATGAACATTATGCTTAAATAGACTTATAGACTAAACCCTAAACTCTAATCCTAACCCTAATATGACTAAGGGCCAAGCCCATTATTGGATTACACTTCAATTAAATTAACTAATATGACTAACTTTGGGCCAAGCCCATAATTAAATAAAAATAAAACCAATACTTTAAATAAACTAATGGTCCAATTTATCCAATTTATTCCGTATCACCACCTTCTTTGCCTCTTTGTAGTTGGTGCGTCTTCTTTTGTCATATCAAGGCTACAAGATCTAATGTCCCATTTTTACCGAACATTAAAGTGGAGATCCTCTCTATCACCTCCAACACAGTCTTTCTTATTGTGGCATTCAAACTCCTTATGCCGTTATAGTTGTCTCTCCATACAACTCATCCATTGAACTGCTTCAAAAATCGTCATTCTGGTGGCCCCTTTTTCACAATCATGCTAAGAAACTATTGGACCAAGCCAAATCTTTGGCCTATTTCTAGTTTGGGTTTGGCTTAGGTGCTATAAAAGAGATTATTTTTATTTTTTATTTTTTTAAAAAAAAAAACTATAGGAATATGTAGTTTTTTCAACCGTCCAAATTTTATTTCATTCTCTCATTTTCATGGAACTTGAAATTAAATTTAAACGGTTAAAAAAATTATGTGAGATTTGCTGTAAATATATATATATATATTTTTCAGCACCTAATAAGCCAATTTGTATTGGTAACTGCATATCCAAATGGATTAGATTGCGGCACATTGTGACCTGCTACTCGCTTCAGTTCAGCTACTCCACAAAATGCCATTCTTTGGCACACATTTTTTCGTCCAATGGGAAAACGACTTGTTGATCATGTCGAACCTCACCAAGTTCTTGAAATCTATGGTAAGTCTGACTCCAGTTCATAAATTACAGATGTATGATTTTCTTTGAAGCAACATTTTGTATTTTTACTCTTGCATCAATATCCAAGCATTTTTTTTATTTATTTTTTTATAATAAAATAAAATAAAACTACAAAAGGAGTGGTGGACCCCAACAAAAATGGATCCAAACAATTAAATTCGGTCCCATAGAAAAACACGAAATTGAGAGATTATTGATGGTAATGAACTGTTTCATCTACATGCACAGTAGTGTTCATATTCTCGCTGGAAAACAATTTAAACACGTACGACGTCCTACGATCGATCTCACCGGCACAGAACCAGGCAAAGCATTGTAATCCAATCAGAGCAGCAATGCCTGGCATCCTCAACCTTAATTAAGCTCATTTTCCTATTCTTCCACAGTTGCTTAACATAATCAAGCTCCTTCCAGAATGCTTTCCTTGCGTCCACGAACACTGTCGGACCACCACTACAAACAATTGATAGACCGATTATATATATATTTTACAGATCATAAACCCATTCCAGCTTTATTAATCTTGACAAGGATGCAAATTTATAATCTAAACACTAATATGATCGAAGGCAACATCATACAAATTTGTAAAAGATGAAGGCACAACTTTAACAAGAGTGTTTTAACAAAGAGTTTGGACGTTGTTATCTACAATTATGCGGTCCTGGATATGAATCGATGTGTGTTTGTGAAATAAGCTTCAAGAACCTTAGATTTGCAGAGAATAAAGAAACAAATAATGAAGCGACCACAAATTCTTAAAGAGTAATGTTTCTTGCAGTTGCACACACTTTGTACACAAATCTGATTTGTTTAGCAGATTTTTTTTTTTTTTTTTTTAAAAAAATGTACAAAGTGTGTACACTTTGTGTGCAAAAAACATTACTTAGTAGTTCTTAATCCACTAAAATTTCGCCATGTCATCATTATAGAACAATAAAGGGTAATTACCAGGTAAGGACTGCTTCCACTTTTCAATAAGAGAGGTCCTCTGCACGAGGATGAAAAAGCTGTTTTATGGTTAAGGGTGTTTTAACGTTGCGTTTTCATGGAAAGTATAATTTTAAATCAAATCGTGAAAAATGACTTGTTTGAATTTGTGTTTTTTAAAAATTACGATTTTAAAACGCAGAAATCAGTTTTTTCAAATAGCAAGCAATGGGGTATTTTTTTAAAACGCAAAATTTTAAAAGGTAAACTGCGATTTTAAAGGCAAACTTATGATTTGCCAAATGCTTAACTGCATTTTTAAAAATTATGCTTTCAAATTGGACATTTTAAAATCCTTATTTTTAAATCGTACTTTTTGAAATCACAAACTTAAAGAGATCCCAAGTAGCTTAAGCTAAAAATAAAAAAATAAAAATTGGTCAAGTAGCTTAAATTCGGTTCAATAGGTTGGTTCGGCCCCCCCCATTTAGCCAAATGGTGGCCCAACCAACCCCTGCATTCTTTTATATATATAGTTAGTTAGTTAGTTTTTAATTTTTTTTTTTTTTTTTTTTTTATTGTAAGTGACATATTTATCATTATAATTGGTGAGTATGTGACACATTAACAAATTCTGTCAACTTTTCTAATGATAGAGACCAATTTTTTTTTAATCTTTTGGAAGTGATTAATTACTTTTTAAAACTCATTGAGCTATTAGTCAAAACTTTAAACAATAGGGGACTAAAAATGCTTGTATTTATCCTGTTTTTTAATAGAATTTCCTCCAACTTTATTAATGTTATTAAAAAAAAAAAACAAGTGTTTCTCTTACATGTCTAAGAGACATATGGTAATTTTATAAACTAAGTTGAAAAAAAATTCTTCTAACCCAGTTAAATAAATAAAAATAAAAAATAAAAATTGGTCTTATTTTTGAAGGATGCAGTGACATGTAGTGCTAGCTATTTGGTTGGTTGGCATTGCTTACTAGTGACGCCCATAAAATGCTAGATTCCAAAATCCTAAATTGAAATATCCTCGGATTAGGTTAGAAGAAAAGGAACTGACACCAATCATATGATTTTTATTTATTTTTTCTAATTGAATAAGGAAAGGATTATAGGGGGAGATCATTTACACTCATGATCCAAAAGGAAAAAAAGGAGTTGACGATCCTATAAACGAAAAATGGGTGACTCCTCAACAATAGACCAAAATCAAACTAAAATACTAAAACAGTGCAGAAATAATTACATAGGATAAGAACAGATCAAATAAGTGACTTGATCCTCTCAATGGGCCGCTCACGACGGTTATAGAACCAAAATGGGCACAAATTAAAGCGAACCTATTTGAACCCCCACTTGGCAAGAGCGACAACAACTGGAAGGAGGTTGAAGCGATAGAAGCATTGTTGGGGTCCGAATCCGAGATTGCAAAAGAGAGAGGCACTAACACAAATTCAGTTATAAAAGTCTTCATTGAACTTTTAAAATCACTATTAAACTTGTAATTGATCACTACTGAATTTTGATCAAGTGGTGATTTTAAAAATTACATCATTCCTTTAAAAAACACAAGAAAAACTTATAGAATTACTATAAAACCAATATAGTCAAATATGAAGAGGTATAACAACGAAAACCACGTCTCAAAATGTGAACCCAATAACTATTATAGATAACTCATTGAGAAAAATTCATTGTTTATCAAATCTATCAAAGATTAAAAAAAAACTCAGCACTGTTATCAAATCACTTCTTTCATACCCTTACTTTAAATTCTGTACAGTATTGAGTGACATGTTGCCATCATGATGAAACGTCACGTCCATAAAAAGTAAGCACGTAAATCTCTCGCAAGATCAAATATACTTAGCTGGACTTGCCACATGGTTGACTTGACAATGACAATGACAATGATAATGTCCACTTAAGGTCATATCCCCAATCGGGATTGGGGTAAATCCACTAAGATGCTTCCCGATTGGGGATACAACACCGTCGTTGTTGTCAATTGCACCTTCACCGTCAACCCCTAATCAGGACAAATTTTCTGAAACCCATTTTCTAATGGGCATTTTCAAATCCCTCCTTGAAGGATCAATAAATACGTGTTTGTTTTTTTGGACAAAACATGGTTTAATAGACTTAACACTACGAACACAAAATACTACCAAAATTTAAACAAAAGAAAAATATTACAAAAAGGGTATAAGAGATATTCGATAACGATTCAAACCTTAAAAAAATGACTCGATTTATTTTAAACCTACGAAAAGAATAATTTTATAAAAATGAATCCTTGTAGACCATTGGAGTATTTTTTTCCTAATTCGACTTTGTTTAGATATGGGGTGAATAATGGTTTTACAAAAATTGATGCGTGCGCACGCAAGCCAGCAAGAAAAGATGAGAACTACCTGTACTGTAGATCCACTTCAATTTAACCCAAAAACGAAAAAATCAATAAAATCAGTAATCTTTTTGTCTCATACTCGATTATAAAATCGTTGATAATCTCGTTTAACATCATGAAAGACTAAACTCATTCGGCAAAGTACTACCAAAAGATGCCTTTTCGTAATAGAAATCTTCTATAACGATAGGAATTGACATGTTTTGAATCATATTAAACAACTGTCATTATCACAGCTTGAGTGCAAAAATCATGAGGCCCTTGCCAATTTGCTTATCCCACTGTCTCTCCTTTACCTTCCCCTGCAGTAGTAAATCTGTAATACATGCTGAAACCTAGTTCAGATATCGTTGCATGCACCACCAAGGGCCCGCCATACCATATTTGGGTTACAAGCAAGACACTGCCCCATGTAGCAACTAGAATTATTCGTGACTCCGAAGAATGAAGGGTTGACCAAACCAAGTAAACAGCATTCAAAAATGCATGATTAAGGATAAAAGCTGGATGAAGGTGTGCTTACAGCAAGCAGCATTTAAAAGTAGATTAACTAGAAACAAAAGGTAGCAGAATTATTTAGAACAAGCAGAGTATAACATCAGAGACATAGATAACACCAAAACCAACCATTCCTTACCATTAACATCTATGACTTCCACAATATAAAATCTAACTAGACCTAACAATAGGAATACAAAACCATTCATCAAAGCATCAAAATGACCCAACTTACCAGATATCATCAACTCTGGGGTGATGTTTTGGCTACTCCACTCTGCTGAGCAGTCTGAGAAGCAGCAGCACTGCCATCGGCAGAATAAACCGGAGGCTGCGCGTAAGCACTACCATAGGCGTTGTATTGGGGGGGCGCCTGTCCATAACCTGGCTGACTAACAGGTGGCGCACCATAAGATGGAGGCCCATAACCCGGTTGACCAGCAGCAGCAGCATAATTGGATGGTGGGGCACGTTGTGAACCAGAGTCTGGTTGAGCATAACTAGATGGTGGTGGCTGAGAATGGGGATATCCTGGCTGCACAGGGGCAGGCTGGCCATAGCCTCCAGGGGTGCCTGGTGACTGGGTAGGCTGCCCATAAACTGGGGGATTGGCAAGAGGTTTTTGGGCTTGAGGTGGTCCGTAGCCAGGCCCATATCCAGACTGAGCCGGTGGCTGATTTCCATAACCAGTTTGGGAAGTTGGGGGCATCCCATAACCAGGCTGAGTTGTTCCTTGAGGTGGGTAACTTGCAGGACTTGGGCTAGGCTGTTGAGCACCAGTGTATCCTGGCTGGCCCACAGAAGAAGCCTGGACAGGTGGAGCTTGGGCTGAATCCCCCTGAGACGCGTAGGACGGAGTGTGCCCATCTTGTGCTGGGTTGGTCACATTCCCATAGCTAGATGCAGTAGTATAACCTTGCTGCTGATCATATGCTGGTGGCTGGCCATATCCAGATTGAGGTGGTGCCTGATACCCACCATAGCCATCTTGAGAATAACCTTGTCCCTGTTGATTATAGCTTGAAGGTGGTTGCTGACTGTAATTGTAACCAGAATTATCTGCTGGAGCTGCAGTACCACCAGGTGTTTGCTGTTGCTGTGAAGCTGGCTGTTGACTGTAATAATCATAACCAGTTCCCTGAGAAGTCTGCTGAGATGGTGCACCAGTTGACTGGTCCCAATTGGAGGGATAACCACCAGAGGTAGGTTGAGGATAGCCTGGATAAGAGGGCTGAGATATGTTATACTGGGGAGATGGCCCCGGATATGCTCCGGGCTGCACATAGCCATAACCTGGTTGTTGCATGGGAGGAGCCCCAGGTGCACCCCAGGCCGTGGGAGGTCGTGCTTGATAACCTTGCTGAGAATATCCTCCAGCCATTGCTGGATTTCTCACACGATTCTGCATAAAATTGTTTCCACAAATAACCATGGTGAACTTTTCTGCAATGCTAGGAACATATATGAACACAATAAACCACAGGAAGCACATGCATATTCATATAAACAATTTATAAACGAAAAAAAAAAATAAAAAAAAATCAACAGAGAAGGCACAAATAGCAAATATTACCACACAAGGATTATTGGATTTCATAGCGTACTAGGAAGGGGGTATAAATGCCTACATACCGTAATGGTTGAGGAGATATTGAGTTACTCCAGCAGAAGCCCACCCTCTCCCTATTCGAAGTAAATGGGTACAAAAAGGACCACAATACTATACATCCATTTATATAAAAAGCAAACAGAGAGACATACAAACCCTACTGCCGTGAAGAGGTTATAATAAAGTGCAAACTAGAAAGAATCTTTCCATAATATCCATTGATGCATTTGTAATTAATAAGCAGAAGCATCAGAATAAGAGAAAATATAACCTTGAATATCAACATTTTGAGCCAAGTATAAATTGGTCAAGTAAATGATATCTCCTTGAAAGAGCTTACAATTTTTTGTGAAGATATATAGTTTGCAGCTAGACACTTTAAACTAATGACATTCTTTTTTTTATGAATCAAAAGACATTCTTCGCAATATTATATTAAAAGAATAAAATATAATACCAACTGTCAAGGATTACTTTGACTGAAAAGAGCAACCAAAATAAGGATTATGTATGACCAAAATAAGGATTATGTTATAAATGATTATAACAAAGAAACCGGAAGTACACATAGAAAAGAATGAAATAAAAATTACTTGAGTTTACAAAATAAAAATAAATAAAAAATAAAAGAAAGAAAGAAGGTATATGACAATAAAATACGGTGAACTGGATCTTCTAATTGTTGCTGCTGTTGAGCAATGCACTAACAAGAATATAGCTCGTCATAATAGACACTATAAAGACAAAAATCCTTAAGGTTCCTTATCCAATGACAAATAATTCACCCGAATGACCTGGTACTTCCATCAACAGAAACTCGCAGCTTCTCTCCACAATATATAACTAAATATCAGAAATTGGGATTTAGAACCATACCAGAGTGATGCTGAGGGAACACCAACACAAAGAATTCCATGTTGGTGTCACCAATGGTCCAATAGACACTAACCCTACAATAGTTCTCAATAACATAATCAGTCATAGGTACAGAATCAATAAGCACATTCGACGGTTGTACAAACTATAATCCCAATAATTATTCACTTGGACATACAGCTAAGAAGTAGATTTGGACCAATATTAATCACTGGAATTAACCTAAACAGAAAAACAAGTACGACAGGCCTGCCTCAGAAACCAATTATCCAATATATCTGCATAGCACTTAGATATGACAGCAATAAGCACCCTCATGATAGACTGGTAGTTCAAACTATCGAATTTCACCTCTGTCCAATGCCCAAATTCATACATCCATCATCCACCAATCGACATATACATAAGAATCTTACTGCAGTATATGATAAATTCAGGTAGTAGACAAGTCAAAACACACTGCAGGTTCACAATCTAGATAAGAATTCAGAACTCAATCCATAATAGATCCAGATGCATATTGTGCATTGCAAATTACCGTGCTGCACAGTTCCTAACTCAAAAACTAGTAACAATACATAATCGAAGAAATCTCAGTCTGACCCATTGGTATTGCAGAGGCTCAGCTCCTCTTCCAGATTTATTCTGACACAGAATATGGTCTCCATGCAAGCCAATGAGAACAGCAGCAGAAGTAACATTCTGGATTTTACAAGTCCAACAAATGGAAGAAGAGAAATTGATGATAAAATAACAGATCCAATCCTTTCGAAATTAACCAGGTAGGCACTTAATGACAATCCAGAAAATTCTTGATGACATCCACCGCAATAGATAGAAAAAGATTACATGGGAGAAAAATTAAGAATGTAAATATCACCTATGTCTTTCTTACAGAAAGAGTGAAGGGAGGGAATACGATAATGTATGCCGGTATAACAATTGAGAAATTATTTGATAGACAACTCCACTACTAATAACATCATAATCCTTCCTTCAACAACACAAGTAGCTTATACATGAATTCTAGAAATAGTAAATTATAAAACCACAGAACCTATCCAAAGTCAAGTATTATAGAGTAGAAAGACACTGACAAGTGGTACTTTCAGGAAATGAATAAGAATATACTTAACAAATGGAGAAGCTGTTAGCGGAGAGAAGAGCACAGCTGAACCTCAAGAGAAAAATATCATTAAGAAGATGATCAAGAGGTCGTGCAGTACATATGTGTGTGTATTAAGATGGTATTAAAAAAAATGAAAAGCCAAAAGGAGTTATGTTCCATCTCTACTCCCGTATACAGGAACTTGTTCATCTAAACAACAAATCCACTTCCCAAAATCAAGAATGCACAATTCCTTTCTCTTTCAAGATAAACAAAGAATATAGACACACATATACACATATAATAACTGCAATGAGTTTTTCTTCTCATGAGAAAAAATTCTTGTCTGCAATCTAACATTAACAAACATACCTCGCTGATGACTTCATTGACCAACTGTTTAGCAGACTCAATTTGTTCGTTGGTCCCATCAATCTGTAATGTCCTTTCTTGCGATGTATCACCAGGGGGCAGATGCAACGGTATCACCTGGACAAAATAAGGAATTCATTCAGAAAAATAGGTTGCGCCAATTGACTCCACAATTAAAATAATATCAGTAAAGATGGCAAATAAATTATGAAAACACACCTGAATACGAGCTCCAGTCCTGGCTTGCATATTTTTAATTGTTTCTCCTCCTTTACCGATTACCAGACCAACCTGAAAAAAGACGCTCATCACAGACCATCCTGAACTTTAACAATAAAATAAGCTGACAAAAACAAGAACTTCTGCATACCTTGTTATTTGGGACTTTCATTACAAATGTGTCAGATCCAGATTGTCCAGTCACTCTTCGCGAAACTATGCCAGAACCGCCTGCTTCAGCCTGGCCAAACACATTGCAAAGGGACAAACGATAAGCACAATCACTCAAAAATAATGGAAATGCACTCTGGTAAAGTTACTACTACATGCCAATGTCAATATGGCTATATCATACAAAATTTGGTGTAGGACTGTAGCTGGTTAGCATTTAAGGCACTAAAAAGAAAACCATTCGAGGTCAAATTAGCACCACCTCGGAAAGAACTTCACTTATCAGCTGCTCAGCCTTGGCAATCTGTTCTGGAGTACCCATGAGCTCCACCATCCTAGTCGGAGAATTGGGATCCGCATCCATATCCCGAGTGACTTGGATCTTCGCTCCAGACTGAAGCTGAAGATATTTAATGGTCTCTCCGCCTTTCCCAATAATAACACCGACCCTACCGTTCGGAATATCAATTTTTTTGCTCGAACTCTGGAAGCCATATGAGGTAGGCGCTGCAGGCACCGAGTGCAGAGGATGAGGCTTCACATCTGTTTAGATTGCAACAATCACACGTTACAGAAACAAACCCACGTAACATCTTGATACAAAAATTATAATTAATCCACCAACGTTCAATTATAGCCCAAAACAAAAGAAATCAACCCATTTAATAATTTAATTTAATCTCTTATGAATGAACATGCTTAAACCAACCCTAGTCAAACACTAGAAAGATAAAGAGTTCAAAAGAAAATGTCAAAATAAGCACTATAGTAAAAACGAGTAGATCGAGAACCCTAAAACCAAAACCCTAGAACCCAACCAACAAATCCCATACACAAAATCCAGAAAAGCAAAGGACAGGAAAATAGAACGCAAACCTGGTGGAACGGAGCTGAAGCCAGTATCGCTGGAATCGAAGCCAGAAGCACCATTCTCAATCTTAGGGCGCTTGACGTCGAGTATTCCGGCGCCAGCGCCGGCGCCAGAGTTGTTGAAGAGGCGTGCGGCGACCTCCTGGGCGCGCTGCTTGGCGAGCGTCAAGCCGTCTACGGGCGGCGGGACGTTGTTGTAGGATGGAGGCTGCGCGTGGACCGAGTCAGGTGACTGAGGCGCGATCGGCGCGGAGAAGCCGGTGGGCCTGCGAGAACCAGTGGACGGCACCGTTGGGTCCTCGTACTTGCGCTTGTTGGTGGTGGTGTCACTGCCTGACGAGTACTGCGCTTCGTCGGCCATTGTAAGCGAGAGAGAGAGAGAGAGAGAGAGAGAGAGAGAAACGCTAGAAACCCTAGTGGGGGACAGAGAGAGGGGTTGGGTGGTGTAAGAATAGGTTGGCTTTTATATATAGCATCAAGCGGTGGCTGTGTATTCTGATTTAATAGAGGAGATATTTTTTTTGGGGGGCTAATTTTCTATTTCGTGTATTTTTGGTAGACAAAAGGGCGAATATGCCTTTAATGCTAGAGTTAATTCTTTCAATTGTATGGGCCATCCATTAGAGGTGTACAAACGGAACGGTTATAAACACTTTAAAATTACTAACCGCTTAAAATTACTACCCACTAGCCGCTAACCGCTTTTATATATATATATATATATATATTAAAATAAAATAAAAATAAAAAACCAAAATTTTGTAATTTTTTGGTTTTGAATTTGAATTTGGTTATTTTGGATTTGTAATGTCTTTGAGTATTTGGTTATTTGGATTTGTTTGGTTTTGAATTTGGTTATTTGGATTTGAAAATTTAGATTTGGATTTGCTTATGTTTGTGTTTTGGATTTGTAATTTTGTATTTAGATTTGTTAATTTTGTACCAAAGGACAAAAGGCCCAAAAAGTATTAAATTTTTTTCTTGAAAAAATTAAAATATGTACAAAAACCGGCCCAAAACCGGTGTAAACCTGGCCCAAAACTGGTGTAAACATAGCCCAAACCGGTCTAACCCCGGCCCAAAACCGGAATTCAAAAGCGGTTTCAAACCGCCGGTTATAACCGCTAACCGGTGGTTATAAAAATAACCGCCTCCGCCTAGGCGGTTAGCGATTGCGGTTGGTAAAATAAAATAACCGCTAGGCGGTTAGCGGTTAGCGATTTTAGGCAAAAACCGTCGGTTATAACCGCTTGTACACCCCTACCATCCATGTCCCCTGAGTAATGTCAGTATGTTGAAACTATGTTTTATGAAGCGAAAATCACTAATTTAAATTTATCTCATTTTTTTTGAATATATTAAAAAAAAAAAAAAGAATTATGAGTACCAATGGAAAGACATCCATATCCTTGCAATTTTTTCTCTCTTTTATTTAATTCAAATTCCAGACATGTAGATCAACATATAAATTATAAGAAAATTATAAAATTATTGTAAGATCAGATTGGATGAGAGACAATTTTACACTTTAAGAAATTCAAGCACCATATGACTAACAAAAGAGTATCGATATTTCCGTATACTTTAATTTCATGGTGTGATAATAAAAATTTGTTATATTTGTTGTAGTAGCATGAGAGAGAGGAGAGAGAAGCTCCTGTTTTTCTTCTATGAGAGAGTCTTCTGGTGAGGTGTTTTCGTTGGGAGAGGGTGGCTTCACGCCTCCCTCCTCTCAGTAAGGGCTTCCTCCTAACCTCTTAGGGCTATAGAGTGATTTTTGTCTCTCCATGGTGTGAACCAGTGGAAGTTAGGTCTCTCCCAGCCATTAAGGTTGTAGAGTTTTGTTCTCCCCGATAGATCCGGTGGTGGTTGTTCTTCCTCTAGCCTTCACTGAGTTATGGTTGTTTATTTTTTCTTTGTTTTTGTGGTTTATTTCTTTTGTTCAGGCAGGAAGACTCAACTCAAGACATCCAGTTGGGGGAGAGACCGTTCTATGCTATGTTGTCGACGGTGGATGTTATGGCCGAACCTTCATCTTTTTTTAGTTTTTTTAAGCCAGATCTACGCATTTCTGCCGATTTCTGGTAGACGCGCACCTCCCAACCGCAATCATCGTCGTTCTCCGCTCTAGCTACCGGAAGGTTTGGTCGTGTTGGATATCGGAGCATGGCTTTCACGCGTCAGGGAGCTTTGATCCTTGGGCCGCGCGTAAGAGCCACATTTCCACTTTTTCAAGCCAAGCATGGTGGTGACCGAGGTTTAGGACGACCGATTTGCTGTTTGGGGGTCGCCAGTGGCGGTGCGTGTCCCACACGCGCCGTCGTCTGGCGAAGATAGCCTCTGCCACACTACTGCCGGCTTGGATTGGGTGTTTTTTTGTCTATTGTGTTTGTGTATTTCCTTTGTTTTCCGGTACAGTCTGCCTTTGTAGTGCCCATTTTTTACTGGAATATTTGTTGGCTTGTTGCTAGATCGGCTCTATTTTATTTTGAGAGTGAGCGTTATTGTAAAGAGAGGCTCAAATGTTATTTTTGTAAGAGTTGTGTTTTTACCTAGGCAACTGTTTTTTAAGTCAGATCATTCTGACTTAGAATGTGAGAGTCTTGTACTTCTTTTCTCAAGATGTAAGCCTTCGGGCCTTTTCAGTAATATATAGTAGCACATGCTACATGTTCTAAAAAAAAGTTACATTTGTTATAATATGTGTGTTACAAACATTATTTCCTTCTCAGCCATTTTTAAATGTTTTACCATTTGGTATTAAAATATATTCATGAGCTTTTATGGCAAAAGAAAAAACTGATTTATTAAAATATATATTCATGAGTTTTTATTTTGTAACCGTTGGTTATTAAAATTGTTTTCATGGCTTCTTTGTAAGATATTATCTCCATATATGACCTATATGCCACATATACGGTTTTTATTATATTTATTATAAATATAATATACGGTATTGGAATCGTTTAATTGATTTAAAATCAATTAATAATATTGTTTCCTTGATGGGAGGAACAATACGGTATTTACCATATTTGAGGGTCCCTGACCTACCCTATAAATTAATAGCCTGTGTACACCATCAGTACGACAATACAGTCATAGGCATAGGTTAGAAGATCTCTCAAATAGTATTTTTGTTTTCTTCAGATCTTCGTGGAAGCGCTTGAGCAAAGATGGCTAGAGGTAAACCTAGATCCCGTTTTATTTGTTTCCGCTGCGCATGTTAGTTTGAGCATAATATGTTTATATGTCCTAACATGTGGTATCAGAGCCACCTTTATGCTATTTTGCTCAGCATTAAATTTTTTGTTGAATCCAATAATTTATTTTGTGAATATAATTATTGTTCACATACAGTTGAAAAACATGAACTTTGATATGGGTATTTTTTCCATTGTCAGTATACTGTTTATTTTGATTACCTGTTTTGCCGTGAACTTTGATATGGGTTGTTTTCTTTCGCCTACAGTTTGATGCCATGAAACCCATTGTCACTGTTTGTTTTTTGCCCATATGTTGTTTGTTCTATGTGAAACAACAAACATCCAAGAAATTTAATATTGTTTTAAAGCATGTTTGCCATGCTGTCCGAGAAAACCATGAAACTTTATTCTTATGGAAACCCAAATTGGCTTGTGAAGCATATTTTGCATTTTCATGGAAACCTGACTTTTGTACACATACAGTTTCTTTGTATAGGCCTTGTGCCACCATAAGCGCTACTGCGCATACAGGCACTGTTCACATAGATGTGAATGTACAGTGATGCGTAAACAACAGGGTGGTGGCGCAAGGGGCTAAAGTTTTTCGGGTTAGGGTTAGTTGTTTTCGGGTCATAAGGTTCGGGTAGGATTTTTTAACCCAAGCCCGACCCAGTTTTCAAATTTTTTTTTTTAAAAAATAAAAATAAAAATGAAGGTGCCATAAAGTGGGCTGATTTATTTTGGTCAGTCCAATACAAATACCCGACCCGATTAGGTGGGTTGACCCAATTGGGTCAGCCCAATAATACATCAACCCATTTCAGTAGCCCATCAAGAATTAAAAACAATAGGCTTTATGTGGGGTTTAGAACTTGGGTTCACCAAGGGTAAAGGGCCTAAGGCCACCTACTAAACCATTGGGCCATGTATTTTATTACATTCTCATATTGCAATTTTATTTCTCTTATGATTTGCATTGTTCTGTATTAAAATTATTGTTTCTTTAATACATGAACTGGGGAATATATTTTAATTGTTGAACTTATATTGTTTAAATATAAATTGCTTGATGCCTAGACCTAAGAATAATTAACAATACCATATATGCTGGCGTGTTTACAGTAATATCCAAGAATGCAATGTCTAAAAAAGTTCTGGCTAGGAAAGTCTTGGGATTTAAGTGTGTCCTTGTGACTCCCCTCACTTTCCTAAGAACTCACCTGGTTACACCTTGGAAAATGCTGTTTACCCCATTTAGGTATTGGTTTGTTATATTCATGAGGCTATTTAGGGGGCATTTATAAAGTTGTTAGATGTTAATGAAGTCACAATTATCATAATGACTTTGGGAGAGCCACAACATCCCAATTTTTAATGATAATTGTATCAGGATTACACACACGTAATTATCATAATAATTTTGGGAGAGCCACAACATCCTATTTTTATGATAATTACATCAGGATTACACGTATGAACATCATAAAGAATTTTATTAGATGTTCATAAATTGCAGCGTGATTATTATGATTTTGGGAGAGCCACTGCATCTCGATTTTATAATAATTGCATAAAGATCATACACATGAACTTCATATGGAAAAATTAACATCGTCTTGTAATTAATTCATAAATTTAATTACTTATCCCCACAGGGAAGTTTTTATTTTTATGACTTAATTAGAATAAGATAACAAATTTAATATTAAAAGTAAAATTTCTCTCGGTTGCCCACAGGTACGGAGAATTTTATTTATTAATATTTAAATTTGCTTTTAGTCTTATTAATAAAGAATAAATTTCATGCGTGATGCAGCCTTTGCCCACAGGTAGGTTGAAATTTACTATTTAAATTGGCATTGACTAATTTAAAATAAAGTTACTTCATAACATTAAAATATTTATTTTATTTTCTTGGTCATTGCGGCTATTCATATTACTCTACTTTTGGTAGTTTTATATTCCAATACTTTAAGGTAATATTTTTTCTGACTGAAAAATGATTAATATGTTTTTTCACTTGGGGTGCTAGAAACTTGGCACTCTGTGTGGACAAACCACATACTCCCACGGAATTAAGTACGCCATATGAGATTATTAAACATGAACGGTGGGAGTGATCTAATCACCTAAGTTAAATGTTCATGAAATCTCATGTTACTAAAGTCATCAGGGATTTATTCCTGAATGGTTTAGGGCCAAATATTTTTTATGAGCATTTAGTAAGTTCAAACAAAGCTTAGCCAGCACCCTAATAGAAAAAGCTTTAAAGACAAACATTTTATAGTTTCTAATAGGGGTGGGCAAATTATCCGATTACCGATTACCGAAAATGCGCCAACCGCCACCGAACCGATTTCGACCGCCTACCGATTAATTATAAAATCGAAATTCGAAATTAAAAAAATTTCCGACTTTTCGGTCGGTCGGTAACCGGTGAAATGGTTTTTTCAGTCGGTTACTGACTTACCCGACCAAAGCTGTTAGCCTTTTTTTTTTTTTTTTTTTTAAAAGATAAGGCTGTTAGTTTTGTTAAAAGTAACAAAACAGCGTTGATTTTGCCTTTGTCTATTAAAACGACGCCGCTTAAGGGACCTATATATTCATAATTTTCTCTCAAAACCCTCACTTCACTCCGTCACTCGAACAGCCCCTCAGCCTCAAACGCCGTCTCCCCTCTCCCGAGTCCCAAACCCTAGCCGTCTCCCCTCTCCCGAGTCCCAAACCCTAGCCGTCTCCCCTCCACAGTCCCTGCCCCACGCGGCCAAGCCTTGATGACTAGATGCAGATCCGTTCACGCCTTCACGGCCCAAGGCCCCATGGCCCTACGCCCCCCTGAGCTCCGCCTGTCCTTCTAAGTAGTGAGTTCTGTCTCCTACTTTCGCGAGTCTCGAGTTCCGGAGTCCTGGTGGTGAAATCCCGTGTTCTGTGTTCATTCAACTCGTCCAACGATACATCTCTGGAGGTTACTCAGGTTAGTTCTAGACTCTAGTTTGTTTACTTTGTTAGTTTTTTAATTTTTTTGAATAGTTTTTTGTTCAGTTAAAATTTTTGGTTGGTTTTCATTGAATCCGTTGTTGTTTAACTTGTTTTTCGCAGACTCGCAGTCCGATCTGTTGGTCGGTGGTTGTTCCGATCTAGTTCTGGTGGTCGATGCAGACATGCAGTGCTCTTTTGGTCTGCTTGAAAAGGCCCATTATCGATTTACCGACCGAACATTACCGATTTTTCCGTTTTATTCGAATTATCCGACATTTTCGAAATTATTCTTGGTCGGAATGAAGTTGGGTAATTACCCGACTTCACCGACTTTTCCCGGTCGGGGATCGGAAACACCATTTCCGACCCCGACTTACCCGATACCCACCCGTAGTTTCTAAAGTGTTTCTAATCTCATTATGAGAATGAATGATACTATAGCTTAGCTTAAGTCCCTAAAGATTGAGATTTTTGGGGTCATTATTGATCTATTTCATTTTTTGAATTCTCTCTTCTAAGCGTAAAATTTTATCTTTTAACACACAAAAGGATAAATGATTAGTAAATGAACTTCTAACCATGTGTGTTCAAGAATATGAGAGAATCCATAAAATGTTCACATGATTACTCATGTTAAGGGAAAGATCGATAAATGCAATCATGCCCAACAATTAAAGAATGAGAATAAGGTGTCAATAAAGTATTATGGAAATTAAGATACCTATTTCTCATGCAATAAGAAAAATTAAGGGCATATAAAGAAAGATTGTATGAAGTATGAAAAATGACTTAAAGATAATCTCATATATCTAGTATGTCGTGAATCTTTTTTAGTGACTTATTCAAATATGTTGTGGATTGATTATGGTTTAACAATCCACGTTGTCAACACAAATGCAGAGTCTTCTTAAAATGAATAACATGTGTTTATAATTGGAGGTTGTTGGGATCTATAGGTTAATTTAAAATTTAGTTATATTTTTTACTTCAAAATATTTTATATTCCATAATCTTTTAGAAATTTAAGTTTCTAGTTTAGTTTGTTCAAAATTTCAATTTTATTTTAAACTTGAAATTTTTCTTATTTTTTGTGGAATATTGGTTGGGGGTTTATTTAAAGTCTATTTAAAATTGACCTAGGCCACAACTTTTGAAACAAAATTATTTGTTTATTTCTGCATACTGATGTTGACGTAAAGTAGAGTCTTTGTGAATTTAAAAATGCTTTTGTTATGGCTTTGGAGATTGGAATATATCTCCATACAGAAAATGAAAGTCGGTAATTTACTGACTTTGGTACTTGTGTGGACTGCATAAGGGAAATCATACCACAAGACCACTAAAGGTGCCAAAGAGAGCCTTTTGAGATTCTTGAGATCATGTACATTGAAAGGTGCTGACATTTTCATACTCATTGCCTAAATGGTCATATATATTTTTATCTCTTTTAGTGATGACCATATAAGGTTTATGTATCTCTATCTTCTAATAATAAAACTGAGATATTGAATGATTTCAATACCTATAAGGAAGAAGAAGAGAAACAACATGAAGATCATAAGATCTGGTATAGGTAAAGAGTATTATGGTAGGTACACACAAAGAGAAATGATTAATAATACTAATCTGCTATTACCCTTATAGAGTAAAGCTTTGAAGACCGTTGTATATATGTTAAACATGATTCCATTTAAGGTTGTCCTTAAAACACCTTTTATGAAATAAATGGAAGCCAAGTTTAAATTATTTACACATATGGGGTTGTCTTGCTAAAGAGGAGATTTATAATCCTCGCCTAATGAAATTAGATTCAAGGACAACCAACAGATCTTTTATAGGCTATCCAGTAAACTTGAAGGGGTTTTAGGTTATATTATCCTTCATATAATCCTAAAGTTGTTGGTTGTAAAATTTATAGAGGATGTTAAACCTAGTGGGAGTGTTTATCCTCAAAGGTTTTACTTAGAGGAAACACGAGAGTTAACTGAGGCTCCTTCATATTTGATTGTACTTATGGAAAATCAAATTGATTACCTTGAGATACAATCAGTCTTAGAATTGTCAACTCATGAAGAACATGTTCAATTTGAATCTACTTAGACTTTGCAAAATGCAGAGGAAGTAGAATTAATAAAATCCTATAGAATAAGGAGATAAATAATTCTTAGTGATCATGTTGTATACCTCTCAAAGTCTGATGTTGACATTGGACATAAAGATGATCAAAAATTGTTTTCACATGCTATGAGTGGAGAAAACTCCACATTGTGGTTCAATGCCATGAAGTAAGAGATAAATTCATGGCTCAAAAGTCAAGCTAGACTCGTAGCCAATGGTTTTACTCATAAGGAAGGCATTTATTATCGTAAAACATTCTCTCCAGCATCTAAGAATGGTTCATCAAGATAATCATAGCATTAGTAGCTCATTTTGACCTAGAGCTACATCAAATGGATGTGAGAACAATTTTCCTGAATGTGGATCTCAAGTAAGAGGTTTACATGAAACAATCAAAAGGTTTTATAAATAACAGTCAGAAAGCTTGCAAATTAAATAATTATATTTTATGGGCTGTGACAATCTCTCATCAGTGATATACTTTTTACAAGGTTATTGCTTCATTGTTTATTAAAACCTTGTTAATTAGTATATATACCTTAAGGTCAGTGAGAGTAAAGTAATCTTTCTAGACCCATATGTAGATATTATTTTTTGCAAGTGGTGATGTAAGTTTGCTACATGAAATCATTTCACAAAACTTTGAAATGAAGAATTTGGGTGAAATCTCTTATGTCTTTTGACATAAAGATTCACAAAGACATGGAGAATATTAACATTGTCTAAGAAGGCCTACATTGAAATTTTTTTTGGGAAGATTTAGAATGAAGGATTCTGCACCTTCAGTAGCAATTAAGAGGGACCAATTAAATACAGATTAATGTCCCAAAATGTATTGGAACAATGACAGATGAAAAGTCTTTTTGTAAGTATTTGCATTATGCAACCTACTGCATTGGACTGACAGTAAGAATATTGGGTCAATAAAGTGTTGCAAATAAAGTCCTGCGGTATACGCAAAGAACCAAGAAGTACAACTTAACCTAAAGATATGCTTTCCATTTGGAGGTGGTTAATCGTTAAGATTTGAGTTTTGCTGATTGTGTAGATAGTGGAAAGTCTATTTTAGGGTATATATCTTTTTATTGAGGGATATATCCTAGAGATGCAGTATGCAGACTATAGTTGCTACGTCTACCAAGAAAGCTAAAATTCTCGCGTGCTATGAATTTAGTACACAGGCATGATGGATGAGACATTTTTGTTGAAAGTCTCAATATTGTCGATTTTACAGTTAGACCATAAAGATACTCTGCGGTAATTCTACTATAATCTTCATTTATGAGAATAAAGAGTAGAAGTAGAAGTAAATCGACATCAAGTATCTCAGTACGAGAGATAACATTAAGTGACATAAAATGGTCTATTGAGCATATAAGTACTGAATTAATGATTGCGGATCTCATGACTTAAAGTTTACCGGTAAAGAAAGTATAAAGCCATGCAGAGTATATGAAACTCATTAATTCATTTATGCTCGGTTAAATTGGTTTGTCTCTTTTTGGTCTATAGACATAAAGTTATTGTAATAAAGATTTTGTGCACATTTGTTATTTTATCCATGAGAATAAATAAAGTTGGACCCGAATGACTTATAGGAAGTTCATTCATAAAACTTGATTATCCATAAGGTACTCATGTAAGGAGTGTTTTACATTGTGATACATGGAAGGGACGGTCTAATTTTATAATGGTTTTACCGCCATGATTCATGTGAAACATTTCTTATCTGAGTGGGAGGATTCCATAAGTAATTGGTCAAACTAAAGAACCTAATACCAAAAGGTCATGTGTCATAAATGTAAAGTGAGAGAATGTAAGATATTATCTCCATATATGGCCTATATGTCACATATACGGTGTTTATTATATTTATTATAAATATAATATACGGTATTATGGTTATGGTAATTTCTATTAATTTATATTACCGTAATGGAATCGTTTAATTAATTTAAAATCAATTAATAATATTGTTTCCTTGATGGGAGGAACAATACGGTATTTACCATATTTGAGGGTCCCTGACCTAGCCTATAAATTAATAGCCTGTGTACACCATCAGTACGACAATACAGTCATAGACATAAGTTAGAAGATCTCTCAAATAGTATTTTTGTTTTCTTCAGATCTTCGTGGAAGCGCTTGAGCAAAGATGGCTAGAGGTAAGCCTAGATCCCGTTTTATTTGTTTCCGCTGCGCATGTTAGTTTGAGCATAATATGTTTATATGTTCTAACATTTTTTATCTTCAAACGTTTTGTCATTATCAAAATTTATTACTTTTAATTTGTAACGTTTAATAGTTATGACCGTTTGTCATTTATGAACCTTAAAAGAAAAATTTGTAGTGTTTACATTTTTTGACCGTTTCTATGAATTGAGTTCCCAATACATTTGAGAACTTCTTCTTCTTTGGCTAAAACCTCTAACATATTTTTCCAGCGTGCATTCATATATTCCAACATGAATTTGGTTTTAAGCCATAAAGCTATTTGTTATACTATTAGCTTTTCTACAAGAAAAATTATTCTGAAGTCCCCCATCCACTTTGATCAAAGGGTTGTTCTATTTGATCTTCGTTCTTGGAAGTGTGTCCTTAACCAAGATAGACGCTATAGTCTAATCCTGGGAGGTTGCGTGTCAAGAGATCCGATCACACCGAGTTATACACTCCGGAAGGTACGAATCAACCTTTAAGATTGTTGAAAATAATATATGATAATTAATTTGTTTGTCAAAAGAAAAGCTTAATTTCATGTGTAGGTGTTGACAGTGAAAATATTTTGATAAAATGATTTTTCGATTATTTGCATTCAATTTTGTGTTATTTAATTTGTTTGTCAAATAATATTTTCTTGTTAGGTCATGAATCTTGAAATAAAAGTTGAATCTTTTTATAGATTTTTGGAACTTAACAATTTTTAATGTATTGCGTTGAGTTTATTGGAGAACATTCACAACGATTAATAATAGCAAAAGTGAGTGATTACTCATGTTGTAAAGAAAAAAAAAAAACATTGTTGATTGTGTGCAAAGAATACCACTTTGTTGAATATTCTTGCAGGTAAGCACATAGTAAGAGGAAGAGATGTGGTGTGCATGTTGAATTGATCGGTTTTCTTGACACCCAGTTGGTGTGTGATGACTTAGCCTATTTTGGAAAATATTGGAGTAAATTAAACTCTTGGCTCTACGGTGAATTTTTAAATTCTTATTCATATGCCTTGAATTTTTTTAAGACATGATATACAATTTCATTTATTAAAAAATAAAAAAATAAAAATCAAGTGATGAAGGTGCTCCTTGATTGAATTAAAGCTGGAGAAAATTTATAATTAATTACATGAATATTGTATATGATAAGCGGCATATGTTGATTGATCTATTTGAAAAAAGAAATAGCATCTAGCACTTATGTTAGTTATGGAATGCTAGATTAGCATGAATACTTTAAAAGTATTTGCTAATTTTTCATCTATATCATTTAGCCTTCAATTTTCCTAACATGCTAATTAGGAATAAAATATATGTGATTATTGATGTTCCTATTAGAGTTCATTTAATATTGGAAAAATCTATCATATTGTAAGATTGATACCAATGACGTTTTTATAACAGAGAGCCAATACTAGTTGATTATTATATGGTTGAGCCTAATACTTTGCATATTTATTGAAGCTTTAGTTGAAAAGATTGACTCATGGAAGTCACATTTCTTAAAGCACTTGTGTGCTATTAACGAAAATTTATTTTCTTGTTCTTAATTTGTTTGTACATTAATATTTGGTATGATAGATTTATACATGTAAATCTAGGCTACATCAAGCAAATGAAAAGATATTATGAATGTTACAATTGTTAGTTTTGGGCTATCCACTAATGTGTGGGGGAAGCCATTTTTTAGCTTGTCATATTCATAGCTTCATAAGAAAATTAGTAAAACTTCTTATAATTTTGGAAAGATAAAGATATTAAGCCTAGCTTGAAATACCTCAAAGTGTGGGGGTGTTTGATAAAGATTATGTTACTCAAGCCTAAAAATGAGGAAACTTAGTTCTAGAATTTGTGATTATGATTTTATTGGTTTTGCTTGTAATAGTTCATGCTATGGATTTCTTGTTATCAAGATTGATGTTTTAGATTACAATATTATTAATGAATCTGAAAATGCTATTTTCTTTAAACATATGTTTCCTTTGAAAAATAAGGAAAAATTATTGCATGAATCTTTTGTTGCTTCTAATAAATTTGCTGATGAGGTGCAAGAATTGAGAAGAAGCAAGCGAGCTAGAAAAAAAAAAGGAATTTTGGTGATTTTATTGCTTATATTGTTGATGATGATCTAACATGTTATGGTAAAGCAATTAAATCTATTTGATGCATTTGTTTTGGTTAGAAGCTATAAATGATGAATTGGAATCGATTATGGCTAACCATATTTGGAACTCATTAAGTTACCTCATACGACCAAGTCACTTGGTTGTAACTAGGTGTTTAAGAAGAAGCTTAAACCGGATGATACAATAGATAAGTACAAGGCACGCATGGTCGCTAAAAGTTAAAAGCAAAGGCCAAATGTTTATTATTTGATACTTATTCTCTGGTTACTAGAACTGCATTTATTATAATGTTATTTGTCATTGCTTCTATTTATAAACTTGTTGTACATCAAATGGATGCCAAAATTGTTTTATAAATAGTGAAGAGATTTATGTAGAGAAACCCAAGGGACTTGGAATCCAGGGTCAAGAACACTAAGTGTTTAAATTGGTGAAATCCTTGTTGGATTAAAGCAAGCTTCTAAATAATGGCATGAAAAGTTTGACAAGGTAATTATGTCTAATGCATATTGATTAATTGTGCAGGTAAATGCATAGCAATTTTTTACAATAATGAATGTATTGTGAGACAACTTATTGAGACTAGTATAATTTCCATGGAATGTGTGAGGTCAAAAAGGAATTTTGCAAATCCTTGACCAAGCCACTAGCAAGAAGGCTGGTGAGAAAAACATCGAGGGGGATAAAACTAATGCCCAAATTATGACACGGTGATTGATACCCAATCTCTGTGATTGGAGATCTCATAAATGAGGTTTAATGGGAAACAAAATCACAAGTGATCATGGTGAGGTATTGTCATTCTATGTTTATCCACTATCTTGTTGAGAAAATAGTGATGAATCCATCCTTATGGTGTAAGACAGTACAAGATGCATAATGGTTAAGGATGAGTTTAAAACTCTTAATGGATCCATTGTCCCTACATGTTGGGATGGGGTGTACTCTGCACACACTCTTGATGGATACCACCTATGTGAGTGTGGATGTGGTGCCGCTTCCTATGAGACTTGAGTAGGTGATAAGTCTTGAATTATTCGATTCAAAACCCATTAATTTGCATTTGTTAGACCTAGTTTGAGTTGTATATATAACGTTTTGTTATAGTTTTGTGTTATGTCTTATTTTTAGGTCTTAGTTGAAATCTAGTTCAAAACACTTGAATTAGACCTGAAAATACATCAATAGCAATTTGGTCATTTCTAGAGTTCAAGGTTGATATTGAAAAGATGAAAATCGTCCAAGGCATTTTGATCGATCGACTTTCAGTCGACCTAACTTCGATCGATCTAGATGCGATCGATCGATTCTCAGAACATGATACAATTGATCGATCGAAATATATTTGATCGATCGACTTCACATCTTCCAGAAGGTCCAGATATTTCCCAATCTTTGTGCGATAGAAATCAAAAGTTGAGTTCTATGGATAGAAATGGACGGCGACCAGCTTTGAATACTTGACTAGAATTAACTCTTGTAGTCTTTTTGTAAATCCAATTTCCTATATATATGGAATTAGGATTTAGGTTTATTTTATGCACCTTTTGGGGGGTTTCAGATTTTCTCAGGTGTATCACTTTAATTTCTTGTGTTTTAGTTTACTTTGATGCACCTTTTCTAGGCTTAATTCCAGAGAGCTTGTTTCCTTTGCATTTCTTCTTTAAATTTCAAGTGTAGCTTAGGTTTGTTCTTGGTTTTTATTTTCTTTGTAGTCCGAATTTCCCTAGTTTAATATAGCTGCTTTGGATTCATTTTCTTCTTGTTTCTTTACTGTTTTCCTTAGATTTCATGCTTAGATTAGTTTAATCATGTGTAACTAAAGCCCTTCCTTAGGGTTTTGATCAAACTCTTTTCCAAAATCATGGAGTATTCTTGATGTTCTTAGGATTTTCTTGATGAATGTTTGGTGATTGTATAAGACTAAAGGATATCAAAACTCATGCTAAAAGGTTTTGTTATCAATATTCCAATCTAATTAGTCATGAAAAGTTTATGAGTTTTCTTGGATTCTTGAGTAAAACTAACGTTCTTGAAAAAAAGAACGATGTCTTTTACAATTGTTCTATTTGACATGATGTGTGTTTACCTATTAGAGTCACGTTATAGGGTATGCTAGGGAGCACCGGTCATTTCACACCTTTGGTAGTCTAAATCGTTTTTCAATTATAGAGTAACTTTTACGTGATGTGATCGGTGTGAAACTAGATACCTTATTATTGTGACCTAGTTAGGATTTTCATGTATTGTGTATGCTTATTAGGATATTTTATAGAGTAATAAGTTAGGGAGCATTAATCACCCCACACCTTTTGTAGTGTAAATGTTTTCAATTATAGATTAATCTTTACGTTGGGTTGTTTAACGTGAAACTAGGTGCTCTATAATTACGTCTTAACGAAAGTGTTTTCATGTCGAGGTCGTCGTCATGGTTGACGCCCATTACACGCTCATATCATGCATGTAGGAAGATCCATATAGACTTTAAGCATTTCATTGGATGAGGATTGGATAAGATCATTACCCTAAGTTTCCCTAAGTTTATTTTAAATTTGTTTTAATTTTATGCTTTCCTTTACTTTACTCGTTGTAGCTTCAATTCTACAACATTTACTTTGTTTTTATTTTTTTTGTTAAGTTAAATACACTCCTTAATTATCCTATTATGCAAAACAACCCTCCAATCTCTGTGGTTCGATAACCCTTACTATAGTACAATGGATACAACTATTGCGAGTGGTAAAACTTTTAAATTTAAAATCCACGTAGTCGATTCGCACTACCAGTAGGTCTTTAGAGCACTCATGAAACCCAGAGGCGCATGGTCTGTATAAGGCGCCAACCCGCTATAGAACAACCCAATTTTTTTGGAGAAAGTTATGTGGGTGATAAGTTTGGTCAACTTGTGAATTTAGTTAAAAGAGTTTAACTCTACCACGATTCATTAAGTTCCTACTTATTTATCCTAGGTGCGGTTAAAACCTTTAGGTATCACATTGATGCATGCTTTCAATCTCCTTATATATTCTAACGTTTGTAACATGTGGGGGATTGCTGTAATATGTGTGTTTCAAACATTATTTAATTTTCAGCCATCTTTAAATGTTTTACCATTTAGTATTAAAATATATTCATAAGCTTTTATGGCAAAGGAAAAAACTGATTTATTAAAATATATATATTCATGAGTTTTTATTTTGTAATCGTTGGTTATTAAAAATTGTTTTTATGGCTTTTTGATCTTCAAACGTTTTGTCATTATCAAAGTTTATTACTTTTGATTTGTAACGTTTAATAGTTATGACCATTTGTCATTCATGAGCCTTAAAAGAAAAATCTGTAGTGTTTACATTTTTTTTACCGTTTTTATAAGTTGAGTTCCTAATGTGTTTGAGAACTTCTTCTTCTTTGACTAAAACCTCTAACATATTTTTCCAGCGTGCATTTATACATTCCAACGTGAATTTGGTTTTAGGCCATAAAGCTTTTTGTTATATTATTAGCTTTTCTACAAGAAAAACTATCCTGAAGTCTCTTATCTACTTTGATCAAATGGTTGTTCTATTTGATATTCGTTATTGGAAGTGTGTCCTTAATGAAGATAGACACTATAATCTAGTCCTGTGAAGTTGAGTGTCAAGAAATCCGATCATATCGAATTATACACTCCGAGAAGCACGAATCAACCTTTAAGATTGTTGGAAATAATTTTGGATGGTGCACAAAATTTTTGTTGAAATAAAATAATACCAATCTGAAAATTAACAATTAAATAAACAATTGTTAAATAAATAATTGGTTGAAAATATTATTGTTGATATGTAACAGTCCTCAAGAGCTGTTACTAATTTCAGAACTGAAGTGAGAGAATTGAGAGAGAGGAATCGAAAGAATTGAGATGGAGAAAAGAAGAAGAGGTTGAGATTGATGAAAATAGGGTTTACAGAGCACAATGGCAATTCTAGGAGCCAAACACCTCCAGATCCAATTCTAGATCACAACCAAATTGAATGAATACCCCTCACGCCTCTCTGCCCTCTTATACCAGTTCTAACAATAAGTCTCGCCTAATAACAGAAACAGAAATACAAATGCACTAAGGAACTAAACGGCAGCGTTTTATTTTATACTAGTGCTTAGTATTGTTGTACGCCTCTAAGCTCGCCACCTTAACGCTACACTCCTCTGAGCCTGCCACCTCATGAGCCATGTGTCATCTCTAGATCACTTTTAGAACAGCTTGTTACATCACCCCCTCCTTTAAAACACCTTGCCCGCAAGGTGTGGATAAGCATTCTTCAGAGTAGAATATTCAACCCAAGTAGCATCCTTAGCAGATTGTCCAGCCCAGCGAATCAACAATTCAGTTAAGGGATGATTGTTTTTGGGTCGACTGCCGTGAAGAAGAACCTTTGCTGGTTCAGGCTGAATGATTCCAGCTTCATTCACTAGCGGCAGGAGTGGAGTGACCACTGTGGAAGACCCAAGTTTGGGCTTCAATTGGGACACATGGAACACCGGGTGGATCCGGGATGAGGAAGGCAAGTCCAATTCATAAGCTACGGTTCCTATCTTCCGCAATATAGTGAAAGGTCCATATAACCGAGGAGCCAGCTTGAGAGACCGACGGCCCACCACTGAATTTTGGCGGTATGGTTGCAGCCTGAGATAGACTTGTTGATCAACCTCCAATTGCCTCTCACTTCTTAAATCTACGTACTTCTTCATTCTTTACTGAGCCGTTTTAAGTTATCGCGGAGAAGAGTGAGAAGTTGAGACCTTTCTCTGAGCAAAACATCCACTGAATTAACAGTGGTAGTTCCTGGTACATAAGTCAAAAGGCGGCTGGGAGGAATTCCATAAACTGCCTCAAATGGTGTCATTCGGATGGAAGCATGCCAGGTAGTATTATACCAATACTCAGCCCATGGCAGCCAAGAGGACCACTGTCGAGGCTTGTCCTATGCAAAACATCGGAGATAATGTTCAAGACTTTTGTTGACTATTTCAGTCTGTCCATCAGACTGAGGATGGTAGCTAGTGCTCATGCACAGAGTGGTGCCTTGAAGTCGAAATAACTCCTTCCAGAAAGCACTGGTGAAGGTGGTATCCCTGTCCGACACGATGGATGTGGGCATTCCATGTGACTTGAACACATTGGAAATAAAGGCTCGAGCAACTCCAACTACTGTATATGGGTGTGGTAAAGGAATGAACTGGTTGTACTTAGACAAACGATCCACAACCACCAGAATCACGGAATTTCCTTGAGAATTAAGAAGTCCTTCCATAAAGTCCATGCTGATGTCAGACCAAATCCTATTAGGTATAGGAAGTGGTTGGAGAAGTCCAGCCGGAAAGGTAGTCTCATGTTTGTTTTGCTGACACACAGAGCACTCCCTTATGAATTTCTTCAAGTCCTTCTTCATTCCTTTCCAGAAAAAATCTCTCTTTGCTCGGTGCATAATTTTCTCATTGCCCGAATGCCCGGCCATGGGATCACTATGGACAAACTGGAGTACTTGATCTTTAAGGTGATGATTGCCTCCAATCACCAATCGGACCTTATAAAAGAGCAACCCATCCCTCAAGGCATACTTACGTTTATCCAAACTGCCACTGTTCCATTTAGTTAAGAGATCCTGCATCTCTTCATCCTTCTGATAATGGCTCTTCACTTCTGCCAACCATGTAGGAGTAGGAGCGGACAGGATAGAGAGGCTCACCACACCATTTTCAGTCCAACCTTCTCTTCTAGATAAGGCATCTGCTGCCCTATTGTATGCACCCCTCCTATACTCCACCTGGAAGCTATATCCCAATAGCTTGGACAACCACTTCTGTTGGAATGGAGTTCCAACCTTCTGTTCCAAGAGAAATTTGAGACTCTGCTGGTCTGTTCTCACGATAAAAGTCTGGCCAAGCAGGTAAGGCCTCCATTTCTGGACGACAGAGACAAGAGCAAGCAGCTCTTTCTCATAAGTTGACATGTGCAAGGCTCTTCCCTTCAAGGCTTGGCTGAGAAAGGCAATTGGCCTGCCATTCTGCATCAGCACAGCCCCTATTCCCACTCTACTTGCATCACAAAGGATTGAGCAAAGTTCGGTAGGTCCAGTACCGGAGCTTGTGTTACAGCTTTCTTCAAAACTTCAAAAGCCTCTTTTGCTGCATCTGTCCACACAAAGGAATTCTTTCTAAGCATGGTTGTTAGTGAAGCAGCTAAGATGCCATAATGCTTAATGAATTACCTGTAATATCCAGTAAGTCCCAAAAAACCCCTTAGAGACTTAATGGTTGTAGGAACCGACCATTCATCTATGACTTGTAACTTTCCAGGATCAGCCCTCACCCCATTAGCAGACACAATATGACCGAAATAGTCTACTTCAGGGCAAGCAAATTTACATTTGGAGCGCTTAGCAGAGAGTTGGTTAAGTCGAAGCAGATCCAAAGTGATTGAAAGATGAGTGAGGTGAGTTTTAAAATCCTTGCTATAAACAAGAATGTCATAAAAAAATACAAGGATAAATTTTCGGAGGTGTGGTTTAAAAGCATGGTTCATCAAACTTTGGAATGTGGAAGGAGTATTGGTTAAGCCAAAAGGCATGACCAAAAACTCATAGTGACCCTCATGGGTCCTGAAGGCAGTTTTGGGAATGTCTTGCTCAACCACCCTGATTTGGTGATAGCCGGATCTCAAATTCAGCTTAGAAAAAACTCTTGAACTCCACAATTCATCTAAAAGTTCATCTACAACAGGTATAGGAAACTTATCTTTGATTGTAACCTTGTTGAGTGAACGATAGTCCATACACATTCTCCACGAGCTATCTGCCTTGCGGACCAACAGGACTGGTGAAGTTAATGGGCTAGTACTTGGCCGAATCACCCCTGTTGCAAGTAGTTCCTTCACAATCTTCTCTATCTCTTCCTTTTGATAGTAGGGATATCTATATGGCCTTACGGAGACAGGTTGTACCCCTTCCTGCAGAGTAATTGAGTGATCATGGGCTTTATGAGGAGGCAGTTCAGTCGGCTCCTTAAAGATATCATCATAATTGGCTAACAAGTTTTCCAAGCTAACCACCTCTTCCTGAGTCCAATTCTGACTTTCCTTACCAAGAGATTCTGATTCAAAGCCCACTAGCTGCAATAAGATGCCCTTTCCACTCTGTCTAGTGACCTTGAAATTTTAGCACCCTCTAATTCGCAAGGACTCCTCTGCTGCAACCCTTTGAGCACACACTTCCGATTAGCATAATCAAATTCCATTGATAAAGTTGCAAAGTCCCACAGAATTGGGCCTAACAACTTGAGCCATTGAATACCCAAGACCAAGTCACATCCTGCAAGGGTAAGATATATAATTCTACTATAAACTCAGTCCCTTGCATTTTTAGTACCAAATCACTACTGTAACGACCCACCCCCAATGACACAATACTGTCCGCTTTTGGCTCCCCGTATCAGACTTCCCAGGAGGTCACCCATCCTGGGATTGCTCTCGCAGCGGCTCGCTTAACTGCGGAGTTCTGATAAGTTCATTGCCATCACGGCTTTAAAACGCGTTGTGTCATATAGAGTGCATTTATACATATAAGCACATCCTCATTCCCAGGCGATGTGGGACGTCACAATCACCCCCCCTTGGGACCCAGCGTCCTCGCTGGCGACCCTCATGGGATCACCCCATTCTTGGCATCCCAACGAGTGCCCGCCGGCAACCCTCTCTTGGGCTTGTGCACGCTCCCACCATCTCAGGCTGGGCAATGGCTTTGATACCATTTGTAACGACCCACCCCCAATGACACAATACTGTCCGCTTTTGGCTCCCCGTATCAGACTTCCCAGGAGGTCACCCATCCTGGGATTGCTCTCGCAGCGGCTCGCTTAACTGCGGAGTTCTGATAAGTTCATTGCCATCACGGCTTTAAAACGCGTTGTGTCATATAGAGTGCATTTATACATATAAGCACATCCTCATTCCCAGGCGATGTGGGACGTCACAACTACTCTTGCCCGGACTATGAACCTTTCGTCCATTGGCAACCTTCACCTTAATTGCTCCCTGGCCTTCTGGTTTTACGCCTAACAAGGTAGCCAACTTCTCATCCAAAAAGTTATGTGTACTCCCGGAATCTACTAACACAATCACTTGCTGTCCCTTCATCGTGCCAACTACCCTCATAGTTTTAGGGGTAGGAGTACCAGTGATGGCATTTAAGGAAATAACAGGTTCCTCTTTTGTAACTTCCTGTAAAGTAGCCTTATCAATCTCCTCCAACTCCTCAGTTTCTACCTCTTCTATCAAAAACAATTTTGGGTCACCTTCACATACATGTCCTCTACTCCATTTAGCATCACAAGAGTAACAAAAACCTTTCTTCCTCTTTTCTTCCATTTGTGCAGATCAGATCTTCTGCACCGGCACTAAAGCCCTACTATTATCCCTTCCCTTAGCCTGTCCAAATGTAGAGTTATATTGAAAAACCTTAGATTGTCCTGGTAGACTCATCCTAGGTTTATAAGAATTAGTAACCTAACTGGAATTTCGAAGCTGAGTGCTACTCCAGGAATTCTTAGTAGGTTTCTTTGCATTGGACAATAATTCCTCCTAAATTTTAGCTAAGGAGTAGGCATCTGTCATAGACTTAGGATTAAACATCCTAACCGGAAGCCTAATTTCCTCCATTAAACCTCTAATGAAGCAACTCAATTTCAAATTCTCCAATAATCCAACTACTCTATTAGCCAACAACTCAAACTGGGACTTATACTCCTCTACACTGTCAATTTGTTTTAATGCCACAAGAGACTCCATTGGATCATCATATGAACTCCTACCAAACCTAATTTGGAGAGCTTTAGTAAACTCATTCCATGTGGTTAGGTTATTGCAATTGCGCATATCCTGGAACCATACCAAGGCTTTTCCCTCCATATTGAAACTAGAGATTGTAAATCTCTGTGAATCAGACATATAGTAACAATCAAAAAACTGTGAGGCTCGATAACACCAACCTTCCAGATCTTCGCCATCAAAGCGAGGAAATTCTAGGCGCAGAGGCCCGGTCTGAAATGCTTCTCCACCATTAGTCGCCGTCTGAATGAGCGGTTCACCATTCCTGCTAGTTTCACCTTGTCCAGGATTAGCATCACTATGCTCCGAATCCTTGAGCTTGAGTTGCAAATTTAACTGTCGAAACTGTTCCTATTGCCTTTTGAGCGTTCCGAACATCTCCTCTTACATTCGACAGATTTCCTCCTGCAACCGGATGCTAGATTGCACATCCGACTAGTTTTGCTGCATCTCTGCTTGTACTTCCGAAATCACCACATGCATCGTCTGCATTCCTTCCTGTAGCTCATGAACCTCAACTGAACTTGGTCGTGTCTGCGTCATCTCCGAAGGAACAAACTTGAGAGTAGGAGAAATGGATTGAGGCTCTAATACCACTTGTAACAGTCGTCAAGAACTGTTACTGATTTCAGAACTGAAGTGAGAGAATTGAGAGAGAGGAATCGAAAGAATTGAGATGGAGAAAAGAATAAGAGGTTGAGATTGATGAAAATAGGGTTTATAGAGCACAATAGCAATTCGAGGAGCTAAACACCTCCAAATCCAATTCTAGATCACAACCAAATTGAATGAATACCCCTTACGCCTCTCTGCCCTCTTATACCAGTTCTAACAATAAGTCCTGCCTAATAACAGAAACAGAAATACAAATGCACTAAGGAACTAAACGGCAGCGTTTTATTTAATACTAGTGCTTAGTATTGTTGTACGCCTCTAAGCTCGCCACCTTAACGCTACACTCCTCTAAGCTTGCCACCTCATGAGCCACGTGTCATCTCTGGATCACTTCTAGAACAGCTTGTTACATGATACTAGACCATATTTATCCGAAATAATAATAATAAAATAAATACAGTTCAAGAAATTAAAATTAAAGTATGGAAAGATCTCATAATGCTATAAAATCACGCAAGAGCGTTGTCCTTAAAGGTCGATTCGTGCCTCCCGAAGTGTATAACTCGGTGTGATCGGATCTCCTGATATGCAACCTCTCAAGATTAGACTACAACGTCTATCTTCGTTAAGGACACACTTCCAAGAACGAAGATAAAATAGAACAACCCTTTGATCAAAGTGGATGAGAGACTTCAGAATAATTTTTCTTGTAAAAAAGCTAATAGTATAACAAATAGCTTTATGGCTTAAAACCAAATTCACATTGGAATCTATGAATGCACGCTGAAAAAACATGTTAGAGGTTTTAGCCAAAGAAGAAGAAGTTCTCAAATGCATTGGGAATTCAATTTATAGAAACGGTCAAAAAACGTAAACACTACAGATTTCTTTTTTAAGGCTCATGAATGACAAACGGCCAAAACTATTAAACGTTACAAATCAAAAGTAATAAACTTTGATAATGACAAAACGTTTGAAGATAAAAAAGCCATAAAAACAATTTTTAATAACCAACGGTTACAAAATAAAAACTCGTAAATATATATTTTAATAAATTAGTTTTTTCCTTTGCCATAAAAGCTCATGAATATATTTTAAAACATTTAAAGATGACTGAAAATGAAATAATTTTCGTAACACACATATTACAACAATATTAAATTAGTATTTATAAAAAAAAATAAAAAATTAAGGATTGATTGTCACCATTACATAATCTAACGTATATAACAATCGTATAATACTTTACAAAATAATATTACTCTTAACAAAACTCAAAAATTGGTGTAGCAAACTTTTTTTATTTTTTACTTGCTTCATCCATGATTGGACAGTTGGCTATTCGTTATATGATTAGTCTAAATTTACTTTTCAGATTCAGTTATTGTATACATAGCTAAAATTATTGATTTTCCTTCTCGAGTTAGTCTCCCTTCATAACTACATAGATTCTTCTAGAATTAAAGATCTTGAAGAAAAAAAAATTAAATATGTCAAAAAAATCTTTCAAAGTTTTTCTTACAAGCCTTGTAACACTCCACTTCAAAAACATAAAATTTAAATGTACAGTTTGAAGTTTAGCAAGATGTTGATAGAAGGATTAGAGGAAGTAAAATAAATTAATAATTAACGTGGGTGCTTAGGTAAGGGGATATTAGAGCAAAGGGAGTGTTAAGACTAATTGAAAATTTTACACTGAAGGTTCATTCTTACCCGCTTTATAACAAGTTATGGATAATGTTGTGGATGTTGGCGTTCCTCGGCAGCATGAGATGGTGGTGGGCGGTGATGCAATGTAACGCCCAAGATATTAAATAAGAGTAAGTAAGTGATTAAATAAAGGAGTGAGAAAGAACACTTAGAAATTTGGTTAAATTTGAATTTCAAACTCGTGTCTAGACGGGGCATTATCGTGTTCAAATGGGTGGCACAGAAACTTTCCAATTCAGGGTGTGTCCAGACGGGTTAGACTGAAAGTTTAGTTTCATATGTGTGTCCGGATGGGACATTCAAGTGTCTGGACAGGGTCCCATTCGTGTCCAAAGGGGCTGTAGACGAGATACCTCTTTAAGGATTTTCAAACATTCCACGTTCGGGGTGTCCGAACGACTCACTAGTCCGTCCAGACGGGAGTTTGTATAAATAGCTGGAACCCACAGTTTTAGCTCATTTTCCCCATTCTCTCTCATCTCTCTCATGATTTTCCCTCTTTTCACACCTAGGGTTTGTGTCTAAACCTTAGGTATTGATTTGTAGAGACATCTAAAGCTAATCCAACTCCAAAAATGCGATTCTTGGTACCAGATCGTTGTTTTCACATATTGGCTTTAGGTAAATCCATAAACCATAGCTTTTCTTGTAGATTGAGCTAATTTTTGGGGTTTATGTTTAATCCCTCAAATTTTTTTGAGGGCTTTTGTGCTTAATGGAGTTCTAAACTATATTCAAGGTACGGATTAGGGTTTCGTGTGGCGAAACTTCAAAGTTCGTCGGAAATCAAGTGGTGCATTACAAGGCATATGTTGGGGAATCCATTATAAGCTCTCTCTCCCCCAAGCATATTAGGTGGGTATTTTACTCATTGATAAAAGATACTAAGTTTTATTGCTTTAACTATTTTTAATGTTTGAAAGCTTGGTAGGCAATATCTCTTACTAAGTTAAAAAATGATTTTCAAATGATTTTATAAGCATGTTATGATTGTTTGAATTCGAGCCGATAATATGTTGTGATGCATGGTTTAAGAATGCTTCCGATTGTTTGAATCATGTTGATATAGATTTTGATGATGGTTTATGAGTTTTAAAATATGCTCGATGAGATTTGAGAATTAAGATATGATCTAAGAGTTTTATGATGACTTGAGGGTTTCATGATCTGTTTGTAATTAATATGGAAAGTATATGATGTTAAATGATGCATGAGTGTTTAAAAGCATGGACACGATGATTATATGACACGAAACAAGAACATAAAACGCTGAACCAAGACCGTTTGGGTTGAAGTCTCATCGGCACCATGTGTAAGACTGTCTGGGTTGAAGTCCCATCGGCATTAGCCATTAGGATATGATGAAATGAATGAAAAGCATGCTTGACACAATGATGATGTATGGCATGGTTTACTATGGGTTACAACCGGTTTGCATATGATGATTTATATGGTTTTTTGCTTAGATGTACCCGTATACTTGTATTTCGCCGAAGTTGCAAAGTACTTGTGTATGTGTATAGCTTAGTATTGTGAGATTTATATGGTGTGATATATGTTTTCTTGCTTGGATGTGCATGTATGCTTGTGTTCCCGGAAGTTGTGGAATGCTTGTATATTAGTACAACTGAGTTATATGATATACAAATATATATGATGTAGATGGATATATATATATATATATATATATATGCTTCCAAGTAGGAGATTGGAACATACACAGACATTCACATCTATGTAGTATGATTTCACATGTTTATAAAACGCATGTGTTTACCCCATTAGCTACAAAATGTTTTAAAATGAAGTATTATTCAAAGGTAGTTGTTATTGTAAACGCATGGTAGAAAGAAGGAAATGTTGGCTTGTTGTGAAAATTTAATGAGTTTTATACTGATGAGACTGTAGACTCATTAATCCACCTATGTTATCGTGAGATTCTATGATCGCATAGATGTTTCTTTTGTTGTATGTTTGTGCTTCATGGGTCGTAGATCGTGTGCGAGCTTAGAGGTCGTCAAAGGGATTCCTTCGAGTTTCTGTCTGGTGAGGCATTGACTTAATACAAGTCAATCTCTCGTTATGTTGTAATGACTTGTACATTGTTACAACATTTTGAGATGTAATGATATGGAGAAATGATTTAGAAGCTCTAGTTAGTTTATTTGTTATGTTTATTAGGTCACTTCAAAGGCAAAAATTATTACAGGTGTTTTCGTTGCGTTAATCATTTTTTAAGAATGTAAAAGTAGCGTTTCGTGGTTACTTGAGAAAATTTCCTACTTCACCCTTGAATTTAGGTCGGGCGTTACACGCAAGATTTGGAATCCCATAATGATGTAGATGCCATATGGCAATTTAATGATGAATAAACATAATTTTGTCTAAGGCAATTGGAGGTTGATACCCTCGAAGTGATCAATTGGAGGTTCGAGTCCCTCAAAGCACTCAATTTATCCCCTTTTCAATATAAAAACCCTTGGGTTCTTATCACATAAAGATTGGGTTCTATAATAACAAAGTGCAATGTAGATTGCCACGTCCATTTGTATAAGAAGTTAAAATAAAAATTAAAGAGACGTGTTATTCTTACATCATATTACTCTACATCAATTCTATACCAAGACACATTAGGTGTAAGATCCATGTATATAAATGTTTCATATACATAGGTCCTACACCCAATGTGTCTTAGTATAAAATTGATGTAGGGTAATACAATGTAAAAAAATTATTTTTCAAACGATAATACCCTGTAACACTAACAATGAAAATATCAGAGGATGTTGACCGTTGATGATTAGCGCCCGAAAAGTGCTGCTTGACATTCCCGTCTACCTGGAAGGACGCCAGCTAAATTTTGCTATCAGAAATCTCCCACGCGATGCCATGCCATCGAATTCGTAATCAGCAATACTTAAAAGCACTTACAAAAAAGAAAAAGAAAAAAGAAATACTTAAAAGCGACTTACAAAACCACCAACTCCTGATTGCACAAACATGACCTTTTTATTTAACACTTAATCGAGTAGATATGACAATAATGGATACCTCATGCTCTTTCAAGTTAAAACAGAAAAAGATGAAAAAAAAAAAGTTTTACTGTATATGGAGCCACCATAAAAGCTCCACAATACAACAGGAAACAGAGGCAAAAACGTTGACATATGACATCCCAGGATCTAAATTCATAACATGTAAAACACAACTTTCTCCCTTTACATAGCGCTTGGGCAGGGCAAGCATAAGCACAGATCAAGTTATTATTGTCATATGAGGATGCAGCTAAAAGAGCTGCCTAGAAATATGAATGGACCTCACTTGGTCCACCACATGTGGAAATCCTTGCGCCTGTTAATCTTCTTCTGCAGTTGGAGTAGTCCATAGAGTAAGGCCTCAGCAGTAGGAGGGCAACCTGGAACATAGATGTCAACAGGGACAATCCTGTCACAACCTCGAACAACCGAGTACGAGTAGTGGTAGTATCCACCACCATTTGCACAGCTTCCCATGGAGACCACCCACCGAGGCTCAGGCATTTGGTCATAAACCCTGCAACCACATATTTCAGAATGTAACTCAAAAATAGTTGCCTCTCCCTTCAAATATTATAAAGGACAATAACACATAAATAAATGGCCTTCAAAGGAAGAAAAAGGATAGAAATAGCTAAGTGCATTGTGGCATTTGAAGCAAGTTCAATTGTCAAAATGCATCGGATGTCCTGATAACCCTCCCTTACCTCCCCACAAAGAGGGGGCAGGGGGCAGGCAGCAGGCGCAAAAACAGGTACTTAAGTTGGTGTTTGAGAGAAGTTATAACATATTCCATAACTCTAGAGTGGACAAACAGCATCACAAGAAAAGTGTGTTCATTTGCATAATTGAAAGCAATGAAGTCAATGTTGTCTACTAGAAAGCTTAAAATAACAATAAAGCAAGCATGTGTTTCCCATGTAACTAGCTCCTGTAACTGTTTCTTACAGCCCTAAAAGCTGGCAATTTTTTTTGATAAGTAATTTTAGTTTTATTGAAAGCGTAAGGCGCTCCTACGTACACTGGAAGTATACAACAGGAAACACCTAACTAGAACAGGAAAAAGAAGCAAGAAAATCAGCAAAGTTGATGGATAAAGGGTACAAAAAAGCCATCGACTAGAGATACAGCGTATGAAGAAACAACTCTAACACCTCCTCAAGGGAGCTTTCTAGGTTTTCAAAACACCTAAGGTTTCTTTCTCTCCAAATACACCAAAATAAGCATATAGGCACCATCTTCCACGTTGTAGCGCTCCTTGATCTCCCAGACTTCCACCAACAAGCAACTAGGTCTAGCACACTCTTAGGCATGACCCAAGAAATAACAAAGCGAGAGAAGATGTTGTTCCACATAGCGGAGGCCACATCACAATGCAGAAGAATATGGTCCACTGATTCCCCATCTCGCTTGCATAGGCAGCATCTATCTACAATGATTATGTGCCTTTTCCTGAGATTGTCCAAAGTAAGGATTTTACCTAGAGCTGCAGACTATGTGAAGAAAGCTGCCCTCGGGGATGCCTCAGACTGCCACACACTCTTCCAAGGAAAACGAGTTCCTCCAGAACACGTCAAGGAACCAAAATAATTCTTAACCCTGAATACACCTTTCTTGGAAGAAACCCAACTAAGGCAGTCTGCCCGATCTCTATTCACCCTGGTAGAGTGCAAAACCTGAAAGAAAGAGGCCAAAACATCTACTTCCCAATCATGCGCCTCTCTAACAAAGCTCACGTTCCACTGACTGGACCCGCCCAAAATCTCCATATTGTTAGCCACTGACGCATCCTTCACTCGAGCAATACCAAAGAGATCAGAAAACACTTCTTTCAGAACCGTATCTCCGCACCACAAGTCATGCCAAAATCTAGTCCTACTCCCATCCCCCCACCTCATATCTAAGAAATCTGGAAAAAGTCTCCCATCCTTTCCTTATGTACTTCCACAACCCTACTCCAAAAGCCCTTGCAAACTCACGGGAGCACCACCCACCCCACAAACTACCATACTTGGAGTCCACTGCAACTCTCCACCAAGCATCTCTTTCCAAGCCAAAGCACCATAACCATTTTCCTAACAACGCACTGTTGAACAACACCAAATTCCTAATGCCAAGCCCCCCTTTAGAAATTGGGGTACAAACCTTTGCCCAACTCACCAAATGGTATTTAAATTCTTCTCCCATTCCACCCCAAATAAAATCTCGTTGTAGCTTCTCAATGCGAGAGGCAACACACACCGGAATAGGTAACAGAGACATGTAGTAGGTAGGTAAGTTGGAGAGAGTACTCTTGATAAAGGTCACCCTCCCTCCCTTGGAGAGGTATAACATTTTCCAACTAGCCAACCGATTTTCAACCTTCTCGATAACTAAATCCCAAATACGAGTGGACTTGTAGGAAGCCCCCAAAGGAAGACCCAGATACTTCACTGGCAAAGAAGCAACTTCACACCCTAAAATGTCGGCTAACCTTCCCACTTGAACGCCATTCCCCACTGGAATAAGACTAGATTTGGCCAAGTTGACCTTTAAACCCGAAACAGCCTCAAATAAGAGAAAGAGACTCCGCAAATACCGCAACTTAGAGGAGCTAGCATCACAAAAAATCAAAGTGTCGTCAGCAAATGACAAATTTTCATTTAAGCTCCTTCAAGTTCGGTCCAGGTCTTCACTTATTTTCTCCACAACCTGAGTTTGAGTGGCTTTTTTCATTATATTTTTTGTATACTTATGTATCAAAATGCTACCAATAGAGTCATGAACAGCCCAAGCATGTCTTTTCGTTCAAGCATATTTGCCCAACTAAACAACCCAATTTGAAAAGCTTGATTCTATAAAAGCAAGTTTGAGCAACAAAAACCATGGGTATAAAGCCTGTCAAAAACTACTTTAGCAATTGCAAATTGCCTAGGGGGTGCTCAATGGGCCAGTTATAACTGGCCCACCCACCAAGCTCCGCCCAACCACAACGGTATAATGGGTGGATTTTTTTTCCCCATTACCCAAGTTAAAAGCTATAATCGAGTCGAGTCGAACCGAGCTTTGGAATTCCGGGACTGGCTCGTTTATGAGGACCCTTAATCTAGCCAAGCTCGAGCTTGAACTTGAGCTGGGCAAAGAAATGCTTGTCTGAGCTCGGCTTGCTAAAGACTTAGCCTAACTCGAGCTCAAACTCGTGCTCGTTGAAAATGCCATTCGAGTCGGGCCGGGTACTCGACATGCTCGTCTCAACTCGGGCTTAACTATTAAGCCGAGTTCGAGTTCGGTAAAAAAAACCTGATCGAGTCATTATCTGGTAGCTCTGCTAGCCTTGGGCTCGTTATCAACCGCAACGGCCGCACCTCTCTAGTCTGCTACAGGAGCCATGACCCCTACGTGAGAGCTTAGTCTGTGATGGTCATGTGAGTCTCTCTAGGAGGAGAGCAAGAGTCGGAGCTCAAGATTGGGCTGTGGAGATTATGGGTTTAGTGTTCATGTGGGTCATGGTGGAGAATGCGAGATATGAAGAAGGTGAGCATTTGAATGTGAAGGATGTTTAGCTAAGAGAAACGGGAACAAGCTGATATGGGCATCAATATAAGGAAGGCGAGCGTTTGAATGTGAAGGGTGTTTGGCTGAGAGAAACGAGAACAAGCTGGTCTAGGCATCAATATGAGGAACGTGATCATTTTGAGCGTGAGAGTTGGTATTGGGAAGAGAGAAATGAGTGAAAGCTGAATTTTGGGAATAGTAAAAGCAATAATGTGTGGTAGCTTGCGTGAAAGCTGGATCTCAAAATATGCAAAAGGCTTTTGAATGCGTTTTGTGTTTAAGAGTTGTGTTTTGTGTGTGAGGCTTGTGTTTGAGGTTTTTTTTTTTTTTTTTTTTCTTAGAGGCTTGTGTTTGAGTTGATATGTCTGTATGAGAGAGAGAGAGAGAGAGCTTAGACTCGAAAAGTGCAAAAAATGTGATTTGTTTGGATTTTCTTGCTTTTTCGAGAAATGATCGTGGCCAATGAAAATGAAATACTAAATATATGAAATAAATAATAGTTGGGTGAAGTCACTGCTTTGCTAGATGTGGCGGTGGAATCGTACGATCGTAGTGCAAGGCCTACAGTCTGATCTTTGCAGGGTTTAAGTCATATGCGTAAGTCATCTACAATCTTGGATGAAGCGGCAATTGTAGTTCAATCAAACTAACAAAAAGTATTGGCTGTAGAAGTAGAACAGCACATACAAAACAAACTAAATAAGAGATAAACAATTACTTCACCAAAACAACAAACGAAACTTAAAGTATATTAATATATTAAAATGTATGGTGTATAAGTATAATAAATAACATATAATTATAAGAATAAATGCATAATTATTTAATAAATAACACACACGTACACAAATATATATAATAATTAACTATACTTAATTCTTTTTTTATGAATAATTAATACTTAGTAAAAACTAACAATCTAACATATAAATGTATTAATTATTAACTAACTAACTATATTAGTATATAATGTTATACACTTGAGTAATATAAGTTAGTACATACACTTAATTAATACATTTTATACCTATAATTGATATACACAAACATAGTAACATATTAACATATTACCTATTAACTAACTTTCTAACTACTTATAACTTATGTTAATTAACTAACTTAGTTACTTAGTAATATTAGGTTAGTATATATTAACTAACTAGTTAATATGTTAGTTTATTAACTAACTAGTTAGTACGTTAATACTAATACACACATACACAAATACATACATTCATATATAAACTATAGTTATAAATTTTTTTAATAAGAATAACCTATAGTTAACTACAAAATATGTTAGTTTATTAACTAACCGGTTATTAGTTAGTATGTCAATACTTAATACTAATATATAATACACACACACACACACACATATATACACACACAAAATGTTGAGTATTCTATAGTTAACTATATCTACTAAGTCACTTATTTACTTGGTCTATATTAATTAACTAGATAACATGTTAGTTTATTAACTAACTAGTTAGTATGTTATGCTAAAGTAACCTATATAACATATATTACTCAATGACTAATATACATGCTTAAATCAGTTAAGTGTATATAACTCATTTTGATTAATATTTTCAAATATATTAACATATATTTGTGTGTGTGTATATATATATATATATATATATATATACACACACATATATATATGAACGAGTTAACGAATTGAGTCGAGCTTTATACGAGCTAAGCTCGCGAGCCATAAACAAGTCGCCCGCCTGGCCTGACCGAGCTTTAAACGAACTAAGCTTGTGAGCCTCTACCAAGTTTCGTTGAGCAAGTCGGGTATGTATCACTTACTAATCGAGGGAGTTTTTATAGTAATAAGCGGGTATGTACAATACCGAGTTCGAGTTTGGATTGGGTTTAACTAAGTAGGTTGTGGAACAGACTGATTTGTTTACAGCCCCACCCAGGTAGACAAGATCCTTTTTTAAAAACCACTCAAAATGAACAGATAGTTTATTACGGGTATGAGGTTGCGGATATTACCCGCAAATCCATTTAATATTATATAATTTTTAAAAAGTAAAAAAAAAAAAAAAAACATTTTTAACTTCTCCCAAGACCAATAAACGCCATCTGCACACATCAGCTATCATGCATGTCTTATCTTCTCCCAAGAACCAGCGGACACGCCGTTCCTTCACCCAAGACTTTGTAAGCCACACCAGCATGCTTTTCCAGCAGAAATAATTTCCTTTCATTGTCTCAAGACTTTGTCACCCACACTAGTGCATCTTTCCTACATAAATTATTTCCTTCTCATATATGCTTCACACTCTCTCCCTCCTCTCCCACCAAAACCCTAATGGTGTGTTTGGCAACCGAGTGGAATAATTATTCCACTCGGGTTTTTTCTAAAACCCACCCACCCGCATAAAAACCCGAATTTTGAGTCCACTCAAGGTTGTCTTTCAGATTAATGGTGGGACCCACGCGCAGGAAAAGTTGACTAAAAAAACGCGTGGGTCCCACATTTAAATAATAAAATATTAATAATTTAAATCAAAAAAAAAAAAAAGAAATTAAAAAAAAAAACAGAGGGGTGGCTGCCAGCCCCCTTGGGGGAGGCCGCGCGGCCTCCCCCGAGTACTGGGGGTGGCAGTGCGGCCACCCCCGACCCTTGGGGGAGGCCACGCGGCCTCCCCCGAGTACTGGGGGTTGCCGCGCGGCCTCCCCCAACCACTGGGGGTGGCCGCGCGGCCACCCCGACCTCCTCTGGGGGTGGCGCGCAGCCACCCCTTCCTTCATTTTTTATTTTATTTTTTTAATTTTTAATTTTGATTTCAATTATTTTTTTTAAAAAAAAATTATTTATTTATTTTAATTAAATAATCAATATATAATAAATTATTATTATTTAAATTATTATTACACACAACTTTTCAAAATACCAATCATTATACACAACTTTTTAAACTTCCAATCATTTCTTACCATTAAAATATAATATTTTTCAATCTCAAAATTCAACACCCAAACACAATTTTTTACCTCGATATTTGTAAATAGAATTAGAATTCAATTCTAATTCTAAAAATTCAATACCCAAACGAACCATAACTCTCTCTCCCCCTCTCCCAACCCCAAACCTCTCCACCTCAAGTTCTGCTACCTCAAAGCCCCTCGCATACAAAACCCTACAACCACCAACAACAACAAGCTTCCCTCCCAGGCACCATTGACCATGTCCTCGCCACCGTAGACTTCCTCAAGTCCAAGGGCTTCACCAACCCCAACTTCGCTCGTCTCACCTTGCTCTGGCCCCAGCTCTTCTCCTCCACCTTCAAGCCGACCAATGTCGCTCCGGTCTTCAACTTCCTAGCCGCCAACCTCCCTGCTTCCCTTGAGCAATCCCACGGCTTGATCCTCAGCTACATGCATTCTCTTCTCCGACGTTGAGTTTTGTCTTCGACCAACTCTTAATTACTTGAGGCAGCACAATTTGATCTCGCCCAATAACTTGAACGCCCATCTTATGAACACAGCCACAAGTTAAACGAACGGGGCCTAAAAATATGTGTTCACTGAAGCGGATACGGCCGGTCTCCGCCCCCTGTGGACGATGGACGGGCAAAAGGTTCTTGAAACTGTCCCCCTGGCTAGGGCGCAGTTATGGGGCCGGGGTAGGGCTGAAATCTGCCCATAGGGAGCAGTTCTCAGCCCTATAATTGTGCCACAACCTCCTCAAATAACTTTTGAAAATAAAGAAAAATCTAAAAAGATACACAGACCCAGTGAGGCATGATAAATTACTCTATTATGCAGCACTAGGAGGCCTATTAACACAGATATGCAAGCTCAACAATTCTTCAGAACAAGCCCAAACATCGCAAAGCCGAGATCAACCAACCTTAAACGTGCTTAGTAAATGAAACTGCCATACGCATTCTAGATTAACAATTGAAGATATTGAGTCACTTATTATACAGAAAATGCCCAAGGCTATGCATCCCAACTTGCTTAATAATTAGTTACTTTTGTAGATAAAGAAAGTTTTACTAAACCAGTTCGTCGAAAGATATTTGTAAGCCACTACTACTAATATCTACTTTCAACGATTGAAAAAAGTGGACTAGGGAGCCATAAATTATCCACCTTATTCTGAAATCACAATCCCTAGAGAACAAGATCTAGCAGACCCTCTCCATCCCATTTGAGAACAAGATTAACACGAGGGAAGGAGCCCCCATCCTTATCACTTTCTGTCTTTCACGCAAAAATTTCTGTAACACCATTTGACCGTCGATGCTAGCGAAAATGGCAATCGTAATTACAAATAAGTGCCTAAGAAATTAACGCGGGTCATCAAAATTGAATCCTACACAATAATGACATCCTCTTACGGAAAAATTTCCAGCGGCGAAACAAGTGCAAGCCTCAGATCAATAGTTTAAAACCCTAGAAACCTAAACGAACCCAACAATTACAAAAACATAGCAAACTAATGGATGACAAAAAGAAAAAAGAAAATGAAAAAGATAATTTAATAAACCTAATATCCCATACATTTCATTTCCCCTGCAACCAAACAGAAAATTAACCAAAAACAAAAAATAAAAGTAAGGAAAGCCTACTTGCGGAGAGCGGGGGCCATCTTGTTGGTGAGAGTGCCGGCGACGATCATGCAGTCGGACTGGCGAGGGCTGGGGCGGAAGATGATGCCGAAGCGGTCGAGATCGTAGCGGGCGGCGCCGGTGTGCATCATCTCCACGGCGCAGCAGGCCAGCCCGAAGGTCATGGGCCAGATGGACCCCCTCCTCGCCCAGTTCATCAGATCGTCCACCTTCGATATCACAAACTCCGCCGTCTTCGACAGCCCCGCAGGAGAGGCAGAGGGCGGTGGGGGCCGCGCATAGGGAGCGGGGGTGCCGGGGCTGGAGGAAAGCCCAGGCACACTGGAGTGAAGGGAGAGGGCGCGCTGGGCCGAGAGCGCGAGTGGTAGCCGCGTCGAGGTTCGGGTCAAGAGAGCCATGGCCGAGCCCTGAGAGAGACGAGGAGTGGAACGGAGAAACAACAAAGGTTCGACAATGACTATTTTGTTTTTAGATGTTATTTAGGAACTTGTTGGCGTTTGTACACAGTTGAGCAGAATCGGATGCTTTTATTACAGTTTACTAATGTAAAGAAAAAGATAAATATAGAGAGATGAAATAAAAAACAAAGAAACTCCCGAAGTTCAGGGAGAGAAACGGGAGGATGAGAGAATTTTTTTAGTGAGAAATGAAGGATTGAGGTAAATTAAACGATAATATTTACAAAAAGAAGAAAAAAAGAGAGGAATTTACTTTTTTCTTTTTCTTTTTTAATTAAGAAAAGAATATTGTTTTAATTCTCGTTACTAATAGCCTCTTCAGCAATATTATGTAAAATGCCTAATAATAAAAAAGTGCAATTTTCCACTTTAGTTAATGTTTTTTCTATACACGCCTAATAGATTTATTTACTCTTATCTACTTTCTATTAAATATTATTTATCATCATTTGTTTATTATATTATTGTCAATACTCATATTTTTAAACATTCATCCTTTCTAAAGGTGATTTTTTTTTTTCTTTTCAACAATCATATTTTTCCGGCGCTCGTGAAAGAATAAGAGAAACGATAAAATAAAAGAAAAATAAATAAAATATTTGAGCATTTTGCTATAATGATTGCCCAAAGGCTGTTAATCACCGTAACAAAAAAGTGGTGTACATAAGTTGAAGATAAGCTTTTCGATATGATTTTTGTTTCATATTAATTAACTGTACATAATATGTGGGTGTTAGAGCATTTACTGGAGATGGTCTAACTGATTAGTTATTAAGCTATTATATTTGGAGGAAAAGAAAGAAAGAAAGAAAGCAAAACTACACTTTAACAACCGCTGAAGTTTGTTGGGGTGTTATTTCGAGTGCTGTCCAAGTGTCATAAATTGGATAAGCAATTTCCTTTGGGTTCGAGTTTGTTAGAGAAGGAGTCGAGCCTATAATTCATGCCAACTAAAGTATTCGTTGACTACGACGTCACTACAAGCTTGCAAAAAGACTCGAGCCCAGAATCCCAAAAGACAAGAAAGCTCATGTGAATACAATCAATAATCATTATATTCAGTTACAATGGTAATGATAATTATGACTCTAGCAACAACAATGGTAATTCCAACGGTAACAATAAGCATAAGTTCAATGGTAATAATAATGATTATTTCAGTAGTAATGTGTTTAACAGTAATAGCAATGATGCATTCAATAATAATAACAATGATAAGTTCAGCAATAACAAATTAACAATAGTAACTCGCTCAGCAGTAACAATGGTGAGGGGTCCAACAGTAATAATAATAATAATAACTTCATTAATAGTAATAACAATCGGTACAAATGTTAATTGTAATGTTAACAATAGGGTAATAGTTACAACATTAATCTAAATAATCAAATGAAATGAAAAAAAAAAAAAAAAAAAAAAAAAAAGAGGGAGAAAGTGATTAAGGGAAAGGGGGCGTGACTCTATGGTATTGTAGAAATGAGTGACATAGCCTGAAATCGACAATGGTTGAGCCATGCATGATGAAAAATAAAGTATTATTATTATTATTATTATTATTATTATGGTTGGATGAGTTTTACATGAAGCTTTGCTTAAGGTGTTGTTTTCAGTTTTTTTCTCAAATTAAAAATATATGAGGATAATATGGGTGAGATGAGAAATTTCCTCTTTCCCTTTCCGTATGTTATAAAAAATTTAATGGTAATTTTAAGAGCCACATCAATTTTGGGAGGATAAAAGGAGGACAAGGGGATGATGTGTAGCATTACTCTTGAAAACTAGTTCAATTGAACTGGAGAGTATCCAGTTAGTTATAAGTGTAGGGGCTTTTTTGTCTTTTCACATTTTTTTTGAGACAAAAATGCCTATACACTACAACTAATTGGATACTTTTAAGTTCAGTTAAACTGGAAATGATCCTAATACCCTTTAGTAAGAGAAGGAAATAGAGTTTCCATGAATTATATGAAGGAGCAAGATGCTCTATGTCTACGGCAATTTTGTGTCATGGTAGATGGTTACGTTGGGTTGTTTTGTGTTCTAAGGCTTGGGTTCTATTCCATTTTCCCCTCAAGGCTTGGGTTAATCCTCATTATATAAGAGAGTGAACCCATCGTCCAACAAAAGAAATGGAGGAAAAAGGTGAAGCCACACCACATTTTTACCTTATAAAGCAGAAAATCAAGTGGTCTTTGTTTCTCAAAAAATGCAAGTGGCTAACAAATAGATTTAGACTACTGAGGTGCATTAATGATTGAAAATACTTGAGAGGGTGACTGGTTAAGGTTCAAGAAACTAAGTTGAGGTTTGACTATTCAACTTGCTGCATGTAACACTTCCAAGTGAAGATAGTATTCTCGTTCGAATGAATCTTCAATTCGGTCGAACGAACTTTCACAATTCCATCTTTTTTTTTAAAAAATTGTCGTGCAATTTTAACACTTTATCGATCAAGCGCTGACGAGCCCATTACACTCCATCTATTTACACCATAATTTCTTTTTATCTTCATTATATTATTTATTTTCTCTAAACTTATTTTTTAATGGTATTTTTCTACGCGGGGTGCTATAATCTCCACGTAACCGATGTTTGTAAATGCTTTGATAATTGAAATTTCCATTCAGATTGTCTTATTCATCCTATGTTTTACTAAAAAAAAAATAAAAAATTTCATTGGTTTCATGACTCATTATTTTTCTTATTTATTATTTGTAGAAAGCCGCATATAAGTGATGATAATATGCTTGATACAGTAATATGGTTGACTTTTAATAAATATGCATTATTAAATACTTATTATTGCTCGTAAAATCTGTATATAAAAGTCAAAAACTATTTTATTCAACAAAGAAATGGAAATGGACGTGTTTCATTTGATTAGAGATGAAGAAAAAAAACGAAATATACAAATTATATTTTGAGAAATAAAAGAAAACCCATATTTAATATACAATTTTGTTTCCTGTCATTTTCAGTTTAATTTTAAATACTTTTATCAAACAACCTTACGTAGTTGAAGAGGTAAACAATAAGGATGTTCTGGGAAGCATAAATAATTTATACAAAAATACTAGAAATAAACCAAACATAGGAATATCCTATCTGATTTTCAACTATTCGAATGTAGGCTTAGCCATATTCTCAGGAATCTCATGTGGATGCCGGAGCTAATGAGGAGTGTTACAAAAATGTGGGCTCCACCTCATGTGAGAGGGTGGATGTGTATGGAGTGTTTAAGTAGTGTTTTTTTAGCTTTTTCCGGAGATAATATTATTCCGAGAATATTAGATTTTCCATACCAAATGCAACAATAGAGTCAAAGCAAACTTAATGCGATGAGCTATAATTTTGTTGAAATGTTCATGGAGCCAAATTACAATGGCATGTGTATTTAAGACTTGACACTTGTGTGGTAGGTTTTCCCACCTGCCAACCAAATGCAACAATACATGTGTATTTAAGACTTGAACAACATGGAGGCATAGCGGTGCTAAGCTGCCCACGTTTCGAACCCATTATCCATGCACATGCCTATCAAATATCTCAGTCAAGCTCTTAATGAGGCAAGCAAATGAACATCCCTTGGAACTTAAATTCACCCGTCCGGCTTCAATTTGAAGTTAATTATGTTTCAGGAAGCATTTAAATGGACTTAAGAGGATAATGAAATCAGTTTTCTGTGGAATAATTTGTGAGACAAAATCAACAGGGGATCTATAAACTGACTAAACAAGTTTTGTCAAGTTTCGTGAGCTACATTAAGAAACATCACATGAAATAAGGCATCAAAACGAAAACATGGATGGACTATCGCTAACCGAAACAAAATTTATTCGGATCAGGATGCCTGAAATTGTAGATTCTCAAGTTACAAAATTTAAGCTATTTCTAAGCATTGAAAAGCTTACAAAATGTGACATTAAAAATGTGACATGTTATCAAGACAATCAGGAAGAATTTTCCTCTCAAAAGGCTTCTTTTTCACTTTTACAGAAACATTTATTCTTCATAAAACTAAAAGACAATTTTTTACTAAAAGCTTTTTTACAACATAAAGAGCAAGAACCTGATAAAATATACTCAATTCTCAACTATAACATGCCAAATTTTTAATAGGAAGCACTTTCTAAGAGTTTTGATGTCTAAAAAAGACTTAAATTCCGTAATTTGAAAATCTAAATTTCATAGTAGAGAATCCTGAACCAGTTCAGATTCATTAGACATTAAAAGTCCCAAAAAATTCAATAAAATGAAATCAACTAATGAGAAAGAGAGAATGCACAAGGAACGAACTGACGGGCAACCAAAGAAAAGAAACACTGATTATTTATTTATTTATTTTAATTTAATTTTTTTTTTTTCAGAGCAAAAGAAACGTGTGATTTCACAAAAGTAAACTAGACCAGCATATTATAATTTTGAAATAATGGATATGGAAAGTTGCCTTCACCAACACACTCAACCTTAGAAAAATAGACCTATTAAAAGTTAAAACCCACACATTTGGGTTGAAAGGATGCCCCGCAAAAGGTGTTCTATTCTGAAGCCAAATTGAGCATTAACAAATCAGCAAATTCTGAAAGAGGAGAAAGAATGGTTAGAATGTCCGACAGCGACAATCATGATAAAATTTAACAATCCCTATATTTTTAGGTTCAAATAATACAAGGTTGAAGCTCCAGGTATCAAAAAGAATTGATGCACCATAGTATTTCCGTCTTCTAGCTTTAAGTTAGGACCCCATTGGTCTGAAACTTCCAGCACAATCGCGCACCTCTTCTTTTGGTTGCAGAAGAACAAATATCAAATTTTCTTCGACCTCGTAAGAAATAACAAAACAACAATATTGCCTACCCGGCCTGGAGCAAAAGGTTAGTTACTTCCTTGACAGTTTCCACATCCCAAGATTGAAATCGTGAGGTTTGAGAAAGGCGAGATTTGTAAGTGTCAGATATTCTGAAAAAATCGCGCAGCTTCAACATCACCGGTTTGGGGCAGAAGGCAAATCAGCATTTGCCAAAGCAAGCCAGAAGAGCTTTGTCTGGCAAAAGTACATTCTTCCAAGACCATCTTTACGCGTAGTACATGTAAAGGCTATTTGAAGCAGCACAGGCAACTGAGTTCTCGGTTGGATGCCATGCTAGGTGTAGCAACTTTGCGGCGAAATCAAAAGAACTTCCATTAGCATCCGCCCCCGAGGTATCAGCTCCTTTTACAGTTGAAATGGACAAAAAGACGTGCAGAGGCACAAGTCAAACATTAGAACAAGATTATAAACAAAACGCCACAACAAAATTTCCCAACAGATAACTTTCCTGGGGTTCATATTGCTCTTAAAATGAACTATGTACCTCATACAAAATGTATGTCAAACTGAATCACAAGTCACCATCATATGAACTAGAACCTCAACATAATTAAGTCAACCAGGAAATTTAGGTGGCCAATTAACCGATCAAATTGAGCTTAACAAATTCATTGTGTACAAGTCAATGTAATATGGTTGGGAAGATAAAGCTATTCAGCAGTCACCTGTACAAAGTTTCTAGGACTTTGGACTATATTGTATATGAGTTGCATGAGACCAAAGACATACCTCGCCTGAGGACACGGGGAAGGGTGCCCTGAGTTTTAGAAGGCCTTGTTGGTGTTTGGACTTGTCTCCTGGAAATGCATGAAATATATAAAATCACATTTAATAAAGAAAAAGAAGATAATTTTTCCTGACAATCATATAATACTATTAACTCGGATAGAGTACATTGTCAAACTAGTTTTAAGTGCAGATACAGCTCTTTTTCTCATTGTTATACGCCTAAACTAGCCCGATATACATTTTCAGAAAATACCTCGTAGGGTTTTTGCTGGCTTCCAATGTTGTTGCTTCTGTGCTGCCTTCAGAACAACCAAACACACGGAATTGATTGCTGGAATCATAGGAGAAATGTTGCATCAAATGTTAGGGTGCAGAGATCACGAGTAAGAGTTTTACTTATGGCGCTAAAAAAGAATCAAGCAAATATGTTTATAGCAGACCTGTAGGAACCTGTCGCCACATGAAGTCCATCTCCACTTAGACAGCACTCAAATTTGTCGAAGATTGAATCATTTTCATATAAATCACACAGCTGACAAAGTAAAGAACCAAAATAAATTGCATTACATGTTATAAATGTATCAGCTCCATTCTACATCACCAATAATTGATAGAGGCTTTCTGTGGAATACGTCACCTTAGGTCTTAAATATTCATGAACCTGATAAGTTGCAACTGGGCCACGATCCATATTTATGTCCCATAGCTGTCAACCAAAATAAAACCATTTGAGAAAACAAAATGAAAGGAAGTCATTGATGGAGTAATGAAATGATGGAGAAACTTGGAGATCAGAAAGGGATTAACATATATACTCCATTTGGATTCTATTAAGAAGTCAATTTTAATGTAGGTTAGGGAACTACAATACCACTTTAGCAAATTTAATCAGAATAATTTATTACAAATTTTCTCTTATTCAAAATGAGACCAAGTACATTGCTCAAATCATTATTCATTCACAAATTACGCATTGCATATATTGATGTGAACCAAACAGCACAATAACTAAGGGAAAATGATATAAGCTACTTTGAGGGAGCCGTGACCTCCAAGACACCAAAAGATATTCTAGGTTTTGAGATAATACTCAAGTATGATATTTTATTCATTAGGATTACGCTTAAAAAGGAGACAGCTAGGTCATAAGACATAACCATTAGGTCTAGCCGTCATTTACATCATGCAAGAACCCTAGATGAATAATAGCTTCATGTTACAAGGCTAGGTTTAGCCGTCATTGACTTAGACCCTAGTGAGAAAGAATACTCCCAAATAGCCTATAACCTTATTTGGAATATATTTTCTTTATTAGACTAGGAAAGAAACGACTAGCAATTATATGGAGATTATACTCCTTATTAGTCCCTACGTGCTCCTCAAGGCATGATTACATCATCCCTTCCCCCTAACACTGCCCTTGTTCTCAAGGGAGAATTCTGGAAATTGGACTTGAATCATCTCTTGTTCCTCCCATGTTGCATCTGTAGGGGATAGACCTTGCCAATGAATCAATACCTCGGCTTTCTTGTTTCTGGTTCGTGTCTCTAACACAGCTTGGGGCTTTGCCGCTATGGCATCATCCGATCATCTTCCAAAATTTCAGGGAGATGCGGTAGTACTACTTCTTCACTGCCCAGGCGCCTTTTCAGCAAACTAATGTAAAATACAGGATGTATACATGACCCCTGTGGGAGTTCCAACTTGTAGGCAACCAGATTAATTTTTCTCATGACTTTAAAGGGCCCAAAAAATCGTGCCGGTGGGGTAGGTGTTATGGGCGGGGATTGGCTTGTTGGAGAGGGGCATGGTGGAGACAAACTTTTAATTTTTCTCATATGCTCCTCCATCTTTTTGGTAAATTTTTCATTCCTCGTGAAGAATTCTGACTGCATCTTTTCTAGCCTTGCTTGTTGCTCTGCACTCAAGAAAATTTGGAAAGACATGGTAGGCATGGATCGGTGATTGTTGTAGAAACAATCAACCTTGCTTTGATACCACTTGATGTGAACCAAATGGCACAAGAACTAAGGGAAAATGATATAGGCTACTTCGAGGGAGCCGTGATCTCCAAGACACCAAAAGATGTTCTAGGTTTTGATAATACTCAAGCATGATATTTTATTCATTAGGATTATGCTTGAATAGAAGACGGCTAGGTCATAAGACATAACCATTAGGTCTAGCCGTCATTTACATCATGCAGAAACCCTAGAGGAATAATAACTACATGTTACAAGGCTAGGTTTAGTTGTCATTGACTTAGACCTTAGTGAGAAAGAATACTCGTGAATAGCCTATAACCTTATTTGAAATATATTTTCCTTATTAGACTAGGGAAGAAATGACTAGCAATTATATGGAGATTATACTCCTTATTAGTCCCTACGTGCTCCTCAAGGCATGATTACATCATATATATACCATATCAACCATCTAATCCATTTGCTAAAACCGTAACCATGCCCAGTACTTCAAAGATATTTCAGAACGCAGTTTTATGTAACTATGATAAATAGAAGAGACATGTCTGCCATAGAAATTTTCAAACTTCTAGCATACAAATTTTTTCCTATTATCCACAATCATCACAATTGCAAAAACTTCTATACAACATTACATAGATACAACTCCCAAACACTAGTCCAATTCTTCACCCCACCCACCAAAGAAATAAAAAGTATCAAGTCTTGCAAAAGATGTAACACAGCTGACTCATAGCCATGAACTTTTATGCATAACCAGATAGTCCGAAGAATCATCCAACACTTCACAGCTTCATTTTTAGATATGATGCAAACACAGTTTCAACTGATACATTGAAATAGGAACTGAAACAAATAGAAAATATGAACCTTAAGAGTCATGTAGTCTCGACTAAGTATATATCTTCCGCCTTTAGCAAACTTAATATCTGAAATTGAGGCTATTATCTCGGTGAAAAAAGACCTTGAACCAGGCACTTCCTGCTCCTCAAACCTGTACCAGTAAAAAGCATAATAAAAACGAAGTAAATTTTTTCCATAGATAGAACATGCTCGTGCCTACTTGTAAAACACTACTCATGCACCCATACTGAATTGAACTTAAGACCTCACCCTACTTCGCCTTTTTTTAATGACGGGAAGAAATGCTATTCTGACCAAATACTCTTTACTTGTATTCTCATGCTTTTATCTTAAAGATGCAAACAAAAGGTAAGGAAAGTAAGTACACAAAAAACGGACAGAAAGCTTACAATTTGCTATGAGTATCGCACAAAGCTGACTGCCGCATATCAATAAGACGAATTGAGCCCCTTGAGCTACCGTATGTTAATGTGTTACAATAAGTAGGGTGAAACTCTTCTTCTTTTCTTTTTTCTTTGTTTCTTTTGGTTGTAAAACACCACTCACGTACCCATACTTAATTGAACTTAAGACCTCACCCTACTTTACCCTTTTTTAATGACGGGAGGAAATGCTATTCCGACCAAATACTCATTATTTATATTTGGAAAAAATCATATTTAGCCCTTAAGTTCTCATCTAATTTGGATTTAGTCTTTAGGTTTTCAATTTATAAAATAAGGTTCTTAGGTTTTGCCCAAGTTTCAAATTGATCCCTCTATTACTTTACCGTCAAAGTTAACAATTTTTCATTTGTCACATGTATTTCATTTGACAATCTAGGGTTCATGTTAGCATCCAATACAATGTCAATATCCATGTCAACATCAAAGTTAACGGTTTTCTATTTAATGTTACAAATCTAGAAGATTAGGATGACGAAGAAAATGATTTTTGGTTCTAGAGTTGGGTCTTTTCTTTCCTTTTTTCTATAGATGACTTGGTTCTTAATGATATGACATTGATATTAGGTGCTAATATAGACGATAATGCGTCAATTGAGACACCCATGAAATATGACAAACTATTAATTTTGAGAAAAAAAGTAGCAGAGGGGCCTATTTAAAATTTGTGCAAAATCTAAGGATCATATTCTTGAAATTAAAAACTCAATGACTAAATTCAAATAAGATAAAAACCTAAGGACCAAATATGATTTTTCCCTTTATATTCTCATGTTTTTATCTTTAAGATGCAAACAAAAGATAAGGACTGTAAGTAGACAAAACACTGACAGAAAGCTTACAATTTGCTATGAGTATCGCACAAAGCTGACTGCCGCATATCAATAAGACGGATCGAGCCCCTTGAGCTACTGTATGCTATCGTATTACAATGAGTAGGGTGAAACTCTGCTGATGTTATCACCTCTGCACGTGTAAATTCAAGCACCGTGGATACAAATATTTAAATATAGAAAGCTCATTGACCACATTAGCACAAATTATGTATGAAATTAGGTTGACTACATAACTAGAACATTTCAAAATCCAACACAAACAGCTGAGAGAAGAACAGTAAATGAAACATATTAGATGTCATCTCATCCACTCAACCCAGAAAAGGAGAAAAACTTTAGAAAGGGAGGTCACAACTCACAACCTTGCATGACGGGAAAAGTAAATACTAAGCAAAATGGAGACACCAGAAAGAATGCTGATTTATCTACTGAAATGGATTTTTCTTTTTACATTTCCAAATCCTTTGACAACAGTTTAACTAGAAATGATAAAAGATCCACCAAATCATGTAATTGCCACTCAGGATGCCATGAGTTCTACCAGTGAGATCCTCCATGTTTGCAGGCTTCACGTCAACGATATTGAAACTTTGATTGCTAATTTCTAAGTTCCAAAGATTTATTCGCAGATCATCCGCGGAGATAAAAGTTTCACCATCACTACAAAAGAAAAGAAAAGAAAAATTAAGTGATCGGTGAACAACATGAACAGCATAGCTAAAGGAGGCACTTCCAGATATAATAACCAGCCATCACTACTGACATGCATATTGCATAGACGAAGACATCAAGTTAGGCTTAAATCCTTTTTCTCCTAAATAGTGCCTTATAACCATATTGCTTCAGTTTCACATGCCATGCAGAGAAGAAGTGAATCGACTTGCATAACTTGCATCCTTATTGATCAGGAACTCATTAATTAGGTAGAAGGCATATTCAAGTAAAAATACAAGCACAAAAGTCAACATGAATATGCAAGATAATAGAGAAATGCTATACAGACTTGTCCTCAGTTTCACATGCCATGCTGGGAAGAAGTGAATCAACGTGTATAACTTGCATCCTTATTGATCAGGAGCTCATAGAATAGGTAGAAGGCATATTCAAGCACAATACAAGCACAGAAGTCAACATGAATATGCAAGATAATAAAGACATGCTATACAGACAAAGCATTTAAGATGAAAAAGGTTAAAGAAAACATTCTATCAGTAAGCACCTGTTATTTGAAATAGAATTGATATGATAGTCATGTGCATGAGCATAGATTCTTCGACACTTAGCCACAGGGCTTGTCTCATGACTGGTCACCTGAGTGTAACAAAGTTGTTAAGTGTTAAAGAAGCAAATCACATACAACCATAACAAGAAATCATTTAATGCCCTTGCCAATGCTTGAAGCCTGACAACAATGGCATGCTTAATAGCTGCTTAACAATATTATTTCTTAACTTAAAAACCATTTGGTGCCAGAAAATAAGTAAATCAGATTGAATACAACTACCACAGGCAGCCGTAAGGGTGCGACACCCCCAGATGGAAGTGAAGCATCAATGCTCGAATAACCAAAGGGTCTTTCATTACATCCTCCATTCTCCATGCACTGTTTGGAGCTTGCTGATATACGTGAACAAACAACTAGACCATTTCCCATAGCTCTTGAAAGATCCACATTAAAGTCACATACTTTCTTTACCTTCTTCTCTTGGACCTGCCCGGCATTAAATCAATAGCAGCAGAAAACACCACTTATCAGTTTGATCTTAGGAAGTTACAATTCAACAAAATAGACAGTTGATCTTTACAGGACCAGTATTACTCACTAAGTTGTTATACCAATTAGTGCAAGATCTAACTACGCTGTATACCTGCGTGTGTTGAAAAAAGGAGGGGGAAGGTGTTCAAAAGGCTGGGCTCCTAGCTGTCCTATGAGATATCAGGAAATCAAAAGCTATAGGGTTAAATAGCCCACTAGTAGAGACGGCTTTATCAGTGTTATTTAACGAAAAAGGGAGCATTTTATGGTTTTTTCTTTTCCCCTTTGGATAATAATGGTCCTTAGATATATATTCAGATTTTCTTAGGAAACCTAAGACATTTGTCTCTCCAGGATGCATTCTTTCTGATCACCCAGATCAAAGAAAGGCACAAAGTATCCAGCAAATATTGTCCTCTTATGTAGAATTGTCTATCTCAATGCATTAAAATTTATTTTCTAAGACCCAATGCCATAGAATTTTATACTCATCAACAAAAAAAAAAATGCAATAGAATTTTATGATCACCATCAACAATATCATGTACATTATCCAGGCGAGTGCCCACATATTTAACTCAGAAATAACAAGTCCGAACATCTTTTATATTTCTAAATGGGCCCTCATATAGCAGTGACTAACCATAGCATAATAACTGTCACTAAATTTCTTATCAATTTCTTATTTCCTTTTCTTTTTACACATCTTTTTAGTTAACTACCATCTTCAGCTACATTTAGATTATCCAATAGTGAAACAGTGCATCATGAAATGTCCTAGCATCCACACTTCAAGCCCTAAAAGGTGACATGATGATGCCACATCTATAGCATGGTTAGATATGAAGCATCCTCCTTGGAAGCCTATCACCACAGTAAAACCAAGCAAAAAGCCTTTTCGGTCCAAGAAAAAATGTCCATGATAGTTAATTAGATTAATACTATTTCATTTTATTTTATTTTATATTTCGATTTCTGTGACTCAATAGTATTTTCATAATTCTGTAATTGCTGATTGTGGAACATAGTTGTGGACCTAGGGTTTTATTTAATCCATAGACTTTAAGTATGGGATTTAGTCCAGTCCAATCAGGAATTTATTTACTAGTCAAAGTAGATTCCAATCCTCTGAAGAGAAGTTAAGACCTAGGGTCAATATAAGTGCGCCTTTGTACTCCAATAATTCATAATTAATTAATAAAAATGAATACATTGATTTATGGAAGGCTTGTATGTGGAGGGCTTCTTACATTTCTTTACTTTCTAGGGTACTGTTCATGAATACTATTTCCCTCCAGTAAATAGACTCAATCTTACTTTCTTCTTACGAGTAGAATGTTGTATGCCACTGTGGATAGGGGGCTTTTATTAGGTTTCTCGGTGGGGTCTCATCTATTATTTGCGGATGATACCCTTATTTTTTGTGAGGCCAGTTGATCATCTCCGTCATTTGCGGAATCTGTTTTTATGTTTTAAAGTTGTCTCGGGGTTGAAAATTAACTTGACTAAATCAAAGTTAGTCCCAGTTGATTCCGTGGAAGATGTTGGAGGTTTGGCTAGTATTTTTTGTTGTAGGGTGTCCTCTTTGCCTATGAAGTACCTGAATCTTCTGTTGGGGGCTTCATTCAAGGCAAAATCAATAAGGGATGGCATTATTGAAAAGATGGAACGTCGTTTGGCTGGTTGGAAGAGGCTTTATTTATCTATGGGAGGTAGGATCACTTTGATTAAAAGCATTCTTTCCAACTTGCCTCCTTATATTTTATTCCTCTTTCCCATCCCGGTCGTAGTTGCCAAACGTGTTGAGAAAATTCAGCGGGATTTCTTATGGGGCAAAGTCAGAGAAGAGTTCGAATTCCATCTCGTCAGTTGGTCGAAATTTTTTACTCTGATCCCTTTAGGCGGCTTGGAGGTTAGAAACTTGCTTTTGTTTAATCGAGCTCTCTTGGAGAAATGATTATAACGTTACACCACAGAGAGGGAGGCTTTGTAGAGATCAATGGTGGAAGTTAAATATGACAGCATGTGTGAGGGTGCTACTCCAATGCGGTTTATGGGTTCTACGAGGTTGGGGTGTGGAGAATCATTAAGAGGGGGTGGGGGCTTTTCTCTAGATTTGTGAGAATTATGTGGGAGATTGGGCTAAGGTCAGATTTTGGCATAATGTGTGGTGAGGTAAACAAACCTTGAAGGCAGCTTTCTCAAAGCTATTTAGTATTGCTCGCTTTAAGGAGGCTCAGTGGCAGATCATATGCAGTTTTCTAATGACACATTACAGTGGAATATAATTTATATTAGATCAATGCATGATTGGGAGGTGGAGGTGGTTTCGTCGTTCTTTAATTTGTGGTATTCTCTTGAGTTGCAACGAGGCGGCGAGGATAAGATTTGTTGGATCCCCTCCAAAAGGCAAACGCTTGAGGTCAAATCTGTTAATCATGTGCTTAGTCCTCCCACAAGCCCTCCTTTCCTTGGAAGAGCATTTGGAGAAATAGGACTCCCTCGAGAGTGGCGTGCTTTGTTTGGACGGCAACATTAGGAAAGATTTTGGCATTGGATAACCTAAGAAATGGGCATGTCATAGTGATGGTTTGGTGCTACATGTGCAAGAAAAGCAAGGAATTCATTGATCATCTTTTGCTCAACTATGAAGTGACTAGAGATTTGTGAGTTTCGGTCTTTCTTCTTTTTGGGATAGAGTGGGTTCCGCTCCAATGGGTAAAGCAATTGGCTAGTTGGAGAGATCAATTTGGTAGCTATCGTAATATATCAGTTTGGAGGACGGCTCCCCTATTTAATGTGGTGTATTTTTTTTTTTGATAAGTAAGTAGAGAATTTTATTAAAAGCGTAAAGGCGCCCCTAAGCATACAGGAAGTATACAAAAGGACACCAAAAAGCAAAAGATGGGAAAGGGAAAAAACACCCGAAAAACCCAAAAGAAAAAACCCGAAAGACCCCTACAAAACAGCCCACAAAACCCCGATACTAATACATCGCAATAGTCCGCTTAGCCTTGCCCCTACTAGAACCTAACCCTCTAGCATCATAATTAATCGAACACTCTAAGTTTTTCACTTCACGACTCCCTTTAAACTTAGAAGAGGAAACTGAAGCCTCAATGCGATGCTCCGCATCAATACTAGTCATGAAATCTAAAAAGCCCTCCACATTCCCCTCGTGGGATATTCCTAGAGTGTTAACACAAAAGCTAAGATCAATCGCAGCCCCAGGAGAATCACCAGTCGCCTCAACACCACTTCCCCGCAAAGAATTCCCTTTGATCTTATGCCGCTTCCCCATACTATCCCGATGAAAATCTTCCTCAATGGCATCCAACAAAGCCAGGGCCGAATCTTCATCCTCAGCACCATCGGACTCCCACTCCAAGAGTAAGTCTGGAGGAATTACGCCCAAGGGGTGAGGAGAGTCACCTTTCTCTCCCTGATCCCACAAAACAATCTCCCCAGATGGGCTAAACCCTACTGGCCACTCCTGAGATTGGATCAATCCATTCGAGTTAGGATTCTCGCCCTTGTCACCGGTCTTCGATTTGCAATCGCTCAAAGGGGAGGGAACTCTCGGGAGAAGGAACCCGCGCCGAAGACCCACTCCCCCACTTGGCATCGGCAGATTCTGAACCACAGACCCGTCCAAAGCCTGGGAAGTACCCGAACATTGTGTCATCGGCGAACTCAAAGCTGTCACTGCCTCATCAATCAGGGAAATATCCAACTTACTCGCTTTGGCCTTCGATTTCCGCTGATACCTCATGACCGATTTTGTTTCGGACGGGTAAATGGGAGCCCCACTGTCCGCCATCACTGGAAGAGACAAACGAATCCTCTCTCCCAACGCATCCGCCCCCAAAGAGGGAAACTCAAATCCTTTAGGGCCCGACTCCAGTCCCCCACGCAGACCTGGGGTTAAGCCACACACAGACCCTTCTAAACGCATGTTGGGCTTCGCCGCACACACTGAGATATCTTCAATCACCGCCGTGCACACGCTAGGAAGCTCTCCAATATCCGACAACCCTCCATCCATGCCAATCGTCATCTTCTCTGACCTAGACCCATCTTGCCGGGCCAAAACCGGATGAGCGGATAAAGCCAGAGTCTCCACCGGGGAAGAACCCCCCATCAACGACGAGCCTAACTTGAACCCCCGAACGGTAGAACTCGACCCGTCCACGGCTTCCGGCGCCGAAGAGCCCAATCCTGAAATTCCATAGTCCAACCTCGCTTCGTCGAGACCACAAACCTGATCCGGGAAAACCCTCTTAGCCTTCTTGGGGTTGGGCTTAGAGCCCAACTTCTTAGAACCATCCTTACAACGTGGCCTACCAAGCACAGCTGAGGAGATCCTGCACCGGCCCATTTTCAGCCCAACAGAAGAGCTCCTACTCCAGCCCACGTTAGACCCACTCACCCAATCCAGCCAAACTCCAACCTGTTCAAGAATCTTTCTGCAGACTCTGACATCGCTGTCCCTTATACTGCACTTTCTGACTTTTCGAACGTTGAAGCCATCGCCACAGAGGTCTTTCCCCGCCGGAACCAAAAGGCTATTCTCCCAGGCGTAACAGTCCACCGCCTGCCGAACAATCGCGCAAGACCGGTCCTTTAACGGGAACTGCTCCTCGCACCAGGCCGCCTCCTCCTGCGCGACCAGATTCCGGCCACCAGAGGCAGAGATGGTTGGCGTCGAGCGAACCGCCTCCGCGAAAGACAGAGGTCCCGCAGCCTTTCCGAACCAAACCCCCACCTCCTTCCCCCTTGACTTCTCTTCCGGCGAGGAACCACCGAGCCCGCACCCTACCGCAGAACCAACCACTTCTAAAGCCTTACGCAGCTCAGTGATAAACTTGAGCCAACCCCATCCACCCCGCCCCTCAGGAATGCGAAGAAACCCTCTCTGAACGCCCACCCCATAGACCGCTACCTCCATAAACCTGCCATTAATGTTACCTCCAGTGCGGACTATCGTCACCTTCGCCCCCTCCCTGAAAGATTTAACAGAATCGGGCATACCATTACCACCCCTCAGCACCTCCATAGTCGAAACCAGCCAATCGATGCACTGGTTGCTAAGGAGTACCGCACCGGAATAAAATTTCCGATTTTCTTCCACCCTTAGCACTGACGCCCCTTCAATAACCGAGAAGACAAAAGCTTTTGCCTCCACCAGAAATCGTCTATCCATCCCTCACAGCCCAAGCGTGACGCGCCTCAGAGCCCTAGAAAAAGTCGTCTATCCATCTTGACTGAGGGCCAACTCCAGTGAAACGAGACGAACCCTTCAGTCGCACCCAGCAAGACAAATCAGAAGCAAAGAACTAGCGTGACGCGCCTACACGCGCCACCACTAGCAGGGCCGAAAGGAAGGAGCGGGAGGAAAAGATGAGAGAGAACGGAGAAAATTTCAAATTTCAAATAGACGATTCACTCAAACCCATTCTTTAATGTGGTGTATTTTGAAAGAACACAATGCCCAAAATTTCAAACATTGCAAGAGAATGGTGATAGAGTTGAAGGCTATCATGTTCAAGTATTTTTTTGGGTGTCTCTCTTGTATACTCTGTGTACTTGGGTTGCTCCACTCTACGCTTTTAATAAAATTTTAATTATTTATTTATAAAAATAAAAATAAATAAATAAATTCTGCTTTAGATCAAAGGTTGTCTAACTTAGAAGGGTTTAAAGAAACTTTGGACAAGTTGGCTGCGGTTGTTTTGGCCAAGAAACCCATGGAAAAAGCTATTAATCAGGAGCTAGAGATGTCCAAATCAGGTCCACAACCCCAGTGCTTCAGTTCAGCTCTAAGCCCTTTTCTTCATCAAGTTCTCATGGAACAGTCTCATCGAAATGCAACCACAGCAGCTACAATCAGCTCTAGGAACAGTGTAACAGAGTGCTGTTCCAAAAGCTGACTTTCAGAATTATTCTCCCATACAACATGAACGCTTGCAAGGGAACTTTGGAAGGTATGATGACTTAAATAAAAGAGTCAAGTTAGATGTGCCAGATCTTTTTTGGATATTGCATATCTAAAACTATAGAAAGATTGGATACATGGTTTGGAGAGATATTTTCGTTGGTATGACGTTAATGAAGTTAGAAAATGTTTTACTTTGCCAAGGATAAACACAAGGGGACAGCAAGAGTCTGGCAGATTAAGCGAAAAGAGCTATAGAAGAGGAATGTATTTGGAGATAACAAACATGCAAAGAGATGAAGCAAGGCATGATCCGTCACTTCATCTCTCCTAACTACAAGCAGCGAGAATACCTTCAATTTCTCAATCCACGACAAGAGTATATCTAGGGAAGAACAAACTAGCAAATCCAATGGTATTCCCACTCGATTGGATTATACATCGGATAAGAATGTTTTTTGATAAGTAATCAAGATATCATTAAAAAGCGCAAAGCACAACCGAGTACAAAGGAAGTATACAAGAGAAACGCCTATCTAGAAAGAGAAAAAAGAATAAAAAAATCATTAAAACTAATCACCAAACGAGCTAAAACCACAGTTGGCTAAGTAAAAAGAGAATTAAAAAAAAAAAAAAGACTTAAGCTCCTCCAACAACCTCTCTCAGTCCTTGAAATTTCGATCGTTTCTTTCCCGCTATAGGCACCACAAAAGGCAAAAGGACATCAGCTTCAACAATACGACACTCTGAGAGCTACCACCCACCCACCAGCAAGCGAACAAGTCAACCACCAGCCTAGCCATAACCTAGGACAGCCCAAAGCGACTGCATAAAGCATTCTATAGGAACAAGCCACCTCACATAAGCAAGATACCACTATATGCCCCTCTTGAAGCTGAGTAACACCTATCCACACGTTGACATCCCCCACATGCTTCGCATAACACTGCTAGAAATGAACTCCAGTTTAGTTTCCTGCAAACAAATTTTTTTTTGATAAGTAAGAAGAACTTTATTAAAGAAAGCGTAAGGCGCCCCTAAGTACACATTAAGTATACACAGGAACAACCAAAGCTAACCCAAAAAAACCCGCAAAAAATAATGTTCGCTTTCCACTGCCTAATGAGATTTCTGACTCTCAAACGCTTGTCACCCTCATTCACCCTCTCACATTCCAAGAATGCAACTTAGGCTTCATAAGAAACCACTTGCTGCCCTCCCCTTATTCCTGCCACGGCATGCACTGCCACATGATAAACTTTCTAGTTCTCTAACACCTTTCTTGACCGAGTTCGAACAAGAGCCTGATATCTGCCCAGAATTGCTCACTTCAATGGCTACAAACAATGCTAGGAGCTGCTTTTCAAAACCATCATACGAAAGTCCACAAAATGACGAAACTCTTGTACTAACTGAAGAACCCAGGCTGAAGGCAACATCCCACCTATAGTCTTATTATTTACTGCTGGACATTAGTTCAACAAAGTGGGCTCCACCTTCGAGAACATATCCATCTCCATACAGAGCCAAGTAATAATGGCATCACACCTACCCACTCCCCTCGCAACACCCCATCCATCTCAGAAGACTCACTGCCTTTATCCTTATTGGAGGCCTCCTTGGAGAAGAAACCCTCTTCAACAGCGACGGTCCTTGCAAGATGTGAAGTGCAAGCCTTAAGAGGGCAAAACCTCCCCATAAGAACTAGTGTCTCCTTTCCTACTCAGACGAGATAGACTTCCAGGCCAACAACCAAAACCATCAGACCTAACAACAGTGATGATCCTAGGGGGTAAAGAGACTGACCCATCCACACCACAAGTGGGGTCAGAGGGAGGACGAGGGAAGACAATAATCCCCGGCGAGGGCTACACTACGCGCACTACAGCCTCGAGGTCCACCAGCGTACCTCCAGGCTAGGCGAGGTCCATCAGCATGATCTGTCCCGCAAGGGAAACAGAGATCAACCCAGCCAACCCATTGGCCAGATCTGAGGGAGGATGCACCGCGCTAGAAGCCTCTGGAGAGGGCTACGATACGCACTTAACAACCACGAGGACTGACGTCGAGTCCACCGGTGTGCCGCCAGGCTAGGCAAGGCTCCTCCACGCCACGCAAATTCCTTACCTAAGGAAGGTGTCGTTAGCACCCAAGTCCACTCCGACCTGTTCATTCTTCTTAAAAACCCATCCACCCAAGTTCTTACCCATGTGAATTTGTTTTTTTTAATAAGTAATAATGCAACTTTATAGAAAAAGCATAAGGCACCCCTACGTACACAGACAGTATACAATAGAGCTCTTGCAAACCCAAAACTCAAAAACAACAAAACGACCTGTCAAACCCTCCCAGCCAGAAAGCACCACCAACACCAAAATCCACGTGAAACCCAAATCCCAAAAAAAGTTGAATCCCCCGTCAAACACCCAAACTTGCCCCGAAAGCACCCAAACCCAACAAACCTCCCAAAACCCACTAGAAACCCCGAACAACCCTCCAAAAAAACACCCACAAACCCAAAACCCACGTGAGACACCCAAAACCCGAGCTGACAAAAGTTGAAATAAAAAGCAAACCCAGAATACAAAGGAAAAGCCAGAGCTACAGGGAAAAAAAAATGCAATGGCAGTGGCGTGCGCCACGCGCACCGAAGCGGCGTGGAATCTGCCGAAGAAGCCACGGAGAGGCGCGTGTGCGGCAAAAAGGTCCCGAACACCGTAGATTTAACTCCCAAGCTTCAGAAACTCCCTCGGCCATGCACCCGCAGCTGCGCCAATGGTGGGGTAGAGCCAAAACACGACAGAGTCTCCTCCGGGATCACGATGAGGCCTCTGCATCCCCCCACCGCGTACGACACCACCTCCACATACCATCCTAACCTGTTGGAGCCTCTCTGAATGATGAAGGCCTTGGACCTCTCCCCAAACGAATGGATAAAATCCTTCACCTCTGGATTACGAACCAGTGCCTCCACCATGGATTTCAGCCAAGCAACACACAACTTGCCCAAAAAAGCAACTCGGGAAAATCCACTTCTCCATTCCACCAAGTGGACAACAAAACCCCCTTCAACCACTTAAAGCTCAAAAGCTTTAGCCTTAGCATAAAACCAACTTACAAAACCCATCTTCACCAATCAACTCCTAAAAAACACCACCCCACTCGCCCACATGCACCACCCAGCTCCTACTACTAACCAAAGGTAGAAGGCATGCTGAAGAGGTCGCCAATGCAGAGAGTCAGTTCACCACAATCAATTCTCACTAGGATGCTGCCAGATATTTTAAAACTAGCAAGTGCATCCCTCAGATAAGAATGTTATGATTACTATGTAACAGAAAGGTTTGAAGGCACAAATAGCTTCTATTTCAGCCCCTTGTCGCTCGAGTACAATGGGAGATGCAAGTCAGGCTGCATATCAAATGAGGAAGACTCAAGAAAGAAGGTACTACTCGAAGCTATATGGAAGTAACATACAAAATGTGAATAAATCTTCTATTGGCTTCCCTCAAGAAAAGTCTGTGGAAAAGCTTGGGAATAGCTCCAATTTCTCTGCCACTAGGCCATCTCGTTCATCTAACTTTTCCGCTGCATAATGTAACACAAGCTTGAATCTGAAGGAAAAGAAAAACCAATGCTCTAATTGCAAAGTATATCAGCTCAGTGCCCAAATAAGTTGGTCTGATATACTACTGGACAGCAAAAGGAAGTGATTGTTTGTGCGGTGGAAGAAGATATAGATAAAAAGTGGATGGTGTTGAAGAGAAACTTTGACTACTTCTTCGACCTTCACTTTCAACTAATAAAGCTAAAGAAGACGACAGGTTCCTTTCTCATCAAATGTGTCAGCTTCATTTCTCATGGATTATTGGCTTTTGCTCCAAACTTGATAGAGTCGAGTTTTTCACAGAGGGGGAGAATTGATGCGAATATATAGCAAGGTTAAATATAAAGCATCCTCTTTAAAAGCCTAACTAAGGCAAAACTAAGCCAAAAAGCTTTTGGTCCAAGAACAAGTGTCCGTGGTTTGGGGCAATAATTGATTTATTTCGTATTTGAATTTTTTTAGAGTTGATGATATTTTGTAATCCAAAATAGCTGGAATGTGTCATAGTTGTGGGCCTTGTGTTTTATTTTATAAATAAGTGGTTATGTGTGGCCTTTCGTCCAATCCAATTCAGAGTTTGTTACTAATTATACTAATGAAAGTAGAAGTTCTAAATCAATTAGGAGAAGTTAAGATCAAAATCTATATAAGTGTGCCTTCGTACTCAAATAATTCACAGTCAATTAATTAAATGCTTTGATATGTAGAAGGCCCTAATGTCTAGAGTGCTTCTTAGTCTTCTTCCCTCTCTCTGGTACTGTTCAGAGTGTACAGATTCAATCTCAGCTTCTTCTCACCTCTTTTGCAACCCTAAATCAAGCCTTTTTCCGGAACCATATCAAAACCTCAAAAAACTACATGTATTCCCAAGTCTTTACCCATAACTAACCAAAAAAAAAGCCCCAATGTTAAAGACATATCTACCCCTCAGCTAGATATGTCTTCTCGAGATGAAGTTCCTAATTCTATGCGCGCTCAAGATGAAGATAAAGATAAAACCTAGATTATAGGAACTAGTGATAAGATAATATTTTGAATTCAAATACTCAGATTAGATTGTAGTGTTTCATTCCTATCAGAATTGTAGTCTCCTAAACTCATGTAACTATGTTCTAATTTCTCTATATATACAAACAGCCTCTACCAACATTTGGCAAGGCAGCACAAACACAAATCCTTATATTTGTTATGGTATCAGAGCCACAACAGTGACTCACGTCCTCTCTCTTTTTTTTTTTCTCTTCCCAAGTTACGGTCATGTCTGCCTCTAGCCCACCTCCACAACCACCTTCGTTGGTGACCTTCACCAATTTTAATCCTATCAAACTCACCAATGATAACTATCCGGTCTGGCTGCCTCAGATCGTTCCACACCTCAAAGGCGGCAACATATTTGGTTATGTTGATGGTTCCACACCCTGCCCTCCTCCCACTGTGACATCCACCAAAGATGGTGTCTCATCCTCGTCTCCCAATCCGGCCTTCCTCCATTGGAGCATGCAAGATCAACTGCTGCTCGGAGCTATTAACTCAGCTCTTTCGGAAAAAATGCTGACCCATGTTACTCGCTGTGCCACCTCCCGCGAAGCATGGACGACCTTGGAGACCCTCTTTACGTCTCAAACAAAGGCACGCACCATGCAGGTGCATTATCAATTGGCGACTCTTAAGAAAGGATCTTCCTCCATCGCTGACTACTTCCACACATTTCAGACGTTGTGTGATGCTCTTGCTGTTGTAGGTCAACCTCTCAATGACTTTGAGAAGGTTTCTTTGAATTTCATCCTTCCCATTTTTTCTTAAAGGACCGTCGCACGGGGAAACTCCTCCTCCACGGGCCGAATAAACATGAACTCTATCAATTTTTTCCCACAAATAAACATCCCCGTCATGCCATGGTGGGTGAACGTGTTTCTGCTTTTCAATGGCACTCACGGCTGGGCCATCCCACCTTGAAGGTTGTCCGCCATGTCCTTTCTCGTTTTCAGCTTCCAGTTGCTTCTCCAAATGACTCCACTGTTTGCACTGCCTGCCTTGCTGCAAAAAGCAAGCAACTCCCTTTTTCTTCAGCTTCCGGTTCTGCAAATTGTCCTCTTGATTTAATCTATACTGATGTATGGGGACCAGCCCCAGTTAGCTCTAGGTCTGGTGCTAAGTATTATGTTTCCTTTCTTGATGCTTATACCAAATATACTTGGCTTTATCCAATATCCTTAAAGAGTGATGTTCTTTCAGTTTTCTGCACTTTTAAATTATATGTTGAACGGTTCTTTATGACCAAAATAAAAGCAATTCAATCCGATTGGGGTGGTGAATACCGTCCTGTCAATAACCTACTCAAGCAACTTGGCATTCAGCATCGTGTGTCTTGCCCACATACTCACCAACAAAATGGTGCTATCGAACGAAAACATCGACATATTGTCGAAACCGGTCTAGCACTCCTCTCTCATGCTCATTTACCCTTCAAATTTTGGGATGATGCTTTTTCCACTGCATGTTATCTAATCAATCGCATGCCTACCACAGTTCTACAAAATCATTCTCCATTTGAAACACTTTTCAAATGTTCTCCGGATTATTCCTTCTTACGCACCTTTGGTTGTCTATGTTGGCCCAACTTACGTCCATATAATTCAAACAAGTTTCAGCCACGTTCTGTCCCTTGTTTATTCCTCGGCTATAGTCCTCTTCACAAAGGCTACAAATGTCTCCACTTGCCCACAAATCGCCTCTACATCTCAAGAGATGTTATTTTCAATGAATCTACTTTTCCATATACTCCTCCCTCATCCTCCCTTGAGTCAAATTCTTGCAATCCTCGACAACAGCTCTCCCTGCCCATTCTCCTACCACAGTCAGCATCACAGCTCCCACAACCTGTCCTAGAGCCCTCCTCTCCAATTTCCTCTCCCTCTCTGCACTCTCCTTCACTGCAGTCCCTCTCTTCAGCATCTTCCAGCTCTGCTGATTCCCCACTTCCAGCTGATTTTTCAGCTTCTTCAACTCCTCCTTTAGTTCCACCTACTTCTTCCCATCCCATGGTTACTCGTGCTAGAAATAACATCTCCAAGCCTAGAGAGTTTACAGATGGTCGAGTTCGGTACCCCCTCCCGAGAGCCCTGCTTGCCGAGTCCTCTACTGATGAGATTGAGCCTACTTGTCATTCTACAGCTGTGAAGGATAAAAATTGGAGAGCTGCCATGAACACCGAATTTGATGCTTTACTACAGAACCAGACTTGGACCCTGGTTCCTCCTGAATTAGCGTCTAATATAATTGGCTGCAAATGGGTTTTTCGGATAAAGCGGAAGGCTGATGGATCGATTGAAAGGTACAAAGCAAGGCTAGTTGCTAAGGGATTTCATCAACAACCGGGCATTGACTATGGTGAAACCTACAGCCCTGTGATCAAACCTACTACGGTACGCATTGTTCTATCAATTGCTCTGTCCAATGGCTGGCCGATTCATCAAATTGACATACAAAATGCATTCCTTCATGGGAATATTTCTGAAGTGGTATTCATGTCTCAGCCTCCCGGTTTCACTCATCCTCAGTTTCCAGATCATGTTTGTAAACTCACAAAGGCTTTATATGGCCTCAAACAAGCCCCAAGAGCTTGGTTCTCCAGACTTAGTGGTAAACTATTGGAGCTTGGTTTTCATGGATCCAAATCAGACACATCTCTCTTCATCTATAAGTCGGCTGCTTACACTACTCTAGTACTCATTTATGTAGATGACATTCTAATCACATCATCTAAACCATCTGCGGTTTCTACACTTTTACAGACATTGAAACAGGAATTTGCTGTCAAAGACCTCGGGAAACTTCATTTTTTCCTAGGAATTGAAGTTCTTCCAAGCTCCACTGGTTTTATTCTGTCTCAGCATCGGTACATTTTGGACATTCTCAAAAGGACCAAAATGATTGAGGCCAAACCGATCAACTGTCCGATGGCATCTTCTACTCACCTCTCGGCTTTTGAAGGTGATTTATTCTCTGATCCAACTTTATTCCGCAGCACAGTGGGTGCATTGCAATACCTCTGCATCACAAGACCGGACATCTCATTCTGTGTGAACAAACTTGCTCAATTCATGCATAATCCCACGGATCTACACTGGCAGGCTGTAAAGAGACTCTTAAGGTATCTCAAGGAAACAGTTCAGTATGGTCTTCACTTCTACCGTGCCCCAACAGCCTCCATTGAGGCCTATTCCGACGCAGATTGGGCTGGAGACCAAGATGATCGTCGCTCTACGGGTGGATATTGTATTTTCCTTGGGAAAAATCTTATTTCATGGAGCTGTCGAAAGCAACACACTGTTGCACGCTCCAGCACCGAGGCCGAATACAAATCCCTAGCAAACACTGCAGCTGAACTCTCCTGGATTATGTCTCTATGTTCTGAACTTGGGCTCAGCTTTACACGTCCTCCTACACTATGGTGTGACAACATCGGAGCTACTTACCTATCTTCAAATCCAGTTTTCCATGCACGAACAAAACATGTCGAAATTGACTTTCATTTTGTTCGAGACATGGTTGCTAAGAAGACCATCCGCATTCAATTCATCTCCAGCAAGGATCAACTAGCGGATGTTCTCACCAAGCCTCTCTCCTCCGCACGTTTTGCTTTCCTTCGTACCAATCTCAACGTTCTCCCTATACCGTTAAGATTGCAGGGGCATGTTAAAGACATATCTACCCCTCAGCTAGATATGTCTTCTCGAGATGAAGTTCCTAATTCTATGCGCGCTCAAGATGAAGATAAAGATAAAACCTAGATTATAGGAACTAGTGATAAGATAATATTTTGAATTCAAATACTCAGATTAGATTGTAGTGTTTCATTCCTATCAGAATTGTAGTCTCCTAAACTCATGTAACTATGTTCTAGTTTCTCTATATATACAAACAGCCTCTACCAACATTTGGCAAGGCAGCACAAACACAAATCCTTATATTTGTTACCCAACATACCCAATTTTACTGCCGCCCAGAATTCTTAGTCCTTCATTCTAAAAATCCACAAATTCTTCTAACCCTAAGCCTGCCACAAACACCCCTGACAGAATTCCTAAATTTTCCTATGTCACATGATGCAAGCATTTCTAATCTGTGGAGTAATTATAATACATGTATCACATTTTAGGAATGTAATTGAGAAGTGCAATTCATGTAGAACTGAAAAGTTCAAAAAACTCAAAAGTGCTTTCCCTACCTTCCAAAATTTGATAGTTTTATCGTTGGTAGAGAGAAGAAACAGGGCACCATTAGCTGTGTGGCACCATCTAATCTTGTTAATTTTCTCCTCAATTTCCAAGCTCTTAAGATAGTCAAACTGAATTTTGAAAAGGTACAAAAGGCAACAAAAATGATTAAATACACATTCCAGCAAGGAGGCTATAACTATATGCAAATAAGCAATAATCATAACTAGCCAGTAGAAGAAATACCTCAGGTTCATGGCTCTGAAACTCAGTTCTATAGCGAAACTCAGGATGCCTACTGATTAAATAATCTGTCCTCTCTAGATCTCTTCGATGTCCATAATGCTACATATTTTATGTTTATATCATTGAATATATTACGAGATTGTAACAAAAAAAACATTTATGGCAAAATACTCTAAACAAAAAATTACAAAATCAAACAAGTAAGCATCACAAACTTACATCCTTTGTATCATTTCTTTCAAATAAAACCACCCGACCCCCACGATCTCCAGTAGCCAAGTGGTCCCCAGTTCTATCAAATTCAATAGCAGAAATGATATCGACTGCAGATAAACAGTCATCATGTAAACAGGTCAAATTAGTAATACCCTCAAACACTATAGCCATTCAGGTAAAAGAAAATAGAAGAAGAATATATTCAAGCAAAATTATCAAGTGAACAACGCTTGTGACACATGATACATTCTTTGGTTTTATTCCAAATAATTCTATTTCTAATCCCTTTTAACAAGAAGGGTAAAGGGAAAACCTTACCAATTAACTTGTAGGGTTAATATCCACCAGCACCAAACTTTACACCCAATAATTCTAGTGATTGTAATAAACTAAAGAATTTAGTAAATAATTAACAGACCCAGACCATCAAGCAAGATCAAGGACTTAACACCATTTACCCAACTACTCAGCTGCTTCTAGTCTTTTAGCTCAGATAATAAATCCATTTTGTGTCAACTTCATCTGACTCATGAGTTTGAAGAACTGCTTTGAAATATTTATAACCCCATGTCAACATGGTGGTAGCTAGCAAGTGGAAAAATATACAAAAATCCTGGTCTGACCTGGTGACTTGGCCTCACAAGGTTACTTAGATCTAAATAGGGTGTTGATTTTGTCAATCTGGCCAGCAATTTCTTGCTAATATTCTCCATAAAACCTCTCAAATTGTAAATCTATCATACCAGCTAATATCTTAACTCCTAATCCTTAATAAGCTGTTCTTCTATCCTGAATCTCTACAATATTCCAATACAAAAATCCTAACTAATACTGGACACTCCCCACCAAGTAAGAGTGAATTCCCAGCCTTAGGAAGCCAAAGGCTGTTACATATTATAAACATATAAATAACTTTAATAACATACTCTCTTTTTTTTCTTTTTGATAAGTAACTTTAATAACATACTCTTATAAACAAGAAAAGTAAAAAAACCGCTGCATACGCCTCATGCATGAAGCCTAGTGTTTCTAATGTGCACATATGTCTTTTGCAGACAGCTTATGCTCAGTCAACAAACATAATAAGTCAGCCATACAGTCATACACAAACCACACCAATTATCAATAGTGACCTTTTGACAATGAATTTTCCCATAAGAAACCAAATTAGAGAGTCATGAATGCATTTTCAGTAGTTTAACGACCAAGTTAAGCCACAAATCCTATCATCACAGTAAAATCGTGAGAACGCCCATCTGGCGATAAACCAGGAGCCATTCGGATACAATGACGACAGCAGATAACTAACTTTTATCCTCAAACTAAAACCCACTCTATCAGTCAAACTCGCGTAATACGATTCTAGCATTGAATGCATAAATCTAGCTCACGAAAAAGGGATATTGACAATTAATTAGTAACTTAACAGAATAAAACCACATTAAGAAACCAAAACAATCAAGCCCTAACAAAAATCAAATCGATAAACTGAAAATCGGAATTGGAAAACCGAACCTTCCTGAACGTCTTCCCCGGCCGCCCGTTCGCCGAATACCTGAGAGAAATTCCACTCCAGCGGCTGCGGCGCCCCCGCCGCCGTCACTGGCGCTCCCTCGTCTCCGCCGATCATTTCTCTTTCTCTCTCTCGCTCGCTCTTTTCGGCAAAATTCGGAACCAAATTAACAATGAAATCAGTAACGAAATACGCAACTAAAATGCATAAACCAGTCGATCTGAGACTCGGATTTTTATAGGAATCTCACGGACTAAGGAAATGCAGTCTCGTCCTTCATTATCGTCCTCTCCAACCATACGTGTACGGACACGAGCGATGAACAAGCCTCTCTCTCTCTCTCCCAAGCTATCACTATGAAATTAACATCGATGAGATTTCACTCACCTTCTCTCTCTCTCTGAAACTCAATCTGTGTCTGTGTCTCTTTGGGATGAGAATCGATGAGAATTTCTCACGCACGAACACTCTCTCTTTTTAATTTTTAATTTTTAATTTTTAATTTTTAATTTTTAACTTTTAACTTTTTTTCTTTTTTCTTTTTGTGGATGATGACCAGCCAATGAGGTGACAAAAAAATGAGAATGGAAGAGAACGATCGAGCAGCGAAAACGTCGTCGCTTTAAAGGGTTTTTGGCGGATTGCGTATCTCTAAATAAGTATAATTATAGCAAATCTCTTGATTTATCACTATTATTTATTTATGCTAGTTTAATATTTATGTCGGCTAGTTTGAATGGAATCAATAGATGGGTTAAATAAAATAAATAAATATATATAATTACGCAAATCATGGCAGACAGACGGGATGGAGGATGACGATAAGTTGTTCCACAGATGGAAATTAATGATGTTAAGTCGCTGAAAATGACAGACTCTGGCCCTACTTAAGCTTTATGGATGAGTATGGCGTAGATTACAATGATCTTTTATTTATTTAATCCCTGATTTTATTTTTTTATTGGACTGGTGTAAATATATCCCGATAAAGATGATTTAATGTTGTTATATTTAATAATGAAAATGATGTTATATTATTAAGAACGAGACGTAAATTACAATGGTCTTTTATTTATTTAATCCCTGATTTTTTTTTATTGGACTAGTGTAAAGAAATCCCGATAAAGATGATTTAATGGTATTATATTTAATAATGTAAATGATGTTATATTATTTAATGCAACAACATTAAATTTTAACTATATAACAATTTATTTCAATTTCATTTAAAATGATCATATCCCTTCTTTCAAAATAAAAATAAAAATGATCATATTCCTTCTATGAAGAAGGATACAAATTTATTACAAACTCCTACAACTCAATCTCTAAGGAATGACATGTATTCTTTAAGAAAAAAACATGTATTCCTTGCCCGTTAAAAAATATATGTCATTTTTTAAAAGCCTAATAGGATATATTTGATTATTTGTATTGCTTCATAAATATGTGTTTAAAAATAGAATATGTTTTTAGTACAAACTACAAAATCATTCAAGAAGAAGCAATGCTAGCAATCAGCCATTTTTTATCAAACAAAACACTGCAAAAACCATCTCTTTTTCTTTTTCCTTTTTTTTTTTTTTTTTGGTAAAGACATTAGAACCCTCAGCCCAGAGACAGAATGATGTTTATCTAGGGAATTCGATATAATTTTAAAATAAAATTTGATGGCCTACGGGAAGTCAGTCCCTAAAAATATGTAATTTTTTTGTGTGACTTTTGCTTCTTCTTTTTTTTTTTTGGAGTAATTGATTTTATAATAAGAGACTACTTTCTTCTTCTTCTTTTTTTGTCGATTTTTGTGGTCAGGAGATTCTATAACAAAAACAAAAATCCAGAGAAGGGACAAAATTTGAAATAGATAAACAGAAACCAAACTAAATATATCTCTATCTGCACTCGACATTAGCCGATCTTACAATTACAAATCAACATGGAATTTCACTCATTTCCACACCAACTACACAACTTTGCTCGGTTCTTAGCAAAATTCATTAACTTGTGTCTTTAAATTATGAGTATAAAATCTATGATTGCAAGTTTTTTTATCCAACAATACATAATCTCTGACAAAAAATATTAAGATTTTTTTTATTATAATGGATATGAACTTTGGTTAAGATGCTACGATGATATTTACAAAAGTTCCGTTCGATCGAATCGTTTAGTATAAACCCCTCAAAGAATTTCTTACCTCACATCTTTACCTTTCCATTTTTCAATTTTTATTTAGGGTTAAAAACCTTATTAGTACCTGAATTTTGAAAACTTTATTTTTTGGTACCTAAGTTTCAATTTGCATTATAGATGATACCTTAATTTTGAGAAAATATCGAATTGGTACCTCTGTCAAGTTTTTCATCCAAAAACTAACGGTCTGCCATGCCAATGCCACTTAGCACCACTAAGAACACGATATGTGTTCCTTGCGACACATCAGTACCCACATAATTGCCAAATCACCCAAACATTTCAACATCACATACCCACGTCATTTACTGATTTTGGGGGGAAATTATTTTTTGTAATTAAAGAAATTTAAATCTGTAGAACAAAAACAGAAAGTGTGAACCCTAAATCCCTAAATCAAGAAGTGAAATCTCTCGAGCTCTCTCCCGAACTCTCTCCCAAACACAATCAGACGAAGTCGGCCGGTGTTTTTGGAATTGCAGACTAGCCGATTTCATCCATTAAGTCTCCCGGATGTGAACGGAAGTTGGATGACTTGCCTAGCTCAAACATAACCATCTCCAGAATTTGCAGTAGATCAGCCGACTTTTAGCTCCCTGTTGAGAAGACTACTCTTCTGGACGAAATGGCTTCTTGTCGCACACGAGATTCCAAAGGGAATGTGGTGTTAAGAAGGTTGGTTCTTAGGCCAAAAAAATTTGTAATTTTTTTTTAAAAAAAAAAAAAAACATGCTTTGTTTGAAGATTTAGACAATTTTTTGTTTGTTTTGTGTTTTGTGTTCTTTGTTCCTTGAAGTCATCATCCAGATCGTCCTCGGTGGGATGTGTTGACATATCATATTTCTGTTTCAATGATTTACCCGCACCATTGAAGACCCCGTGGACTATAGAAAACCCTGGAAGAAGATTTTGGGGTTGCACCACTTACAACTCAAGAGTAAGCATTTTGTCAGAATTATAGTTAGTTTGAGTGAGTTTTTGCTGACTGAATGCTATACTTCAACATACAGACAAAAGCTGTATGCAAATTTTTCAAATGGCTGGACAAGCCAACTTGTGCAAGAGCTGCAGAGGTCTTAAATGAGATTACTAAGAAGCTTAACAAAGTGGAGGATGCAAATGGTACCTTGGTAGCAAGGATTAAAGATTTGGAGAATGAAAATGACAGTTGCATGGAAAGGGTTAGGCAATCGCAAAAGGAAGATGATAAACAAATAGAAATCATCAGGTGTCTAGAGAAGCAAAATGACAACTATAGGGCAAGAGATAAATTTTTTATGTATGCTTTGTTCTTGTCATGGTTTACCATGCTGTTGATTGCTTATGTTGCACTTATGAAATGAACTGTAGTTTGAGATATGAATTGTAGATTATGTAGTTTGTATATGTATGGGAAGTATGTAAGTTTTATTGATGGAGTTGCTGGTTTGAATGGATTCCTGTGTATCACATTTGATAACTAACTTTTGTCATATTATCACAATAGGTACTTAGAGTTTTGAAATGTATCACAAATGATACCTAAGTTTTTAATCCGTATCACCAATGGTACCTCAATATGTTTTAGTCTACAAAATGTCCATAAATGCACTAATTTGTCAACAAATGTACATTCATGCACTAATTTTGGTCACTTCATATATATCTCAATTTGATCAATTGTTTTTTAAACGACATCATAGATGGTACCTAAATTTTGAATTTATATCATATGGGATACTTCAATTTTACATATGTATCGCATATATACCTTAATATATTTTTTAATATGGTATGTCAAAAAATATCCCTTCATGCACAAATTTGTCAACCTTTGCCCTTTCATTCACTGATTTTTTGTGACCCCAATTTGTTCCATTGTTTTCTAAATAGTATCACAGATAGTACCTCAGTTTTGAACTTATATCATAAGTGGTACCTCAGTTTTACATATGTATTACAGATGGTACCTTAGTTTTGAATTTATATCATAGTTGATTCCTCAGTTTTACATATGTATCACAAATGATACTTAAGTTTTGTTAGTTGTACCATAAGTAGTACCCGTACACAATATGTTTTTTTTGTTTTATTTTGAGTATGACTTGTCTGTACATCAACAATTATGTACAAATATGTACATCAACAAACATGTACAAATATGTACATCAACACAACATCAATTTATCACAACACAACTAGGATACACATATCGAGCTTGTTTGATAAGCTACATAACATTACAGAATAGTGGTTAACACAATTCACAATTTTTTATTTTATTTTTACATTTTCCAATAACAATCAACATCCAAACATCTCACTTTTTTCACTTTTTATATCACATCAATAATTTTTTATTACTATTCAAATAAAAAAATTCACTACAATACAAATTTTTTTCACTTTTTTATACAAATTCTTTTTATTTTATATCACATCACCACTTTTTACTAATTCCAAAACTAACAACCCACTACTCTGTTCTGTTCTGTTATTTGCCAAACAAGCCCATCAATACAAATTTGTCAACCTGTGCCTTGATTTCAAATAACATGCTTAACAAATAGGTACATCAACAAACATGTGCAAACATGAACAAAATGTGCACATGTGCACATCAACACAACAAGAAGTTCTTACAACACAACTAGGATACACATATTAACACAAAGTTTCCAACCTGTGCCTTGATTTCAAATAACTTGCTTAACAAATAGATGCAAATGAATACATCAACAACCAGTATGCACCCAACAACATAAATACATGAACAAAATGTGCATCAATCAAAATATGCACATCAACACAACAACAAGTATGTACATCAACAATCGAGATACACCCATCAACACAAAATGTGACTTGTCTTTGTCTTGTACATCAATATGTTTGTGATTGTGTAACTGCTTCAACTGGCTGTGATCCACCTCGCTACAACCCAACCAAGAGATAAGCCAATCAACAAGTATTAAAATAACTATTAACCAGCCCACTTAGGGTAAAAAAAAAATAGTAAGTGGCTAACCATTGGTTGCCTCCTGTTTACAGAAGATATTCGTCTTTGTCTTGGTGTTCGAGGTATGCTTGCCAGTTCACCTGATGGACCTGCCACTGATGGCTCTACATCTGATGGGGCAGATGGTCCTACACCTGATGGCCCTGCATCTTATGGGGCTGCCCCTGATGGAGGTGCATCTGACGTGCCTGCCCCTGATAGCCTTGCATCTGATGTGCCTCCCTGCCGCATATTTGACAAACACATCAATATACAAAAATATTTTCACTCAACCAGGAAATTGAATATTGTTTAGCATCTTAGGAAGAAATAAACTAACAATATCTGCCTTCATTTTCCTAATCCGTTTAGGATACTTCCTCCTGCCTGCCCCTGATGGAGGTGCATCTTACGTACGTGCCCCTGATCGCCTTGCATTTGATGTGCCTCCCTGCCGCATATTTGACAAATACATCAGTATAGAAAAATATTTTCACTCAACCAGGAAATTGAATATTGTTTAGCATCTTATAAAGAAATAAACTCACAATATCTACCTTTGGTTTCCTAGGTCCGTTTGGGATACTTCCTTCTGTCTGCCCCTGATGGCCATGCGTCTGATGTGCCTACCCCTGATAGAGGTGCATTTGATATGTCTGCACCTGATGGAGGTGCATCTGATGTGCCTACACATGATGTCATTGCATCTAACGTACCTCCCTGCCGCATATTTGACAAACACATCAGTATACAAAAATATTTTCACTCAACCAGAAAATAAAATATTGTTTAGCAATTTATGAAGAAATAAACTCACATTGTCAGCTCCACATTATAATCCCGGCGTATCAATTCCCTCAACGCCCTAGCCTTAAAGTCTCTTTGGTCCTAGAAAAGCTCTACATATCGATGTGCAACCCACTTTATAGATGTCTTCTTGTTGTGGTAATTGATGAGTGCCAAAAAGTATATATTTGGACCCCTTAATTTACATTAGTTAAACCTTTAGCTTTATTACTTTCTGATGTTTTGGTTAGTTTTAGTGTTTTTGCGTTTTGCAGGGCAATAAGAGAAAAATGACAATTTTCAAGACAAAAATACATAGAAAAGCTGGATTTTCGGAAGTGCTGAAAAAGTAGATCGATCGAATTAATATTCGATCGATCGAATTTATGCGGAGCTGAAATTTCAGAAACCTTAGCTAACTCTATAAATACCATTCTTTTCTCTTTTGATCGAGATGAGGCCGCTTAGGAGTGCCCTAGGGGCCGATTTCACTATATCTTAGGGTTTTTTGGTCGATTTTGACCTAGAACTTCAATCTTTTGTAAGTTTATTCGTTTTTAATGCATTATTGTAGTTTATTTATACTTTCTTTGTTCATGTCTAGCTAATACTTTTATCTAGGGTTAAGGATGAAACTTCACCAGTGAATAGAAACTGAGTTTCATGCTTGTTTATGCTATTTGAGTTTATGGGCTTGATTTCTCATTGTTCTATTTCGGTTTTTGAGATTATTTTTGGATATCTCTTGTGATTTCCGGATACAAGTGATGATTTGATATAGTTTCATTAAATTGATGGCTTAGGTTTTCATGTATGTTAGATATTCATTGTGTTTCATTCTATGGATACATTTGATGATTTAGTTGAAACTAGATATCTTTTGTGGTTTGTGGAAGAATGGATTCATTGAATGATTTAAACTATTTTTGAAGCAAAAGTAGAACATACCTAAGATTGGTTTGAAAGAATTCGAAATATGTGTGATGAGCATGAGATTAGGTTGTTGTGATTTGGTGAGTGTGGATTCCAAAACCCTAGACCCCTTTATTTTCATTAATTTTTTTATGTTTTCTTTCATCAGAAACCCATAAATTTGGAACTAGGTTAAAATAGGATTAGTTTGAATAGGGATTAATTTTCACAACACAATTTCTCGTGGGATCGACCTCGCACTTGCATAACGCTATATTGCAAACGATTCGTGCACTTGCGAGTATTAAAATTTTCACAACAGTAATGGCTGCCACAGTTATGCTCAACATAGAGAGTCTTGATCTGAAAATAATTTCTACACAGAGGAAGCATGTATTTTCCAGGGACAATTTTCCTTGCAGTGGGCGGTGACCCGTTTTTTCTCGTTGTGTAGATACTTGTAGTCAAAGTTATTCTGCACTACAAATATTTGCAATGCTTCCTTAAAATCATTCAGGTTGGCAAACCTCAACCCTACACTCACCTCTACTTTCTGACTCCAGTCCCACTTTTTCCTCCATTCAAGATATCTTCTCCTACATTGTACAGGTGACCCTTTACTATCTTCTTCTTCGTTGTCTAGACTGTCAAAGTTGTCACTGTCATATGAATCCATATTCGGGTCATTTGCTGCATCAACTCCAATTCCCGCTTTAGAATCTCTACCCCACGTGTGAAACCAGGTATTTGTGTCATCCCTGGGTTCGCGTAGGACATCATTTTCCATCTCTACAAATATGTCCTCCTCCTTGCCATCTGTCAATTCAAAATCACTCAACTCAATGTTCTCCTCCTCCTCATCCATCTGATGTGGTGGCTGTAGGGGTGGCTGCTGCACTACTGTGACAAATCCTCCCCCACATAGTTTATTTCAACTTCTTAAGGAGATTGGGTTAAAAGCAAAACTGGCTTTACCACTTCAATGGGAACAGGTTCTTCATGATCCACAAACAAGTGCAGCTTCTTCCTGCCACTATTCAACAACCCTTTTAGCAGAGTCACAAAATCACAATCTGTAGTAAGATTGTGTATCTGCTCGTTGTTTTCGTCATCAAACTTGTAATACATATTAGGTATCTTGTTGTAACCATAGTCCAGATAACACTTCAGAATGTTGGTCAGATTACAGAAGTTGAACCGGTATGCATCAACACCGGCTATTGTCAATATGTCTCCCCCAACATAAGTCATCATGTGTCCAAACAGTAATCCATGATGATAAACAAGTAGCTAAAATATTGGATCTGCCATTTCTGCACCCTGTGAATTAAACAAAAAAAGGATCGTCAAACTCTCTTACGCGATACTAAAAATTACATGGGCTAAGTATAAATTCATAAGCTAAGTATAAATAATAGAAGTCTATTTAAAGTTACATTCTGCACACCCATTTCACAATTCAAAACAACAACAGCCAATGTGGTTATAAGTAGGAATCCATTTAAATATGAAAAATATTTGGTTACTTTTCATCTCTTCTCTATCTCTTGGCCCGAGCTGCCTTCACAATTTAATTTGAAGTACCAATCTAATTAAGCCAATACCTTATACTATATAAGATGCATCATGCATGTGCTCTCAATCCATGTCCACATTGACAGTTTTGTGGTCGATTTTCATTAATTGTCAAATCGTTTTTCTTTGCAACACATATAAATTTATAGTAGCATAAATTATGATATATTAGTGTCTGAGTGAGGACCCACAAAAAGCAAGTAATAGGGGTCAAGAAAAAAGCAATGAGGTATCTCAGTGAGAATCACAAAAGCAAGTCCCTTTTTTGGGTTCCACCACTACCCTATTAGTGAGGACCCTTTCTAGATGTGCAACCACAAAAAAACACAATAAAGAGATAAAGACAAAGACATGCAATTAAGTAATACATTCCAAAATGCAATGCGCTAGACAACAACCCAACCGAACTGGTTTTTGGTTTCCTTTGCCCAACAAACGACAAAAACACGTGATGATGGTCAAGCCCTACCCAACTTTATACCACTTGCAACAACCAAAAGTTTCAGTTTTTATAACCTCATCACTTTGCCCAACAACCAACGAGCATTTGTTTCAAAAAAGAAAAAAAAGATTCAACCGACAATCACAATATACAACCCATATATATAGCACAAAACAAACTTCAAACAAGTCCTCTAAAAAACAAAATGGTGCTGCAGCAAAATACTTCGGAATGTTGTCAAAATGGGCCGATTTAATGAGTGAAATCCCCTTTCTTCTACGTTCGGCCGAGGTTAGGTGTGAAATCAGCAAGAATACGTAGCAGTTACCTTCCGGCTGACTTAAGGGCGAAAATCGACCGCAAATTTCTGATACAGAATGCCGGCCTGCCAGTTCTATGGATTCGATGGGAGAGAGTTCGGGAGGGAGTTTAGGGATTTTAGGGTTCTTCGTTCGTCCTCTTCTCTTCCACAATTTTTTTTTGAAATGACCGACGTTTCTCTTCAGTACTTCTACTTTCAATTTTTTTTTGAAATATTTTAGTTTCAGATTTAAATTTCTTTAATTACAGAAAATAATTTTCCCCCAAAATCAGTAAATGATGTGGGTATATGATGTGGAAGTGTTTGGGTGATTTGGCAATTATGTGGGTGCTGAAGTGTCGCAAGGGACAAGTGTCGTGTTCCTAGTGGTGCTAAATGGTAGTGACGTGGTGGGCTGTTAGTTTTTGGACGGAAAACTTGACTGAGATACCAATTTGGTCTTTTTTTCAAAACTGAGGTACCATTTGTGATGCAAATTGAAACTCAGGTTCAAAAAAATAAAGTTTTCAAAACTCAGGAACCAATAAGGTATTTAACCCTTTTATTTATTACATCTTTAGAGGCTTGATGCACAAATTTTATTAAAAACTAAAAATTGCAAGGTTGATGATGTGGTGCATGGTGAAAAGTGAAACATTTTGACCAACTCTTTAAAAGTAAAACCAATTCGTTACCAAAATCTTTGTGTTGATTTGTTTTGTACTTGCTTTGATTTTGGTAATTATTATCATGGTGTTTGGATTAAATTGATATCTTTGATAATCTTAAATTGTGTAATAAGATTTAACTATTCATGATTGTTATAACTTGGGGTCACAAAATGAATTTTTCAACTAGAATGATAGCTTTGATCCACTTTTTTTAATTAATTTCTTGAGTGTGATCCTTAAAAATTGTTGTCATAGCTCAATCTATATCCATGTCTGCCACGCTTTATTTGGTGGCAACAATTATGCCTATTGGAAGGAGCGCATGATAGCGTTCCTTAAGTCATTTGATGAATGAGTTTGACTTTCTGTTGAAAAGTATTGGATTAAACCAGAAACCAATATAAATTTGTGGTCTAAGCACGAATTAAATGCTTGTAATTAGAACAATAAGGGTTTGCATGCTATCTTTATGGCTATTTCACAAGAAGAGTTCAAGTAAATTTCTATGTACTTAACTGCCAATGAGGCATGGTCCATTCTAGAGGTTACCCATGAATGTACTAAAATTGTCAAGAATTCAAAACTTCAGATGTTGACCTCCAGGTTTGAAAATATTAGGATGAAAGATGATGAGACATTTGGTGAGGTCTATGCCCAACTGAATGATATTGTAAACTCTAATTTCAACCTAAGTGAAAAGATTCATGAAAATATGATTGTTAGAAATGTCATGAGATATTTACTTGAGAGGTTTAGACCTAAGGTCACTACTATTGAAGAAAGCAATGACCTTAACACCATCAAAATTAAGATCTTGTAGGCTCCTTTTATACTAATGAACTCACTCTACCTCACCCCAAGAAAAAAACCTTAACTTTGAAAACTAGTAGGGAAGAGGTCAGTGACTACTTTGATAAGGGTGAGTATAGGAAACCCCCAAAGTTGTTAAAAAGTCCAAGGGTGACTTTGGTGGGAGTTCCCAAGGAAGAAAAGAGGAGCTCAAGAAGAAACTTTGAGGGGCTTGGAGTACAAAGCTAGAGAGATAAATTTCTAACCCCTTTCTATTAGTTCGATTTTTTGTAAATTGTGTTTTTTTTTAGTATTGTTGACTAATAGTTGATATTGATGGGTTTATTTGATTGAAGTTATTGGCTTTGGAGTTTTGATGAAGTATAGACGAAGTATTGTAGTATTTGGTTTGATGTTTTCGATAGGGTTATGATTTGTGGTTTGGATTTGATTATTTGAGTTGTGTTGTGTTAATAAATTATGTAAAGTTTTTTTTTTCTTTGTTAGGTCTTGTGGTTTGAAGAAAATGAGAGAAGTGTAAAATTAGGGTTTGTACATAACATTGGAACTTTTGGTATTATGATTGTTGTTTTTTGGTTGTATATGGGTTGGATTTTTGGAGGAAGGGTTTGATGTTGTAGAAAATTGGATTTGTAGTGAAGTTTATGTAGAAAAAATCATTGCAGTGTTAGCTCCTTCGAACAGTAGAGTTTCTGTTCAAATGAGACTTGATCAGAACACCACGATCAAACCCTCGATTGCATCCCGTTAGAATGCGTCAACACAGAGTGCCCCGTTTGAACCCTTGATCAAACCCTATTCGAATAAGGTGGCCTAAAGTTGAATAAAAAAAAAATAGGGTTTTCCCCAAAGAGCAAGAAAATTTTAGGGTTCTAAGTAGAGATCTAGGGTTTTAAAACTGTAAACCCTAACTAATAGTGTAATAAATTGCAAGCAATCATATGATACATGTTGAAAAGGTTTACAAGGAATTCTAAGTGAAAGAGTAAGTAAACCCATTTCAAAACTAGTTGAAGTTTTATTGCATGAATTGTGTAAGTAAACTCCCTTTCAAAAGCTACAATCTTATTTTACATAAAATGTGTTATAACAAGTATACGTAAGTAGTAGAAAAGCATGCTATATTTTAATTGTGATATAAGTCCAAGTTTTACGTAGTTTTGTATGATAACCCATTTAACAATTTCATAATTAGTAGAAATAAGTTTTTAGGAAAAGTAAAACATGAGATATTTTGAGCATGCAAGTTAACCCCAAGATAGCTTTAGGTCGAGCGGGTTCGTATGTTCAACAGTTTTAGATCAAGCGGGTTGGTATGCTTGATAGTCTTAGGTTGAGCATGTTCATATGCTCAATTGGTAGCCCTCGGTTGTGCAGAGTCGTATTCTTAGCAACCCTAGGTTTACTAGGTCGTACACTCAGCTGTCCTAGGTCAAGTGGGGTTGTAGCGTCCAACATAAAAGAATTGTGCAACATCAAAAGAGTCCTGATGTTGTGGGATCATTCAGATTGCTAATATAAATAATTAATGAAGATATAATAATTAAATTTAAGTAGTATTTATTATGGTAATATTTGGATTAATTATTTTAATTAAGGAAAGTGTTAGCTATTTAGTTTAAGGTTAGTGGCTAGTAGTTAGAACTACTAATATAAAATATTTTGAAGTGATTTAGAAAATAATACTAGAAGTTTAAAATAAATAAAATAAAACATTTGATTTGGTCAACTAAAGTGTCTTTGAGAAATAAAGAAAATGGTGTAGGAAACATCTAGAAGACAAGCCTAAGGCCTAGCTATGTAGACATGAAAGTTTATAAGAAAAGGCACGGGAAGTTACTTCTATCCCAAATAAAATCAAAATCAAAATCAAAATCAAAATAAAAAATCAAAGAAGTCAACATAGCATGGAGATTTAAATGTTGGTTCTCTACAACATTCACATCCAAGATGTAAATGTTGCGAAAAAAGGGCCAGCTTTCATGGCGTGAAAGCTTGTGAAAAAAGAAAAATCAGTTGCAAAGTTTTATCAAATAAGATGACGTGTCTTGCATTTATTATAGAGAAACTTTTCGTCATAAGAAAAATGAAAGATAAAGCACGCGCATCTCTTCATTTAATTCATCTCCACGTTTTGTCTGTAAAATGCATCACATTTGCCTATGTTTTGATAAATTCAAATTATGCATGTAATCTATAGGCAAGATGAGAAATAAAAGGTAGGCTATATTAAATGTTTGGCAACCAAAGAAGCCAAAGAAAATAAAGGAACGGAAATGAGTAGTGATTCTTTCAACAACGGAGAGTACGTAGTAAATATACAAGAGATCATTTTAGGAGATTACGCGAAAGCGGTAAGTATAAAACTTACTGACCTTACACTTGATGTTTTATTTCATAAATTGTACAATATTTTTAGTGTGATTATGAGCATGTATATTTTGTAATATGATCATGATAAATTATGTTAATATGATATATTTCATGTGTTTAAAGAAAATGAATTTTTAAAGGAAAATGAGATATGATTATATGTGAAATGTAAAAAGTTTGTAAAAGATGGGTACTTGATGGTTAAGTGGGATTATACACTTAACACCCCAAAGCTAGTAAGGGGAAATAAAAATGACTAGCCAACCCAGCGATTAAGTGGGGTTATACACTCAGAACCTCAAAGTTATAAGAGGAATAAATTGGTAGAAACCCAGCGGTTAAGTGGGGGTATACACTTAGCGAACTCCAACGGCTAAGTAGGAGTATACACTTGACTTACGGAAAGATAAAATGAAAAATGAATATCTAAATGTGTGAAATGTGACAAATGAACTTGTTAATGCATTTATTATGTGAATCAAGTATGTAATATAATATATACTGTTTTATGTTTTTAATTATCATTTTTGATTAACTTGCTATAAATTGTTTTAATACTCCATGGTATGAGATATGGGTTTGATAGGTATTAAATGCAAAAAAAAAAAAAAAAACATTTGGGGTGTTTATTAAGTATGTATTAACAAAACTCTATGCTTGATTTACAAAACGGCTATGAAATTTTAGAAAGTTACACTTTTGTGAAAACTTTACAAAGATAACCGTTTAGCAAATTTAAGATAGAGATTTTCAAAGGAAAAAGAGAGGCTCACATCACACATGTATGATCAGGATATTTTGTTAATGAGGCTTGTAGGAGGCCTCTCACCTTTTGAAGGACTGACTCATGTTGAGTCAATATTTAAAATTATGAGTAGAAATGCCGTTGTGGCATTTTAAATTTTATCTCAAGACAATAGTAGTTTCATGTTGTTGTAATAATATTATGTTCTATTTATAATATGTTATTTCAAATAAAAGCTCTGGTATTATGTGATGAAGAGTGAGATGTGATCCCTTTTAAAAGGAAAAAATTTATACATGTTTTCTTCCTCTGCCAGTATATGTAAAGGTAGTAGCTCCATGTGGAATTATAATTTTTCTGTTTTGTGACTTATATAAAAGTCGGGGTGTTACAGGGGTTGTATGCTCATCTACCCTAAGTCAAGCGAGGTGGTAAGCTTGAGAGCCTTAAGACGAATGAGGGAATACGTTCAACACACTAAGGTCGAATAAGGTTTTAAGTTCGACACAAGACATAGGGAAAAAGACTAGTTGATTTAGTAAAATAAGTTCAGTATCATAACTGTTAGTTTTTTTATTTTGGCTTCATTCTAGCTAGTGACAAAAGTTTTTGTTTATTCTTAAGAAAAAGTCTCAAGAAGCTTACTGTGTCTGGAGAGTCAGAAGTCGTGTCTGGACACAACTTACAGAGAGTTCTAGTTCTTCAGATGTTCGAACAGTCAGAAGCTATGTACGGACACAACTTCCAGAGAGTTTCAATTTTCTTCAGATGTCCGGACAACCAGAAGCAGTGTCCGGACATGACTTCTAGAGAGATTAATTTTTCTTCATGTGTCCGGAAAGCCAAAAGCCATGTCTGGACACAACTTGCAAAAAAGTTTGTTGTTGTTCTTGTGTTTGGACAGTAAGGTTACCTATCCAGACCGAAGTCACAGAAAGTTTATCTTTCTGCTTTGTGTTCGGACACGATATTAACCTGTCCAGACGCCGCCGCCTAAAAAATTTTTCCTGAATTGTTTTAGGGTTTCTAAAGCCTATTTAAAAAGGTTTATAGGCAATAGTTCTATAATAATTCCTATATAGAATTTATTGTGCTAAGAGAATGTTTTTATACCTGAATAGAATTATGATGTATCTCAATTAGAGTTTTTAGTTCAACTTTCAACCATTGAACAATTGAAGCCAACTGGAGTTCCAGTTAAAGAAGATCAAGAAGAAGAACTCTCTAGAGGTTCTAGGAGAGAAGCAGACAAGTGGGTCGGTTGTTATAATTCAAGAGTGTGATGACTGCAAAGGTTTTGTGAGTATTAATATTCTGTAATTCGCTGTATATATATTTAAGTTTAGAAAGAATTTTTTGTTTTTAGTATATTTCTTCATTATTAATTTACTAGCAAATGAATTGAGTAGTAACAATAGTTGCATTTATATGTTTTAGTTTTAGTATTTCAATAAGTAGAAATTTCTCTCGATTTATTTCAAGGAAGGAATGTGCACTAACATTTTCAACCAGAAGCAACTAATCCGTATGAGTTTCAAAGTAATCAAATATTCATTTGAAGGGAGATTAGTACCTTGATTCTTAGATAAATTAATTTTTGTATTTAACGTTTTCAATTCAACAAAAGAGAGGAATGTTTTATCATAACAAAGAAAACTCATGTCACACACACAAGTTTGATTGAGTATTGCTTACTAAGCTGTAGACTAATAGTTTCACCTGTAAAATGGTTTAATTTTACAATTATAGCAGCAACAGACGCTGATCATAGACCGGGCATCAAGTCTAATTCACCAAAGAATACATATAAATTTTGAAAGTCGGGAATACATCAAAACACATAGTAAGTCTTGGAGTCATAGTCAAAATCTTCAACAGGTCACAGTAAAGTATCTATACCAACAATACATGAAACCTAGCGGGGGCAACTCAAACTCTTTGTAATGCTCCTATAGGTAGGTGACTCCTTCTACCGTACCAATTAAATGGGTAACAAACATAGTTATGCACATCCAATCCCCCCAATGGGCCTTGGTGCACCATCCTCAAAGTCCTCTATAAAATAATAATGTTTTACATGTGGAAAAATACAAACAAAACAGTAAGTCCATGACTTTGTAAGTAGTGAACTCTTGTAATCATAATGTTGCTATGTACCCACTTTTAGGGGTGTGCACGGGGCGGGGCGGGACGGGGTGGATTTCTGCCCTTTTTGCCCCCGCCCCGCACCCCTGCGGGTCGCCATTTTTGCACCCGTGAGCCGCACAAATAAGGGAGAGTCCGTGTGGTGCAGGGTGATGAGGGGCGGGATGATCCGGGGCGGGGGTGCGGGTTGTGCGGGGCGGGGCATGTTCAATACCTAGATCTAGAATCATGAGAAACCAAAGCCAAATTTTCTCAGATACCAAACAAATCATAAAGAAATAACAAACAAATTGACGATTTTCACAGCATCCAAACACTAAACCAAATAAAAACAAACAATTTTTTAAAAAAACTCAGCTTAATCACCATCGTGCCCACCCCTAAGCTTCACAACTCACCGGAATGCCCAAGTCTGTGGGTTACCTAGGGGAAAACGAAGAAGATGAAGCACAAGGGGATTAGCGAGGGGGGATTTTCTCCGTGCATCTTGATTATGGACATTGTGGCATCGTGCGGCGCTAGGTTTAACAAAGAGAACTAGAGAAGAGAAATGAAGAGAAGAAGACAAAAAAGAAGAAGACTCTCGAAGGCAGAAGAGAAGAAGACTGTGCGGCGCTAGGGTTAAAGCGATCGAAGTCTCTGGAAGATAGAAGAGAAAAAGACTTAAAAAAGAAAAAAAGAAAAAAAATGGGGGGGGGGGGGAGCGCTAGGTTAAGTTCATGATAAGGTTAGGTTTTTTTTTTTTTTTTTAATATTCATGCGGTGCGGAGCGGGGCGGGGCGGGTCCCCATGATTTTTCAAAATCCAAACCCGTAAACCGCACCGCACCACACGGTTTTAATAAAACAGAAACGCAATCCGGCTCAAAACACGAGGGTTTGCTTGATCGCAGGTCGGTGCGGGTCGGTTTGGCCGAGTCGGTGCGGTTTGATCGGTTCCTGCACAACCCTACCCACTTTTAATGCAGGTAAAAGCAAAACATTTCATACAACTTTTCATCATCTTAGAAATAAGGCATAAAATTATGTTGATGCATTACATAATTTATATATATATATATAGTCTATTCGTGAAGGGTTCGTGCATCTATGAGGGACCTTAAGTACATTTTCGGTGCCTCAAAATTAGGGGTGAAAACCATGTTATAATTATCATTTATTGGCTAAAACTGGTAACCGTAACCAGCATAGCCGGTTGACCAAAATCTCCAACTAGCTCCGGTAATCGGGTAACCGGTTAACCGAGTATTTAATAACCAGTGGTTATCGGTAATTTGGATCGGTACTGAAATTTTAAAAAATTGGGGTTTTGGGCCTATTTTTTGGGCTTTATTTATACGTTTTTAGCAAATATTTTTTTAAAAAAAAAACATTTAAGCATTTTTTGGCTCAATATGCTGGTTTATTGTCTTCATTTAGACGTAAGGGTTGTATTTAATCGAATTATAAGATCTTCCATCCTTAGAATCCTTTCTACAAGATTCATTGTATATAACAATTAGGATGCTGGGATTTGTTTCATTTTGGGCGTGCAGGATGGGATAAAACATACGCTATATAAGACAGTAGGTATCAATACTTGTTGACAACTTAAATGTGCAATCCCAAGTGCAAGTTATAGCGAAGTTGTAAATTCTCAGGAGTTTGAATGCCGAACCATAGGGATTTGGGGAATAAAGAGCACTAACAAAATCAGATTAGGAAAAATTTGTGACAATTGATTTGGTTTAATGATTTTTATAAAATGCAATAAAAGATATAAGAGAAACAATAATTAAAAGAAATTGCGAAGGCATTGGGGTTTTACTTTTAACAAAACCATAATATTTACTCCTTAGCTCATTTTCTAATTCAATTGACAGGTAACTAAGGAGTGCACCTAATCGGAAAATAGAGCAGTGATCATAAAGAGAAAATATCATTAAAAGATTAATCTTAAAATTGATTGATTTCGTTACGCAAAATTAGTTATTTGATTCGTAAGGAATTCCAAGCATTCACAGTACCCGTAGTTAACAATGAATCAATAAATTTAATAGAACAAAAACCATTTTCTAAAATAAAAAATGCAATTAATTAAAAAGATTATACATTAAAAACCATAGAAGAGTTGGAGGAAAAAATACCATAATCTCATTAAAAGTTTCACCCTTAGCCTTAGTTAGAGATTTAGTTACACATGACTATGAAAATAAATTCCATCATCAAGGTCCTAAACATCAAGCTAACAAAATAAAATAAATTGGGAAGAAAAAAATAAGAACAAATAAAAGTTGATAAAAAATTCTCTTCATCCCCCTCCCCAACGTCTCCTTTTAATAGAGAAGGAAAAATATTATCTTCTTATCTTCTTCATAATTTTCGTTCATAAAAGCAACTCAAACTCAGCATGAAGAAAGTCCTTTTCTCGTACAAGTCTACAGGAAACCAATCATTATCATCATCTTTTTATTATTTGGATTGCATTGATTCTTTACACATCTCATGCAACTAAGAGATATCTTCCAATTAAGTTCTAAGTCGTGAGTCCCACTTCTACTTCTTTTGTTTTTCCTTTCCTTTTGAATTTCTTCTCTTCCTCTTTATTACTATCAGCTTTTATAAGGAATAAGAAAACTTATTCCTACAGGTCTCATACCCTTTTTCCCTTGTTTCCTACTTTTAAGCTAGCAAGTCCCATTTGGTTTCCTTTCTTTCCTCAAAGACTTCAAGACACGTACAACAAGCATTGGGCATAGGATAGGATGGTCTTCTTCTAATTGAATAGCAACTTCTCTTCTTTTCATCCTCTTTCTTTTTATTTGTTTTGTAATCCCTACAAAACACAATCTCTTGCATTAATATATTATTTAAGCTTAGATTAATAATTGAACAATATTCCACAATTAAATATAAAATGCAAGAATTAAATTATAATAAGGTATGATAATGTTTACTTTAATAGATAAAATAAGCACTTTTAAGCTATTATCAATACCTATCATCCACAATTACCTACAATACACTTTCTCAATTATGCAATATGTTGGGCCTTATAGAAAAAATATTAGTTTCTTAAGCTATATATTATAACCTATGCCCTGCTAGATGCAAGTACTCAGTACTTTTATCCCTAAAACATAAATCAACCAAATAGTTATCGACCTATCCAATAGATCCAGTTGTACAAATAACTTCTAGAACCTAATTAAACCAATATTTGAAAAGGAAATAAATAAAAGTGTAAAATCCTAAGGCTAAATTTATTATTATAATTTTTTAAATAAATATCTTATTATTATTATTATTATTATAAATATACCTGGTTACCGGTTATAACTGAGTGTATACAATTTCTAAAATCGATAGCCACTCCAATAGAGCCGGTTACTAGTTACCGGCCGGCTTTACACCCTTACCTAGAATGCATGTAGAAAGCTATCCCTAAATTGGTCGACCAAGTTTGATCTCGAGTGATCCACCCAACTAGTGATGCGAGCAAGGGTGACTCCTTCATTGTGTGGTTGCGCTAGTCACGATAGCCCTAGAAATCCAAGGTAGAACTCACACACACATCACTTTGGCCACAAAGTCAAGTACGTATATAACTAGTATGTCATACCATAGGTTCATTTTACAAAAGTTCTCAATGCTTACAATAGTTACCATGACAAACAATTAGAGTTTCATATTATCAGATGCATGTAAAACAATAAATATCAATAACCCAATCATCCGACGGTAAAATTCATGGCATCACGCTTGTAAAATTAGGTTTGATATTGTTGGATAAAAAATGTTCATGGCATTATAAAGATGCACAGTTCATAGTAAAATATTCATGTATGAAAATCTTAGTTCAAGGGTTTATGTGAGAAATTACTCAGCAAGTCCTAGGATGTTCTCCTAACAGTCATTAAAGTACTTGTCACCTCCTTTGTCCACAATGTATTCTACCATTAGTTACACTTATTGACCAAAACCCTAACTTAAAACCTAAAACTTAGACTTTAAAGCTTTTTGCAGTTAGACCGTTAGGATGGTACAAGGACAGTTGAGATGGTCGCATCTTTAAGGTGTTTTCAAGCGTCGAAACAGACTCACTATTAGGAAGATGTTTCCATCGTCAGTATGGTATCACCATTAGGATGATTTTCAAATCATTGGGACGACCTCTGGGAAAAAACTCCTAACTTCAAAAATGACTTACTTTTGACCTATCTAACATATTTTAATGCTTAAAAAAGGCTTCATTTCACTAACATAGACACTAATCACACCTTAAAGCAAAACTCAAACTGTAACGACCCAGGGAAAAGTATTAACCACATCTGCGCTATAACCCCAAAAGGACTAGTCAATTTGAAGCTTCCCTACAATCCCTTATAAAGGCAATATGAGATTTAGCACCCATGAGTATCTTTATAAACCACTTACCCTCTTAAACTAGGCAATGTGAGCTATTCATCTCTTTCCAATATGAGACCAGGTTGTTACAAACTCCCCCTCGTAAACTCCTGACGTCCTTGTCAGGACTACGTCATGCAGCAGTCTAGTACCACATGGCTTGGCATTATAAGGTGAAATTTAGCTTTATAAAGGATTGTATGGAAGCTTCAAATTGACTAGTCATTTTGGGGTTAGAGAACAGATGTGGCTAGCGCTTTTTCCTAGGTAGTTACAAATGGTATTAAAGCCATTGTCCAATCTGAGATGGGGAGAGCGTACACAAGCCCATGGGGTCGCCAACAGGCACTTGCTGGGACACCAAGAATAGGGCAATCCCATGAGAGTCGCTAACGGGAACATTAGGTCTCAAGAAAGAGTGATTGTGACGTATCACATTGCCTGGGTACAGGAATGAGGATGTGCTTATATATATATTCGCACCCTTCTTTACACAACACATTTTAAAGCCGTAATGACTATGAACCTATCAGAACTTCTCAGTTAAGAGTGTTTTTGCTTGAGTACTACCAAGATGGGTGACCTCCTGGGAAGTCAGGTTCAGGGGAGTCAAAGGAGGACAGTATTGTGTCGTTGGGGGTTGATCATTACAATAACACCCATAAGTATCTTTATAAACTACTCACTCTATGTGACCTATCATCTCTTTTCAATATGAGACTGGAGTGTTACACAAACACCAAAGCTTTAAGATTTATAAAAAAAATCAAACATTTCTTTCAAAAATCAAAGTTTTCATTTTTCATCATTTTAAAAGTCAAAAGGATTTACACAACAACACCTCTAGCAGTAAGAGATATACTCTAAAACAAATATGAAATCCGAAATAAGGCTTACCATCCTCAAAACTCAAGCTCTCTAAACCTAAAGTCTTCATCTTTAACACGAAACCTAACTTTAAACTTCTAAAACCACACAAACAAAAATAACGAGCAACACGTCATAACCACAACCTAAAACACATGCTTATAATGAAAACACTACAAAAGATGAAGAGGCGTTACCTCATCTTGAAGATAAGTTATGAGGATTGAGGCCTCCTATTTATATTTAAGTCAGTGTTGCTATGTAGAGTGTTGGTCTACTCCTTCCTTTACTAGGACTTTATCTCCTTCCTTTACGAGGACTTAATCTAAGCTTCTTGCCCAATCAGTCCACGCCACATCAACGTCAATTTCTATTAAAGATATAAAAAAATATTGAAAAAGGTAAAGATATAGTTCTATTGTTTTCATGACACTGAGAATACGTAATTAATTTTACTAGGATAAAAAAATTTCTCCGCAATTAATGTAGAAATTCACAAAGTCATGATCCAATTGTCTATGATGAAAACAAGTCACAATATAGCTTCTCTATTTTTCTTTTTCTTTTTTTTTTGGTTCTACATGCATGTATTATGCAAATTTATCTTGTTACGATCAACTTGTCAGGCATAAAATTGTGGATAAGTTTCTCCTAAATTTGGTTGATTTTTTTTGTTTCTAATTATCCAGTTGAATTATCTGATATTTTTCATGTGATTCTTATATGCAGTTTTTATCGATTAATCATATTAATTTAATAAACTAGATTTAAATTTTTTTTCTCTAATATGATTTGAATGAAAACTGTCATAAAATTATAAGCTTCTGTCAATTGTAACGTAGGCGTTTCTCTTCATATATGTAATTATTTTTTCAACCTCCTTTGTGATCTTATTTCAACATCTCTTATTCTTTATTTCTACATTTAATTTAATATAAAAAGGAAATCCGTGTGCTTTTTGGTCAACTCTCCTCCACATATTGCGCATGGATGATAGACACGACCCTATGAGGCGACGTTGATTGGGATGTTAATTGGGAGCGTTATTGTCCAACAATATTTACGTGACACTCCAAATTAATCATTAATTTTTTTTTTATTATTATTTAACAATGATTAATCCAAATGTTAGTTGAGAGTACCATTCAGTCTTGTTGAATGAATGTTAGATAGAATTATAATCTCTAGCATTTCTCTAATGAAAAAAATCTAGAGCTAAATAGTATTGATTTTCTAGTCAAAAGAGTCATGGATTCTAAAAGATTTGCTTTAGGGGATTAGGGGGACAGGGTATGATCATTATGGAAAAGATCTTAGAAAAAAAAAAGGGGGGGGGGGGGGGGGGGGGGGAAAGCAATAAAGAAAAATTTATTGCTCCCCTACTTCTCTTCTCTCTAGCTGCAACATGTATGAAACTTAAGAACCCAGAAGTACCTAATGATGCTACTGCACATACTAAGTAAAACATTTTTCTATAGATGAATAAAATTTTAATGCTTATTATCCACATATGAAGGAAACAAGATTGCAGCTGAATTGATTCTGATTGTCACACTAATAGCAGCATGAAGCCTAAAAGATAACATTTCTAGATAAAATGGGCAGATGGCTTTCAACATTTTTAAGTCATTGTTAGACAAGAACCCTTGACAACTATACTATGAATTCTGGAGGATTAGCAAGCCATTATTGTTGATGCATTATATGGACACAACATTTTGTCAAAATAGCCTTGAGGCATGATACTTGTTACTGTAGCATGTTTCCTTGCTTTTGAGTTTTGCTATCTTTGCTGTGATATAAACTTTCGGATTAGATAAGAAAAGTTGGAGCAACCAAACATTTATGTGATTGATCTTTGGTTTATTTCCTTGGAGAGATGCTGAGAGAATGCAACTGGCCTATTGTCATTTTGAAAATATTGAGGCCGATTGCCATGTCACATGTGCTATACTCAATACTTGAGCTGAGAAGCCTCTTTTGAGTTCAAATTACCTTTATTAGAGATGTTTCAGTCTATGATAGTACTATATAAGTGTAACATTTTGACATTGACTAATTGACATTAGATGCCAGTCCTAGTAAATTTTGACTTTTGGAGAAAACCATTTTTTTTCCCTCAAATTTTATTGAATGTGTTCTTATCGATTGTGATATTAAGGGATGTTGATTTTTTCTCCCTTAAATTTGTTGATGCTTAGGTATGCCCTAAGCATCTCACACTACAAAGAGAAGGGTGAGAAGGAACTTACCTACATTCCAAGGGGGATTGAGGCCCCCATGTTCCAAGTGCGATAGGCCGCACGCTAGAGAGTGCAAATCAAGAGTCGGGACATACTTTCGATGTGGTCAGACGGGCTACTTCATTAGAGATTGCCCCATGGCTGGCACAGGAAGAGCAAGGCTGCAAGGAGGCGGCAATCAGCAAGGACAATGACCACTTGCACAGGCTCGAGTGTATGCACTCACCTTAGGAGAGGTTGACGTGCATGCAGAAGAAGCCAAACATGTGTATGCACTCCTCTCCTCTCTCTCTCTCTCTCTCTTTCTCTCTCAGGGTCTGGTGGTCGAATGGTGAAAAAATTGCTTTAGCTTTCAATCTAGACCCTAAATGGCCATTTCCTCCACGAGCCCATGCTAAAAGGCCAAATTTCATTCGTATGCTAATTGTCACCATTCGAATGTTTAAGGCACCGTTGGAAGTTGCTGAGGTGTACCGTTAAGGCAGTTCATGAAACATTCGATTAGTTGTCCTTTTTCACCGATGCCAATTGTTCAATTGGTCTGCGTAGATTTACTTGAAGTGTCCAAAAGTCCAATTTTTCTCCCCCTTTTGAAATTTAAGACTAATTCAATTCTACAAAACACACTTAGGCATAAATTAGGATGCCCTTAATTTTAATTTAGTGCGGGGTGTTATAATCCTTGTTGGGATGGGTCTTGCAGTCGTCTTGGTGGGGTAGCTCTCCTCTTGACAGTTGCGTTGGAGGGGCTACAAAATTTCATGGTTCTGTTGTACCAAGGCGTTCATGTACTAGGAGAGTTGCAGGAGGTGAGCTTCAAAGGTGGTGAGACGTTGTTCGTTAGATGTACCCGCGCCAGGTGGGTTGGATGTAGCACCATCGTTGTTGCAGACACTTTTGAATCATGTGTTTGACATTTGATCTTTTGTCAAGGAACTACAATTGGTTTCCACAGACGACGCGAAACTGTTAGAGCAGTTGATCGCATGCCAAAGGAGAGATCCAAAGTACCTACAAAGAAGGATGAAGATAAGCACAAGAGCTTGCAATGATGGGCTAGCAGGCGATAGCTCTGATGCTTAAGTCAATATTTTCAAGGGGATAATATTATAAAAATGGAGAGAATAGAGTTGAGCAATGAAGAGGACATGAGTCCCCTTTTTACATGTCCTCTGCTTCTTATAGTCAACTTGTCGTCGCCCTCCACATGGCATGCCTTGATTGGAGGTTTCCTGGTTGTGGTATTCCATAGGTCCTGTGACCCTTGCAAACTATAAATTCCTACTGGGATCATGGGGGCCGATGCTGATAAAGCTGTAATAGAGATGACAATTTAAAAAACAAAGGCTTTAGAGAGGCACCTAGCTTATTTTTTACGAACACAAGCCAAGCTGAAGCTTATTTTTTTCGAACAAGCTCGAGCTTATTCACAAGCTACTTAATTAACTTATTCATTCCATATATAAGGTAAATGTCGTGTTTTTTTTTTTTTTGGCAGATTCATACTAATTATAGTTAAGATTTATTATTTGAGTAATTAGAAAAATTAACTTAAATATTAAACAATCTATATAATATGTATATAAGTTTATAATTTGTCTATACATTCATTACACAGACACACATATATACACACACACACACAAATACACATATATCTATATCTATACTTGCAATTACAATAATTCAATCTTGCTAAACCATTCTTAAAACACAAAGTAGGAGATGGGCGCAATATATTCCTCTGGTATGACAATTGGCATTCGGCTGGGTGTCTTCTTGATGCTTATAGTTATAGAGCAGTGTATGATGCAGGTTCGGCTATAGGTCCTAAACTGTCCTCTATTATTAAAGGAGGGGATTGGTATTGGCCTTGTACAAGATCTGAAGCTCTGGTGGAGATCCAGAGCCGATTACCCGAGATTGATCTGGGGGAGATGGATTTAGCGGTCTGGGACTCAAAATGAGGTAATTTGAGTGGTCTGGTTTCCTGCTGCCATCCTTAAGCATTCCTTTGTGCTTTGGCATGCTTTCCATGGGGCTTTGGTTACAAGAGAGAAGATAGTTGGTTGGGGATACATGGGTGATAGTTTGTGTCTCCTCTGTCGAGCTTGTATTGAAAGCTAAACCCACCTCTTCTTTTCCTGCAACTTCAGTTGTCGACTTTGGCAAATTGTTATGCAAGATTTTTCAGTCCATAATCCTCCTATAGATTGGGATGAGCTTGTTTTGTGGAGTGTCGCAGAGCTGGGGGGAAAAAGCTTGAAGGCTTGTATCCGGAAAATTTATCTTGGTGCTACTGTATATCACTTGTGGTTACAAAGAAATTCTTTGCTCCATGGTAAAACTCTCTAGACTGAAGAGAAGATGGTATCTCGAATTAGATGGGAAGTAAAAACTAGGGTATTGGTTAAGTTCCCTCCGAAATTACTCTTGTATTGTCTGGGTTGTTTAATTCTGTTGAGCTTTTGTGTTTTGGTGTTTTGATTGTAGCTGAGTATGCAGCTTGGTTGTAGTTCTAGTTTGAAACTCTTGTTTCTAATTTTGACTGGAGTGCTTGTACTGTTGAGTTTGGTTTATAAAGCTTTTAATTCATCCAAAAAAAAAAATTACAATAATTCAAGTTATATCTATAACATTAAAAGATTTTTTTTTAAAAAAAAAAATATATTTAATATATTCTCATTATAAAGTTAAAAATAATAAAATGAAGTTATACGAGTTTATATGAGTCGAACCAAGCTTATACAAGTTTGACATGTTTAATAAACGAACATAATTTTTTGTTCAAGTTCTGTTCATTTGATAAATGTACCGAGTCCAAACATGTTCGCAAGCTGTCGTATTCATTTATAGCCTTAGAGGCTGACGTCCTAAGGGACGGGTTCCAGTGCGATGCTGAAGCCTACGCTCAGGTCCATTGGGCAATGGGCCAGGTATTCAGGTTGGTAGGCCTACCCGTTTGTTCTGGAAGCTGCATCCATCTATAAATCTATCTGCTTGAAAAGAGTTTTCAAATGTTTGCCAAACGGACCAAACTCTGGGGAGGATTGATGGCCGATGGGTGATAAATATTAAATGGGACTCTTGTCTACATGTGGGAGCACTTAATTCATCACGTGTAATGTGGAGTTGGCGCTCCTCAGATGGATTGCATGCTCCACCATCTTCATTCTTCACCCATAAAGTAATTAAGCAACGTTATCTTCTCTTCTTTTCTACTCATTTCCTTTTTCATTCTAGAAGGGCTGAAGATTTATATAGAATAAATGCTTTCATGTAAAAGATCAGTCACGCATATTAGAGAAAAAGGTGTATTTATGTATACGATAATTGGAAATACTAAACTTCTAAAAAAAAAATTCAAATTTGCTTACAGTTCTCTCTCAAATTTTTACCTAAGAGCAGTAACAGCAGCTTCTCTAAATTTTATTATTTTCCTTATACGTAAAAGAAAACTATTACAAAAATTACTTGAATCAGATTTTCTTATTGTTCTTTAAATTAAGAAAACCAAAAATTGTACCTTACACGGTTACATATAAAGAAGAAAAAGTGATTTTCTTAAAATTATTTCAATATAAAAAAATTATATTTTCTCTTTCATTCTTCCGGAATTTATTTGCAATAATATTTAAACGATTTCTTTTTTATTTCTCTTTATCTTAATATTTAATTTAAATAATATAAGAAAATGATATAGAAAAATAATAAGAGAATTTAACGGGAAATGTATTTAAATAGAAAAGTAGAAATTAATTTGATTTCTTAAATTTAAAATAAACTGCTGCTGGCTTGTACAGTTGTACTCTATTATACTACGGAGAGCACCACAGTGCAGTCGCCCGTAAGACAAGCAAAGCGGATGCAAGCTTTATTCAGCTTGAGCCGGGGGGGGGGGGGGGGGGGGGGGGGGGGGGGGAACCCAATATTGATATTGATTGCGGAATTGAGAATTGAAAGTGATGGTCATAACTTTTACGTGAGGGAACATACAGATTATGAAACCTCAACAACCTTCAATTTTTATTTTTTTTTTTATTTTTTTTTTTTTTAAAAAATGAAAATGAAAAAATGAAAAAAGAAAAATGCAAGATACCCTCGTTGGCCATTTTCCAAAAACCCTCTTGAAATGAATAAAATAATTAGTCTGTTTTTATACCTGCGTATGAGCTTATTTATAGGTAAAGAGGTAGATGTCAACTTGAATTAGGTTTCCTGTTTCTTCTTGATCAAAGAGTGCTGTCAGAGTTCTACTTGGACTTTGATCTCTTAGTAAACGCAGGACCTGATCCCGAAAGATCCGGAATCAGATTTGGACTAGGAGTCATATCCCAATTCTACCGGGATTAGGACTGCTGATCAGATTTGACTTGGACTCTGATTATGAATTCTACTTGAATTCAACTTAGAGTAGAGTCATATTCTGGATTTCTTGGGATAACTGATACCTGAGTTTCCGAGACATGCTTGTCCCAGGCCTTGGGTGACTGAATTGACTCTTATTCTTTAGTTGTCTGCATTCCTGGGACCCAATTAGAATATGCTTTTTGTCGCTTATTCTCGAGAATAGCTACTCGGTGTTTATCTCTCGGGATAGGACTTCCCGAGTGTCATGTTGTCTCGACTGCTTGGTGTCTATCTTCCAAGATAGGATTTATCGGGAGTCCTTCTGTTTCGGTTGCTTGGTGTCTATCTCCCGGGAGTCCTGCTATCAATCCTCCTTGGGTGCGCCAATACTAACCCGAAGGCCCATGATTCTTAAGATGGTCCGATCTGAGTGGAATTATTTCCAACAAATTCAAAAGATTTTCTATCAAAATTCTCTTGATGGAAAATATTGAAAAATATTTGAAGTGAAATCATTTTCCAAGAAAAATGATTTTAGTTGAAAACATTTTTCGACGTTTGATTCTTACAAAAAATCATGGACGACTTCTGGTTGGTTGCGGCTGGTGACTTTTGACAGCGACCTCTGGCGGCGGTAGAGAATGAATACCAAGAGAAAGTACGTACGAGGATTAGAAATTCAAACTCATAAAATAGTTTACGGTTTTAAAAAAGATAAACCATTTTACGAAAATTAAAGAAGATTTTTCTAATCAACCGAAAATATTTTCAGTTTGATCATGATTTTCGGTTATACCAAACACCAAAAAAATAAAAAGAAATATTTTTCCAAAAATTTCATAACAAAACAAAATGGAACTAGATTTTAGTACTCTTCAATCAGATTTTGGTCGATTTCTTAACGGAGTCGACACTCGACACCATCATGTTTCTATTTCCCACTCTCTTCCTCTTTACGAATATCAATGAGGGTTTTTTATTTCAATATCTTTTTTAAAAAAAAAAAAAAAAAAAAAAAAAAAAAAAAAAAAAAAACATTTCTCCTTTATATTTAAAATTTAAATCTAAAAAGATAGAAAATAGTGAAATTTTCATAAACGATTGACGTGACATATTTCCTTTTTGCTAGTTAAATGACACGTGCCACATAGATAATTCATTAAAAAGTTGTGTGACATAAGCTTCTACGTCATAGAAAACTATTGACTTGAGAACTTTCACGAGCCACATTGTAATTTTTGTACTCCAGTTCAGGAGGAGGATGTTAACAATAACACGATTGGGTAAGCAAAACGACTAAAAATTGACACGGTTAAATATTTAGGGATGATATTAAAAATTAATCAGAAAATTAGGACCGGGCTAAAGATTTGTTTGGGTTTGCAATTTTAAAATGTGTGATTTAAAAAAGTAATTTTTAAAAATTCAATTAAGTATTTGGCAAAATTACAGTTTAGCATTTAAAATCGCAGGTTAGCCTTTAAAGTTCTGCGTTTTTAAAAAAAATCCACTAGCATGAGATTTCAAAAAGCAGTTTTATGCGTTTTTAAATCGAAATTTTTTAAAAAAATTAATTTTCAAACGGTTGATTTTCTGCGATTTGGTTTAAAATTACACTTTTTGTTTACGAAATTGCAATCTCAAACACATCCTAATAATTTATTAACCTTAATTTTTTTCAATATTCCTACTATATAGTTTTAAAGTTCGGATTAATTGATTGTTTGGATTGTTTAAAATCATAGAATGATCCCAAGTTCAGTCTAGTCGCACCTATTAACCATGCTTAATTTATCTATAAAAAATTAAAAAAAAAAAAAAAAAAAACCATGCTTAATTGAAAAAATAAATGTTTAATATGTTAGTTGTAAGTTTAGAACCTCAAACAAAGGATAGAAGCCTTTAGCATTAGCCAAAGTGATATTCTGAGCAAGATATTTAATTACAATTATAAATTTATACATACATATGTCTCCATGAAACAAACTATCACAAAAATAGAAAAATAGAGATGATGCTGCATCTTAAACTCAAATTTATAGGTATTTTACTAACAAATTAACAATTAGATTAAAAAAATAAAATATCTTTATAGTAATTTAATAATTTTTATTTATAAGTAAATAATTTTATATATTTATCTCTTGTATTACCGCACATCACCGACACATGTTATTGGGTTATTTTTAAACAATAAATTCTCCTATTATTTGAGGGATACAAAAGACAATTGACATGAAAAAAAAAAAAAGACAAAAAGAAAAAGAAGAAGAAGAAAAAAGGAAAAAGGAAGGAAAAAAAAAAAGAAAAAGAAACGAACAAAGAGACAAATACAATAGGGTCCGGTGGGTAGGAATTTCTCAACAAAGAAAGAGGGTCCGATTGATTTTTTATTTTTTTTTAAAAAAAAAGTACAATTTTAAAATTTAAGATTTGAAAAAGTGATTTTTTAAAAATGCAGTTAAGCATTGAAAAAATCAAAAAATAAACTTTAAAATCACATGTTAGACTTTAAAATTTGTTGTTTTTAAAAAAGTACAGTCTTATTTACAATTTGAAAAAACAGATTTTTTTGTGTTTTTTAAATCGCAATTTTTTTTTTTAAAAAAAAAAAACAATTCTCAAACTATTCATTTTCTACTATTTAATTTAAAATCACATTTTTTATTTATGAAATGATAATTCCAAACGCAAATGGTGCAATGATATCATAAGATTTTCCATTTTAACTTGTAGAAAACAACATCTAGAAAAATGTTTCAAGCTCGGCAATATATTTTTTAAAAAAATAAAAATTATTTGAATAATCTTGTTCTCTAAATTTTATTGAACAAGTAGCATAATTTATAAGCTACAAAATTACAAATGTCTCAAAATTTCATGGTTTACTAATTAAGTTTATATTGATCTTTCCGGCAATTAAATCACGGATTATCTCCGTTCAGTGTTACATCTAAAAGAAATACAGCTTTGGCTAAATTTGGCAAACCACTTTATTTTTTCTTTAAAAATATCAACGTTAAAATATTCTACTTTTTATATCATATCAATCACTTTTTGACAATTTCTTTTATTTTTATATTACATCAATTATTTTTTAATAATTTTTTTCATTTTTTCATTCGAAATTTCAAAACTTCTGTCTGCTTGATATCAATCCTGTCCTTATTACTATTTAAAAATAAAAACTCCAAGGAATCTTGAAGGCACTGTCGGTCACTCGGATGATTGGATTTAGTTTTTGGACCTCGTTCAGGTTGTGTCGGTGCTTCATGTCAACGTTTCAAAGCTCTACCTTAAGAGCAATAACATCAAATACCAATGGCATGGGAGCGTGAACATCAAAGTCGAACAAGTGACAACATCACGTGCAATTCATTGACGACGAGGCAGTCAATTAATAACAGCTCCTTTTTTTTTTTAAATATATATATAAACCTTCGTTAAAAAAAAAAAAAAAAAAAATCCAACAGCAGATTGTTTTTCTCATATTAGTTCAGTGAAGTGGAATGAGATTAGGACGTAATATTCAGCATTATTTCAGGAAAATTTTAAAAACCACACATTCTTGTCTCACATTTATACCTAAATGCTGACGTGTTAATTTTAATTAATTATTTAATTAGTCATTGTTAAAAAAAAAAAAAATTAATTGAGATTACCATGTCAAAATTATATAATAGTTAAAAAATAAATATGTAATTTATAATATTACTTGATCTACGTTATTTGTTGAGAAATCTTTTATCGTACTTTTTTATGAGACACAATTAATTATTTAATTTTACAAAAATAAAAATAAAAATTAATTAGCAGCGTCACATCGTTAAAGTTTCATAGAAGTGTAGATCTTGCTAGTAATTAAGAGCATGAATGAGATGGATGAGGCAACGTATAAAAGTACCCACAACATGTATGATATTTATTATTTATGGCGAGTGAAGTGTTGCCCATAAAAGCCTACTACACCATGTGGTTATAGATTAATGATGAGTCATGAGTGATGCATCCATCCGTCTTCCATAACTTTTTAAAAAATAATAATAATAATAATAAATTAATTAATTAATGTGGTTTTGTTGCTAGGCTTTTGGATCTTTATCGAAAATAATCCCATGTGTACCACGTGATAGGTAAGGAATTTAGTTAATTAAAATTATTAGTAGTCATTAAATGTTGTTGGAGGTTAATAAACGAAAGGACATTGGAACTTACGATGTATTGACCATAGTAGAGTTGTTAGAGCATTTTCATCAATTTTTTAACTATTTTTTTTTTTATATTTAAAGAACAAAATTACATTATACTTCCTTATAAAAAAAAATTTCACAATAGATTCTCTTAATTTTTTCTATATCAATTAAATACTACTTTTTACTCTTATTTTATTATTTTTTTCTCTTTCCTACTTTTATTTTATTTATTTATTTTTTTCTTCTCTCATCTCTTGTCATCTCCGTCCTATCTCTCTCAAAACCCACCACCACCCCTTCTTCTCTTCTTTTTTCTTCATCTTCCCGATCCTTCATTTCTCTCTTCTGTGACCCAAAACAAGTAGAGTGAGAGAACCCGGGAGAGAGACCTAATTAGGGAGAGATATCGAGAGAGAGAGAGCTTGGGGGAGAGAGATCGAATCAGAGACAGAACTAGAGATGCAGAGAGACCCGTGGGTTCGATTTTCGGTGGCCTAAGAAGAGACGAGGTGAGAGGAAAGTCCGATCTCCGGTGGGTGATGCTGGGTTGACGCCGTCGAAGTTGAGGGCGCGATTTTGGTGGCTTGAGGTGCAAACTTCCGGTGAAACAAGAGGAAATATCCGGTGCTATTCCGGTCGAAATATTCGGTGGAATTTTGAACTGTGAAATTTCCGGTGATCCTAGGGCTTGGGGCTTTGTCGGGGTTGAAGAAATTTTGATTTTGATTGAGTTTGAGCTTTGACGGGGTGGAGACGATGGAGGACAGGGAAGGTGGAAGGAGAAAGGAGAGAAAGATGGTTTATTTATTTATTAAAATATTAGGTTGGGAATCTATAGTAACCATGTATATTTACATGGTTACTGTAAATTCCTAGGGAGATTATGTAAATTTAGGGTGTCTGATGGGGGGTGTTTTTTGATTTTTTTTTTTTTATGAATTTTTTCCTAAATATAAGTAATAGAACCATTTTAGGGAGTATGATGGGAGTGCTCTTGCGAGTAATTTCAATTTGAGATTCGTTTCCATTGCTACTCTAACTTTCTTTCTTTTTTTAATTAAAAAAAAAAAACAATTCATGCATTAAAAAAACAAAGGGTTACAAAGTTAAATAGGGGTGAATTTTCTAACAACAAAAACAAGCCAAATAAACAATACTAAACAAGTAAACAAAAAATAACAGAAAATTGGAGTTTTTTATGACCCTAAAGAGGTTAAAAAAATTTCGATCCTCTAAATCTTGGGCAAAAGCCAAGAAATTGGCCGCATATAGTAATATAGGCGCAAAAACAAAGGAAGGAAGGGCCATGACACTCGAAAGAGCCTTCTATCCAACCAAAACCACTACTAGACTGAAATTGCAACAATATTTGAAAGAACATTGAGGAGGAAAAAACATTGTAGAAAAATGAACAAGGCTTGCCGCAAAGATCAAAGATTTTCGGTCCAAGAACCCATGTAACATAAAGACACATAAAATAAAAACAGTAAAAAAAAAATAATAATTTAGACGGCAGGCGGGGCAAAGGACGAAGGAGCATTGGAACTGGCCGGCGCGTGAGATCCATGCGCCGGCACAAGGAGGTCTGAATGAGCGTCAGCTGATGGCGATGAAAAGCTGGGACACCAACCATCTACCAACACGATGGAGGAGAAGACCGACGCAATGGTGGAGCCTTGATGTTGAGCTTGTGATTTTGGGCGGGATAAGCCACACACGGAGATGGGTAAAGCCTCGTGAGAAGCCAAAAAGGCTAAAAAACCCTCTAACCAAGCAAAAACAAATTAAAAAAACTTCATAAAGAAAATAAGAGGAGGGAAGGAGGGGTCTCTTCCCTCCTCCCAATAGCGGCTAAGTTGGGAAGAGGAGGAGAGATGAGTGTTTCTGTCTGAAACACTAGAGAAACGATATTGCAAGATAACTACTCTAACTAATTACTTGTTAGAAACTTAATGAGATTTAGGACAACGCGTTATTAAAAGATTTTTTATTTTATTTAACATAAACGCACAGACGGACGTCAATCCTCTTTAGAGGGTCATGTTATTGGCGGATTTTTGGTAGGTCATCCATAGAAGACCGACGACTCACTACCTCATAGCTTGCAGCCCAAACAACCAAATAGTCAAAAAGGGTCTAAATATACTATTGCCAAGAAATAGCACCTAACAATTGATTTTTTCACTCCGCTAGCCCAACTAACCACCTGTACGTACACACCATACATTCTCTCCCAACATATTTGAGGAAGGAATATCCACATTAGTAACAGACTATAAGCAGAATTTTTCAAAACCTTAAAGATGAAGGGCTAGGGACGGCGCCGCCGACGTGTATATAGAGGAAGATGGCATTCACTCATGTACGCCTTTTTGCGTTATCAATACCTTGCTAAAATTTTCTCACTCTCATCAACTGACTTAAGTGTCAGAGAAATCTCGTTGGATCCAACTCCGACGAACCCTACTAACCTTTTCTCTCTCTTGCAGATCCTCCCCTTGGTGAGTGGTGTATAGTCTCTGTATAGAAAAAAAAATTGAATAGAAAAAAAATGGGTTAAATAGGGTACGTGAAACCTTAGAAAGTGATGGGCAAGCAATTAGTTGTTAGGACATGAGCATGCCACTTATGACCCATATCACGAAGCCCATCTAGACAGTAAGCCCCCGCTTACTACCAGCCAGTTGATCAATTTTGGGCCAGGGCCAAACTTCGCTTGCTCTTAGGGGGAAGTAGTAACTACACTGTAAGAGGCTATAATGGTTCCTGAGAGGAGCGGGCTATTATATATCGCTTGGAACGCATAGAACGAATCGATAGTGACCCCCACACGAGAACACTCACTTAAAGCATAGTTTTTCTCCCTTTTAGATGAGAATCTGACTTAGGCATCGAAGCTATCTCCGCCGATCCGATCCGGCAAGCTCTTTTGCTTAACTTTCTTTGTAATTGCAGTGCCTTGTGTGAAAGACTATTTGAAAGGTCTCCCTTGAAGACGTTGCAGTAATCGACCCAAAAACTGTTCCAACAAAGGAAGAGGCTCATAAAGAGAAAAAAAGGAAAAAAAAGAAAAAAAGAAAAAAAAGAGAGAAGCAATTAAAGGCAAAGCTCATGCTTCCTAATGCGTTTGGTTCGAATATTATTCAATATTCGAACCGGGTTTTTATTCAAAAACCCAGAACCCGAATCCATGGTGAATAAAACCCGGTTGCCTCTTGAATATTGTTTTGAATGCGGTTTTAAATTTCGAGGTGATGAAATCATGAAATTGACGCGTGAATTTCGAGGTGCATTTTCTTTCAATTGCATAAATCAGAGCTGGTAAAATAATAATAAAAAAAAAAATCAAGAAAAATAGGAAAATGGGGTGGCGCGCGGCCACCCCTGACCATAGGAAAATGGGGTGACTTGCGAGCCACCCCAGGGGTCAGGGGTGGCCGCGCGCCACCCCGCGACCCCCTGGGGGTGGCTCAAAAGCCACCCCTAAGCCTTAAGGGTGGTCGCGCGCCACCCCCTGAGCCCTAGGGGTGGCTTTCGAGCCACTGCAAATAGGGGTGGGCAAATTATCCGCCTACCGCCTACCGAACCGAACCGAACCGCCATCGACCGCCTACCGACTTTAACCGACTAATTTCGGTTCGATAGTCGGTATAATATTTTATTCCGAAAGCCGGATCGGCAGCCGAACCGAACCGAACCGCCTTTTAAGCGGCAGCCGAACCGAACCGAACCGCCTTTTAAGCGGTAACCGAACCGAACCGAATGCTATTCCGACCGATTAACCGAACCGACATAAAACGAAACGACGTCGTTTTAGTAAGAACGAAACGTATGATCATTTTTTTTCCTTTAAAAAAATCAAAACGACGTCGTTTCAGTACCCATTTTAACCGAATGTTAACCGACTTAACCGACCGCCTATTAACCGCCTTACCGACTTAACCGACCGCCTATTAACCGCTTAACCGACCGCCTATTAACCGCTTAACCGACTTAACCGAAATAAATTCACCGACTACATTCCGACAAAAGTCGGTTAACCGACCGAATTAACCGACTTAACCGCCTACCGAACCGACGCCTACCCCTAACTGCAAATGGATCCACGGGTGGCCCGAAAGCCACCTAAAGCCTTAGGGGTGGCTTTCAAGCCACCCCTGGGGCCAGGGGTGGCCGCGCGGCTACCCCCATTGACCGGGAGTGGCCGCGCGCCACCCTCTGATCCCTAGGGGTGGCTTTCGGGCCACCCCAAATGGATCCACGGGTGGCCCGAAAAGCCTTGGGGGTGGCAGCGCGCCACCCCTAGGGCCAAGGCCACCCCGGCCACTGACCTGGGGGTGGCTTTTGGGCCACCCCAAATAGATTTCGGGGTGGCACTCGGCCACCCCCAGGGGCCAGGGTGGCTCACAAGTAGGGCTGAGCATGGGGCGGGGGGGGGGGGGGCGGGGATGCCCTTTTTTTGGCCCGCCCCATGCACCCGCACGGGGCGGGTGGGGATGGGGCGGGGATCCCCATGGGTGTAGAACACCTAAAAAAAAAAAAAATGGTGCAGGAAGAAAAGGAAAAGAAAATATATGAGAGGGGGGTGATTCTGTGAAGAAGAAGAGAAGAAGAATGGTGCAGAAAGAAGAAGAAAAATCTGGAAGAAAAAGAAAATATATGAGAGGGGGGCTATGAATTTGTGAAGAAGAAGAAAAAAATAAGGAAGAAGAGAAGAAGAATGGTGCAGGAAGAAGAAGAAAAATCTGGGAGAAAAAGAAAAAGAAAATATATGAGAGGGGGGGGGGGGGGGGCTGTGAATCTGTGAAGAATAAGAGAAAAATAAGGAAGAAGAGAAGAAGAATGTTGCAAGAAGAAGAAGAAAAATCTGGAAGAAAAAGAAAAAGAAAATATATGAGAGGGTGGTTGTGAATCTGTGAAGAAGAAGAGAAAAAGAAGGAAGAAGAGAAGAAGAATCTAGAAGAAAAGGAAAATATATGAGGGGGGGCGCGGGGAGGGGCGGGGCGGGGATTCGGGGAAAAAAAAAGATTAAACCCGCGCCCCGCCCCGCCCCGCACGGGTTGGTTAAAATCCAACCCGTACCCGTAAAAAAAAAAATCAAAAACCGCAATTTTAGGGGCGGGGGTGCGGGTTGGGGCGGGTTTGCGGGTTTTTGCTCACCCCTACTCACAAGCCACCCCCCTCCCACCGGCAGCTACCCCAAAACACTATTTTCTCTCCTTTATTTTTTTTTTTGTTTTTTAAATAAAAATAAAAATAAATTTTTTTTCTTTTTAGTTTTTAATTTTTTTTGTTATTATTTTTTACTATACCAATCATTATACACAACTTTTCATACAATCCAATCACTTTCTACCATTATAAAACACTTTTTTTTCAATCTCAGAAATTCAACACCCAAACACATATTTGAAAACAAACTGAATTATATTCAACATCTAAACACATTTTCATTGCCTTGAAATTTGCAATCAAATTTAGAATATTATTCATATTCGAAATATTCAATATCCAAACGGACCATAAGAGTTCCTTATGTACCAAGAAAAAAAAAAGGAAAAAAAAAGAAAAAGAAAAGAAGAAGCAATTAAAGGCAAACCTCATGCTTTCTAAGAGTTCTCCGTGTACCAATAAAAAGTAGAGGTCTTTCGCAGAGTTATTCTATGGAGTATGGACCAAGAAATAAATATGGTTAATAATTTGAAAAAAAAAAAATGCATGGAGAGGAGATTTGGGAAAAAAAAAAAAAAGAAGAAGAAAAAGAAATGGAGAAGCAGTGGTGAAACAAAAGGCAATGGATGCAGTTTTTTTTCTCGTGGTTTATTATGTCAATTATTGTTCAGAACTCATTTTCTGATTTGGAAAACGTTTCAGTAGAAAGACTCGAAAGGAACGTTTTTGTGAGTGGCTGGTGAATGGTAAAGACAGATACCAACTTAAAAGTTAAAAGGAAAGTGACATATTGCTTATTCGTATGCAATGGACCCCATGCATCTTGACTAAACCCCATATATTTATAATGTCTCAACTACAGAACCTATGGTCGAAAGTCACTTCGCATCTTTTTAAAAGTCTTGTAAAATCCATTAAATAAATATATATAAAAAAATATACATACGATATAATATCTCTATAATTTTTTTTTTTTTTTTTTTATTTCTTCTATTAAGTATATTTCTTGTCATTTGGGATATTTGAAACAATATTGCTTCAATCGATTTTTTTTTTTGAGAAAATATAAGCCACGTATGAATGTATGTATGAATGTTGCCGCTATGAAAAAATATGCATATATCATTGTTCATATTTTTCAGATAAAGCAGGTTATGGACAAAAAAGGAAAAGAACAAGAACAAGAACGACAAAAAAAGAGACAGAATAAAAGTAGCATTTATTAAGGATTTGACGCATAAAATGATTAAAATTTGTGTGATGCGTGTCTTCGACTTCGACATAAATCCACGTGTGTACATTTTATGGTGATGGCAAAATTAGACTAATTTCTGCAATATGTGTCCATCACTATCATAATAATATTTCTTATTTCTTGAAATAAACCAATAATCTATTGCTCAATTTCGTCGGAGTTATTGTACGGGAAGTCGGAAATTCTCTATTTTTACCATGCTTAAACAATATTCTTATGCACTAATAATCTACCACAAATGCGATTTTATAACAATTTGTGGGATTAATCAAAAAAAGCTTTAGCAATATATATATATATATATATATATATATATATATATATATATATATATATGTAATTCTCTTGTACATGAAAATTGATGATTTAATTTAATTTTTATTATTTTACTTGGAACAAAATTTAGGAAATGGTAGTATTAGCTAAGTTATATACCGATACGGACTATGACAAAGATAGAAAATTGATCATACTAGATTATAGGGTTAACCTCGGTTGGATTAAGATTTCTAAAAATTTATATGAGGGAGGAATTCTTACATTATTCGATTATTATTATTATTATTATTTTTGAATAAGAAAGATGTCATGTATTGAATAGCCACGAGAGGACGGTGCAGGGTCCATAGCTAGACCCTCGTACTCGCGAAGTGCGAACAATCGTAAGAGGGTGAGGCAGAGTCCCTAGCCGGACGCTCGACCTCGCAAACAACAAGGCTAAGGGTCCGGCTATGGATCCAATGCCGCTGTCTTGCGGTTGTTCGAGACTTGGAGGAAAAAAAAAAAAATTCGATCCTCTCTAATTTATTTGAATTAGAAAGTATCTAGTTAGAGTAATGATAATGACAAACCTGTCTTTTAAAATATTAAAAAACAATTTTACTATTCAAATTACACCAACCGAATACTCTTTCAAATGAAACTGGAGTAGATTATTGTATTAAAAAAAAAAAGGTCCAAGTAGTGGGAGGAAGAAAGAGAGTGATGTTAACTAGACTTGATGTCTCATTAATGCTATTTTATTTTTATTTTTATTTTTTAAAGATGCGTTTATTGACTTAATTATGAGCCTTAGATGCCGGAGGCTTTCCAATTGAAGGGTAGCTGCTCCATTTCTAAGCCATTAACCATTCTATCAAGTAAACTCAACCATTGGTGTGGAATTTAATATTTTGAATTTTGCTATTTATTACTTAGGAGTCACCATATTTATTATTTATCCACATTTTTGAAGTTAATAATTGCTAATATGACAAAATTTCAACCATCAAAACTTGAATCAAGGATTATCAATAAGTTGGGATTTGAAAAAAGAGAAATTATTATCTTATATTCTCGTATCCTCTTATTTTGAATATGACTCGGACTCAACAATATCCATCGGGTAAATAATCTATTGATTAAATACCATAAGAATATTAAAGAACTAAAATCAAATCAAATCAATGTAATGGCCCACAATCACTAAATACCGTAAGAATATTAAAGAATTGAAATCAAAGATCAACTAATCAGTGATTCAGTGTAATGGCCCACACCACAATCACTGGCCAACAACTTCTTCACAATTAGCATGCACATATTATTTTTCTAATAAAAAGGAAAAAGTGAGCCCTGTTTAATGCAACTAAACAAACACGTCATTGCCCAGGCGCAGGGGTAGTATAATAATTGAAGAAAAACTGTCGGCCTCTCTAACCCCGGTTAATCATAACCAGAGTCCCTGGTTGCAGGATTGTTGCGGACCCCTCGTGAGCCCCTCCCCTCTCTCTAGTATCAAGCGTCGGTGACTCGGACCGACACGCACGAGTTAACCACGAGTTAGTTTTTAAATAGAGAGGGACAGAGATAGAGAGAGAGGCAGAGTGGTATATAAGCAACGGAAGGCAACGCCAATGCCTCAGCAAATTCAGGGAGGGAGGGAGAGAGAAATGGGGGATTCGAGCGATTCTGTGTCTGTGGATATGGAGGGGATCTCCTTCGGCGGAAAGGTACCTGCATTCCTTTCGTTTCGTACTACCGCATTCCGTGCACCTCTTTTTCATGTCTGAGAAAATGTTGGAGGAATGGACAGAAAATTTAGGTTTTGGAGAGAAAAAAAAAGAAAAAAAAGTAGGAAATAAATTTTGAATCATATTGTTTTTGAGTGTTATGCACTCAGGAGGAACACGACTCCTCTCTTCTCTACTAAGCGTAATGCAAACATCTGACCAAGTTGAGGTTATTTTGAACAATTTAAATATCTTTTTGTTCGTATAGGAATTGACTAAAGGAGTCATAGTTTCTGGGCTTTTAATTGATTACAGTTACCATGGTTATAACTTTATATTGTTCTCTGTCCTTGATTGATTTCATTGTGTTTTCAAGGTAAATTCTGATGATTTATTGGGATTATTTGGTTAGCATTTGAAAGTTGTTGTTGTTGTTATTTTTTATTTATTTATTTATTTTTCTGGCTTTTAAATGCAATTGCTGCATTGAGTTAAGCTTTTCTGAAATGCCCCAAAACCGTAGTTAGTCTTTGACTTTGAGTTTGGGCATCAGAAATAGGAACATGGATGGGTATTGGGTAACATTAAACATTTTTATCATGAACAAATATTTGGGAATTTTAGTTTGTCTTAAATACAGGCAGTGGGGGATTCCTTTTCTTTTTTGACATAGTATCGTGAGAATGTTTCTTCTGCAATTTGATAATTGTCCGGGGTTTGATGATTTGGGCTTAAACGCTTAAGTTTAATGGATTTTTTGTTTTGTATTAAGTATTGTTCTCCCCGGTGTTGCTGAAATTATTATTTTGTGAGCGATATTGGATGGTCACTTTGTTTATGTCTTTTTATACCAAAATATTCAAATTAGTAGTTTATAAATTTAGGTCAATTTACTTTTCAATGAGTTGATGAATATGGTTGTTAACTTTTGAGCTTTGACAATTTGATTGCACGTAGAGTGCTATTGTACCAATATGAGGAAAAGAGTTAGGTTTCTTATGTAAAGTTCAACTGCACATAAAAACTCCATTTGGTTACATTATATAGTGAGCGTGCCTTGAATGTTTTTACTTTTTTGAAGTAAATGACCCCCAAAAGGTGTTGGACCTTTTTCATGGAAGGTTTACCACTTTAATGGTTGCTACAAGGTTATGATAAATATTGTTTGATTACAAGATTGTTTATTTCCAGGTAAAAAAACTGACTTTGCTGCTCTGTGGTTAATACTCCATGTTTAATTTCTTCACTTTTCTTCCATTAATATGACTAAATGTAGTAGCACACATTGAAATATGTCTTGCAGGAGCACCTTATAGAAACTTGTCATGGTTCTGTGTCTGTTGCTGTGATTGGAGATCCGGACAAGCCAGCTCTTGTAACTTATCCAGATTTAGCCCTAAATCGTAAGTAAAAGTTAAATTTATGTTTTACAAGAATGCTTTATCCCCCTTTTCTGGTAAAAAATATGTTTTACAAGTATAGTTTTTTCCCCTTTTCCATCTGTTGCAATTTTAGATTGTCATGCATGCAGCATGTCCAACACTTAATCCTTCTGGGGGAGATTTCATTCATTCCAAATTTTTTAATTTGGAATGGAAGGGGCATTAGTTACTGAAGTACCAAGCTCTAATTTGGCTTCTGTCTTTTTATGTGATTGATCAGATGTGTCCTGTTTTCAAGGATTATTCTTTTGTCCAGAAGCATGTTCCTTGCTGCTCCACAATTTTTGCATATATCATATTAGTCCTCCAGGGCATGAGGTTTGTAACTTGTCTGCATATCTTAGTCCTTCTTGGTTTTCATGTCTGCATTTTTCTAATATCTCTTTCATTGAATGCTATAATTCACATCATTTCTTTCTTCAAGAGCTGTTGCAGTTGGGAGCTGCCGCAATTAGCCCTGACAAGCCTGTGCTTTCTGTTGATGATTTAGCAGATCAGATTGAAGAGGTTCTCAACTTTTTTGGGTAATTTAATTTTTTTTTTCACTTGATATTTATCTATTCTCCGTGGCAGCAAATCAAGAATTTGCTTCAAATAGTTTTTTTTGTCATTGTGTTATAATTTCTGTTGGCTAGTAATGCTTCTGGTAGTTGTCTGAAAAATATGTCGAAGGACATTCCAACTATTTATAGAAAACATGCCTGAAATGTGTTGTTTTGTTATACATTTGGATGTTATGAAGGGAAACGACTGATGTCTCTCTCTCTCTCTCTCAGACTTGGTGCTGTGATGTGTTTGGGGGTTACAGCTGGGGCCTACATCCTTACCCTATTTGCTGTAAGCTTTTCCACTTGGCACAGTGCATATGTTTTGGTTGCAAGTGACTTTTAGGTTCTGTTTTGGACTCATGTGAGTTAACTGATCTTACTGTTACTCTTGATGACAGATGAAATATAGACAACGTGTTCTTGGTCTGATACTTGTCTCTCCTCTATGCAAAGCACCCTCTTGGACAGAATGGTTGTATAATAAGGTTCTTTTTCAGAACCCTTTCACTATTTATTTAGGTTGGAGAATCTTATTATTATGTGAGATTCAATATCCTTGATAGAGGGTCTCTTCCTGTGCACTTGAATTGCGCTTTTGATTTACTTATAAAAATTTTTATCATTACAGGTGATGTCGAATTTACTCTACTTCTATGGCATGTGTGGAGTGGTGAAGGAGTTGTTGAGTAAGCGGTACTTCAGCAAGGTATTCTCCTGATTCAATTTTCCTCAATTGATCTGTCTTTCCAGAATTTTATTGGATTTTAAATAATGGTGGCAGGAAGTTCGCGGCAATGCCCATGTATCAGAATCAGATATAGTTCAGGCATGTAGAAGAGTTAGTCCTCCAACTTTTCCAATCTTTCCTTTTTTTTATTTACAATAAGCTCTTTATTGTGGTGTTCAAAGGCAGAGTAGTCTTCTTTCAATGACATAATATGTTTTTTTCAACAGTCTTTGGAGGAGAGGCAGAGTTCAAATGTTTGGAGGTTTCTTGAAGCAATTAATGGGTAAACCCTGTTCTTAAGATGGCAACATCCCTAGCATTTAGCATACAAGTGTGAATGTCTGTTTTGAAATCATTCTGTGGTCGAGAGCAGCTTAAGAGTGCATCACTAAAGATTAATATTGTTTTTTGATAAGTAAATGTGATACTAAAGAGTAATATTTAGACTTTCTGTCCACTGATCAATGTGAGGATTGCCGCCCTTGATATGGTTAACCGTGTTAAGAGTGACTTGCCCTCTTGGCTCAAGTGGTAAGGGTCTTAGTCTTAGTGGAATTCTCATAAGGTTTAAGGTTCAAATCACCTTGAGTGCAAACAATTCCTTGGGGCTAGCCTGCCGGCAAAGCCGGAATACTATCCGATCTATGTGGAGGGGACGCTTTGCATAGGTTCGAGGTTTACCCGACAAGGGTGGGTACACGAAATGACCCTGTCTTGAAGGGGTTCCTCGTCATTTAAAAAAAAAAATTGTTTTAATACTTTATTGAAGACTGTCTTAGAAGATATGGGTTACCTTATGTGCTTTTGGTTTCTTGATTTAATTCCTTGGGATTAGGAATAATTATTTTTGGTCTTGCAGGAGACCTGACATTACTGAGGGCTTGAGAAAACTACAATGTCGTTCTCTAATTTTTGTTGGGGATAACTCCCAATTTCACTCCGAGGCTCTCCACATGACTTCCAATCTAGATAGACGATACAGTGCCTTAGTTGAGGTATGTAACACAGCTCTATCATATCATTTATGAGTAATGCTATTTAGTAAACTGTTATACTAGGATGACGTGGTAGTGAATATTAGCCATTGGTTTTTTTTTTTTTTACATGTAGAGATCCAATGGCTAATTTTTACTACTACATCATCAAGTTGTATGATAGTCATAGCATTACTCATCATTTCATTTTGTATAGATTAGGGTGGCATCCATATGGAAGTGAGCTTTATTTGCTGGAGGGTTTGGGGGACCTACAGGTTCAGGCATGCGGGTCAATGGTGACAGAGGAGCAGCCCCATGCCATGATGATACCATTGGAGTACTTCCTCATGGGATATGGCTTGTACAGGCCATCTCAATCAAGTGTCAGCCCAAGGAGCCCCTTGAGTCCCTCTGGCATTGCCCCGGAGCTTTTTTCACCTGAAAGTATGGGCTTGAAGTTGAAACCTATAAAAACACGAATTTCTCTGCAAATCTGAAAGAAGATGAAAGATGCAGGGAATATTGCTTTTTTTCTTTTTTCTTTTTTGTAATCTATTATATTATAGGAGTTGGTGTTTTTCGTGAATTGTTGGGGTTGATATGTGAGAGGATTACCAGGGTGTAGATAGAGCGGGGGGAAAAGCAAAGATGTAAGAGAAAAAGTTTAGAAAGAAAACATATATTTTCATTCTTTCATTGTAACCACTACTGTTAGTTGAGGTGAGCCTAGCTGTCTGTAAATCCTCTAATAATCATTCATCAATGACAAACAAATTATAATAATAAGAACAAAAATAAGCGATGGATGGTGACTTTTGCTTTTCTCAGGTTTTTAATATTTATCTTCTTAGTTAATTTATCAATTTAATTCTACTTTTTCTTTTTTGTTTGGTAGTGGAAGAGATTTGTTAGGTATGCTTAGGTGGCTGACCTTTTTTGAGTTTGGGAACTTGGTTGGCTGATACGTGGAGGGAGTGGGATTTACGTTCTCCCTTGTCCTCTGCGAGCATTTTTTCTACTCTTAGTTCACGTGTAAAAAAATTGATAGGACCTTTATGGGATTGAATTTAGGGTTAAATATTTTATTGGTATTTGGGTTTTTAACCTTTTTAAATTTAATATTTGAGTTTTTATTTGTTTTCTAAATAGGACTTGAGTTTAGGGGTAAAAACTACTTTGATACTTCTGCTGTTACATTTTTCGTCCGAATATTAATGGTCTGTCATGTGTCATGAGGTTGACATGTGTCACTATATAAAGATTGTTTGATGGGTTTTGGCCATTAGGGTGGCCGAACCACCCCCAAGGGCCACGGGGCGGTTCGGTCAATTTTATTTTTTTAAATTGTATTATTTTATTATTTTTATATAATTTTTAAAGATTTTTATTTTTAAATTTTTAATTTTTTTATATAGTGTCACGTGTTAACCGCTGGACCGTTAATATTTGGATGAAAAATGTAACAGAAGTACCAAAGTGATTTTTACCTATAAACTCATGTACCACTTATGAAACAAATGAAAATTCAGGTACTAAATTTAGAAAAGTTGAAAACCTAGGTATCAATAAAGTATTTAACCATTGAATTTAACCCAGTTTGCACTTACCATCTTTTTAATGGAAGTAGGTTCTTTTCATTTTACTTGAAATAAAATAGAATGGAGTTATTTTATTATCAATATTTTATTTTATTTTATCTAATGACATTAATTCCATAGTTAAATGAAATAAAAAAATTTCAACCACGAAATGACTATAAATTGGGAGGATATGTCATTTACTATAAATTGGTTTGGGAGAAATTCTTACAAATTAGCCTTTAAAGTGACGTGTCTTTGAGATATTAAAAAGCTTGTGAGGAGTACATGTTAATAATAATAAAAAAAAAGTGTTTCTTCACATGGGCTAATGTTAAGGAGCAACACGTTATTTGGAATTCATCTCGAAAAAGTGTTGGTTTATGGCACATTTGTAATTATTCATAGCACATTAAATTACAAATGTGCAATGGAGTAACACTTTTTTCAAATGAATTTTAAAAAAAGTACTGTTCCATAGCATCACTCTTTTCACATATTAAAAGATGGGTAATACTTGAGTGTAGCAAATAATTACAATAATGCCATTGATAAGCAAAATTTCCGGATGAATTCTGAAAATTTTGCTACATCGTAGCACTGTTCTTAAAAGATATGTTAATTTTAAAGGTTGGTACGGAAGAATTTCCCGTAAGAAATTTCGGTCTTTAGTTTTAAAGTTATGGAAGGAGAGGATAGCAATTGAGAGGATAAGGGAGAAAAGATTTTGGAGGCGAGGAAAAAGAGGAAGCCAAAAGTTAAATATTTCTTTGGTCGGAGGGAATTAAAAGCAATTTGTATTAATTGTAGAATGGAAATCAGGAGAAGATGAGGTATTATGTGAATCAAAAGTTTGTTAAGATAATATTGAAATCTTATAAATTCTGTCGAGTAAAAGGGAAAGTGTAAAAAAAATTGTTTAAACCTAGTATATTCTCCCTTCACTTTTCCAAAATTTTAGTGATTTTAAAAAATAAAAAAAATAGAAAGGGCTTTGAGGGTAGGGAGTGGGTACATGAAGGTTGATTATTGACGGCTAATAACTGTTAATCGCATTCATGTAAAAACTGCTAACCGCCTACGACAATGTAATTAGCGGTCTTAATTAGAATAGGCAAAAACGATTAATAATCGCTATCCGCATATTCTTTTATATATATATATATATATATATATATATATATAAAACGTTGTTATAAAAGAGGTGACAAAAGTTGTTGGTTGAAAATTCCCAACAAGAGCATTACCAAACCTTCTACGTTTCCTCTTCCCTTGGGGTCGTTTCACTGTTTGCAGCATTTCACCCTTTATGATTTACTGTGATAGTAGCCAAGATAAGACATATTTTAATTATGTTCAAAGAATATTTACATAGCTATTTAAAGGAGACAAAAACTCTCTTCTAAGACATTAAAATAGGCTAAAACAGTTTAAAATAGACCATAAAAAGAGGTTCAAAACACTAAAAAATGCTCAAAAGACCCATTATATGACAGGCATTTAGCCATGCGGTTTGACCTTCAATAACTATTGATTAGCGATTACCAAGATAGATATGATTATTTAAAAGTGATAACTGCTTAAGGCTCTTGTGGTTAAGAGGCAATAATTTCAATTGTAACCAAGCATACCACCCAATTTGAGGGTGCGATACCCTTTCATATCCTTTCAAATAATCTCCTTCAAAAATATACATCTAAATAGAGGAGTAAGTGGTACCCCCGGGCTTTGCCATTTCTCCACTCTTTATGCATAGGTAGCCCAAAACTTCCCATATGGTCGTCAAGTTTGCTTTTAATTTTTAATGAGGCATATGGGTCACGTGACAGTTTATGATTGGTTTGATGGGTTTCTCTGTTAAAATTATGGATGGAGAATAGACAAAAATATTATTTCGGTATTTAGGCTTAAAGACAGGTATCATCTAAAATATTTTCAGAAATCTAGGCGGCCGTAAGTCTTACCATAGGTACTAAAAAAGTTGTTAACCATTACAATAAAAACATAATCCCAGAATTAAAATGACAAGTTAGTGGTACAAGTATATCTACTTTATTTAGAAAAATGGAAAAAGATAACCAATGAAAAAAGAGCGAAAATGGAAAATTAACTCATACAAGTCATACTTAGAGAGAGGCGGAATAAAAATGAATTTGAAATAATCCTATAATTAATATTCTCTACAATAATTTTATAACAGTAACAATTCTTCATGCATATATGTCAACAGCAGAAACGAGAAGTATCATAACGACAAACGACCATAGGATGAAAACAAACCATGAGAGAGATCCAAGGCGAGGTAGGAAGGAGCTAACTTAGCAATTCAGTGACAACCAACTCATCCACAATACAATTATCACGATCACAGTCGATAATTGTCTTGTCAAAGTAAAAAATCACCACCATTGCTTCCACCACCGCTTATTACTCTTTGGGAGAGAGAGAGAGAGAGAGAGAGAGAGAGAGTTATTGCAGTGAAGCTTGTGTTCGCAGTAGCGATTTGGTTAAAGCTTGATGATTGTATTGGACTTATATATTGTGCATGTCCAAAATAAACTTGAACTTCCAATGAAAGAATGTATGTTAATTACTATGAGACAGATGTATTTGTCGATTGCTCAGGGATTTTTCTTCTTCTTTTTTTATTAAGAAAAGAAATACATGTTTTATCATGCGTCCTTCAGTGTGTAAGGAAGACGTTTCCCTTTTTGTACTTGTAGTGTAATAAGTCCTCTAAGCTTGAGGACAAGAGTCACAAGACTATATCTTATCTTTTCTTTCATTTGCCTAAGTCGTAATTTGTACCATACCTAAGTAGTTGATTTTGGTTTCAGCTGTGTAGATTTTCAGAGAAAGTCCAAGCACACTCACTGCTTCGAGAGAAAGCTCCTCTCTTCTTCAAGTAAGAGACTTTCCCTCTTCTATATTCGTGAGAGATACCTCCAACTTTTTTGTGAGTGTATGGGGTGAAGGAAAGGGCGTTGCCTCTCCCCTCCTCCGATCCCTTCCCACTTTTTCCCGTCGTCCTCATTCCTTTGTACAGAGTTGTGTTGGTTTTTTGTTTTTCTCCCCTTTTTGTCTCTTCAAGCTAGCTAGATCTACGGCTCCTCTCTCACCACCATCTTCATTGGCTTCATTTCTGCCCCTCAGTCCATCACCTTCGCTTGTGAGCGCCACGCACCACCCATGGGCCTGCATGTGAGTCTTACTTGCCACCCTACTGTATAGCCACCTCCTCGAAGCGGTAGATCCTGTGCCTTTTTGTACTTCTCCATCGCCTCTCCACCCTTCAGCTACAGGTCCCCTTCCTTTTGATGTGGAGTAAGCAAGAACCGGTGTCTTGTGCACCTAAACTGTTGGACAACTTCCTATTTGACATTGGATGGAAGATCCCCTTCAATGGTTTCCGAACAGTTGAACTCAGTGCTTCCTCCCACTTGTCTTGAGCTTCAAGCCCTTTTGTTGCTGCTGCAGGCGTCCCTCCATGCTTGCTCATGATTTGTGGACTGCTTGACAAACCGCCTTTACTAGTGGCCCTGTTCTTGGCGTTTAGTCCAAGAAACGTTGAATATGGTCAATTTCGGCTCATTTCCAATTGATTGTATAGTTTTTTTCTAGCACTATTTTAATTGCTTTGAGATATTGTGGTTGGGGCTCCCAACATATGACGACCCTCCCATTAAGAACGAAGTAAGGGCCAAATCGCCACAATAATCTATTCATACCCATTAGCATCTCATAACATGCATGAGCACATCATATTAGAGATTATAATAACGCAGCAGAAACAATTAAACAATAATATTACATAAACATCAATCCAACATTATGTCATGCTGCCTATATTCATTAATAATTCATTCATTCTTTAACATATAACGTCCGGAAAGAGTACAACTCAAATGTTGAATTTTTTTTTTCTTCATAATGTGTTAAGCCAAATAATGAAATTAAAATCTAGCGCGGCTCACCTCCAATTCATTTCCCTCCCATTTTCTCCAATTTATCATCTATATTTTTCAACATCAACTATTTGTATGTAATCTCACGATCCAAACTAAAGAAAATGATTTTGCTCCAACCACCCTAAATTTTAGCCCCCCCTATCTAATTCAAATCAATCACTCACCTTCTCCTCCATGTACGTCACACCGCGGACAACCATGTTTGGTACCACCGCCGGCCAGCACAGTCACCACTGTTGACCACCTGTCTCCGGCCAATTCCAACCCTCAAAACCTCAAATCACTATCCTGTCTTTAATTCAAAAGTAATCAAGACCAATATTCTCATCTCCAAAGAAGAGTCGAGCAACATTAACGCAAATTAATGTACACGGCTGAGACAAACGCTTACTCATCCAAAGTTCATGAACTTGTCGCAACGCTTGCGCGCTATTGCCAACACAAATCTATTCCAGTCCAAAACACCCCATCATAACAAAAAGATAAAATAAAAAATGATAACCGATCAAAGTCCCAATTAACAATAATCATGTATAAACTAATCATTCCATGCCACTTGTATTCTTCATATTTATCAAATTTAATTCTTCCAATCGTCGTGTTTGTTAGTGGGCATAATGATAAAAGCCCACAAAGAAAACAACAAAGCCAATCACAACGAGATTCTCATTCTGAAATTTATGGGAACCTAAGGGTTTCTATTAATTGAAAATCTGAAAATATAGAAACTAAAGGTATAAAAGGACCGATTCGAGGGGACCAAACCTCCAATTTACAGAGGACAGAATGTAGAAAATCTTAAGCTTAGGCTCTACGGTAGGATTAAGTGTATTATAATTATTTATTGAAATTATGAATTATTGTTATGGTAAGATAGTAGTATTTAATTAGGGAAAATGCTAAAGAGAAGACTCTCATCCCCCCCTTGTCACCCTCTTTTCCTTAAAAAAATTGATTTTTATTATAAAAGGGTGATAAGGGAGATGAAAGGAGGATGTGTAGAAGCTCTCTTTAATTAGATGCTCTAGTTGCTACGTACCTAGCTAATTGATGCTACTAGTTGACGAAAAAAAAATGTTAGCCAAATTTCTGTTGCATCTTTGATCATATTAAATGTATATAGTAGTCACCCCAATTAAGTTATTTTATAGTTCAATAATTTATGAGTGTTCATTGCTAATCTGATACGGCCCGAATAACTATGTTTTTCGGCCTAACTAGTTGACCTCTAGTTGGCTTATAGCGGGCTCAATGGCGCTCACTGTTGGCCCAATTCAGCCCATAATTAGCTAGTTTTGGCCCACAAACTGCCCAATTTAGCCCTTAGTGTCGACTCTATATCACAACTCAATATTGTTGGCTTAATTATCCGATTGCCACGTTGATATTAGTGTCGGCCACCAGCCGAAAATGTGAAGACAATAGCTATTAACAAAGTTCATTCAGTTGGCGTATTGCTTTTATTATCTCTCACATTCACTCTCTCATCCCCACCACAACTAGCTGGTCTGCTAGTTCTGTCAACCGAAGTGCAAATTTCTGTGTCCATCATGGGGCAAAATGGGCTGTAACCAGACTTCACTCTGGCTGCATTCACGTATCTTCTTTTTCTTATGAATCCTTTTCCCCCTGTTTTGGAAAAGCATCATCCAGTTCTTTCCTAATTCCTTAATTCCTGTACTTGGTTTTATGTACTTATATAAAAGAAAAAAAAGGTTCATTCACCAGTGGAACAAAAGGAAAGTTGTCCATTAGAGTGAAGTCATTTTGGATTGTGGTTAGTCATGACAACTCCTTCCGTTATCCCCAATTTGGTGGATAAAGTCTCATTGTAAAAAAAATATAGTATCATGGAGATCGAACCCACTTTTGACAAATTGACAATGTAATTAATTATGAAGTAGGGTATACATGTTGTCAAACATATATATATATATATATATATATATATATATATATATATATATATATATAAAAGAAGTTAAAAGATCGATATGATGATAATGAGTGGGTACTCATGACAAGGTTGATGCATTAAAGAGAGAGATTGAGATGAGGCTTGAAGATCACATGTCCTCTGAGGTTGCTCACAAGTCACCACATAAATATAATAATGTCTCTATCTCTTTTGTCCTTGCCGTTGAATTCAGGGTTGACATTTAAGCCACACGAAAAGGTCTACGTTGCAGACATGCACGAAGTTGCTTACCTGCTATCCAGTCCTCTATCTTTATAATCTCAGAACTCAGAAGGCACAAGGAATCGAAACCCTGCCTCGAACAAGCTAGCTCACCCGCTTTGCCGGCCAATTGGAGTACTGCACGAAAACACGTACGAAAATAACTTAATTTTTTACAGACGTACGTACACATCAATTTTTTTTTTTTTTTGAACATAGAGTACCTGCATACATTAAAAAGAGGACCCGAAGGTCCAATTACAGCAGTTAAGGTGTACAAAGACTCCCTAACCATAAAATCAGAACTAATTTCTGATTTGGAAGCAAATTACCAAAAAACACTCAAAGATTACAAGATCATACATGAAAAGCCACTCTTACCAAATACACACCACTACTAAAATTAAAAGAGTGCTGATCTACGCTAAAAAGCGAAAAAAATCTAATAATATTCGAGCATCAAAGAGGTAGCTTGCAAATCTAACCAAAGAAAAAACATCCGGCAACAAATTTGGCATCAACAGAGCAAGTGACGAAAATCGCACAACCAAAAAAATACCACGCTGACGACATGGAAGATGGCCGGAATACTGCAACACAAAACCAGAATCGAAAAAATCACTATGGTAATCTCCGGAAAAATCTCCACCTTTGAAATGTCCCATAGCAGGTTGTCTCTCTACAATGGATCTCCCATATCATGGACACGTACAAAACCATGTTAAAAAACAGACGGTTGAAGCCACCTGTAAGCTACCAACCGCATCAATAGCCTTAGAAAAGACCACTTGTCCAATCTTGGGACTGCATGCCACAAAAATCGGTGAACATACTCCACAAAAAACAGTTCCAGAAAAACCTGCGGTATCCATGCGGCAGGTGCGGAGGAAATTATAACCGTGCCAGTTATGGAACAAAACGGATACCCTTTTTCCAGCGCAAAGCCCAGCCCTCCAACAATTGTTAGTAGCGGTTGATCCTCCTACCACCGTTGCTGCAAGCCACTGTGTGCAACCACCGTAATGGGCCACAGTTTATTCCACAAGCATCATCACCTAGAACCGGATCTACTACCCGCCCTGCTTGGCAACCAGCAAACTTTTCCTCTTCCTACTTGACCACACTGGACCAAACACATTTCACCCAGGACTGTGAAACCATTTGACCCAGATTGGATGTCCTCCTCCGAATAAAACCACAACGAAAACATTAAAACTACATCTCCATCCCCGAAAAGGACGAGACAACACTACCTTATTCTCCAAGAGGACAACATCACCCTAGGAAATAAAAACACCTTACCAATTGCTAAAACCACAAATACAAAACATCATGGGAGGAGGGAAGCATAGTGCTTCCCTCCTCCTCAACGGCCAAGATTTTTACGTACACATCAATTAAAATGTCATTTTAGCAACTTCTACAATTTTTTTTCCTTTTTTTTTTGATGAATGAGCTGTTTACTAAAGAAAACTGAAAGCTAATTATTACAACACTCCAGAAAAATTGTTTTATATAGATGCCAAAAAAAAGTCTACTTTAAAGTTTATATATATATATATATATATTTGCTTACACGAATGTTTGATGGTGCATGCTCATCAGCTCTTCGTATGAGCTTGGTCCTAAGAGACCTTAATTTGTCGAAAGAACTTGGAGTTCTGTGAATAATTGCCCAACATGCAAGGGGGGAGAGAGAGAGAGAATATATATCATTTGAGTAACTTGTAGTTGCATGGGATTTGTGGACTTCGGGCTTTAATTTCCAATCTTTTTGGGTTAAAAACAATCATAAAAACCAATAGCTATAGGCATATACCGACATGCACCCTAATTATTGGATCACAAAGATGGTAAATGGATATAGAACCAAATTTTCATACCGTCGTCGGACTGGCGATAGAATTCTTGTAAAAAATAAAAAATTGCTACGAAGAAGCCGTTGGTTGGCACTTTGATGCTTGAGTTAGTATAATATTTTTGAGAATAATTGAATAAAAAAAGTTTTTGAAAAGAGAGCATAATATTAATTTCTAGAAATAGTGTCAATTTTTAATGTGAGAGGCTCTGAATATGATCCTTGATGGAGTGCTTAATGATCACCATGTGGTGGGCTGCAATTATTTAATATTATTTATTTGTTTTTTATGTAGTGGGCTGCTTAATTAAGTGGATCTACCCGTAATTTGTTACACCAACAGTAAATTTAATAGGATAAAAGAAAAAGAAAAAAGAAGATATATAGATGTTCTTACCATTTCTGGTCGACTTTCAGCATTTATATTTTATTGATAGAAAATGAAATTGCATCTTAAATAATATAACTGAATAATAATTCACCCAACAAAACCAAATTAATATACAAACCAATCCAAACTGCCTACCCATAAAACAAAAAGAAATAAAATCCAACTTGCAAGAACCATACTGATGACGACCGCCACCGCCGCCGCCACATCATTCATGTCCATGCAGCGAAGCCATGGTGACGACGCCGAGCTTCTGAAGGTTCAACTTCACCACAGTGTCCACAAACATCTTCGTATCCTCACCGGTATTCCCGTCCGGTATATCAACAACGTAAGACTCTAAGACAACGGTGTAAACCTTCCCTTCCTTGTTAAACTCATTTATCGACGTAACCGACCGGTAGTTATTGAGCCGGTGCTCGCCCCCGACAACCCTAAAGCTCAATATATGCTTCTCGTCGTCCAAAATCTCCAGCCTCTCGGTGCTCGTCGACGCCGGGAGCCCCGAAACGATGGTGACCTCTCTTATGCTTCCAATCCCGCCGTCGCCTTTCATATTGCAAGTTTTGATGAAATGCTTGTATTTCTGAGGTTTTCGAAGCTTCGGACGAAAGGCCATACGGCATGAGCCGGAGCGTCGATCCGTTGCGCTATTAGAGACGTGCATGTGTTGGGAGATGGCTGGAATATGTGGTAGGTGCTGATTACCGGTTGGAGCTCGACGTTTTCTTCGGCGGTTAGACCTTGAGGATGAATTTCATGGTGAGGGTCCATGGTCACAGGGCGGGCTACAACCGTACGTACGGAAAAAAACTGTTGAAGAAGAAGAAGATTGGTAGTGGTGAAACGTAATGGCTTTGGTGGGGTGTTGTTCATGGATGGAAGAAAAGAGTAGTGGAGCAATCAACTGGAACACACGAGGGGATCCGGATGGAGTTTAATTATGTCGTTTGGACATTTATGACCTCGGCAATCTTTGTCTTTTACTTAAAAATGTGTTTGGTTTTAAATTAAAATAATTAAGAGGGTGGTCCAAACATAACTATATTAGGAAAAGGTATCTTAATTAGCATCTTGCGATCGAGAACAGGACATGGGCATTGCCCTAGGCCTCAAACGTACATAGATGCATGTGCTTTCTGAGGAGGATAAGAGGCCACAAGCACATTTGTATTACTAAATGTTCTATCAAGATATATTAGCTCTAATTAAGAATTTTGAAATGAGTGCCAATATTTATTTATGCTCTCTTATGGGGTAGGAAAATGTAAGAGGCCGGAGTAATGTTACGAACCTTTTTTCTTTTAATTATTTTTAAAGTTGATGTGTCTTTTAAAATTACAATTAGCTTTGAGATGAATCACTATTAAATTTTGATCTAATGATATTTTAAAAGTCGCATTAACTTTGAGAGGATAAAAAGATGGTTTCTAACATTACTACTGTAAGAATTGAAGGGTTCTTATTTGAGAAAGGGTGCGCTTCATCAACCCCAACAACTTGTTCGGGCGGGTGGGGTCTTTGACAGATCAAGAAGCCTCCTCAATCTCACAACTCCTACCCAATAATAAAGAGTCAAATAATATCAAAGCTCTTATTATAAAAATCTAAAATTAGGATTCTGCTAATAAATTTTTATGCAGTGCATGCAATTAATCAATGTCCCAAAATTAGTACAATTAGTTATCCATTTATCCATATCATACAATAAAATATTTGTAAACCAAAATAGAAATTTAAAATATTTGAAATGACAGATCAGCCTGTTATGCTAGCATGGTTTTAAGCTTTTCACCCTGATGATGATAGTGAGGAGCTAGGGAAATAGCTAGATTAGAGAAATGCTGTTTCTTTATTTCTATTAAATTCCAACAATTTTTTTTTTTTAAAAAATTAATTAATTATTGAATATAAGGGATTCACATGTAGAAAAATTGATCTAATAATTAATTTGAAAAAAAAAAATTGAATTAGAATTGGACAGATATTAGAAGTATGAGGTCTCAATAGATTATGAAAGGTTTTTTAAGTTCAAATTTTTTCTAAAAAACTAAAAGCAAGTACACACATTAATTCCTAAACAATCCCCAGAAAACCAGAAATCAAGATTAGTGATACAGATGGAGCAGAGTTGGCGTTTAGAACACCCAATTTCCAACGAGGGATGTATATGTAATTTGAAGACATGTGATGGGTAAAATGGGGAAAAGTGGAAAATTGACGAGCTCTAAAATCTAGAAGAAGATGGGGGGATTGAGATAGTGGTCGCAATCGTTAAAAGGGAAGCTGGAGACTCGTGGATCCTGTGAGCAGTCTAACAAACTCCCGCGTGATCCTGACTTTTTTGTTCTTTGTTTTCCCACTTTCGTGGATTCCTCCTGCTCTACTACTTTATAGTTTATGCCATTTTAAAATTTTATGGATGATTATTATTATTTTTTTTTTTTTTTTTTTTTTTTTTTACTTACGATTAAATTTATTCTATTCCTCAAATATTTAGTTAAAATAAGAGGTGAACGATGAAGATAGAGTTTAAAACTCAAGACTTTTGTTATGATACATTGTTTATTGTTTATTTATTTTTTTTTCTAAAAGAAAGTTATCTTACTTTCATATATTATTCAATCAAGAAATCGGAGCACATAGCTCTAACAAAAATTACATCACAAATACATATGGAGATGTATTCCAACCAAATCTGACGAATGATGAACTTACCAACACTAAAAAGAAAAAACGGTTTTTTTTTAGCCTTTTTTTCTTTTTTAGTCCTTTTAAGGGCAAAAAATGGCTCAAAACAATTTGAGCCTTTTTTTGGAGCCGCTTTTAAAACGGCTCTAATTCGAGCTGTTTTAACCAAAAAACGGCTCAAACCAATTAGAGTAGTTTTAAGGGCCCTAAAACGGCTCTAAATATTTTTTTTTTAGAGTCATTTTAGGGACCGTAAAACGATTCTAAATATGTATATATTTTTTTTAAAAAAAAGATTTGAGAAAAAAACAACAAACCAGATCTAGAGCCAAGATCCACAACTAAAAAAATTACCTATAATAAAACCCTAATAGCACCGAAAAAAAAAAGAATATAAAAATAGACGATGCTCGTCGTCGAAGCCACCATTTCTGAATCTCCCAAAGCTCCGATTCTCTGAACTACCAAATCGGTGATTTTCTTGGGAAAATCACGAAGCATGGAAATCAAATTCTAGGTTTTGTGGTTTTGAGAGAGGCGTATGATTTGCGCAGAGATGAAAATCCTAGGAACAGAAACCCGGCGAATCCCAAGGCGTTCGAGATGTCTGATTGGATGCAAAAGGCGACGAGGCGTTTGTGGCCGTACACGTGTCTGTTCCTCTTAGCACCTTCGCCAACGCTGTTATCACCGATGGGAACGAGAATTGGGAACGACGTCATCTACATAGGCGTAACTGGCACCTGCGACGTCGTCTTTGGTGTTGGTGTTAACCTTGGATGAATTGTTCATGCTCACGCTCTTCCGGTGGTGTCAGAGAGAGAGAGAGAGAGAGAGAGAGAGAGAGAGAGAGAGAGTGATGGAGAGATGAGAGTGACGGAGATCAGAGAGAGATAGACGTCATTTTATGGGTGTTTCTAGAAAGAAAAACAAAATTCAAAATTCAAAAAACAATATATATATATACACACATACTAAATAAGCATATAGTACTATACTAGCTAATTAAATATAGTATACGGCTCTAATTGTTTTAATTTTTAATAAATTTATTAATACATTTTTTACTCAATTTATTAATATATGTTACATATGTTACTTAATATTTGTGTGTGTGTATTAGTTAATATATATACTAACATATTATCTAGTTAATTAACATATATTAAGTAAACAAGCCGAGCTTGAACACACATTTCATAGAATTCTCTAGTTCGAGATCAACAATAGTATATAATAAGGTTAATGATCAATCCGATGGTCCTATTATGATCGATTAGACTAATGCACTAGGATCAATCGTAAGTTAGATCAAACTTTCATTGTGTCAAGTTTGATTGATCGAACTCTACCACGATCGATCAGATTAATGCACTAGGATTGATTGGATGTTCGATCGATTAGAGTAATACACTTGGATCGATCAGATCTTCTATCGATCTTATGATCCTATCATGATTGATCATAGCCCTTTTTGTTAAACGGCTAGAGACATTTTTCGAAAACGGCTCCAAATAGAGTCGTTTTAGTTAAAAATGGCTCAAATTAGAGCCGTTTTGTTAAAACGGAACAAAACGGCTCCAACGAAAACAACTTAAAAAGCAGTTTTTTTTTTTTTTTTTTTTTTTTTTTTTTTTTTTTTTTTTTTTTTTTTTGCAGTGCAACAACCTTTGCTAACCCATATGCCGCAAATACAACTCTACTAACATGATGAATCTGCCAACTAGGAAACATCGTGATAACTATACGAGTGTCCTCCACTAATTGTCAAAATCTACTCCAATTTCGACCAGTAGAATTTATTGCTTCAATCACATCACCTTCCAGAATAACATCTTGTAAGCCTATTTCTTTGCAAAAGGCAATGGCTTGGAAAGCTGCCAACTGGTTCGAAATTATCTATTTTTGTTAAATCCCTACTTATTCTAAAAATTTAAATAAATATTAATTTAATAATTTAATTTATATTTCAACACCCTTACGTTTTTTTTTTCTTTGCAGTAATGTTAACGGAGGAGATAATCATCACGCACTCAAAAGATAAAGTTAAGGACGATAGGATCCAAAGGATTCTATCCAGAGAAATCAGGAAATAGAACAAGAAAATAAGAAAACGGAGAAGGGGATGATCACTTCGAGGGGATCGGGCCTCCAATATTTGCTTCAAGCAAAGGTAATTTTCCTTGATGATTTAGCCATACTGCATCTACATCTTTTTATAGAAGAAAATCAAGCTAAATATGAAAATAGGAAATCAATCATAGTAATGAAGACAAACGTAATTCGCAAGAAAATAATTTATAAAAGGAAATTAACGTAGTGACTAAGCCAAGTGCAAGGACAAAGCCAATGGGAAGGTTCAAGAATCCTATCATTCCCCCACCCTTAAAGACAACCTTGCCCTCAAGGTTGAGTACCAATGAAATCAGGAAATCGCTCATTGATTGTTTCATAAGGTTCCCACGTGGCATCTTCTTGGGGCATATGCGCCCATTGGACGAGAACGTTGACTGCAGCCCGATTATGACGTTTGACAAGCCGGCAATCTAAAATGGTAGAGGGCTAAGCGCGAACCTCTTCTATAGAAGTAATGTTTGGCAAATGATGTTAGGGAAATACATGCTCACCCAACTTTTTTCTCATGCAGGAAACGTGGAAGACTGGATGAATCTCGGAGTCCGGTGGAAGGTCGAGACGATAAGCGATAGGACCAATGCACTCCAGTACTTTATACGGTCCATAGAAACGAGGTGAGAGCTTCATGGATGACCGCACCTGGATAGAGATTTGGCGGTAAGGTTGTAGACAGAGAAATACCCAATCACCAATGTTGAATTCATGTTCACTCCTATGCTTATAAGGCTGATGCTTCATGCGAGACTGTGTGGCGGTAAGATTGTCCTTAAGAAGCCGTAAGATTTGAGTACAGTCTTGAAGAACACGGTCAACTTGATCCACTATTGACAAGCTTGGAGTATAGGTTGGGAGAATTGGGGGAGGTCGCCCGTAACCTGCTTCAAAGGGAGTCATTTTGGTAGCAAAGTGATAAGTGGTGTTATACCACCATTCCGCCCATGGAAGCCATCGTGTCCACTCCTTGGGCTTATCTCACGTGAAACAACGCAAGTAGTTCTCTAAACATTGGTTCACCACCTCAGCCTGTCCATCAGTCTGGGGATAGGAAGTGCTCATCTTTAACATAATGCCCTGCAAATGAAAAAGCTCTTTCCAAAAGTTAGACATGATTCCTATCTCGATCACTTACTATTGATTGGGCAACTCCATGCAATTTGACAATGTTGTCCACGAAAAGCTGGGCAATTGTCGAGGCCGTGTAAGGATGGCCGACGAGACAAAAGTGGGCATACTTTATTAGGCGGGCCACCACAACAAAGATAGTGGTTTTACCATGGGAAGATGGTAAATCATCGATGAAGTCCATTGAGATATCAGGCAATGGTTGCAGGGGTCCCAGGCTTGCTACGGTTTCACCCTTTTGTTGTTGACAAACTTTGCATTCAGCCACAAATTGCTTGATTCACGCTTTATCCCTTTCCAATAAAATAGTATGGAGACACGCTTATAGGTTTGGAGGAACCCAGAATGATCTGCACTAGGAGCCGCATGTAATTCCTGCAAAACAGTAGCTTTGTGAATGGAGTGAGAAGCCAAAATAATGCGCCATTTGTAGCGGAGATGGTCCGCACTCCACAACCAATAAGTGACGTGGGATTGAGGAGGGATCATGGGTTAGTCTCTGAAAAATATTTTGAAGCTCAGGGTCATGTTGCTGCTCCTCCTTGATGAACTCAAGAGTAGACCATGAGGGGGTAGATATGCTATGGAGCTCAGCTTGCTCCAGAATGCATGAGAGTACATCTGCCACTAAATTCTCAACCCCTTTCTTGTAGACAAGTCTTAACTTCTCTCCTGATATCTGGTCGAAGATCTTCCACAAAGGTACTGATCAGTTGTCTCTTAGACCAATCGCGGGCACAGTTGGCTAAGAGCTCAAATCGGCTTTGGTATTCGCTGACTAAAGAGGTTTGCCGGATCTTAGCTAGTTCACCGTCGATGTCCTAAATGTGGAGGGGCCGAATCGTACAAGAAGTCATTCCACAAATGTGGCCCAAGTGGGCATCCCATGGCTTGCCTTTAACTAATCATACCGTTAAACAGCTTTGCCCTCAAGATAGATGGATGCAATGTCAACCCTTGAAGCTTTTGGCGTCCCACGAAAATGAAAATCGCTCTGCTTTGGACACCCAACCGAATGGATTGTCTTCATCCCATCGAGGAAAGTCCAACTTCATGCGCAGAAGGCTGTGGTTTTGATTGAGGTGGGGTCTGAGGTGGAGATGATCCCGTACTACGCTCCTCTTGAATGACTGGGGTGATAAGCTCCTTCGACTGCTTTAGAAACCCTGAGTGAAGTTGTGTCTCCAATGAAGTTTGTTCCATGCCTGGCGGAGTGCTACCGGTGGCTATTGAATAAGTTGTTAAATCAAAAATTCATAATACTTGCTTTTAGTTGCGTGTATAGGGCATACAATTTTTTTTTTGGCCCTTACATGAATAAGCTAATTTAAGAATATAAAAAATGTAGATAGAAATTAATATAAACTAATAGCCAAACAATTTAATTCCAATATCAAGAATACAATAGCGCAAGCCTTAAAACCAGAATAAGAATATCCTTGTACTGGAGTTTGGGTGAACTAGAACACACCTGGATTGGGCTTAACTTGTAGCCCAAACACTCCTTATCTTCTCCAACTATGATACACACAATACCCAAACCTGGTTTCACAATCAGAGATATGTACAACACCAAAACTAGTAGCCACGGTCACTCCAAGAATGAATCTGTAGCCAACGGAACTCCCAAGAACGATTGCTTTGATACCAGATGATAGGATCAAAGGGATTCTATCAAGAGAAATCAGGTAATAGAACAAGAAAATAAGAAAACATAGAAAGAGATGATCACTTTGAGGGGATCGAACCCCCAATATTTGCTTCAAGTAAAGGTAATTTTTCTTGATGATTTAGCCATACGACATCTACATCTTTTTATAGAATAAAATCAAGCTAAATATGGAAATAGGAAATCAATCATAGTAATGATGATAAACGTAATTCGTAAGAAAATAATCTATAAAAGGAAATTAACATAGTGACCAAGTCAAGTAAGGACCAAGCCAAGGGCAAGGTTCGAGAATCCTATTAAAGGACTATTCTAAGATATTGATAAATGATCATGTTTTTGGATTCTGAAAGTTTGTTAATGCTTGTAATCTTATCACCAAGGAGATTTCACTGAGAGTAGAACGTCTGTAAAAATGCTATATATAAATGTACGTAATCTGTATGATAAAATGTCAATGAGAAACATCCTTTCACTCAAATAGAGTATCTATGTTTTTACGTTGTATCAAACTCATCTAACGTCTCCTCTACCAAATTACCTCTCACTTAACCCTTGTTCAACCTCAGCTCCCCAAACCAAGAACTCCTGTATTTCCCAATGTCACTGGAAAATGTTTATGGTCATCTTCTCAGCCATGAGCTTTAGTTACAGCAGCATAACTCCCCTGCCCGACCTGCAAACTTTCCATGGTAAATGTTGCAAATCGAAATAAATCCTCCCTTGGATGTATTCCATGCAACAACTCTTTCCTTCAGATTATGCCAACCCTCCACAATCTTCTCAGTCCAATTGATGCTATAGAGGGAGGAGTCATGGTCATTGAGCCCACCAATCTTCTTCGAACCCACCAAATAGCAACTCACGGCCCTTATGTCAAGTTTGTAATAAACTTTGGCTATTCTTCCATAAATTGTTAGCATAGATTCGATCATTTGTAATGTGACGGCACTTCTTTTTTTTTTTTTTTCTTTTTTTTTTTAAGTACAAAATGGAATCACCACAGTGGCATGCCAATTAGTCACTAAGTCAATTTAATGTACACATCCCATAATATGTACTTGATACATCAGAGACAAATAACTGCAATGGAACTGAATTCATAAACTAGGAAATGTTAATTACAACATCAAAGCCATATATTGTCTATCTGTTTAAAGCTTGATCAAAATATTAATTATATCAAGGATTGGCTATACAAAACATGTGTCACATTCAAACAAGCTATATACAAAATGTCTATACAAAATTATGGACCATCCTCATGCACAATTGTCATGATGAGCTTTAGTCGTAATACCCCAAATACAACGTCACAGGGTCCTCATCAACGTCTGTGGTACCTGCAGCCAAATCATCAGCATCTACAAGATTGTAGTGGTAGCCACGTTCGCATAGGTGAAAGTATGAGTTTACCAACTTAGTAGTATAATACACACTAGTTTACACAATGAGCCAAACATTTCTATTCTACCATATGTTTACAATAACGAATACTTGTGGATTGATAATTTTGCATAGAAGATTCTCATCCGATTGAGTAAACCATGGCGTTTGATTCATAAATCAGATACTCTACATTATGCATATCATTACATATATATCTTGTGACTCAGATATTCGCGTATACAAGCTTTCCGAACCTTTGTGAAAATACAGGCATACAGGGATATCTAAAGAAATTGTTAACACTATATCTCGGCCTTATGCGCATACAAGTCATTCGAACATTTGAGGAATTCCAATATACAAATACTCCTAAACATGGTATCATAGGAAAACATTCAATGTAGCATCTTGGCTATATACGAATGCATTTCTTCTGGACCTTTGGGAAATACGTGCATACGTACATTCCAAAACCTTACATCTCTAATAGTCTAATCAATGCCATAACTCGACCATACATGCATACATGACATTCTGAACCTTTGGGGAACTCATGTTACACATGCACTCCAAATATATGCCCTCTCATTAAATCTAATCAACGTCATATCTCGGTTGCACATGCATGCATGACATTCTGAACCTTTGGAGAACTCATGTTATACATGCACTCCAAATATACGACACTTCATAGAATGCAAATGCACTCTAGCCGAATATCACTATACATATGTTTTTCGTCTCATACCAAAAAACATATTCATACTAATACGTCTAGCATGAAATCCTTTTCTAAAACATGCCACACATCATCATGCTATGTATGCTCTTTCTCTTTTTTCTTGGTTTCTCTACCTGCAAGGCTTTAGCTCTAAGACTTGTTTATGATACCCTGCTTCAACTCACTAGTCTTACACTTGCTCTGCCTGTAAGGCTTCAACCCCAGGACTTAACCTTCAACATTCATGATTTCGTTATGCTAGTGCTTCAACACTATCTGTGCTCTGTGTTCATGCTATCACACATGCAACTCATCTCATATCATGCTTTTCCATAAACTTTCATCAATATATGCATCACATAAATATTTCTCAATCCACATGTTCTCTAACATAACTTAAAATTCATAATTCTCATCAAATCATCACTTTAACATAATCAAAGCAATTCACATGCATTTACAAAACAAAATGCTATTGGCTCGAGATTATCAAATCATAATATTTTATTCTCATAAAATACAACAAGTTCTTAGTGAGTAAAATACTCACTTTGGCTTCTTGGTATTTGGATTAAAGATGAATTCCTAACCAAAGCCTTGCAATGTACCTCTGTATTATCATATTGCATGACAGATTAATACCAACACAATGTTTCTAACTCTAAATCCTAATTTAGCTCTTGAATCGCTCAAGAACTAAATCCATGGAAAACCCATATAATTTTTAAGGTTCCATTTGACAATCCATTAACCAACAATACTAAACCATATGATGACCTTAGGGTTAGACACAAAATTTACTAATTTAGAACACTTTGACAAAACTAGGCTTTTGGGTTTTACCATGATTTCTCACCAAAAGTGAAATCTAATGCTTGAAAATTGCTAGAATACCTCAAGAACACCAAATACCTAAAGAGATTTGAGATATTGAGCTCAAATATCTAAGGATTTACTCAAAATCTCACAAAGTCAGGATTTTCGAAGTTACCTCAAAACGATTAGTGAAAACGTAGATCTTGCTTCGATGATCATATTTCCAGAGTCAGATTTGAATTTGAAAGCTTCAATACACTAGGATCTTGAGTATTGTCTCAAAACCCTAGGAGAGAGAAAGAGTTTTGTGTGTGTGTGTGTGTCTGTGTGTGTGTGAGAGAGAGAGAGAGAGAGAGAGAGAGAGAGAGAGAGAGAGAGAGAGAGAGAAATTCGGAGAAAATGAGATGAAATGAGCTCAGTTGCGTTTTAAAACATGGCCTGTCCAAACACGGAAGTGACCTGTCCGAACACGCGCATGAGGAATCGCAAATTTGAACCTTCTGCAAGGCCTGTTCGGACACAAAAATGGTTAGTCCAGACGCACATCCCATAAATTCGATTCTAAGTGTTTTTCTCTTTTTTTTTGCTAATTTTTCGCTTAATTAGTCTAATTCATGTTTTTAATGCCTAATTAATTTTTTGGACATTACATGTAATAAACTTTGGCCGCCTTTCTCACCACACCAAATTCTTCCACACCTGACTTCTATGCCACTAAACACATAACTTCATATTTCCAAAATCTTACACTATGAGTTGATGAATATACCTAGGGGTGGATATCGGGTAAGTCGGTTTTGGAAACCCCTTCACCGACTTCCGATCGAAATAGTCGGGTAGAGTTAGGGAATTACTCGACTTTATTCCAAGAATGATTTTTTTTCCGAAATTTTTGGATAATTCAAAATCATCAAAAAAATCAAAAATTGACGGTCGGATAATTCAACCATTCATTCAACAAGCTTACAGTTTAAAATTCCAACAAAGTGAACAAACCCAATAACCAAAACTCTCAAAACAACAATCGAACGGTTTGATTATGATTCAAAGCCACAAATCACAATATATATAAATGATAAATCAAAGAAAAAGGAGGAGAAAAGGAGTGATAATGGTTTAACCGAGGCTTGATTCAGTATTTCAGTTGAAGACGAGAGACGAGAGTGAAAGAGACAGAGAGACATTCTCGATCCCCGTCGGCCATTACATCATCTAAGGTGAGAGAGAGAGAGAGAGAGAGAGAGAGAGAAAGACAGGTGGCTGGGCGTCATGGCGTGGGGCGGGGAGGAAGTGATCCTAGGCTAGGGTTCGGGAGACGGCATCGTGCGTGAGGGAATGAAGTGTGAAGAAATGCATGAAGTGAAGTTGGGGTAAGGGTTTGGAGAAAAGTATGCATATATATGTTTTCTTAAACGGCATCGTTTGGCTCCTAATCAAATTGACATAATTTTTACTTTGTCGGGTCGGTACCAACGGAAACCAACTTCCATGGATTACCGACCCGACTTAAATTTCAGAATTTTAATTTATTCCTATTTTCGAATTTAAAATTATTCGATGAGCGGTAGGCGGTCAAAATCGGCTCGGTTACGGTCGGTGGGTTTTCGGTAGTCGGTAATCGAATAATTTGTCCACCCCTAAATATACCAATGATTATCAAATCGGAGTTAGCAATGGAGCATGTTTGAATATTCAACATGTTGGTTATTCTACTCTCAATTACTCATCATGCTCAATTTGCTCTCAATCCTTTTTTTTTATGTCCATTAAATTAACAAAAATTTAATTTTTGTTAGGCAATTCACTAAAGACAACAATATTTCCTTTGAGTTTCACCATTTTTTTTTTCTTGGTTAAGGATCAAGCTAAGGGAAACATTTTACTTCAAGGCGAGAGTAAAAACTGTGATAGCCCTAATCTTTAAACCCTCTTATTATGTTTCAATTTGTATGAATGTAGATACACCTATTAGGATCATAATTGTAACACTCTGAAAAATTAGGGGATTTAAATGTTAATAAAATAAATGTTTCAGTTATAATAAGTTTAAGCGTGGTTAGAGCTAAATGTGTCAAAACACCTAAAGTTACAAAAGTGCAAAAAAATTGCGTTTGACCAGCATAACGTGTCATTCGATCCGAGAGCAGCTCCACGTGTCAGCTTGTGATCCAATGATGGCAAAATATCAATGGTCCAAATCTAGTCACATGTCCAAATGATTGTCCAAATGATTGATGGGACACGCGTGGAAGGGTTCGGTCTTGCGGCTTGCCAATGGCAGTCCACCTTTGGTTCCAATGCCAATGGGTGTCGATTGGGTGTGTGAGGGTGTGGCACCTTTAGCAGAGACACTCCATGTGCCATAGCGTGGTGAGAGCAGTGACAATGATCGATAGTGCTAATAAATTCTCTAGAATAGTGTGTTTAACTCTTAAGCACAGGTAAAACCATAACGATAAAAACTCAAGAGTCACATGACAAGCTGCAAGCACGTGAGATGGTTTCCATCAAGTTTAACACTTATATTTGACTCTAGGCAAACTCATTATAAACGGGTAGTTTGGGGGAGCGAGATGCAGTGAGTCGTAGTTTATGGGTGTAAGTACAAATGGAGTAGTAGTTTAGGAGTAAGTATAATTAACCCCACCCCCCCCCCCCCCCCCCCCCCGGGTTTTTTTATGACGCTGCATCTTTTTGGTTCTTTGTATGTCATCTTTAATTAATGCATATTTCCAAGAACTTTGTGTCATCCAAATGCATTTTTCTAAATTGTATAAAATACTAATCATCTCTTGAGTGGCATGATATTGAATATGAAGAGGAAGTATGATAAATACTGGGGAAGGATTGAGAGGATTAACTTCTTGTTATTTTAAGTTTTTAACTTGTTAAAGATAGGATTACTTTGTACATTAGAAGAAGAAGAAGAAGAAGAAATGTTGAATGAGCTGAACAGACTCTGAGTTAGTTGGCCTTGGCATTGCTGGGCTTAATCTACTTTTGGGCCAGGTATGGGTTAAAACTTAGAAGGAGAGGAGCTCATTTAAAAGTTGGTCTATCTAATCCGTTGAGAACGGCGCAAGCTTGCCTAGCTCCTGATAAAAGATGAGCTAATTGCTTCAATATTAGAGTCAATTAACTCTTATAATTCTTTCGAGAAATGCTATTTTACATTTTTCTCAGTATTATTCTAGCATATTTAATTGAGGTGGCACGCTCAATTTATCTTTTTTTTTTTTCCTTTTTTTTTTATTTTATTAATATTGATCTAAAAGTAAATATGCTAAGAAACATATAGCTTACAACTACATGGAGGATCAACTAACTTCCATTTCACAATCATCATTGCTAAAATAGCTGTTTATCGTCCTGAATTATTATTTTTTATTAAAATATTGTTTACTTTCAAAAGTTAATCCAAATATTTTTACAAAATGTTTAACTATTTTTATTTTTTTTTAGTATAAACAGTTTTTTTGTCCGGTATTCTTTGTTTATTAAACTTTTATGAAAAGTGAATGCCCATTTGTTTTAATCTATTTTATTTGATTCTTTTTGAAATCATATATATTTTTGTTAATTTAAATTTAGAAGAGAGCTCAAGATTGACTTAAGTGGTAAGGGTTTTCATGTCAAAAAAAAAAAAAAAAGTGGTAAGGGTTTTAGTCTTTTGGTACTCTCATAATGTCTAAGATTCGAATCTATTTGAGTGTAAATAATTCTTTAGAGCCGGTCCGCCTGCAAGGTTGGAGTATTACTCAATCCGTGTGAAGGAAGCGCTTCACGCGGGTTCGAGGCTTACTTGACCAAAGCGAGTACACAAAGTGACTCTGCTTTGGAGGGGTTCCTCGTCATATATATATATATATATATATAATTGAAGAGTAATTCTGCATTAAATAAGGGGCAGATTAGATTGAGCACTTTCTCTTTTTTTTTTTTTCTGCTTAAAATTGTTTACATTGAACTAACACAGTTTTTAATTTTTTTAGGGAAAAGTCAATGTATCCCCCTCAAATTACTACCAAATTCCAAACTTTCGATCGTGATAATGTCCCTCCAAATTACCAAAAAATTGTCAATGTTCCCAAAGGCTGACAAAAAGACAAAAATGACCTTAGATTTTTTTCAATAAAACAAAAATACCCTTATAAATTTGAAAAAACAAAAATCAATTTTAATTTTTTTGAACAAAAACAAATTTTTTTTATTTTTTAAAAAAACATTTTTTTAATTTATAAATTTATTTTTTTAAATCAATCATTGGATTTGTAGGACCTACAAGAATTCACTTGTTGTTCCTACAGATCTAATGATTAATTTAAAAAAAATAATGTACAAAAGATGTACAAGTGATATATATGTAACATGTCTCTAATTTTTATGGGAGTTCCAAGTTACGACCATTTCATTAATGGAAATCATGCTAAGTAGATTTCAAACCACTAAAAATTTCTCCCAATTTATTTATTAGTTTTTTAAAACAAAAATGTAATGACAACAACAATGCAATGTCGCCAATATTTGATGTTTTGTTAATTTTTATAATTTGGTAATAACAACCGGTGGCTGCCCATAGGCAATAACAATTTTAATGTTTTATTATTATTATTATTATTATTATTATTATTATTTGAGATTACGATGTTTTATTATTGGCAACAACACATTGTCCTTGAGTTAAAAGTTAAAACTGATGGGAAAATCCACCTGCTTTTCTTAGCTATCACCCCAAATGTCCAAATTTCTTGTAGTGTCAATTGAATAATGTTCTTCCGAAATATAAAAAATTGTCAATATTTTTAAATGATAAAAATACTCTTAAAAAAATTAAAAAAAAAACCTTAAAACTAAGAATTAAAAAAAGAAAAAGAAAAAAACAACAAGGGGTAGAAATTTAAAAAATATTGTATTTTGTTTTTCCTCCCAATTTTTAGGGGTATGTTTGTCTTATTGAAAAATATTAAGGTCATTTTAATCTTTTTGCAGCCTTGTAGGACATTAACAAATTTTTGGTACTTTGGGAGGACGTCCCAATTAGAAGCTTGAGGGAAACACTGTCAATTGAGTGGTAATTTGAAGGGTGTGGACTTTTCACTAAAACTCGATTGTTTTTTTTACCAAAAAAACAGTTTTTTTTTTTTTTTTCTTCATATGATCCGTCAACTTGTCAACGTGAATTTAAAGTTTGAATAATACTAAATACTACATTTCTATTTTACTTTTATTCTATTGGGCAGAAGTAACAATGCTCAATGGCTAATCCAAAAGTTGATAAGCATCGTTACATTAGCCCTTGATTTTTTTTTTTATTTTTTTACAATGACTGGTCTAATGATTGATGAACACTATCATCTCAACCAGTAAAATAGAGGTGAAATGGGGCATAATACGTAGTATTACTCTTAAAGTTTTAAATGGTTAGACTTTATAATGACAGTAAAACTCTGATTTAACGTATTCTTATCGTTATTTCAGAAAAAATTTCTGAATTAAGGTAAAATTAATTTATCTTTATTTATGTTATTGTGAAAAAAAATCCTTCCCGCTGTTCGTTAAGTTATCCCTTTTTCAACAACTAATAACTTTTAGAGAAATCAACTTGCTTTATAAAAAATATTAAATGATTATTTCATATTGTAAATAATTTAATACAGTAATTATAATTATTCATATGTGATTTATCTTAAATTTAATAATAATTTTATAAGTCATATTAACTTTTGAGAAATTAAAAGATATAGCATTACTCGTTATAATGATGTAATAACAGCGTGGCAGTTGGAAGTAAATTATAAAACAGAAGGAGGTGAGGGAAATAAAGTCAAAAAAAAATTCCTTGTGGTAGCTATCCTATGAATATGATAGTGGTAGTTGTATCCTTGTGGTATCTTCATCTTTTGAGAGCAAAATTCCTTTTTTTGACTATCTCGATTATATGCCATATTTTGAATAAGCAGCATTTTTCAACTTGTTTGATGCAAGAAACGGCATGAATTTTATACTTCTACAATTTATAATTTTTTTTTTTTTTTTTTTTTTTTTTTTTTATCAATGACTTGAACCATATTGAGGAGACACCCCATGAAGTTATGAATAATGATCCAACACAAATCCGAAGAAACGAAAAGAAAGGAGGATATATGAAGCGTAATTAAAGCAATGCTTACGTGAACTTTTGATCAACTAGCTAGCTAATATATTGAATTTCTATTACCTTTACTAATAAATTGTTTCTAATATTTTCATTATGGAAGTTAACATAAACAATCAATTTTGGTAGTTGAACGCTATGAATCCTAGTTCAAAACAAATGTAAACTTTAATAATTACGTATTACATTTTCATCTTTTACTACAGCACCTCTATTTTATTAAGTTGATGTGACAGTATCGTCAACCCTTAATTTAAGAGACAATGTCCAATGAGATGAGGGTGTAGAAGTACTGTTGCATACGACATTCTTATCTTACCTCATCCTATTGATCGAATTGTTGTACCAGGGCTTATTATCTTTTAATTATTATTATTATTATTTTTTTATAAGATCCATCATTAGTACTTCATAAAATACAAGCTAATTCTTTTTCCCACGTGTCTAAATGTTCAAACTAATTTTAAGTCTAATGGATGTTAAGTGTTAACTACCCTCGGATTAGGGGTTGGACAAGTAGGGCCATTTTCTCGTCATATAGGTGCAACCTTTCAACATAATCTCATGACCCCAAATCCCACCCGAGAGGCGCCGGGTGGGGGAGTTGGGTAGGACAACATTAGTTTTCACCTACTAGGCTAGGGAATAGAATTTCTCATTTTAAAATTAAATGGGTTCAAGTCAACATTAATTAATTTTATATACATAACTCTAAGTTTTAACTTTTCATTTAAAATGAATAATATCTTTTTTATTAAATGAAACGGAGAGAAATTTATTTTTTTTAACAAATTAGGGTACCATCTTTATTAATAGAAACTGACCCAAAAAAGGGTCTAAGGAGCAACTTGCTCCCTAAGTACAAGAGAGGAAATCTAACTGGCATATCTTCTAACCAAACATGATTTTGCCCAAGGGAAGTCGCGTTTAGTAAGAGCATGAGCTACACCATTTGTTTTCCTAAGAGCATATACAAAATAAGAGGATCTAAAACCAACCAATTCCTAGTGAATGCTTTTTCACAAAATGACCGAAACAGTTGGCATGAGAGTTTTCATTTTGAGTTTAATGAAATTGATCTTATTCATAAAAAATTAATAATAATAATATTCTTGAGCTTTGTTACATTTTGAACCCTACCAATTATTTAAAAAATTCCCAAAACCATATTATTCATTATATATTATTATTATTATTGAGCTTTCTTACATTTTGAGGCCTTCTAATTATTTTAAAAATGCCTAAACCATCTAAAATATGCCTTAAAAAGAGGCTCAATGAAGGTTTAAAACACTAAAATAGGTTCAAAATACTCATTTTTAAAAAGCAATTATGCGGTGTGGTTATAAATTTTAATAACCGTTAACCAACGGTTATTTTAAAACCCCCAACCGCCTAAGGTTGAGCGGTTGCGATTAGTTGAATGTTCAATCTAGATAAGCTAGTTAGTTATCCTGTTCTTAAACATAAAAAGAAAAAACAAATCTTCTTTATTCAAAAGATTATATTTTCTTTTTCCTAAGGACATAAATTTCATACAAATGAGCCGTAAGAAGTATATATTTTTTTAACAGCACGTACTTCTTATATACTTTTTTAGTTGCATTAATAATAATAATAAAAAAAAATGTAATTCTCACGTAATAAATGAGCACATATACTTTTGAAAACTAAAATTTATAGGAAATTTATATCATTACCATAATACTGATAAATTAATAAATAGCTTTCGGGTTAGCAGGTTTGGAAGGTGGGCACAACCTAGTCCATGGACCATAATTGACCAAAATCTGGAGGCCCATTCACTTTTGTTCACATGCTGAAATAGGAATTAAATAGAAAAAAGTACATATAATTCTCTCTAATTATCACCTCTTAATTTTAATATTCTCTTAAACTACCAATTGTATCAACCGTCAATGTCCCCCCTACTAAACCATCAAAAAATGTTAATGTCCACCTAATGAAAAATATACCCTTCATAAAATTATTAAAATAAAATAAAACTAAAAAAAATGTTGAAAAAATTAATTTGAGTGTATATGAATATTTTTTCCAATTAAATATAAATTATACCCGTACAAAACCGTCCAATTAAATATGACATCAGAAGTTATTTTTTGATAAAAAAAATAAAAAATAAAAATATTTTTTAATGAAAAGCCCCTGTGAATCACGCCTCTTTGCTATAATAAGGTGGTCCGTACTGCATCGCCATACAGTACTGGACCACTGGTCATCCACCTTGCTTGCCAAACAACTGTCCCCACCAGGCAATTTCGATCGCGATGGACAATCCCTGCTAGCACTGGGGCATTAACCTCAACCTCCAAACCTTCCTCCTCCGATAGCGAGAAATTCCGCCACAGATGATAAAGGTCCTCCGCCATCGTCTCCTCGTGAAAGGACAGTGAACGTCGACCAGAAAAAACGTTCTTTCACCTCTGGGGTTTACCATGCATTGCTAGAGAGATAAATGCTTTTTATTCACTGTTGTGGTGCTTTAATAATAAAAAGGAAATGGCAAGAAATAAACATGTCAATTAATGAAACTTAGGCGCCACTTGTTTAATTTATTTCAATTATACATAGAGTGGCGCGCGTCCTCTAAGTGAAATAAATTGGGACCGCTCTCCTTAATTTTTAAAGCAGTAAAGGGCTGTTAAGTATTTTCAAAATGAATATGTATATATATTTATTTTGTGTCTTGGGAATGATTTAAAAGGAAGTTGTTAAAAAAAAAAAAAAAATTAAATGAAGATAGTCTCACATGGAAAAAAGAGAAACTGAAGTTGGCATTTATAAGGTCCATCATACTTTAAGCATTTAAAATAATGCTTGGGTGTATATTCTTAAGTGTATACTCCAGTACGGTGCGAAGCACCGGAGGCACACGCGCGCGCGTTTGACAGTGGGCTGTAGGGCGCTAGTGGCGCGGACGCATACGCTCGCGCGCGTGTGGCAGTGGACTGTAGGGCGCTATTGGCGCTTTGATGGCGCACTTGGATGGTCATGATCAATCGATCTAGTGGTTTAATCTAAACCATAGGATGGTTCTTAGGTAGATCGAGTAGTTGGATTTATTGGACCATCACTAAAATAAACTGCAAGGTCAAATCACATTCGATCTAATAGTTGAGATTAATTAATAACGGTCTAATGGTTATTATTAAATAATCATAGACAGTTATTTGATCTGATGGTCAGATTTAAGTATCTGTTAAAATATCAGTTTATGACTGTTATTTAAGCAGTTATGGACAGTTGGATTAGCAGTTATTTTTAATATTATACAGAAGTAACTGTTGTACTGTGTTTAATAAAAGAAATAACAAAATTTCTTTTATCTTCAGTACTTTTTCTGATACCTTCTGTATTTAAAATTAAAAAGTCTTTGTCTGTCTCTTTCTATAATAGAAAAATCTGAAAGTGTTCAGGTTTAATTTTCGTTAGTGCAAAACGCAATTAAACAAACAGAGGATTATGGGCTCCATTGTATACTGAAAATTTTTTTGTTGTAACCTTTTGCATACCTTTCTGGTGGGGGCAAATAATTTCTTAAGGAAAGCGACGTTGTAACGCGCCTTAGGAGCATTCCATTTTTCTGTTTTCGTTTACATTTCTAACAAGGGCAAGATTGGTGTTTTAATTAGTTGCTTAGCTTCCAGCATAAATTAATTATTATGGCGGATCATCGATCTACAGCGGGCATGCCACTACATATGATTATGCCTGATTAGCAAAAAGCTATGCATGATTTTGGTCGATGTTAATTAAGGAAGCTTAATTAAAAAGATGAATGCATGCAGTTGTATACTTTTTGGATTAGTAAGGCTACTCTTCACGCCTAATTCACAACGGTTAATGTTATGGTTTAAGTGACTAACATGAGAAGCCTCTTGTTTTTTGTTTTTTTTTTTGAGAAAAGAACACATAACCCCCTCAAACTACTACCATATTGTCAATGTACCCCCCTAAGAGCACTAGTAGCAGATGCCCTATAAGTAGTTCTATTCCTTAAAATAGGAAAAAAAAATTTAAAAAAAAGTGCAAAATACGAGCTACGGCAGCTTCCTCATTTTAGATGAGGATCCTTGGGAAGCACGGTAGCTTCCCAACAGATTATTTTAATAAAAAAAAACGTTTCTCTCTCCTCTCTCCTCTACACATCGTCATTCTTCAACCTCAAAAAACAGCTCTCTCTCTCCTCTCTCATTCAGTCGTCCTCATTCCTCAACCTCAAAGAAGATGCAGACAAGAGAGATAAAGAAGATGGAGAGAGAGAGAGAGAGAGAGAGAGAGAGAAGAGTTTATGGAAGAACGAAAAAAAAATAGATAGAAAAAATAGGAAGAAGATGGAGACGAGAGAGAGAGAGGGAGAGAAAGACGAAAAAAAAAAAAAGAGAGACAGACGAGAGGTAGAAGAAGACGAAAAAAAAAATTAAAGAAAGAAAGAAGAGAGACAAACGAGAGGGAGAAGAAGACTGAAAAAAAAATCTGAGAGAGAACTGGAAGGTGGGTTGTGCGTGGGGGGAGAAAGTTTAGGTGGAGAAGAGGGGTGAGTTGGGGGATCATTAAAATGAGAAAATCTGAGAGAGAACCGGAAGAGAGAAAAAAAAAAAAAAAAAAAGTCTCAAAGAGAAAAAGAAAGAAGAAGAAGAAGAGGAGGAAAGTCTGCAATGAAATTAAAAAGAAAAAAAAAAGTAAAAGATAAAAGAAATATTATTTTAATATATAGGGAAAGATAAAGGAAAGCTGTTGTGTGGTGTTTTTGTATAGGAAAAAAAAAGTGGTTTGGTTCCCTAAATTTTTCCTAAAATAAGGAAAATGGTACTCTAACTACCAATTATGTCAATGTCCCCCCTCAAACTACCAAAAAATGTCAATGTTCCCCCTAAGACCAACAAAAAAACAAAAATGACCCTAAATTTTTTTAAATAAGACAAAAATGTCCTTATAAATTAAAAAAAAAACTAAAACTAAAAAAATTATATTTTAAAAAACAAATTAAATTAAAAACGAAAAAAAAAATTAAAAGAACGAAAAAGAACTTTTTTTTTCTTTGAAAAAAAAAAAAAGCAAACGAAAAAATAACTTAAAATTATAAAAACAATTTTTTTAAAAAAAATTAAAAAAAAAACAAATGAAAAAGAGTAAGGAAAAACCAGTTTTTTATTAAATTAAAAAAACGAAAAAGAAATTTTTTTTAAAAAAAAAAGGAAAAAAATAAATGAAAATTATTTTTTGAAAAAAAAATAAACAAACCAAAAAAGAAAAAGAAAAAATGGTTTTTTATTTTTTTATTATTTTTTTGGTATAAATTTTTGATATTTTATATTTTTTTAATCATTTTTTTAGTTTTTATTTTATTTTAATCATTTTATGAAAGGTATTTTTGTCGTTTGGAGGACATTGACATTTTTTGGTAATTTAGGAAGAGACATTGACACAATTGTTAGTTTAGAGGATACATTGACAATGAGGTGATAGTTTGAGGAGATCACATTTACTTTTCCTCCTTTTTTTTCTTTTCCTCCAATATAGGTAATGTGTTTACTGTGAGGATTTTAAGATAAGCCTTTTGATTTTCATCCGATGAGAGAGAGAGAGAGAGAAAGAGGGGAGTACAGGTAGATAACTCAAAAACATTATTGATCCTAGCTATTTTCTCTGGGCCCATCATTATATATATATATACCGCTAAGTAGAATAGTGGCGATCAGTTATTTCTGCGATTCTATCTTTCTTCTTCTCTCTTAGCCTAAAGTTTTGAAGATAGTTTGTGTTGGCTATAATGGCAAGAAAATGTTCACATTGTGGGAATATAGGTCACAATTCAAGGACTTGCGCCACTCTTAAAGGGAGTGATGTTGGTAAATTTAGGCTATTTGGCGTGCGACTTGACTTATCTTCTTCTTCTTCGCCTTCTTCGATGAGGAAGAGTTTAAGCATGGATTGCTTGTCATCCTCGTCAATAGCCTCTTCATCAACACCCTCTGCTTCGTCGTCTTCTCGCCTAACTATGGATCAAACATTTTATAATATCCACCATCAATATATTTCTGAAGGCCTCACTATTGCTAGAAATCAACAAAGAAAGAAGGGTGATGAGAACCATGCATGCAGTTAATTTCTTCATCTTTGTGCCTCTCTCTCTCTCATATATTTGATTATCTAAATTTCATATATAAATTGTTAGGAGTGGCATGGAGCGAGGACGAGCACCGGATGTTTCTGGTTGGGCTGGAAAGGCTGGGGAAGGGAGATTGGAGGGGCATCTCCAGGAACTTTGTGACGACAAGAACTCCAACCCAAGTAGCCAGCCATGCACAAAAATATTTTCTTCGTCAGAACCGCCTCAACAAAAGAAATCTCCGACGACCCACTGCACCCTTTCCGATGTAATAATTAACCTCAAACCCTTTTCTTTTTAATTTACTTATCATCATTTCTAACGGCGAAACTAATCTAAATCGACTTCCTTAATTAAGGAGTTGCTTACCCTATTTTGGAAGGTGCCAAGGGAGAAATTCACATCTCAAATATTGGTTAATACAACTACAAGCGTACGTGTTCAAGGTTTGTGAAGCTTAATTCTCTTCCAAAGATAACAACTACTTCTCAAGGATGCCACTGGAATAAGAAAGTAAATTATGTTCTGATCAAGGACTTCTAATTACTTTACATATATATTGGGGAATAAAATGTATAAACATATCTAATCGTATGTAATAAAGATTGAAATTTAATATTTGGGATATTAATTAAGGTTTTGTCATGTGCTGGCAACACGTGTTTTTATTGCTTTTTTTACCCCTTTCTTTTTTCGATCAGTTCATGGATCAAACTATCTTTTTAATTATTCGGGTCGTTAAATTTTATCACGTCACTACAAAAAACCTTTTCTTTTAGTGATTGAGATTTAGTGGCGTGTCAGGAGGTCTGACACGTCACTAAATTTTAGTGATGTGTGATTATGACGTGTCTGACACGTCACTAATCCCCATTTAGTAACACGTTATAGAAATACTTTCAAAGGATAATTAATAAGCTTATTACCTTCGATATTCGGTGTTTAAATTGGTTATATTTCTGATTCAAACTCTTAATTTTTAATATTTTCTCCTTGTAACCAAACAAAAAGTAGATGTTATTATATATACTAATTAAGGGTATGACAGAATATATCTCAATAAGTTTATCTTAATATATAGCTATGTTTACTTTGTTTTTTTCCTCTTAATTAAGTATAGAACGTAGAGATGTGATACATTGTAACTTCAAGACATAACTTCTGACCATCTTTGCCAGCGTGGCAACTTTGACTTTAACCTTTTTGTTTTTAAAGAAAAAAAAAAATCTAAAACTAGCTAGGAAACTACCTTGTCATATGGGTAAGGTGGTCAAGAGTTGTATCTTGAGATGACAAAAGATCATATCTCATACAACGTACGGCTACTTTTTTCTTTATATATGAGCTTTTGCCACATGTCAATGACCAGTATCATAATAGACTTCGAAACTTTTTTTTTTTCATGTATACGAACACATGTCAATTTGTTAAACTGGCTCCATTACGTTGGAAGATATCTAAGGCTGAAAAAGCGTGCGATTAACAACCGTATATATGCTAACCACTAAATCGCTAACCATCTTTAAAAGTAGTTGAAAAAACCCGCTAATCACCTAGACGATTAGCAATTAGCGGTTTTAAGAAAGGCGGTTAGCAGTTATAAAAAAGACGGTTAACCGCTAACCACCTTTATATATATATAAGAGGAATGTTTCAATTCATTTGGGAAACAAGGTTTCAATAGAGACATTGGGAAGATGAGGCTTATTGAAGGAGACGTATTGGGATGGACGCGATATATACCACGTGTATGGACTGTTGCAGATGTGGGGCCCACTTAATTGGTAGTGTTATGTAGTAGTAGGTCATCCAACCGTCAATGACTAGTTGAGTAATGCTGAGTATAATTTAAAGGTACGATTGAAAAAATAATTAAAAATTATGAATGATAAGTATAATTTTTCCGTTTTAGTATTATATTCATTGAGAATCTCAATTATATAGGAATCTATTAAAAAGCAATTATCTTTTATAATTTAATCTGGTAGACTTTTATAATTGAAGTAGGCTTGGCAATTTTTGACACGACCCGCGAACCCGACACGAAAAAACCGGGTTTGAGTTTGTTACTATCGGGTTCGGGTCATAATCGGGTTAACCCGACTATAATCGTGTTTGGCGGGTTGACCCGCTAACACGATTATAACCCGATTAACAAAAAAAAAAAATGGAAACTTCAGGAAAGAAGAAAACCTAGCCGCACGGCCCGCATTTTCATTTTCACTTGATCTTTCACTCTTTCAGTCCCAAAATGGCGAAATCTGAATCAGTCTTTCATGGTTCACTCGCCATTCACGCAACGGTGCAGCCACGCCCACGACGGCGACGACGCCTCACAGAGTCACACACAGCCACGAGGACAACGCCTCTCAGTCACGGTCTCACCTAGCTTAAGCCTTCAGCGGTTCAGCCGGTCAGCCCTTCACAGTTCGGTGACTTTGGTTTACAGTTTGTTTGATTTTTGATTCAAAACTTCAAATTGTTGTGGGTTGTTCTTTGCGATTTTCGGTTATTAGTTCTTTGTTAGATTGAAGTTATCCCCATTGTTTATTTGATGTTGTTGATTTTGGGTTCAAATTGTTGTGAATTGTAACTGTGATTTAAGGTGGTTGGTTGTTTGTTGTGGGTTGAGAATGGGTGGAGGTTTTTTCTTGTTTTCGGTTGGGGAATCGAATGGGTTGAACTGTTGAAGCCTTGAAGGGATTTTTGTTTTTGTTTTCGCCGAGATCTGTGACTGCCGGTTGCCGGATCGGTTCTCATATCCAACTTTCCAAGCCCAGTCGAACCTGCTCTACCTCGTGTCCTCCGTCCTCATGGCCTGTGGGGTGAGGCGGTGCCGGTGAGAAGTGAGCATGCGTAAAGAAAACGTGTTCGACGGGTTCGTGTCGTGTAACCCGGTTCATTACCGGGCCGTGTTTGGGTTGGATGTTATGACCCGATTAATAATCGGGTCGGGTTCGTGTTGGACCCGATTGTCTTATCGGGTCAGTCGGGTCGACACGAACTCGACCGGCGGACCCGATTTACCAAGCCTAATGCTGAGTGCTATAAGCAAGTGAATTAATCACTTGTGCCCACATTTTCAGCAGCGTCTCTTCAACTTGATCGCCACACGATTTCCAAGTCTGACACCCTTTTTTTCCATACAACTCTTTGGCCGTTAGATTCCCATCTTCAGGGCTCATCGTTCATCCAGTTTTTACTCTAGTAACACCACAATTACATGTGTTGCATAGGGGTGTACAACCGGTTACGGTTGCGGTTATTTAGTTTTTACCAACCGTCGATTATTCGGTTATTAAAAACCAATTATTAACCAAATACAATTTTCATATATTTCTGATTTTTTTTAATTCCAATATTTAGACATTCAATATTCAATGCTAAATACTAAATAATAAATGCTACTATCACAATTCATTCAATATAAATAAAATGATTGCAAATAAAAATTTGTCTCTTCCCAAAGAGGGTCTTACGATTTCATTAAGAACATGATTTTTTTTTTTTTCAATTTCTGAGGCGAGTGCTTTGTTGATGGGTGACAAGCTTTGTATGTCATAAATTTTTGGCTTTGGTTAAAAACTACATACAACGTTCTTAGATGTGATATTATGCCATTTTAGTTTCCAATGCTTATAATTGTTACTTGGATGAATGTGTAATCCATTCCCTAGTTTCTGAAAAGTTGAAATTTAGAATAGTGGAAGTAAGGTTAGTAACCCTTCGACATTTTAATTAATAACTGTTCAATCGTGGAGGCTTTTCAGTTTTCAATTTGATGGATCAAATAAATAAGTAGAAGTCACAATTCATAAGCAAGGTGTTGTAAGTCTTCTTTTCTCGCGGGATCTGGACAAGAAGAGAAAAGAGAGGGCTCAAGACATCCTGTTTGGGTAAATTGGCGGGGTATTTAGAGAAAGAAGTTCTATAGTATATACTAATTGCTAGTTGATTTCATTTAAATGGACTTGAGTACAACTGCTAATATTATTTTTCCTTTTTTTTTGGAATATATATAAAAAATAAAAATAAAAAACTGGTTACCCGGTTATTGACAGGTTTTATAAAATGTTATAACCGGTAACCGCAACCGGGTACTCGGTTATCCGGTTATCCAGTTGCAGTTATTTTCGATTTTCTAGTTTCTCAGGTTAACGATTGTTGGCGATTATTAATGGTTACCAGTTATTTTTTTATTAATAATCGTCCTGCTTATACACCCCTAGACTGTCACATTCCTGCTAGCTATCACTCACGCAAGCATGCTGCACTACACTGCCCAGTGAACGACTATTCTACCCAATATGTCGTTGCATGTTCTCTAATCGATGTATATTTGAGATGTACTCATGTTGATCTTTCTCGTCTAGTTTTTGACAAAATTCATCACCAAATGTTATTTGTTTCACGTCTATCATCAATTCAATGGGTATGCTCGAAATGAAATGTGAAGCTGTAAGGTCATGTATGGAAGATCTGTTAGGCCATGCAGGTTTGCTTGATGAAGTTGAAGAGTTGCTACAACGGGCAGGTGAAGGAATTTTATCAAAAACCAGACGAGAAAGATCAACATGACCTTGCAGGCTTGCTTGATGAAGCTGAAGAGTTGCTACAACGGGCATGTAACGCCCAAGATAATAATTAAGTGTTAAAAATATGAATTAGAGTAATTAAGTGATTAATTAGGTAAAGTAGGAAGCAAAACACCTAGAAAACGTTTAAAATTTCCTTTAAAAAATAAAAATAAAATGTTTAGAATTGGGTTTCTAAGTTGTGCATCCGGACGGAACGATTATGTGTCTGGACGGGTTAGTCAGTGAATTCAGCTCTTGATACGTGTCCGGACGAACCCATTTGGTGTCCAGAAGGGTTGGGCAGAAAGTTTGTGTCTGCTGCCGTGTTTAGACGGCCAGCGGACGGAACTCCCAGTGAGTTCTAATTCATGCGTGTGTCCGGATGGACCATTTACGTGTCCAAATAGGCCTTCCAAAAAGTCTATGTCTGCGATTTCACATACGCATGTTTGGACGAGCCATTTACTTGTTCGGACATGCCTCGTTTTAAAACACCAACAAGCTCATTTCAGCTAATTTCTCCAGTTTCTCTCTCTCTCTCTCTCTCTCTCTCTCTCTCTCTCTCTCTCTCTCTCTCTCTCTCTCATGATTTCTCTCTTCTCTCTCTTAGGGTTTTGGTTTCCTAGTTTATTGAAGCTTCCAAACTTAAATCCGACACCAAAAACGTGATCCTTTCTACAAGTCCACGTTTTCACTGGAATCTAGATTTTGTGTAGATTTTTTAGAGTTTGGGTTTAATCCCTCAATTTTCTCTAGGTATTGTGCATTTTGGAGTATTGTCTAGACATCTTTCAAGCGTTGGGTTGCATTATGGTGAGAAATCAAGGTAAGACCCAAAATCCTAGTTTTTGTCTAAGTGTTGTAAATTGGTAGTTTTGTGTCAAACCCTTAGATAATCGTGTGGGTTCTTGTTTTTAGTTAATGGTTTATCAAATAGAACCCTAAAAATTATATGGGTTTTCCATGGGTTTCGTTCTCGAGCAACTTAAGAACTAAATGGGAATTTAAAGTTAGAAATGTTATGTGTTAGTATTAACGTGTCATGCAATGTGATAATGCAGTTGTGCATTGCAAGGCTTTCGTTGGGAATCCTTCTTTAAGCCAATTACAGAGTAGCTAAAGTGAGTAATCAACTCATTGAAAAAATTTACTAAGTTTTGTAGTTTTATGATATGCAAAATGCTATATTTGCTTAAACCCGAGCCAATGATATCTGGAGATAATATGTTTTAAGATTGCTTTTGATTCTTTGAATTATGTTAAGATATAATGTTGATGATAATTTATGAGCTATTGAGAAAATTTATGAGATTAAGAAAAGAGATATGTTTTACAAGTTTGATGATGTGTTAAGGATTTCATGTTATGTTTTGTCAAGTATGAAAGTGAAATTTTGTTGAGCAATACATGATCATGAAAGCAAAAAGCAAAATGATTTTATAGTATGAAACATGAGCATGAACATGAATGAGAAAAATGCATAAGAGATTAAAGTATTAGGACGAGTCCCTAACATCACACTAATGGACAAGTCCATCGGGCGAGCCATCGATGTTGTTAACGTAATGATGATGTTATGGAGGACGAGTCTTCGAAAGGAGTGAGTTGCATGCTCTCACTACCTAGGGGTAAGTCCCTCATGATAATAAGTATATATGCGTAATGATATCCTAGAAGCCATCAGGACAAGTCCCAGAGATGAGAAAGTAAGGATGTAAAATATGAAGATGCAAGAAAACAAGCATGGCATAGTTTTATATGATGTTTTTATGTTATGTGTTGAGTGGGATTTCATATTAGATGTATCAATGTGCCTATGAGTTTGAATAAAACAAAACATATGTATATCGTTACAGCTAGACTGCATACAATGGTTTTCACATAATGTTGTGCTTAGATTTATTCATATGCTTGTATTTCTCAAAGGTTTGGAAAGCTTGTATATAAGTATAACTGAGTTATATGATGAATAAACGTATAGCATGTGATAGATGGGTTTATATGCACGTGCTTCCAAGCGAGACATTGGAATGCGTATATATGATCACAACTACGTAGTATGATTCTATTTGCTTATAAAATACCCGTGTTTACTTTATCAGCTACTAGACGTTTTAAGAAAATAAATGGCCTACTACAAGTAGCTGTTATTGTAAACGTTTGGTAAACTAACTAAATGTTGGTTCACTTAGTGAGTTTTATACTACTGATTTGATGAACTCATACTTTCACTTATGTGAACGTGGTTACAACCACGATCGTGTAGTGTTAGTATTTTGGCCTCATTCTGTGTTTGGACAAAATCACTTAAGTGTAAAGATGCTGTAAACAGCGATTCCACTATTCAGAGTCTTCAAGTCAGAAGAAATTCAAGTTCCCTGTCAGCCGTCCGGACGATCGAGCCATCCCGTCCGGACGAAGTGTTCATTCCGTCCGGACCCCATACTGTATCGAGAAGGTTTTGTGCCAGCTTGCATCCGTCCGGACGTTCCAGCAGCATGTCCGGACGCCTCCCATTACTCGATCAGTTTCTCATTTCTTTCCAAGTTCCAAGAAAGGGAAGATCAATCAACCGTCCGGACGATGTGGTATCCCGTCCAGACGCGTGTCTCCGTAAGGCAAGAATCGCAATTCAAATTAACCGTCCGGACGTCTGACAACTGTAGTCCGGACGCGCGTGCATCAAAGAAGGAAATTGCCGATTCGACTTCAACCGTCCGGACGACTACCTATCCTGGTCCGGACGCGCACATTACCGATATGGAAATTGCGTGTTGAAGAATAGCCGTCCGGACGCTCGAGAGCCTTATAAGGAAATTACTTACAGCGGACGTGCGACCGTCCGGACGATGTGCCATCCCGTCCGGACGATGTTCTTAAACAGGAAAGATTTCTCCGCGGGAATTTTGGAAAATCTGTTCGCACAGTTGTCCGTCCGAACGGTGCCTAGGTATATTTTGCCTGACGCTCATTTGAGCCCCCAGCCTATAAATAGAGGCCCCTGGGTACTGTGGACTGCAAGAATTCGGTGTGAATTCCTTACTTGCTCAGAGACATGATATTTCCTCTGAAGCCGTTTTACAAGTGTGTTGTGCTGTAAACCGAAGTCTATCTTAGAGGTCGGCTCTAAGGTAAGGAGTTCCATTGAAGACCCCTTCAGGTAGGTGAACCTGGTTGGGAAGCGTTCGTGTTGGGTTACACGTCAGAGATCAAGGTACGACCACTGCATCGGTACATGTGAGTGTTACTGTCTTGATCTAGCTATGTCTTCTAAATAGTGAAATTCCTGGGTTTGGCTGCCCCGGAGTGGTTTTTCTCTTAACTGAGTTTCCACTTCGTCAACAAAAATCTGTGTGTCATTTACTTTCCGATGTGCTTTAATTTTTGTTGACACTTATGCACACACTTTGTTTTTAGAAGTCAATTCAATTTTTCAATTGGTATCAAAGCTTGGTACACTCTGAGAAGATTAATTTCTTGAGTGTTATTTATTTGACTTTTATATTTTGATATGTCTCAAACTCTTAATTATGTTCCTGCCTTTGATGGTACGAACTATGGCTATTGGAAGGCACGTATGTGTTTCTTTTTGAAATCTATTGACTGTTGGGGTATTGTTGAAACTAGTTGGACTAAACCAGAGGATGCAACACCTGAATTAGTCCCTCCAAAGAACGCTCGTCTTTCAAATGATAAAGCCCTCCATGCTCTATGCTAAGCACTTTCTCCATCTGAATTCGCTAAAATTTCAAATTGCGAATCAGCCAAGGCAGCATGGCAAATTTTGGAAACAACATATGAAGGCACAAAACTTGTAAAATCTGCCAAACTTCAAATGTTGATTTCAAAATTTGAAGATATTAAGATGTTAGAGGAAGAGACATTTGGAGAGTTTTACTCCAAAATAAGTGACCTAAGGAACTCCATGGCGAGTCTTGGGAAACCTATCTCGGATGTAAAACTCATCCAAAAAATTCTCAGATCTTTGCCTGAGCGTTTTAGGATCAAGGTAACGACTATTGAGGAGAGCAAGGATCTTGAAGAGATGAAGATTGAAGAGCTGGTAGGATCTCTTCAAACATATGAGCTGTCTCTGCCCCCGGTCAAGAAATTAAAGACCATTGCTCTAAAGGCTTCCAAGAAGAAGGAAGAAGCCTCCTTTGAAGATGACTCTGAGGATGAAGACAAAGTTGTGGCTATGTTAGCCAAAAATTTCAGAAGACTGATGAAAGATGATCGGTTCAAGAAGAAGTTTTCTGACAAAATGAAGAAACCTCTCAGAGAAGTTGAACCAGAGGAAGAGGAGAAGAGAGATCCCAGAGGTCCCCGATGTTTTGAATGCTCAGGCTTTGGGTATATCCGGGCGGATTGTGGAAATCTCAAAAAAGGAAAGGGGAAGGCTTACAATGTGACTCTCAGTGATGAGTCCGAAGAAGATGCTCCAGAGTCTAACAAATTTCTGGCCTTTGTGGCCCCATATATTGAAGAAGAAGACTCATACTACTCAGAGCATAGTGAGAATGAGGTAGAGCTCAAAGAGGCCTACAAGACACTCTACAAAGAGTTTGAGAAGCTGAGGGAAGGCCGAAAGCAGCAAGTTAATGATCTGAACAGTCTGCATACTGAGAAGAGTTCATTACTGCTCAAGATACAGGAGCTCGAGGAAAAGCTTCTTGAGACACAGCTCCGGCTAGAGAGAGTCACTGATGAAAAGTTGACTCGTATGTTGTCCATCCATAAGAGCCCACATGACAAGGCTGGTCTCGGGTATGTAGCTTCCTCTTCTGATGTTCCTTCTTCCTCAAAGACTGTGTTTGTGCCTCCTATAGTCCCAGAGCTTCCTCCAGTTATTGAAGATAAACAGAAGGAAAAGGTCAATGATGATGTTCCAGACACTCAGCAGCCTCATTCCATCAGAAGACCTCATATTTGCCATCACTGCGGTCTCAGTGGACATATACGGCCTCAGTGCTCCCTTTTGAAAGCACAAAAGGCCAAAGCCAAAAAAGAAGTGCCTAGACAAGCTCAGTATGGCACTGTACCTGCAGTTCAGCATCAGAATCCTTGGCATCAGGCATCCTATCAAGCACCATGGGGACAAGCACCAAGACATCAGTTCCAAGCCCCTTGGTTTCAAGCTCCTCAGGGTCAGCGGCCTCAACAGCGGTTTGTACCAGCCAATCAGAGTGGCACTTACAAGAGCAAACCTAGGAAATTAATAAGGCCTCAAGAGCAATACACCGGTGAGCCTCATGTTTGGATGCAAAACATGATGGAGTGGATGATGCAGTCTTGTCAGCAACCACCCATTGGAAGGCAGACTTGGGCTGAGAAGGACAGTTACCCCAGGAGGGGCAACCGACACACCTAGCAGGTTCGGGTGTTCATGCCTAGGATTTGATTCCTAATCCTACGGCATCAGGTTTGATTGCTGGCACTTTCTCTTGTTGTATTCATGTGCTTGTTATGCAATCTAGGAACCAGGTTGTTGTGCCCCCTGTTTCTTTTGAGAGAACGTTGCAGGTATTATTTTTGGGGAAGACAGAAAAAGCAGGTTGAGCGACTATTTTTCCTTAATGGCATCATTGAGTGTACACAGGTTTGATCGTGCCTTAGCATATGATGTCTTTTCCATATTGCTTGTTGTTTTTTTTTAATAATAATAATTAAAAAAAAAATTGGGAAAATTTGCAGGATTTTATTTCTCTTGGCTTATTAGATATTGCATGCATTCTTGCCTGATATCTCAATTCGGTTTGCATTGATTAAATACGCCTAGATATAATTGAGAGTTTTGACTATACTATCCAAGTGTTTTTCCTATTTATGCAAAAAGTAGGATAGCTTCTTTCCTCATGCGATGAAAAAGTGCACTATCTCGGGCTCCGTTAAAGGTACATCTTTCCTTCTCTGACTCTTTGTTTTTGGAAATGTTGGATAAGAGAAGAAGTCCTTGATAAGATGGCCAAATTGACCACAGGCTAGTTGAACCTAGCATCTATAAACTCTGGCACTCCCTACAGTTCACAGTACCATAAGATTAGAGCAGTAATTCATAAAAAGTTATGTGCTTTAAATTTGTTTAATCACTGCTTATATGCTTAAACTTACCTTGCCCTCTATGAGCAAGTAAAAAAAATTATATGTGCTGTATCTTAGGGGAGTGTATCACATGAGGGTGTCTAGGCCCTAGCAAGTTATAAGGTTTGACTTTTAGCTAATTTGTCTCTGATTTTCTCTCGCATCTAGAAAATCAAGTTGCTCTGTGTCATGTCTTGGAAAGTCATACCTTGTGGGAAATGAGTCTCCACACACACACGCTTTGCTTGAGTTGAGTTGCCTATTTGAATTTTATATGATCAGGAAATATTATTTGTGCCAATTGAAATCTCAACTTCCTTTTATATCTCTGCTTATTTTTTAGATGCTCTCTGATTGTGTTATCAGTTGATTATGCATGCGTATTCTGACACTGACTTGAGAAAATTTGATCTCTGTAAATTTTTCTCAGTTTTTCTGGTATTTCAGTGTGGAGCGTCCGGACGGTCTCTCTTGGTGTCCGGACGGGTAGGGTTCAGTCGTTCAGACGGTACATGTTTGGAGTCCGGACCGAGCTGGAGTCTTGTCGTTCGGACGATCCGTGCCGTACGTCAGGACAGGCGCTGGCTTCATCGTCCGGACGCGCGCGACCTGTTTGCTCCTTTCCAAGGCAGCAAACGTCCGGACGTCATCACTCCACCGTCCGGATGAGAACTCCACAGCGGCTATATATTGCCCAGATCGCCGCATTCTCTCCACCTTACCCCACACAATCCCTCTTTTTGGTTGCTTTAGAGTAAAGTCTGTGAGCTTTTTGATCTTTTTGTTGCTCATTCTTGTCCTTTTGCTCATTATTTCACATTCCAGGTATGTTTTTAACCGTTTTCTCTGCAATTTTTTTTAATTGTTAGAATGTTGATTTTCTTGTGAATATTTGTAAGGGGCTTAAGATCTGTCATATAGGGATTATTTGTGATGATGCTTTTTGGACTATTTTATATTATTATTTGCTCTTATTTTTGCTATAGTCCTTTAAATAGCTGTTATTCTGCCAAATTTGTGTTATCCTAACAAGAATATTTTTCGAATATTTTTCTTTGGACAATTCTTGTTGGATCTTTTGCAGAATCATGTCTGCCGGCAGTCCACCCCGCAGGGTCCGTCGGAGGCTTGTGGAAGATAGGGCTGCAATTCAGGCCAAAATAATGGACCGCTCCGTCATTGCTGAGCGAAACGTTCTTCGGGCTGATCTCATGGTGCCACCGCTGGACAACATACTTGGCATCATCCAGACGTACAATTGGGGATATCTCCACAGCTGTGCTTGTCAGGTATACACCAGATTAGTCAAGCTATTCTACGCCAATCTGGAGGTGGTTCAGAATGATGATCATGGAGTGGTGCTTCAGTCCTCAGTCGCAGGCCATCTCATCACTATTGATCCTCAGGTCATCAGCCACACCATCCGAGTCCCAGTGCTCGAGATCTCGGCCATCCCGTACAATGAGGTGATGCTTCCTCCATCCCTATATGATCTCAGGGAATTCTTCTATGCCGTTCCCCATGGTGAGGAGCGCTCTACTGCGATCCGGATTGGTGCCCTGTCATCCACCCACCGCATGCTGGCGAAGATCGTTCAGCAGAACATCTGGCCTGTTACCCGGTGCAGTGATCTGATCCTGAAGCGGGCCCAGTTTGTCTACGCGATCCACCTCCGCTTGCCTTTCTGCCTGTGCAAGCACATTTTGGGGGTTATATTAGAGGCCCGTGATGAGAGCACTGCTGGTCTCCCTTTTGGTTGCCTCCTTACTCATATTATCCTTCAGTCGGGCATCAATGTCAATGGTGAACCAAAGATGAAAATTCAGCAGCCATCAGCAAGCAGACATTGATGAAGACTAATGCGCAGCTGCGGAGAGATGATTCTGATGATGAGGAGCCTCCACCTGCTGCTATGCCAGTCGGCTTTCCGGATATGGCTTCATCCTCACATATTGTGCCGCCTTCTGAGCCAGAGGTCAATTATGCTCAGATTATGGAGGCTCTTGCTGCACTTCAGGGAGGGATGAGCAGCTTGCAGTTGTCTATGTCCTCCATGCAGCAGTCTATGAGTTCCATGCAGCTAGCTGTGCACTCCATCGACAGGCGCGTGGAGCAGAACCAGCTGGACCTTCAGGAGTGCCTGAAGTATCATCATCCTAGCAGCAGTGATGATGAGGATGTTGCAGATGGGATTTTACCCATGCTTGAGGATGGTTGATTCCCTCTTATGTTTATAGTTCTTTTATTGTTGTCTTCTGTTATTTTGAGACAATTTATGCTTTGTTAAAACTTTTTGGATATATATTACTCTGTTTCCCGAGTCCTTCTAAGACCGTTAGGGGAAGTAATTTTTATGACAGTTAGTTTTTATTACTCTGTTTTACCCTTTGTCCCTTTGTGACAAAAAGAGAAAGTAATTTTTATTTTGGACCGGGAATGTATTTCCAAACCGGTCAAGTGATTTTTGTCCTAGAATGGCCAAAGGGGGAGTTTGTTAGTATTTTGGCCTCATTCTGTGTTTGGACAAAATCACTTAAGTGTAAAGATGCTTTAAACAGGGATTCCACTATTCAGAGTCTGCAAGTCAGAAGAAATTCAAGTTCCTTGTCAGCCGTCCGGACGATCGAGCCATCCCGTCCGGACGCCCATCTGTCCACTGTTCCATCCGTCCGGACGACGTGTCATCCCGTCCGAACGCTAAGACAAACTAGCATCATCCGTCCGGATGAAGTATTCATTCCGTCCGGACCCCATACTGTATCGAGAAGTTTCTGTGCCAGCTTGCATCCGTCCGGACGTTCCAGCAGCATGTCCGGACACCTCCCAGTACTCGATCAGTTTCTCATTTCTTTCCAAGTTCCAAGAAAGGGAAGATCAATCAACCGTCCGGACGATGTGGTATCCCGTCCGGATGCGTGTCTCCGTAAGGCAAGAATCGCAATTCAAATTAACCGTCCGGACGTCTGACAGCTGTGGTCCGGACGCGCGTGCATCAAAGAAGGAAATTGCCAATTCGACTTCAACCGTCCGGACGACTGCCTATCCTTGTCCTGACGCGCGCATTACCGATATGGAAATTGCGTGTTGAAGAATAGCCGTCAGAACGCTCATCCCCCATGGTCCGGACGCTCGAGAGCCTTATAAGAAAATTACTTGCAGCAGACGTGCGACCGTCCGAACGATGTCCTTAAACAGGAAAGATTTCTCCGCGGGAATTTCGGAAAATCTGTTCGCACAGTTGTCCGTCCGGATGGTGCCTAGGTATATTTTTTCTGACGCTCATTTGAGCCCCCAGCCTATAAATAGAGGCCCATAGGCACTGTGAACTGCAAGGATTCGGTGTGAATTCCTCACTTGCTCAGAGACGTGATATTTCCTCTGAAGCCGTTTTACAAGTGTGATGTGTTGTAAACCGAAGTCTATCTTAGAGGTCGGCTCTAAGGTAAGGAGTTCCATTGAAGACCCCTTCAGGTAGGTGAAACTAGTTGGGAAGCGTTCGTGTTGGGTTACACGTCAGAGATCAAGGTACGACCATTGCATCGGTACATGTGAGTGTTACTATCTTGTATCTAGCTATGTCTTCTGAATAGTGGAATTCCTGGGTTTGGCTGCCCCGGAGTGGTTTTTCTCTTAACTGAGTTTCCACTTCGTCAACAAAAATCTGTGTGTCATTTACTTTCCGCTGTGCTTTAATTTTTGTTGACACTTATGCACACACTTTGTTTTTAGAAGTCAATTCAATTTTTCATGTAGATATTGATGTTTTAGCTGCAAGTACCGCAGACATCGATGAGGACCTTGTGGCATTGTACTTGGGATACTACGACTAAGGCTCTTTGCATTTGGTCGTTTGTGGGTTGAACTCGGATAGTCCACATTTTGTATAGACTTTTGTGTATAATTCGTGTCGAATGTGACACCTATTTTGTATAGCCATTCTTTGATGTAATTAATGTTTTGATTAAGCCTTAAACAAATAGACAGATTTATGGCTCTGATGTTGTATTTACTTATCTGAGTTATGAAATTTAGTTTCCGATGCAACTGTGTATCTCTTATATATTGTGCATATGTTATGAAATGTATTAGGTTGATGTTGGCTTAATGATTAATCGTCATGCCACTGAGGTGAGTCCATTTTGTGAAAAAAAAAAAAAAAAAATTGAATCATCACAGAGCACCAGAAAAGGGTGGTAGTGTGATGTGGAGCTCATTATTGCAAAGCTATAGGGTCCATGGGAATGAGATAGTGGGAAGGAGAGTAGCTAAAACCTTGATGGAGCTTGAACTAGAGAATCTTGCAATTTGTTTGCAAGTTTCAAACTTCTGGATTTTTTCTCATATTATTCTTTCTGTCTTTCATTTCTTTTCTTCTTTTTCTTTTAAAATGTCGAAAGCGGTTAGCAGAGGCAGTTATCTAATTTTACCAAACACCCTAGGCGGTTGCGGTCAGTAGTTTTAGCCGAAAACGGCTAACCACAACTAACTTTTCACCCCTAAATTATCTACGGTCATCTCCCGAATCATGAAGTTCAACTTGAACAACAACATTCAAATCTCGATCTCTTTTTTCTTGTGAAAAAGGTTACATCAAGCGAGGTCACAGTCATGGCCCATCCCACACCAATTAGAATTTTACAGAAGTTACGTTTGATACATGGAATGACTATTCCAGTAAAAAAAATGAATAGCTTCTATTGAAAATAGAAAGTGGAATAGAATATCATTGAAATAGCCATTATCATGCTCAGTGACTATTTCGAGTGTTAGAGTATGTATACTTTAACACCAAAACGATTTTATTTCACATTCTTCCATTTTTAATAAGCTATTCATTTTTCCTAATGAAATATGCATTTTGCATACCAAATGTATCTTTAGTCTAATTAAACTAATAGAGGATGGGGGCATGGCAAATGAAACTCAAGCAACGGCCATGCACAACCTATATGTCAAGTCTACTGTAAACCTGGTCACACTTGCCAATAAGTGCTACATAAGATTGATCATTCTTATCAAAGTGATCAAACCAACGATCTATACTACAACATAACATCACTAAACCAAAGATTTAAACAGATGGCACAATCAATATCCTATTCCTAAAGCTCTCATTGCCACATGTCTGTATGACACTAAAGAACCCACATGTTTCTCTATAGTATTAAAACATCCAAGTAATGCTAGTAGGAAGAATTTTATCCCCCTCTTGTCCTTCCAAAAGTGATGTAGCTTTTTAAAATTACCATTGGATTTGGAATGGATCACTATTGAATTTTGATCTAATGGTAATTTTAAAAGCCCTCATCACTTTTGGAGGGACAAGCAATAGACAAAAGTCTTCATTCTAGCATTACTTTGAAATATCCTAGGCAGGGTAAGGCGATGAATTTAGAATTTGATGCATTATTACAAAATGGTACATGGTCCTTGTTACCAACCCAATGTCCATGAATTTAGTAGGCTACAAATGGCTTTTTAAACACAAAGAAAGCCTGATGGGTCAATTGACCGGTATAAGGTTCGGCTAGTGGCCAAAGAATATAATCAGCATGTTGGGCTTGACTATGATGAAACTTTCAGCCCAATCATTAAGTTCACTACCATTCAAGTTGTTCTCTCGATTGCAACTTCTAAAATTTGACCTATCAAACAAATTGACATCCAAAATGCCTTCTTATATGACATTCTATTAGAAGAGGTTCATATGAAGCAACTTTTAGGGTTCACACGCCCTCAATTTTCGAATCACATGTGTATGGTACACAACCATTTATGGCTTAAAGTAGGCTCTTTAGGCTTGGTTTAATCAATTAAGTTCAAAATTTTAGAATTTGCCTCTCATAACTCACGTGCTGACTCTTCTTTGTTTATGCTCCGGACAAAGAATTTCCAATTATTTGTCCTCATATATGATGTTGTCATCATCATATACGGGTGCTCATCTTTACTTTCAGTAATGGATTTGATTCCTTTATTAATTCATTAGGCTCAAACTTTGTTGTCGAAACACATGGGGACCTTTCATTATTTTTTGAATATGGACTCCCATCACCGTCTCAAGGGCTTGTTTTTTACCCAACAAAGATTGCTTAAGACCAACATGCTCCAAACAAAGCCCATTAGTTCGCCAATGTCTTCAGCCCAAAAGCTCTCCGTATTTTTAGGAAATCCATGTCCAGACCAAAATTTTTGTCGCAGTACCATGGGGGCTCCACAATATTTGTGGACAAAGATCCTCTCCAATTCAAATGAACTAGAAGGGATCCAAATGCAAAATTTGTCTCTTACACGGCTCGATATCTCTTTTGTTGTTCGATTTATTTGAAGTAAAGATCAAATTGCGGATGCGGATGTATGTGTTTATTTGTATTATCCGTAACCGCATTTGTAAAATGCGGATATTACTTTTATATATTCGCATTCGCATCATGTTTTTGTTAAACACATCTGTGTGGTTACTATCCGCTATTTGTATATTAGGTAACGAACATTCTTTGGATATCTATTAGAGCCTATTTTAAAAGATTTTGAAAATAATTTTGGCCGATTTTTAGTGTTTTGGACTTATTTAAATTTTTTTAAGCCCTGATCTTTTGAAAATATATTGATTTTACATTACTTTTGTCTTTTTTTCCAAGTGTTACATGAGAAATCAACACAACCAACCAAACAAATGTAAACATAACCTATACTTAATCTAAAACGATATCATTTTGATATTAAATACCAAAACTACGTCGTTTCGGTGAATTTATTAAATATAAAATATATAAGAAATATATATATTATATATAAAGGGTATGCATATGCGGTTAATAACCGCATCTGCATACTCAAAAATTGTTATCCGCATCTGCATATATACGAACATTGATTTTTACTAACCGCATCTGCATATATACGAACATTAATTTTTACTAATCGCATCCGCATATGCGGATAGTGGATATTTGTAGATAGCGAATGGGGACTATTAATATCCGTTCGCATGTACAACCCTAACTATCACTACTCACTAGGCCACTTGTGTCTACACGTTTTTCTTTGCTTAAGTCCAAATTCCACGTCTTTCTGCTACCGTTGAGCTTGTAGCCTTGCAGGAGCATATAGAAGATAATGTTGATTGTGATCAAGTTATCAACCTCCAGATAAAGCCAAGAGTGGATGAGAATAAAGATAGTTTTGTACTAGTTTCTATTGTACATTATTGTAGACATGTGTTGTAACCAAACTACTACTATAGTCTTCCACATTGTAATCTTTTTTTTTTCTTTTTTTTTCTCCTTCTTCTTTTGACATACTTGAAAAGGAACTACAAACTAAAGCCAAAGCTAAGCTTGAGGCTTAAAGAAAAGAAAAGAAAAGAAAAAACAATTAACAAGGGCTACGCAACCCAACAGAAAATAACTAAAAATATAAGTACGCGAAGGCAATGCATCAAATTAAGATGTGGGCCTATTGATTCTTGGCACGGATGGCAAGAACCTGGGCCACCAGTAAATGTGGTTAATGGTGTATAAAGAGTCCAGAGGACCCAAACACCGATTGGGTAACAAATACAGAGAAAGATATGGAGAAGATACAGAAAATAAAAGGCCTAGAAAAACAAAAGAGATAAAACAAACACAACACAGCACCGGTGGGTTGGGAGTCGTCGACATGTGAAGACTACGCGCCAGCACATGACAACATCTCTCAGGTTGAGGACGTCGTGAACTACCACGATCCACCAACAGCAGAGGTTGGGGAAGGCTAGGGGGAGGGACGTAGCCGCCACGCGTCAGCGAGTGAGATGCACTCAATGGCGCGTGCAAACTACGCTCCGTTGTGGGAAGGTCCGATGGGAGTGAAGTTGGTGTCGATGGGGGCGAAAGACGACGGAGAGCATGGTAAAGAGGCGTGTGTCGTGCTGAATCTAGAGCAAAAGTGTAGATCTAGATTTGAATACTTCAACCCAAAATCCGAACCAAAATCTGATGGAAGACATGGTGGAGGGTGATGACTCATCCATGGGGGTTGTGTTGTGGGAATGAAAAGCTGATAAAATGCCTCTGAAGAGGTGGATAGGGCTAGAGAAAACTCTAGCAAGATAAGGGCCTCCAAATAGGTGCTAGCAGAGAGGGAAATGGGAAGGAGGGAAGAAGGAAGGGGTAAGAAGGAGGAGAGAAGCACGAAGCTTCCCTCCTCCCATGGTGTTTGGCCAGGAAGGGTTTTCAGAGAAGAGTTGGGAGAGACGAGCATTTCTGCCCCTACTACTTTATATATTGGATCATCAATATTTTCTTGTGGCCTTTTTTGTGCAACTCTTCGTTGTAATCTCTTCAAGTGTTTATAAAAGTGCAACTCCTTTCATGGTAAAAATGAAAAAATTCATAAAATTTCAGTCTCATTTACTAGTTCGAACATAGAAGAACTGCTCGACTCAACACACCCAATTGGTTGGATCTTTCTTCGCTATTGAATTCACGAAAATCCTATTTGACGACGGAACCAGAATTTTTCATCTAAAAGGGCCAAAGTTTGAATAAGCGGTCAAATTTATTTTTAGTAAAGGCCAAATCTAGTTTTTAAGCCTATATATATATATATATATATAACTTTAAAAAAAAAAAAAAATTAAAACCATGGCATGGCCCCCCTTGACCTATACATGGGTCCGTCCCTGGTTGTCGGTCATTTCTACCTCTAGACCCCGCGTGGGGAATTTGACTATTCTTCAAGCTCTACTCTTAGCCTATTAATTTCTTCCCTAGTTGGACAACATTTGAAACAACTCTTGTGTGAGTCAATCCATAAACTGTTGTGCTTAATTTGGAGTTGATCAACCCGATCCTCCATATCTATAATATTGCTTTGGCTTTAAAGTAGCCTATATTGACATTCAACTTAGAAAGAAAAACCAGTGACAATTTTTTAATAGCTACTTCGAGGGAGCTGGCCTTAATTCTATGGCAGTTATTATTGAGTAATAAAATTGGATATACTTTTATTCAATGATGAACTAGCTAGGTTTTATCTAACTTCTACTAACATATAAACCCTAACCAGTGACATCCTTAACAATCCTAACAAGGTGAGGATTGTCATTAATTAGGTTTTTTGTTTTTACCAAACAATTCCAACCTATAATTACCGATAGGGTTTATTCAATCTAATCACTCCTAATAAAATGGTTGATAAAAGAATAAAATACGACAAATTAATTTTGACTGATCACTCAAATGATAAAGAGAGTTGTGTACTGCGTGTAGTATACGTGCAATGTGCTCATGGATGGGAGAAGAAAATGGGCAAGAAAAAAAAAAAAAAAAAGTGTTGTGATCGTGTGTGAGAGAAAAGGAAAATAAAATTGGTGAGGGAGTTGGTGAGTGAATATTACTCATCAAAATTGGTGAGTATTTTCACTCACCAAAACTTTTTGGTTAAAATAGTGAGGCTGCTGGAAGTGATTTTTTTAGTGTTTTCATCAAATTGGTTCACCAAAATAGCTAAAAAACTATTTTTGTGAGGCTACTATAAATGCTCTAACAGGATCAAAAAGTAAAAATTGATACCAAAAGGCTGGCTGGAGCTCATGCAAATTTATCTGAGCCATTTTTGAGTATTCAAATTTGGCATTCTCAACTGCAAAGCACTCCAATATTATCGTAGCTTCCTGGTACTTGGGATAAGTATAAGTAAGTAATTAACTTAGTTGAATTCTTGGGTTAATTGATATTTTAATTACTTTACGTAATTACATATTAATTATCTATATAGAAAAATAAGGTCAATTCGGAAAGGAATTGAAAATTGCCACCTCAACATTTAATTTTTAGAGAAAGCTTCACTTATAATTTTTGATCTTTCATCACTTTTGAAAATAAAAAGGTACCCAAAGTTCAAAAGTATCAATTTAAGGTATTCTTCTTTTAATTTTTTTCAATTTCAACCATCCGTTAGAATTTTCTGTTAAATACTGTCAAAATTCTCAAAATAGCCCCCCCCTTTTTTGTAGGAAAAAAAAAATTGTTAGGATTTAGGTGTTGGTAAGAATTTAATTGAATTTGCAAAAATAATCATGCTTGAATCTTTGACATTTTTTATTTTTATTTTTTAAAAATAAACATAAGGGTATTTTAAAATTTTTGATAGGATTTAACGGATGATTGTGGATAAAGTTGAAAGATAGATACCATAAATTGACACTTTTTAAAATTTGGGTACATTTTTTAAAAAATGATGAAAAATCAGGAGTTATAAGTGAAGTTTTCCCTAATTTTTAATATATATTGTTTATGTAAAAATAGTCAGGTGAGAGTGAGATTATTATTATTATTATGGATTAAGGTGTTACATTATACACTCCCACCTAAACCATGGCTGTATTAAACTTTGATTTGTAATTTTTTTAACAGAAAAGAAACAATCCTCACAATCAACACACTTGTTACAGAAATTCATTAATAGAGTATCACTCAAACTTTGGTTTTGTTAACAAATCAATCTTTGATCAATTAAACCAAATCTCCTACTGAACTGTATATAACTCATTCGTAAATTACTATCAATTTAATTGATCAAAAAATGTTTTCTTTTCTCCCTATAATTATCAATAGTGTCTAGCAATAAATTCTGTCCTGAAAACTACTCGCATATCCACTTTTGGACCGCACGTTTCTCCTCTTTACACTCTTTAAATAGGCCTTTTTTATGATAGGAAAAATATCAAAATAACCCCTCGTGATTTGAGCTTTTATCAACTAATTGTTTATGTTTTTAATTTATCAATTAAATCCAGGAGATTTGAGGTGATATCAAATAAGCCTTCCCCTTCCTATGGGTTTTTCTTCTTCTTTTTTGTCGTATTGCTTGTAAAATTCCTTTCTCAACCGAAAGAGAAATTATCATAAAACCAAAAAAAAAAAAAAAAAAAAAAGAGCCACCCCATCCACCCACTTTATGCAGGGAGCATGGCGCCTCCACTCCCTCGCATGGATGGGTGCAACACCTCCATCCCCTATGTGCCCCCTTATATTTTTCTTTTTTTGCGTTCTTATAATATTTTTTCTTCAGAGTTCAAAGAAAAATTGATAAAATTAAAAAGTCAACGCAGTAATTGATAAAAATCCAAACCACAAAGGACTATTTTTGATATTTTTTTCCTTTATAGATCCCATGTTACAAACTTCCAACCAACCGGAGGCTGTCTATCAGATGTCAGTCATACTAAAAAACTAAATCATTTTGAGAATAAAAAAGGAAATACAGTTAGGTACTGTTTTGTACATCAGAGAAAAAAAAATAAAATAAATAAAATAAAATTTGAAACTATGAAACACGATTTACTTTAAATTACAAAATTGAAACTATGTTACACTTGAAAAGAATAGGGTCTCCACAAATGTCCCGAAGTGGAGACGAATGAATCATAGATAGATAGAGCTTCTTCATCTGTTACTCCTTTCACCAGTTAGATTATTACCTCTTTCCCGTTCTTGCATTTCTCAGGTTCAAATTGAGCGGTTGATTTCGAGTCTGATCACAGTAACTGGTAATTAGTAACGGCATCGCTCGTGGAAAAGCCCTTGTATAACTTGTCAATATAACTCAATCCAATCAACTTCAGTGACACTGTTGGGAAAGGAGGGCTCAAGTATAACTTGTCATATAACTCTGAAATTCCCTTTCACTTTATATATATATATAGAGAGAGAGAGAGAGAGAGTATTCACGAAACATGAGGTTCCTCGTCAATCAATATAACACGCTGCTTTCCACTTTCTGAGCGGAGAACATCTCCTTTAAATCCAATCTGAAGTAAAAAATAAATGAATAAAAATAACAAGCCTTTCAAACAATGAAGCTCCGGAAGGATAAGGAGAAAAACTATGATTAAAATGACCTTCTAACCAAGAAAGCGAAAGAATGCATGGGACTGGTAATTCTATTAACGCTAAGCATCTAGACGATTAACTGTATGCTACTAATTACCTCAACAGAACTGTCGGGGGAGAACCACCGCAAAAGCACGCCAAGGTGCACCACAGCAGGAATAAGCTTGAAAAGCAGAGGAGTTGTCACCTGGAGAAGTTTTTATGAATGATCCAATCAGAAAGCACATTACTATGATAAGGAAGATCAATTTAAGCAAGAACACGTAACGGTTAAAAAATAAAATTAAAATTAAAAAATTGAGTTTAAGCTTTTATAAGAATAATATTCCAAGCCCCTGGCAGGGTCTGTTCCTCTAGTTTTTTTCCAACTGGTTTCAGGCAACTGATAATCCATCATTCCAGGTTTAGGTTCCACAGAAAAGAAAAGAAACTAAGCATTTCATATGTAGGAGGAGGTTGAAGTGAAGTTCAGCATACATCTAAAAAGATTAAGAAATGCGGACAGACACTCTTAACAACTTCTATTCAGAAAAATTGTGTGATGTAAGTTTGTTATTCGTCAACAAACAGTTAAATGTTGTGGGATAAAACAAAACAAGGTACATCCAAAGCATGCGTGGATTCCATCAACTACACATTATATCAGTAAAAACGTTGAATGAAATAACTTCATACCAGACTAAGAGCTGTAGTCCCAAGAAGCAACAGGTACACTTTCCCCTGAAAATGTTCAAAGTTTCAGCTCTACAGCTCAAAATTTCCACATACTTTCCTGCTAGAAGATAGTGGTTTAAAGATCTAGAAACATGGCCATAGTGATATATTATGGTCATTAGTGAACAATGAGGGCACCAGACATGTTTACTATCCAAAATTGTTTTGTTTAAGTATCAGCATGACAAACGGAAACTGTAACACTAACCTCAACTAGATGAAGATTAGAAGCACGACTGAGAAGAACAAAAGCAAATTCCCCTATCTGTGCCAGAGACATTCCGACCTGTACATGCACCCAAATTCACTCAAAATTTGAAAATATTAAACAGGTGATATAACCATTGTGATATCTAAAATCTTACAAGAAGTGCAGTTTTGTTGTTGTAACCAAATCCCTTGACAACAATGGCGATTATTATAGTTTTTATGATGATCACCAAAATAACTGATGCTAGTAATATATCCACGTGGTTCCAGAGAAACTGGACATGGATCAACATCCCAATGCTGGCCAGAAAAAGAGCAGCAAAAAGATTGCGAATGGGTTCAATCTGCACAGAAAACAAAATTCAAGTCTAGGATCACTCACGGTAATACTCAATACCACCTATTAAATGTTTACTGTCAGAAGACTCCAACTTGAGACCAATATTTTACCTTAGATGAATCACAACATATTACATATCACAAGATTTGTGCATGACGGGCATGCAGTCTTTATTTTACATGATACTACAGAAAACAGGGGGTAAAACCACCACTACTACACTTGGGAGAAGATAAATATGCCAAAACTTGGATGTCGGACAGACTAGTAAACTACTACTTCTGATGACAGATAGCATAAATTAAATAGGCTTACTTGTTCTAGTGTATGTTGTGCAAGATCAGTCGTTGCTATCATCACTCCAGCAGCAAAGGAACCAAGTTCAAGACTTAGCCCCAGCTTATCACTACACTGAAATTGTACAAAAAATTAGATAATAGCCACATGCTTAGGGTCAAAATATAGTATATGCAAGAAATACAAGGTCATGACTCAAGGTCTTTTGAACAAAATAAAATGTTTTTCTGCAGCAATCAACACTAGCTAACAAGATAACTCCAATTATAGCCTTTTATGCAGTGTTAGATGTACGTTTGTTCTAATCCTTTCACATTTCCATTCTCTGGAGTTACCATCTACATGATTATGGCATATGCAAAAACTTAATGTGTCCTTGATATAAAGAACATTTAAATCCGCTTTCTTTATTTTATGCATAGATGATCAAGATAATCACAACTTTCCATGATAGAGTGTCCTTTGGGTGACATATAAATAAACAAACTTCAAGCAGCATCTTTAATCAGCTGACATGACCATTTCTCATAGTACAACAGAACTTATCATTCAGACACAGCACAACAGATTTAGAACTTGGCCATTGCAATCCAGGGGCTTAAAAGCTTGGAATACTACCATGAAAAAGCATGGACAAGTACTGATGGTAGTTTTTTTGTGGAATTGAAAGCATGGAGGAAAAAGTTCCCTATTGAGTGTCAACCTTTCTGCCAAATTAGGAGACATTGAATCAAGATACTGAAATTCTCACTTCCCTCTATCAACCTTACCATGCATAAAAGAAAGCAAATGAAATAAGTGGCCATTCTGGAAACCGCAATCAAACATGATGTGTCATTAAATTAATGAGCATCCTCAAACTCTAATTTTCAAACATGAAAGAGTGGAAAATGAATATGGAATGAAGATAGAGTAACATCTAAGCCAAAGCAAGAATTCCAGACAGATGAAGAAATAGGAAGCAAAACCAACCCAGGCTACAAGCAAGCAGAACGCAACTGATGCCAATTGATATAGTTCATTGGTCTGCAAAGATAAAAATATAATTAAAAACAGTAGCTCATGCACACATGATCAGCAATCTTTCAGAAACACACACACAAACACCTGTGATGATATATATAATAGGTTTTGAATCTTTAACAGTATGTAAATGACAAGTAACCATACCTGTGATGATAGGCTTATCATCAGTTTAAGTAACCAAGGGACACAAGTACGAGATAATATTGTCAGAATAGCCAAAAAAGAAATTAATACCACCAACCTGCCAAAGGGAAGAAATACAATGTCATAAGAGATAATATTTGCAGAATAGCCAAAAAGTTGTGAGTTTATCTCATCTGCAGAATAACTATATGTATATATCATTCCAATATATAAAAAATCTTTTAAATACGTATACTTCACATTGTTTCTGCATGGAATACCCATGGTCCCCATTGCTATCATCAATAAAAAAAATACACCAAATTTTATGTAGTATTGTAGCCATAAGGAGCCATTAAGTCACTTCCAAGTCCTTTTGGTATATGCTAAGTAGAAAAAACACATCTTCTAAGGAGTCATTTCCATATCAGACACACTGACACTTCTCAGACAAAAAGAAAGAAGGTTGGAAACTTGGAGAGTTTCATAAGTTCATTACTTACAGTTTAGTCATGGACATCACTCCTTGAAGAACACCAGAAGTCCCCCCCAGTACTGGAAGCAAAGCAAACAGTAAACCCACGGCACAGTCCTGTAGGGCAAAAAGTTCTAAAGAGTAAAAGAGCATTTGAAAGTAGAAATTTAGTGTTCACATCAATCATTGGAGTAGTGGAAAGAAAACACCTAAAGGTGAGTCCATTGAAGGAAGATTGTTAAAAAGAAAAGAAAGAAAAATCAGCTAAATACCTGCAGAATAAGGATGCCAATGGTAACTTGACCGTGAAGGGCATTAGTAGAGTTCTTTTCCATCAAAAACTTCAATACCTGTGTCCCAGAGTAAAAAAAACTTCACCATTACAGACAACATTCATTATAGGACCAAGTAGATAGATATAGAACTGCAAGCACATCCACACATAAGACAGATTCAAGATAAAGTTTTACCACTGCTGTTGAAGACATAGAAAGGAACGCGCCAACAAATACCCCCTCAGAAGCTTTACCACCACATAACTGTAAAAGGAATCCACTCAAAAATTGCAGCATTGAGAATGAGAAACATCATTACTTTTGAAAAAGATGTTTGAAACTTAAAAAGGTGGGCATCAAAATCAACGCATTAATATTTTCCATTCAAAGTGCACCAGTACTATACAGTAAACCTTTTTTCCCATTTTATTTGTTGAATATACAAACCTAAGACCCAACCAACCCCACCATAGTCCTTCACCGCTAGAGCCAAGCCCTAGGGACTCCATGCAAACAAAATATGAATAGTGTATAGGGTCAGATGGATGAGTGAAAGCTTCAAGGCAATATAACAGAACACAGACCTCCCATTGGCTCAGTCAAAAGGTGGTCTGATAATATTGTAAGACTCAAGAACTAGAATGCCAAACTGTGGTGAATGATATCAAAATTGTCTTTTACATTTTTTTGATAAGTAAAAATTGTCTTTTACATTACCTGCCTAATATGACATTATTATCCACTAGCTCAAAGCAAAACCTAAAGGCTAGAGCTTAAGAGCCCCAGTGCAAAGCTCCAGCCTCTTCACTGGGTGGAAACGAAGTTAATATGACACAAGGATCCTCCATAAACTTGTCATCTACTTCCAATTGTTCTTAGTACTTTGAAAATTGCAGCTCTTAAGTGTTTGCAATATTCCCAATTCAGTTTTAACTTTTCTATGGAATATTCTCAGATGCAAGTAGTTTTCACAAGCAGAAAAGGAAAAACTTCCATGAAAGTTCTGTCAGAACTTGCAGGCATACCGAGGCTGTAATACCACACAGGCACATAAATAGGAAAATTTGAAGCAGGCCCCCCAGAACAGCAACTGCTCGAACAACTCGGAGCTACAATCACACAGAAATAAAGTTTGAATAATAATTTCACTACAAGACTGAAGATGAAGAAGGCTAAAGAACAAAATCTGACCTTTGTCATGGAGAACTCCAGGCCTAGCGCAAAAAGAAGAAAAACTACACCAAACTGAGCCACTGTTTCAACCTATGTGCATGCATCAGTGCAAAAAAGTAAGCGACGCGTAAAAATATCTGACAAAAGAAGACCCCATTGGTTCACCAGAGAGAATCCAATGACATAAGAAGACATGAGCCTACCAAATAATTGCATGGACAATAGCTTTTAAGCCATCAGAAAAGATACTAGATAATGTCATTTTCAGTTCCTAATGTACGGAGGCCAACCAATTTACACTTTATCCCAAGATGGGTTTTTAACTTCGTTAATGCTGTTAACTATTTAATAACAGTGTCAACAAAATGCATGATCGCCAGTAAATTTGTAACACAGGTATATTGACATGGATTACAGAAACCTAAAGAATTGCAAACAAGTCTAGAACAAGTGAAAAACTGTCTAGGCTTTAACTAAGCTCTAAAGGAATTACTACAATAATAATCAAATGGTTGTTAGATATGTCAGTTGATTCATTCATTCATTGGCATCATGACACATGAAGGGATTACTTGGCCAAAACAGTAAAGTATGTCACTAAAGCAAACAAACCATCATTTTTCAAGAGTATTAAAGTAATAAGAGAAAGTGGGGCTATAGCTTTTAAAGAAACAAGTAACATACTTGGACCATTTCACTGACAAAGCTAAACCCTCCAGGTCCAATAAAAGATCCCGCTAGCAAATAGCCAGTAATAACCTGATAAAATTTAGCATTATTAACAATAATATCAGACAATTAGTGTAATATAACACTTAAACAGATCCTAATAGTGGAGATTGTCATAAATAAAGCATAGATCAACTAATCAGACCGGCTGTCCAGCACAAGCGAAGGCAATGCCACCACAAGTTGCTGACACAATAACAACTACCAAATCGGATATCAATCTACAAAGAAATAAGTAGAAAAGCACAGATAAGCTCACATTGCACACGCAGAAACATAACTTTAACAAAACTATCTTAAATTCACAAAGTTTACCTCAAGTCTAGCTGCAGAACTGGATATTTTGATTTGAAATTAGATATAATAAAGACATTGTCCTGAAAATAAAGCTCGTAGATTATTCTTTTAGAACTAAAATGAAAAATGCAAACATGGAAAGATTTTATTTTGACATATTTACCCAAGTAAAATATTTTTTACTGAAGCAATCTCACCTTCCGATCTATCAAAGTAGGAGTATCTTCTGCTCTATTTTCATTATCCAGATTAAAAACATGATGCAGTTGAAATGACCTAAGAGTTGGAAGCAACAATGGAGAATGAAAAAAATGGCACAAAACGATGACATAAAGAAAGAAACCCTCATTATTCTAGTGGTGAATACAAGTGAGAATCTACACACGCATCCTCAGATTTAATACAGAAACACATACTTTTCCTCTTTTGTGTCATTTTTCTTTGACTTAACTCTGGCTACAGTTTCCAGAACTGCCTGATAACACAAACAAATAAAGAAAATGGAGTTCAGCGAGAGCTTCATGCTAAAATTGGCACCTAATGAATTCAAACTAGGACAGAAAGATAAGATATAGCAAATCCAACTGATCAAGAGCCTGAATGCCAATAAATCGCAATTGACAATCAAGAAAGAATACATTATAAGAGTTCAAGTGAGATATTCTATATCACTGCGAGCATATCTAATTACATTTGACTAAAAATTGTGCATAAAATTATAATTGCGGCCATTGAGATCTTAACTTAGCTTTTATAAGGCCATGATTTTGAATTGAAATTTGAATAAATAATAAAGTTATAAATTCAACTACCTCCTTATAATCTAGCGTATCTGAACTCAATATCATAATTGATGTTCTAAGGCTTTTATGGTTACAAAAACTACTTCTTTCAAAAACATTCTTATTTAAATTTCTAAAGAATACGGTGCCACCAACCTGCTGTTCGGCTACACTGTTATTGAAGCCTCCAGCATCAGCCGCTGCCAAAAAAGATCTCGGCGGATTTTACAATGATCATACACAAACAAAATTGAAACTCGAAAACAGTAATTATAAGCATTTCAAACCGCTTCTTCATCAACCAAGCAAAAGCGTAAGATGATAAACCCTAACTAAACTGATAAGCAGAGAGAGCAAGGAGAGCTCGGATCTACGAACCTTCGGGTTGATCGTTCTCGGGGAACTCGTTGGCCAGAGCTTGATCAATCATGTGTGCGAAGCTGCCTTCTTTGGGCTTAGAAAGAGAGACATTCAACTCGGTGGAGTTGGTGGTTTCGAGCCGATCTGACTCGGCGAGTGACAGCGAAGGAAGTAACAGAGCAAAGCAGAGTAGGAGGAGGCTGAGCTCCGAGGACGGAGATCTTCTCAACATTGCTGAGAAGCAAGCGTGCGTAACTGCGTACCGGAGAGAGAGAGAGAGAGGTTTCGGTTGGTCGACGAAGCTCAAAAAGAATAGAGGGAGAAAGCGAAAGACGCGGAGAGACGAAATGAGGAGAGGGAAGTGAAAGAGAAAGAAATGCAACGAGAAAGAGAGAGGCGCAGTGGAAATGGCAAGTGGATTATAGAGACCCAACACAGAGAGGAGAGAAAGATTGGGAGAGCGAGAGCGAGAGAGAGAGAGAGAGAGAGAGAGAGAGAGTGAGAGGTCAGAGGAGTGACCTCCACCAAAATCACAATTGAATAAATAAATAAATAAATAGGGACAAGGGTAAGAGAGTAACCAGGGACCTGGGTTAGGCTCAACAGCAACAACTCATTATTAAGAGCATTGGTAGATCTTATGGAATATTTCCGGCCAGGGGTCACGAAAGAGTTCCCAGTCAGTCGAGAGATAATTATCAATTTCAATGGAGTAGAAGTAGAACTAGAAAGATTAGTATTTAGTCGTGTGGGTGATTTCATTAGTTGCATTTTTCTTCAAAAGACTATTGGCAGCAGCTGCTCTGCAACTGCAATCCCACGTCACATTTTGACTAGCCATCAGGTAGCTGTTTTTCAAAGTTACTAAATCTGGTTTTTTTTTTTTTTCATTTTATTTATATGCTTCTACATACTTTATTTTCAAATTCATCATATAAATTATAGATCCACGTAAAAAATTTGAAATTTAATTGTATAGAGATTTATAAAAAATGTATAAAAGATATATGCATATCATTTTTTTTCTTTTTTTAATTAAAAAAAAAAACACACATTAACAACAAACCAACCGATTTATTTTGGTGGTTTCAAATATTTGTAGCACTTTTGTAACAATATTTATCCAATACTCAACAAAAGCATATCATCAACGGCAGTTTTGAATTGGCCCTAAAGTTATTGTAAAACATTTAATGATTAATGAAGCAGATGAATCAGAGTGGGATTTTTTACATGGATTAGTATTTAGTATGTCTCGTCCAGTCTCAAATTAATAAATAAACAAATAAATGATATACGACTTCCTTCAAATTGGGTTGAAAGAACTTCTTCCAACTCAATATATAAAAATGTCATTTATCCATTATGCTTTTTAAATAGTAAGGATATAGTTAGAAGTTGGAATAACTTTTTCTAACTCAATCTATAAAAATATCATTTTATCCATTATGCTTTTTAAATAGTAAGGATATAGTTAGAAGAAAATTTATTAAAAAAGTATTTGTTTCTTCCAACTTATTTTTGCTATTTAAAAAACGTGTGATTCTCACGTGCAAAATAAACACATGACATTTTTATAAATTAGGCAGGATGAAGTTCCTCCAATCTAGTTTGAGTAAATCATTGTCCAAAAGGGGTAAAACAAAATTTTTGACAAGACAAGTAATGAGATAAATTCCCTCCCAATTCTTTCAACCCAGTCTTCAATTTTAAAAGTGTCATGCATCTCTCGAGCATATTAGAAGTGCATTTTTTTTTTATTGAGTAATGTTAGAAACTATATTTTTATCTTAAAAAATTATCACACAGTACTAACTAGACAGTCTCAACCAATCCTTAAATCAGTCTTTGCCAAAAAAAAAAAAAAAAATCCAAAAATTGGTTAGGACTGCCACGACAACACTATGGAATATTTGTGAAATATAAATATGGTATATAACATTACTTTTCTTTTTATTAATGCTAAAAATATGTATTTTTCCTCTAACTCAGCTTAAAGAAAATGTCCATCAAAATATATAGAAGCTAGCATTTCTCAAGATTAAACAATAAGTGAAGCTTTTCATTCATTAATCATGTACTCCTAACAAGGAAATATGGTATCCGATGAATTTTGTAAGATTTTACAAACAATTATGAAGTAGAGAGTTACTGAGAAGAGATGTATTAAATTCATTAGTTGAAGAAGAGAGACAAGTTAACCAGGGTTAGGGTTAAATGGTGTGGTCATAGACTCATAGATTTCCTTCTCCAAAGATTAATGAGATTGGTGGGGGCCTTTATTGGGGAGGAATGGGAGGAAGTTGGGTTTGGTTAAAAAGGCTTCGGTCCAGTGAGGTATGGATTAGGATTTAGGAGCCTTGGGGCCCTCACATGTGACGCTCTTTCAAGTTGCATCTTCTAACGTTTATCAATCTTTTTCTTTTCTTTTTTCTTTTTTCTCCCTTTTTTTAATTAATTAATTTATTTATTATTTTTGTTTTGTTTTAAGTTTTGGGGCCGGATACAAACAACTTCTTGATCTGGCTTGGAATCTACTGTTGTGAAATACTGAAATGAACGCTTACTTGGCTAACTATTTTTCAAGATTGAATAATTGGAATTACGTTTCTCCAGTCCTCTTAAAGGATTAGGGATGGCACTTCGTATTCGTGTGCTGGGATCGAATCATACTGGGTATAAATTTATATAAATTAACTCTAATTCAATCGATTTAATTAAACGAATCAGACCCTTTAATCATAACTCACTAATTTCGTGTTGGTTCATGCAAAAAAATTGTCAGTCTTAAATGCCACTTGTTGGGTTTGGATCGTGTCGAAGCACGAGTATAAAATTATATAGGTTAACCTTAATCCAACTTAATTAAACAGATCTGACCCCTAATCCAATCCATTAATTTTATGTTGAGTTGGTATCAACTTCGTAGTTATGTCAAAACAGCTAGAGCCAGTGGAAAAAAGTTTCTCTATCATCAAATCCTACAAAGATAGCCCGGCATATTTTTCAAGGGTCCCATTAGAGCCAATCAAAAAGGAGGGAAAAAAAAAAGAAAAGATAAGAACTTTGAAATATAGCTGGAAAATCTTTTTTATTTTAGTAACTACTAAAATTCACAAGATAAAAGTTTTACACAAAGTCTTGGTAAAAGCATTCACAGCAGCTTTTCAATAGCCTATTTACTTCCTTACATATAGGGAAAATATCAAAAAATCACCTGCACCAAATATCCTAACAGTTCCCTAAGTATTGGGAATGATACAATTCTACCCAATGTGTAGGGAACCAAAAGAGCTTTCCTATCCATTATTTTAATACAAAATCTTTTTGCCTTTTATTGGTGATTATGTTAGAATTTTGTGAAAAATATGAGAATAGGTACAAACTTATATTTGTAAAGAAATAATATTTAATTAATATAATAGAAATTATTGTGGAATGTATTTGAATAGAGAAGAAAAAATTAATTTTATTTCCTAAATTTAAAGAAAAAAAAAAAAAAAAAAAAACTGCTATGAATGCTCTAAAATAGTATAAGAGAAAGCCTGGAGAAGGGGTGGGGACAATTGAGGCTTTTCTCAGCATATGTTTCTTCCCATCAATGGTTGCCAACACATTTTCAGGGACTTTAATCCAAATTCTTACAATTTTAGTTTTAAAGGAAAATGCCTCCGTTAGAATATGTAGGATATTTTTATATTAGTATTATTTTGTATTATAGGTATTTATTATAGTTGTCTGCAATCAAAATCTATACGATTTGATTATCTTTTCAAGCTTATCTCGCCTACCATATTTTCATTATAAATAAATTTGTTGGTAGTTTTTGGTAAGGTGACACGTCAGCTTCGGGTTGAACCTCTTGAATTAGAAACAACAACCCACTCTCGATTAGTTCACAAAGCTAGGACCTACAAAATAAGAAAGACACACCAGGAGTTGGTTGGTGGCAGGGACGGAGCCAGCCATTTGGTTGGGAGGGGGCCAAAAAAAATAAATTAAAATATGTAGTCAAAGTATAAATACAAAATAGATGGATTTGGTATCTTTATCTTCAAGTTTTCAACGCCTTATTAAGTCTATATGTGTTTGAAAAAAAAAAAAAAACGCATCTTTTCTACAATAGTACCTTTCTCTCTTTTTTCTAGTTTTCTTCTCAATTTTACATTACATCATTTACAACACAAACCAATATTTCCTTTCATTCAAGGTAAATATCAGTCACAATATGGTGGAGTGGTACTTTTCATGGCGTGGTTGAACTGCCTATTAACCCAAAATTTCTTCATTAAGATTCTAACTCCTGCAAAGATTAATATTCTCAAGATTTTTTTTTTTAAAAAAAAAATCTTTATATTCCCAAGTTTCCAGCACTCAAGAACGAATCTCCAAAAAAATATGCTGAGAAATTTGCTCATCTGTTTTCAGTCTGCACCCATACTTTAATTCATTTTTATTTTTCCATAAATAATAGACCATTTCACAAAGAATCAATCGACACAGATAAGTTTTAAAAGGTTTACTCTTCCACACTTTAACAACAAAAATTGGCTAAAATTTCTTACTGGTAGCTTAAATTAAGATTATATATACCAACATGAGATCTTATTAAGGCCACCGGTCCAACATATACCAAATCTGGTCCCTAATTAACTTGACACGTAAAATTAAATTAACCTCAATTCTCTTAATAAAACTACATATAATTTAATAAGAGATATGATTGGGCCAAATAAAACTTTTGTTGCACTACATACGTTTGTAGTACCATGCTACCGGCATCATATATAGTAAACTCAAGAATATATATAATCTTCATTTTTACTACAACCTGCCAGCTAGTTTCCATTTTTGGCCCATTTATGAACGTTATATAAAAACGAAACGAACATCCTCACAAATTACCCCTACCGACCACCCCCCAGTTCCGTCTCTGGTCGGCGGGACCTCCTCCGATGCCTAAGCCAATTTAAAAATTTAAGAGAGCGAGTAAATACTAACTTGTTAGGTATACCTGCCTTTATTCTTATTTATAGTTATATTCTTATTCACTCGTGTTGTGAAGATATGTTAAATTCCCTGCATTAATGACCATTCGTCATAGCTAATGATGCGCACAGTAACTTGATATGTTACGAAGATACTCGGGATGACGTATTAAGTCACGTGAGCCGCCTGGCCTCGACGGTGTGTCAGGCATTTAATCCAATTTGATGTTCTGAATATGCGATTTCATTAAATGTTGAAGATACCAATAAATGCTAGATACTCCAATAAATGTAGGAAGTCATCTGCTTGGGGCTCCTTGCTCCTATAGGAGGCAAGCACTCATTACCTCATTTCTGTAACGAGGAGCATTCAAAAGACTCCTAGTACTCACAAGCCTCAAACACAAAGACCGTAACAAACCAAACCCAACTAAACAACCTGAAAACCAGGGACAAACTATAAGAACCTGTAGCAAAATAGAGATTTTAAACCAGCAGTTCAAAAGGAATTAATGTTCCAAGCCTGATAGAAACAACATTGGCTCGAGACTTTTGAAACTTCCCTCTTCTTAGAATTATGGACCTCACTTCCCAAAAAATCACCTTCAAGAGCTGTTCTTCTATTTTGGAATGTCCATTATGCTTGATTTCATTCATAAAACTCCAAATATTATAAATTGAGGAACTCAACACCAGCCTACACAGAGAAGCATGCATGGAATTACCCTTCCAATTTCTACACCCAAATCTCCTCGCTTCTAGCAGCAATTTCATCCTTCATAAAAACAAAGAAAGATCATATCCATCTATATATTAAGGAAGAGTACTGCTTATACTTCCAGCTGTGCAGTTTTCTCTTGGGAAATTCTTCTAATGGCCCAAAGAAGCAGCAAAAGGAAAACACCACTATCCACAACTGATTACTAGCACAAACTCACCGCACCTGATTTTTTTGCTCTCAGTCCATGTGGCACGATCTTAGAGGCCAACTCAAACTAAATCATGATTTTGTCTTGTGCTAACGTTTCATTAAAAATAGCCCACAAGATCCCCATAAACAATCCTCACATTTTATTGAGCTTATTTCTCATAATCATATTTTACTAGGCTAATGCCCTACAAGGAGATTATTCATCTTCTCCACATGGGCTAGTATAACGGCCTCAAAAGGCCTAAGTATTCTTCATCCAACAACCATACAATAATGAGTCAACGCTTATGACAAATGATCCATTAAGGCCCTACTGCAAGAAGCTTAAATGGCCAACTTACATGGGTTGGATGTTCGGAGAGTCGACAATTAGCCAATTTTAAGGCATCGTTTGGTTTGTTGAATGGGTATTCCATTAGGAAAATGAATAGTTATTACTGAGAATGAGGAAGAGTGGAATGAAATAATTATTTCAATTCCTTAGTTTGGTGACAACACATATTTCACAATTAGAATCGACCCAAAATTACTAAAAAACCTACATAATTTCTTATTTTTCAAAAAAACTTAAATCTTGAAATAAAAAATAAATAAATGTTGGACCTTAGATTTGTGGGTGGCCATAGATCTGATTCTAAATTCTTTGTTTTTTTTTTAAAAAAATTTAAATTTTTTTTTTTTAATTTTTTTTTCTGGTTAAGTTTAGTTTGGAAAAATTAAAGAAAAATATGGTTCTTTTTGGAAAATGTTGTCTATTCATTCAGGAATAACTATTCCTCTCAAAAGCTCATCTTCGTAAGGAAATAGTTATTCTATTTCAAGGAATAGGTCCTTACCAAATAAAGAAATAGCTATTCTAATGGAATAGTCATTCTATTCCAATGACTTATTCTGCGAATCAAACGAGGCCTAAATCTCCTTATTCAATTTGGCCCAAGAGAAGCCTCATCCAAAAAAAAGATCCAACCAAAGTTTTAGTATTGCTAGAAGCCTCTTCAATAATGTTGACCGATCCGCTGGAAGCAATTTTATTACCACTGAGCACTCCTACATCAAAGTGATCTTCTTCCTTGAAGAAATCAAAACTATACCAGTGCAGGGGCAAACACGACCCCATACAAACCTACCCATGGCTTATTTTAGCTCTCAACTAACATTTCTTCAATTATGAACCAAACCCATGAATTATCTGATGCGAGAAGGAAATGGATTATGAACTAACATTTCTTTAATCGGACCATGACCACGCATCATGTAGCTTGGCACAATGAATGGGTCATAGGAAATCTAATTCGGAGGTGGTATGTAGCAAGTTGAATGGTTAAACCTTAACTTATTTTATTAAGCCTTAACAAGTATTTTTAACCGTTAATGCACCTTGGAAATAAATCTAAATCTCTTTCTTAACAACTTGCATATTTTGAGAAACTTAAGACCATATGTGAGAGACCCAAACAAGCATTCCCTTTTAAGCAAAAGTATTATTTCTCATCTACCCACCTAACAAGCATTCTCTTCTCTCAATTTTGTTCTTCATTGCTAAAAGAGAAGTCCACTCTATTATATAAGGAGGATCAACCCAAGGCTAAAGGGGGGACATAGCACAATAGAACCCAACGTAACATAAACGAAATCATCAGAGACAAAAAGCATCTTTCTCCTTTAGATTATCCATAGATACTTTATTTTATCCTCTTATCCTCTCAATTGCTGGACGGACACTTTCCAACCATACAAGGCAGAAATCCAAACTTCCAAGCTGACACAGAGAGGGAGAGGAGTTTCCCATCTCATTTACATTATCTCCAGACATTAGAAAACTCTATTTCTTCTTCTTATCTTATTCACATTGTTGCTGAAGGGACACTTTTGAACCATATAAGAAGGATTGGCCGAAATTTCTAAGCTGCAATAGAGAGACAGAATTTCTCATCTCATTTATATCATCCCAAGATGATTTATATCATCCAAAGCTTGGCAGAGAGCTCATTTAACCATAAGCAACACTTAATTTCTCGCATCATAAATGGTCTCAACCACAATTGATTTAAGGTTATGATTTAGCTAATTCTTAAAAAAGGATTATATTGTACGTAATGGTACAAACATTACGTTGACGTTTGGTATGCGTAGAATAGTTATTCCATTGATAAAATGAATAGTTTTTATTGAAAATAAAAGAATGCGAAATAAAATAGCCTTGAAATACCCATTCTCTTTACCCATGAGGAAACACTTATTCCTTAAATTAGGGAATAGCTATTCGCCAATTTAAGGAATAGTCATTCTCTCATGGGTAATGAGAATAGCTATTCCAAGTATCTGATACTTATCATATACTCTAATATCAATGCTAATTTATTCTACATTCTTCTATTCATAATAAAAATTATTATTATTATTATTATTATTTTAATGAAATAGTCATTTCATGTACCAAACGTAACCTACATGTTTTTTGATACATATCATTATTGAATATGATTTTTGGGATCAAGTTGGTAAGTTACAAAAAGCACATTCAAATGGGTTTACTTACCATTTGAATGGAATTGGCTGACAGATTTGCAGAGATATATATTAGGAAGAGAATAACTTCAATTTGGCTGTGGCAGAAAGCAGGCTTTGTTTGCCCACTAATGAAAAATTGACACGTAAGCCTGGAGCAAGAAAATCACATACAAACAAAACACCCGATTTTTTTTTTCTCTCTTTGCAGTGAAATGAAGAGATCGAAGGAGAGAGATGAGAGATAGAAACCCAGCCCCGACCACCGACCCCCAACCCCGAACCTGACCCAGACAACCAAACCGGCGTAGCCCATGGAAGCCGCGCCACCACGTGGCCGAACCGAGTTCGACCCCGACCACATCGCCGTTCACCATCTCCGATTGAACCAGAATGCCGAGAGCACCAAATCACCGGACCAGATGTGATCACCGACCAGATCTGATCACCGAAAACCACCATAGGGGCGAGAGGGGAGAACAGCCGGCGAAAGGGAGAGATCCCGGGAGAGGACGAGGCTCAGTTCGGATATGTGGCCGGATCTCTGTCGACGGTGTCGGGAGGTCGCGAGGAAGAAGATTTGGAGGCTCACCGGTGGTCGCCGGATCTCTGTGGCTAGAGGACTGGCCGTCTGGCGACGGGGAAGAGGCAGTCGGCTGACAGGTTGGGTTGAGGAGCTTCAGCTTTTTTTTCATATTTTTTTTTCAGTCCAGGCGGACGTGCGGTGATTTGGGGCGGATTAGGGGTGGACCGGCCGACCAGCTAACGGGCAGCGAGGTTTTTCTTTTGTTTTGGAATGGTGGTACTTTGAAGTTGTGAGAGGGATTGCCTACTTCATCAAAATTTCAATTTTTTTGCTTTTAGCTGATGTGTCAAGTGATTATTGGTGGGCATAAACCTCATCTTTTCTGCCACTACCGTATAGAAAGGACTCTCTATTAGGAATTATAGCATGTATACTTTGGACTTTTTATTATCAATCATTAGTTATATTTCAAAAAAGTTCTTCAGAGAGAATTTTCTTTATCTATTTATTTTTCTTTATTTATTTATTTATTCTAATGGATTCTATTTTCTTCTTATGGATTTCAGATCTTTTTGATGTTATCATTGCTTAATTCATATCCCTACACCCTTCACTGCGTGAGCGAAAATCATGTCGATTCAATTGGGGGAAGAAGGTGAAATCAGGCCGCTCCAAATTGATTTCCGATGCAGGATCTGCAAAGCTGACGACTCACATATTTACTATACGTTGTGTCTCTCAATAAAGTAATGTTATTTAATAGACTATTATACGACGATCAAACAACTAGGATACCATGACAATGAAAATTAGCCTTTTTTCCTTTTTTTCCTTTTTTTCTACAAGTGCTAATTTAATGACTGATTTTCATTGCCACATCATCAATTTTTTTTTTTGATAAGTAAGAATTCATTAAAAAGTGCAGAGGGGCGCAACCCTAGTACACAGGAAGTATACAAAAGTGCCCCTAAACAGAGGAAAGGAAAGAACAAGAAAGTAAAAAGTCAGCGAACAACAAACTACCCGGGCTATGCTCCGACATCCAAAGATATAACAAATTAAGCACATTTCTACAAATAGCCCCAACTAAAAACTCCACATCCTCAAAAACTCTAGAATTTCTCTCACGCCACAAGCCCCACAAAACACATAAAGGAACCTGCTTCCATATACGAAAAACAGGACCACGACCCAGCAAAGTGCCCAAACCCCTCAATAAATCCACAACACTACTAGACATAACCCACTCCACCCCAAACAAGCTATAAAAAAAACTCCAAACAACCCGTGCCACATCACAATGAAGAAAAAGGTGATCAACGGACTCCCCATGCTTTTTACACATAACACACCACTCAACCACCACAATACCACGCCTACGTAAATTGTCATGAGTTAAGATCTTTCCTAAAGCCGCTGTCCAAACAAAGAACGCTACCCGCTTCGGAGCTTTAACACGCCATATACCATTCCAAGGAAAAGAGACCGCCTTGTGACAAACTAAAGCTTTGTAGAAAGTCTTCACTTCTTCAAATTGTAAAACAGTCGTATAACAATCTACTAAACAACATAACTCCTATCAATAACATCCCTTTCTCGTTTTAAATTTGACAACCGTAAGTGTATAGATCAGCTACACAAACTCGTTTCAGATGCATACTTCCAGAAACCCATACCATGGATTATTTGCAGGTTATTCAACCTCCTTCATGCGGCATTCTTACCCATATCTATCAGGCATTTCTGTGACAAGTTTATTACGGAATCTGCTATGATTCTGGCACTTGACTTCATGTAACCACCTGAAACATGCGAGGGCTAAATGAGCACAAACATAAATAAAATTTCCAAGAAGCTATAAGATATAAGGAGTTCAACCATGTGATTTCCTATGCGGATCATATGGTATTGTCGAGGACAATCTTGGCACTAAAAATCCATGAACTAAGGTTACGTTTAGTACGTAGAATAACAATTTCATTAGAAATAAATGAATAGTTTTTATTATATATGGAAGGAGGTGAAATAAAATAGTTTTGGTGTTAAGAGTATATGATAAGAATTTAACACTTGGAATAGCCATTCCCATTGGCCATGAAGGAATGAATATTCCTTAAATTGAGGAATCTATTCCTCTAAATTTTTAGAGGAATAGATTCCTCAATTTAAGAAATATTCATAGTAAAATAAGCATGAGCTTTGAGATGCTTTTTGGTAAAAGATCGTTAGATGCTTAGCAGGTGAAGGAGGTGATCTAGACGCTTGAAACTTGGTCTCCCACAGAGAAAAGTGTACAAGTAACAGGACAATTAAAATTGATGGGCCTTTGCAAAAATAAGTCTCTCGCCCTTTAATGCACTAAGAGAGAGAGAGAGAGAGAGAGAGAGACTCAACCTGATGTGAGCATGACAATAGGTATGTTCCTCTCACGAGCAAACCTAAAAACTTTCTCATCTCTATTGGCAATCCCATCAGGACTGATCTGCAAAAAAAGCAATATTTAGGAAAACGGTGGAAGAAACAACTCTATGAACTTTTGTACCAAACACTTATTCTTGTTTTTTACACAAACAAAGAAATAATTAAAAACAATGACCAGTCAAATGAAATTAAGAGAGCTATCAATTTTTTTGCAGAACAAACAGGTCCAAGGAAAAATTACCTTCAACCTGCCTAGTGGATCTCCATCTAGAATATCAGTTCCAGCGTTGTAAACCACCAACTCAGGATCATACATTCTCCCAGCAACCTAATATTCACGTACGAAAATACTCAAAGATGCAAGAAATACAATTATAAAATTAATTGCAACTTAAGCTGATTCTCCATACCAGGCACCAAGTGTAATAACTTTTGATAATACCACGACAATAGTTCACAAATTACTCTTCACTGTTTGGTGTTTTTTATTCTTTGGGGGGATCGGAGAAGACATGAATATACCATGACAGCACATGACATGCAAGTGATGCACACTGATAGGCCAATAGCTCCAAATAGTGGCACATGCCAAGTTTTTTTTTCTTCTTTTTTTTCCAATTGAGTCGACTATCAAGCAGAAAATAAGAAGTCGAGCATGTTTAAGACAGAAGGAGGAACAATTATATACCTCAAGTGCTTCATCTAATTTCTTCAAGTACTCATTTGTCGTGGTCCCACTCTATTGACATTCAGGGAAAAGAAACTATTATAGTAGGCCTAGGAAAAAAAAAAAAACTAAAATCAAATTCTACAATCAGATAAGCACCACTTACCATTACTTCAACCTTCTGATCAATGTGTCTCCTTGCCTCATAATCCTAACAAACGAAAAGATTTAAAGAAATGCAAACATAGAGGAGTCATCAAGATATGTTTAAATACAAAATAATATTTATGCTCAAAGAGGAATATAAAAACAGATGGCGCGTCAAATTAATTACAAAGACCTACAAATAATTTTGGATTGAAAAAAAGATAGAAAGAAAAGATCACATGTTTCTATTTTCTAGATCAGCCACAACAATTTGCTACACAAAAGAAGGATTCATGATTTCTCTCTACCCTTTTTAAAACCCCTAAAGACTACTCTAGCATGATAGCGGGCACCTTAAAGTAAGCAAATAAATAGTAATAACAACTAAAGCAGGCAACTTACAAATGGATATATTCCAGGGTTGTACATATCCAGTATATAGACTCGTCCTGTTTGTAAAAATTCTATCATTGACATTACAAAAGAGAGTGAAACTAAACCACCATGGGCGCAAAAAAGTAACCATACTGTCTCCGGCAAAATCCAATTCATGGCCATTTCCTTGATGTGCATCAAGATCAATTATCATCACCCTGTACCAAGACAAGAAATAGAAGATCCCATCTCTCAAAATCTAATCTAAAATTCAGGTGCAAATTCCCAACTTATAATTGCAAGGTTTGCATCTATTTCAACTTAACTGCAACTCCAGTACCTCGATATATTTAACCGTACAAAGGCATAGTGCACACAAAGAGAAATATCTGCATAAGTGCAAAATCCACCTCCTTTTTCCCCAGAACAATGATGAAACCCTCCTCCAACATTGATGGCCCATCCTCGCTCTTTTGCAAGCTTTGCTGCCAAAATAGTCCCTCCCACCTGCAATGGATATGATCTACATAACCCTACTGTGCAGGAAAAAATAAAGGAGAAACTTCACTTACCCCTTCTAATTACCACATGATTTGCAATCTCCCCCTAAACTTTAAGAATTTGCAATGTGGGGTTCTAATCTATCAACCACTTTCAATTACCTCCTACTGTTAAAATTTTTGGTTAACTTAAACAACTAACATGTAAAATGTCGTTTTTACCCCTATAAATTTATAAAAAAAGTACAATTATGCCCTCAAATTAAAAAAAAAAAAATCAGAAGAAGAAACAAAAAAAAATCAATAAAACAAGTAAAAATTTCAGGAAAAAAAAAATTAAAAACAGGAAACACTCAAGACCCACGGACGTGCCGCAGGTCATTTTTTTACCCTTTTTCGTCCCTTTTTTTATTTTTTATTTTTTATTTTTAAAAAGGGGGTATTTTGGTCACTTTTGCTTCATTCGTTAGAATTTAACAAAAGATCATAACAGAGGAAAGTAATTGAAAGGGACTGATAGATTAAAACCCCACATTGCAATTTTTAAAGTTTAGGAAAGAGATTGCAAATTACGTGTTTGTTCAAGAGAGAAAATGAAGTTTCCCCCAAAATAAATAAATGATGAAAAGTCAAAGGTGGATGATGACTTTACCTGATTGCGAAATGGGCAAAGAACTTTCTGCTGTACAAGACAGTTGGGAAGTAGTGCAACAGGAGGGACCTATAGTGTAGTATTTCAGATTAGTAATGATCTTAACGTATAAGAAAGAACACAGTCTGCAACTACAAAAACCTCGGTTATGAAAGATGTATGGGAACCAAAACAACCATTTTGTAGTCTTTCATCTAGCAACATACTGCCACTGGTACATTATTTTTCTAATAGGTTCATGACTTTTTTAGTGAGCTGCCTGCAGAAAGACCATATTACTTTTCCTTCTTTTTTCTGTTTTTTTTTTCAGTAGATTCAGGGAAAGCATGTGATATTCAGTACAAGCTAAATATCACTCTAAGAAAGCATGTATAATTGTATAGATAATAAATTAGACTCATGGAGCAACACATTAATTACCTCAATTATCCTGGCAACATTTGCACTGCTCTTTAGACTATTCAAGTACGACTCTGAATGAACCTGTTCAACAATAACTGATCAGCAAGCATATGGCTAGTGAGAGTCACATATGTCTTACATTAATAGGTCGTTGGCCAACGACCTATTTGCTCAATTCACAGATCTCAAGTAACAACACCAATCTAAGAGATAATGAAGAATATACAGTAGCACGATCTAAAGTATTTGGTAGGTCCAATTCAATGATGCTATGGACATTACCACAAGGAGGTCATCCTTTGAAGCTTCCAGAGGCTCAACGATACACTTTTTGTCCAGAGCACCTTCAGAGATGAGGAATTGACATATGCGACCCCATTTAGATGAATCAAATGGGTGCCTACATAAATTACATATATAATCAAGGCCAAGATTATGGTTACCAACTTGGATCCAGTCCAACACTTAACACCAAAGATACAGAAACTCTTATTTTTTCAGTGGGCAACAGTAGCTCACCAATTCATATTCACAGAAGATCATGCGAAACCATGACACATAATTTCTACCATTTAGGGCCACAAGTAATAAACCTATCTACAACAATAATACCTAAAGAAGCATTGTACTGATGCTCATAAAAATGATATGAACGGTGTAACGACCTAGGGAAAAAGCGCTAGCCACATCTGCGTTATCACTCCACAATGACAAGTTAATTTGGAACTTCTATAAAATTCCTTATAAAGCCTAGTTTCACCTAGTAACTAGGCAATGTAGGACTTAGCACTCATAACTATCTTTATAAACCACCCACTCTATGTGAGCTATTCTTTATTTTCCCCATATAAGACCGGGGTGTTACAAACGGACTGTGATATTACAAATAGATCGCGCTAAAAGAACCCACAGTTCACATACCAAAAGTTTTTCGAGTAAAATTGTCATGTTCTTAGAATAGCATGACTTAGTTTGTGATCTGATGTATGTCAAAGGATCAAGATGATAGGAGCCACCATTATCGTTTTCCAGCCTAACAAAGTCTAACATATAAAGACTGCTAGAATAGGACTTGCATTCAATCTCCACAAGATAAATGTGGCAGGCAACTTGTTTAGATGAACCTTCAAAGACTGATGCTTTCAATGCAAAAAATAAAAAAATAAAAATCGATCTACTTTAGTTTTTAGCAATTCCAAGAGTTCACAAGTACTGACCTTTACCTCAAGAAATTCGAATTTTTAAACAAGTTCAACAGATTTAAAAGTTTTGTCTTGTTCATCCCGACAAAGAGTTGGAATTAAACTAAACACAAATATACCCTTTTGTCAAAAAATCAAAATTAAACACAAGAAGTGATACAATGAGAAAACCTTTAAAAAAAAAATAGGAACTAAAATTGTGTGAGAATAAAATTTAAAAAATTGTAGATACCATGTAAAGTTTATTACCGTGAGACATTAACTAATAGATTTGTGTTAAGACCAGACAACTATTATTCAAATGTAAACATATGGGAGCAACAAATGTCAGAAATATGTTACGAAGGGAGTTAGTGTGAGATGTAGAAGTTGTGTGAGAGTAGGATTTTTTATTTAATAAGGATTAGTGGGTATTTTTATATTAGTTTAATCATTTTAAGATTTGGATGAGTTTTATCATTATTATTTTAAAATTAGGTTTATAATTAGTTGGGTGTCATTTATCTTATCTTATTGTAAATGTCTATTTCAAGACTCCAGAATGTTAATAAAATTATTGTGGAAATTCTATTTGACAACTTACGTTGTTAAGAGGCTCAAGTTCCCTCTAAGAAGCCACCCAAAACTATCTTGTTACACACTTGAAAACATTGAGCACATACCATTTGGTATAAGAGCCAGGTTACCCATAACCCAAAGATCCCAGGGTATGGAGGTTCCTGTCTAGATTGTATAGAGCAACAGCTGAAGTATCTCAACGCTGCCATAAAAAAAAAAAACTTGAAGTGATGAACTGTGCAAGGGATGCCCCACCTTGCCAATAAGTGGATTTAAAAAACCGAAGGAACCTATCTTTACCATCAGCGATAAACAGTGTCACCTCTGCACCCATCGCAACCAAAGACACCAACCATCTATAGGCCACAGCCCCATCAAATTGCAAGACCAACTCAACCATGACTTTTCCTTCAACTATGAAGCGCGGATCAAAGTGGGCCACCGTTGCACCAATTTGCTCCTCAACAAAGGGGAAATGGCAGAGAACAAATAGACCAAAGGGAGAACCAGACACCGAGGGACCACCGCAGTGCATTGTCGTTTGGCCATGGCTGCTCACCAACGTACGTGACCATGATGGAACAACCCCATTTGCTGCATCACCAAGCAAGAATCAGATTCGTGTTCAGAGATCGTTGAAGAAGAATGGGCGATGTGAGGCGCTAAAGAGGACCTGGACACAACAGTTTGCACTGCACCAGCCAGGGGCACATAAAAAGGCACGACATGGGTTGCTTTTAGAGAAGATCCATGTGCTAAGACCTGCTATGCACCAGTCACCTGCACAAATCCAGTTGTGCCAAACACTCACGATGCTCACGGAGAAATCTGCGACGCTGACGGAGATCTAGCCGTGACAAAAACAGAAGTAGATTGCAGAGGAGCCGCAAAAGAGTCGGCCGCAATGGAAGCATTGAAGCGTCGAGAATCCATAGAGGAGGCTGCTGAGGAGAGGCTAGCAATTTTCGGGCACAACAAGCTTGAAGAGGAAAAGGGGAGAAATTCTTTAAGTTTTTTAGGATTCATGCGGAACCCTCTGTCTTGGGTGATGGAAGTTGTTGCTATCATGGCTTTTCTCACTCCAAAAGCCAAGGTTTTTCGAGATGGAAGATGGAGTGAGCATGATGTTGCAATTCGAGTTTTGGTAATGCTATCAGTATCAAACTTTGATATATTATACCAGCTGATCCTCGTCTTCTTGAAAGATATCCATTCAAAATTGACCAGTTTGCACTTATCGATGAGTCCCTTCTGGTCACGAAAGGCCCTGGAGATGGTGTTTACTCTGGTTCAACTTGCAAACAGGGAGAAATTGAAGCAGTTTTCATTGACACTGATGTCCATACATTATTTGGGAAGGTTGTTCATCTTGTTGATACCACCAACCAAGTGGGCCACTTCCAAAAGATCTTGACTGCAATTGGAAATCCTACACATGTTCAATTGCAGTGGGGATCACTATAGAAATTATTGTTATGTATCCTATTCAAGACTGGCAATACTGCCCTGGAATTAACAATCTTCTTGTGCTTCTAATTGGAGGAATTCCAACAGCCATGCGGCCCATGCCTACAGTTCTGTCAGTGACAACGGCTATTGGTTCTCATAGGTTATCTCAGCAGGGAGCTATCACAAAGAGGATGGCAACAATTGACGAGATGGCAGGTATGGACATGCTTTGCAGTGACAAGACTGGAACCTTGACATTGAACAAGCTTACTGTTGACAAGGCTCTTACTGAGGTTTTTGCGAAAGGAGTAGATGGAGATACCGTTGTTCTGATAGCAGCTCGAGCCACTAGCATGGAGAATCAAGATGCAACAGATTCTGCTATAGTTGGGATGTTGTTTGCACCCAAGGGGATTCAAACTTTAGACCTAATAGAAATACCACCAAGACCAAGGCCCTTACCACTTGAGCCAACCCCTTTAGGCAGTAGGTGGTTTATTAAGATACTTAAGAGTTAAGGGTGTTAAACCCCACATTGCTTACTTATTAGGTAAAATTGGGATTTAGTGTTTGGGGGGATTTAGTGTTTGGGGTTGTGTACATGTGGATTGGGTGTATGTGGGTTCTAGAGGGGCTTTGGGAGGTATTTTGTTAATGTGGGATAGAAGAGTAGTCGAGAAGATTGAAGAGTATGTGGAGAGGTATGTGGTAGCTTGTGCGTTTCATAGTGTGTCAGTAAATTTTGATTGGGGATTTGCGGGTGTTTATGGGCCAAATGATGATGGTGATAGAAGAGGGCTTTGGGATGAATTGGCAGGTTTGAGGAATATTTGGGAGATGCCTTGGTGTATGGGGGGGGATTTTAACATTGTCCGGTATCCGAGCGAAAGAGGGGGAGAAGCGAGATCATCCCAAGCTATGGTTGAGTTTTCTGAGTTTATTTTTTACCAGGGTCTCATCAATATTCCTCTGGTTGGGGGGAGATCCACTTGGTCAAATTGCCGTTCTTGGTCCAAAATTGATCGATTTTTGCTATCTACAGAATGGGAGGAATATTTTCCTGAGGTATCTCAAAGACGTCTGCCTCGGATTCTTTCGGATCATTATCCACTGCTTTTGGAGTGTGGAGTTGGGAGACGGGGTAGGGGGTCTTTTAAATTTGAGAATATGTGGTTGCAAGCGGAAGGATTTGAGGAGCTGGTGAAGAGTTGGTGGAGATCTTATGTGTATGAAGGTACGCCTTGCTTTGTGTTCGCCAGTAAGCAAAAAGCATTGAAAACTAATCTTAAACAATGGAATGAGGAGGTGTTTGGGAATGTAGGGGTTAATAAAAAGAAACTGGAGAAGGGTCTGTGTGAGCTGGATTTGATTGCAGAGGAGAGGCCGTTATCCGAAGAAGAAAAGTCCAAGAGAGAAGAATTTTCTAGAAATTTAGAGCGGCATGTTTTTCTTGAAGAAGTGAGTTGGAGACAGAAGTCTAGGGCTTTGTGGTTAAAAGAGGGTGACAGCAATACTAAATTTTTTCAACGGCTGGCTAACTCACATAGAAGACATAATACGATTGAGGCTCTGGTGGTGGATGGACAATTGGCTGATGATAGGACAGTTATCCAGGATCACATTGTGGAATTCTATAAGAAGCTATATAGTGAGCAATATCAGTGGAGACCAATGGTGGATGATTTATCTTTTCTCTCCATTGATGAAGAGGATAGAATATGGATGGATCGTGAGTTTGAGGAAGATGAAATTTGGGCGGTTATTCAGAATTTCAAAGGAGATAAGGCTCCTGGGCCTGATGGTTTCACTATGGCTTTCTTTCAGAAGTGTTGGGAGTTCTTGAAGACTGATATTATCGCGGTGCTAAAGGAGTTTCAAACTAGTGGAAAGTTCGAGAAGAGCCTTAACGCTACTTTTGTGTCGCTGATTCCAAAGAAGGCCGGAGCGGTGGATATCAAGGATTTTCGACCTATCAGTTTAATAGGTGGAATGTACAAAATCATCTCAAAGGTCCTGGCAAATAGGTTGAAGGCGGTTTTGCGGAAGGTTGTCTCTCATTATCAAACTGCTTTTATCAAGGGGAGGCAAATATTGGATTCTGTTTTGGTGGCCAATGAATGCGTGGATAGCAGGATTCGATCTGGAACTCCGGGCATTATTTGTAAGTTGGATTTGGAGAAGGCGTATGATCATGTAAATTGGGAGTTTCTACTTTATGTTTTGAAGAGATGTGGTTTTGGGGAGAGATGGCGTGGCTGGATTGCTCATTGTATTTTCACTGTTTGTTTTTCCATAAATATCAATGGGTCGCCTTCAGGGTTTTTCCGTAGTTCACGGGGTCTTCGATAAGGGGATCCTTTGTCTCCTCTTCTGTTTGTGTTGGTGATGGAGGCTTTCAGTTGGATGATATATGCGACGGTGGATAGTGGGCGCCTATTGGGGTTCTCAGTGGGATCGAGCACGCACGATGCTATGATGGTTTCCCATTTATTATTTGCAGATGATACGTTGATCTTCTGTGATCCTATTGTTGACCAGATCCGAGATTTGAGGTGTTTGTTGCTTTGTTTTGAAGCAGCTTCGGGCTTGAGAATTAATTTGTCTAAATCTGAGATGGTTCCGGTAGGTGAGGTAAGGGATGTGGAGGAATTGGCTAGTATTATTGGGTGTGGTGTGGCCTCCCTTCCGATAAAATATTTGGGTCTTCCGTTGGGTGCTAAGTATAAAGACGTTCATATGTGGAATAGCATTATTGAGAAAATGAAAGCTAGATTAGCGGGGTGGAAGAGGTTGTGTTTATCTAAAGGTGGGAGGTTAACGTTGATCAATAGTACTCTTTCAATTTTACCTACGTATTTTCTATCTCTTTCCCCTATTCCAGTGGGGGTGGCTAATCGTTTGGAGAAACTTCAGAGAGATTTCCTGTGGGGCGGTATTGGAAATGAATTTAAATTTCATTTGGTTAATTGGCATACGATTTGTTCTTCTAAGGTTTCGGGGGGGCTAGGAGTGAGAAATATGGTTATGTTCAATAAAGCCTTGATGGGTAAATGGTTATGGAGACATGCTTTGGAGAGGGATGCTCTTTGGAGGAAGGTGGTGGACTTCAAATATGGACGTATGAGGGGTGGTTGGTGCTCTAAGGAGGTTGGGGGTTCTTATGGGTTTGGAGTTTGGAAGAGTATTAGGAGGGGATGGGATGCTTTTGCAGCTCATGTGAGATATGAGATAGGGAATGGTTCGAAAGTTCTGTTTTGGCATGATGTGTGGTGTGGGGAGATTCCTTTAAAGACTCTTTTTCCAGAATTGTTTCTCATTGCTAGAGGCAAGGATGCTTGGGTGGAGGAGAATATGCAAAGACAAAATGGCACAATTCTATGGAATATTTTGTTTTCTCGCCCTATTCATGATTGGGAGGTCGAAGCGGTTAGTAGATTTTTTGAGATGTTGTACACTCTTAAAATTAGAAGTGAGGGAGAGGATAAAATGTGTTGGAATCCAGCGCGAAAGAAATCATTTGAGGTAAAGTCTTACTATAAGGTTTTATCTAGTCCTATTCAGTATTCCTTTCCGTGGAAAAGTATTTGGAAAGTTCAGGTCCCCCCGAGGGTGGCTTTCTTTGTCTAGACGGCAACGTTAAGGAAAATATTAACCTTGGATAATTTACGAAAGAGAAACATTATTGTGATGGAGTTGTGCTTTATGTGTAAGAGTTGTGGAGAGTCCATTGACCATTTGTTTTTGCATTGTATGGTGGCTACAGAATTGTGGAGGACGATTCTGCAAATGTTTGGGGTGGAGTGGGTTATGCCGCGGTCGGTGAAAGATATGTTGGGGAGTTGGAGGGGGCAAAAGGGTAATCAGACACTGATACCGATTTGGCGCATGGCTCCATTGTGTTTGATGTGGTGTGTTTGGAGGGAATGAAATGCATGCTGTTTTGAAGATTGTGAGATTGATTTGATGAACTTGAGGAGAATGATGTTACAAATGATGTTTATGTGGAGAGAAAAATTTCAACTTATGCATGAGTGTTCTTTTTTTGAATTTATAGATAGGTGCTCTCTTTTTTCTTTGAATTAGGGACTTCTTGTATACGTCATGTGTACTATGGGTTGCGCCCCTTTGCGCCTTTTGAGTATACTTTACTTATCAAAAAAAATAAAATTGGGATTTATAAGTAATTATAGGAAGACTCCAAATTGACTAGTTCTTTTAGGGTTATAGCACAGATGTGGCTAGCACTTTTTCCAGGTCATTACAAATAGTATCAGAATCACCTAGTAACGCCATATGGTACTGGAGAACTGTAGGATGTGGCCCAAACAAGGACGTCAGGGGTTTAAAGGGTGGAGTTTGTAACGCCTTAGTCCCATATTTAGAAGATAAGTAGCCTACATAGATTGGGTGGTTTATAAAGACACTCATGGGTGCTAAGTTTTACATTGTTTACTTAGTATGTGAAATTGAGCTTTATAAGTGATTCTATAAAAGCTCCAAATTGACTAGTTATTTTGGGATGATAGAGATGTGGCTAAAGCTTTTTCTGAGTTGTTACATAGAGAAAGCTGATGGCTTTGCTAGTGTTTTCCCTAAGCACAAATATGAAATTATAAACCGCTTGCAAGCTAAGAAACATATCTGTGGCATCGCTGGTGAGTCAGTAAATGATGCTCCAGCCCTAAAAAAAGCAGACATTGGGAAATCATCCTAATATCAAGATCGAGAATTCCTAGGACCCTAAGGACAAGGTCCATTCGAAGGAGGAAGGAATGTTATAGAGGGAATTAGGGTGAGATAGGCTTAGAAGTTGTGTTAGAGTAGGATTTTTCATTTAATACGGATTAGTGGGTATTTTCATAGTAGTTTTATCATTATTATTTTAAAATTAGGTTTATCATTAGTTGGGTGTCATTTATTTTGTCTCATTGTAAATGTCTATTTAAAGACTCCAGAATGTTTATAAAATTATTGTGGAAATTCTATTTGACAACGTACATTGTTAAGATATCAATTCTGTTAAAGCATATAATGTGTTATCCAAACCAATTCTAATCCTATAAGAGAGTCAAGTGATAAGAGATTAGAAGCAAACAAGTGATAAGATTGAATTCTATCACAGTTAGGAGTCTTTGATGTACAGCTATCTTGAGTTCTATTGTAGTTAAACTACACTTGTAAATCTCTATAAATATCAATACAAACTCACTAGATGAGTACGGTGCAAAGTAAATACAATCACGTTGGTGTGTTCTCATAAATTCCCTAACAAAATACTTGAGGAGATGATTTTACCCCTTTTCTGATTTTATTCAAAACACAGCAAAGAGTAAAAGAAAAATGAAATTCGAAATTCTCACAGCTTCTCCATGCCAAGAAACGCTATATCGTACGACGCCGAGTAAACAACTGGAACCTGATTGATCAAAACTCTTAGTCCGATAACAAAATTCAAGAACACATAAAAGTTTCCATATAAACGTACAGATATGTAGAACTTTACCTTTGGGAGAGGAACGTCAAGGTATAGCTTGCTCTTGAGAATTCGACTGCGCCGAAGAATTTCCTCTTCGCTTGTGGATGGAGAAGATGAGGAGGAAGACATTGCTCGACAGCGACTCGAGGACTTGCAGAGAATATAGCAATATATAGACTGATAGTTCAATGGTGCCGAAGGTGAAGAACACGAAAATGGTTGCCTTGCAGAGATTCCGAGTTCATTCGGTTGAAACTGGCATGACTCCTGAAGTGCTGCAACTCGGCTCTCGGTACTCGAAACTGATTAGTTTTGACTAATTTAATTCCATTGTAGGTTTAAAATTGGGAAATCAAGTCAGCACCTGATTAAAAATTAAAATGATAGTTTTAAAATTAAGTTAGAAAATCATAATATTCGAAATTGTAGTCTTTCAGTTAATTTGCTAACAAAAATAACTTAAAAATGTAATTATAATTTTTTCTCTATATATATACCATAAACTTTTTTAGGAATATAAATTAATCCTGGAAAACTAAAATGAAGTTCAAAGACCCTAAGAGACTTTTCACCATAGACTTTCTTATATTCTATATCTTCTTCATTAGCAATTATCATCATTCTCTGAATCCATCTATCAAAATATTCAGTATACGAAGAATCGTGAAAAATAAGATTTTGGATCTCGCCAGGAAGGTCAAGAACCATTTGTCCAGCTATTCTCATTTCCTTATGACTAATTCTTTGGATCTGGTAGATCTCAGTGGGAGATCTGGCCCGATTAATAATTTTCGCCGCTTGCGGATTATTATAAGAAGCAATTGATTGTAACAAAATCTCATTGCAGTTTAAATGATACTCGAGGGCTTTCATGGATTTTTCATGAAGATTTCTGTGTTTTTTAATGAAAGCTCGAGTTAGATTATCCAATAGTATCTGAATATGAATATGATAATTAGTGGTATTATCCCTTAAAAATTTGGTAGAAGTTTGAAGAACTTCTTCCATGATGATACTATTAGTGTAATCCGAATTAAGAAACTCAATCCGTTGAGGAATTTTCTGTAGAATTTCCGCTGGAAATTCTTCATACTCATTCACCTTAGCTTTTCCTTTCTCCGCTGGAGTAAGGCGCTTAGGATTTTGAATTCTTCTGGGTGTCATTATTCCTGATATAAAGAACATATCAATTATCTGCAAAATTAAGTACTTGCCATTTAAAGTGTTAGTTATACAATTCTCTAAATATTTGTAGAATAAAATAATTCTAATAAATGAGACCATTATTTGAAATGATTTTGAGAAGATTAAAACATCATTTGAAAAGAAACTGGTAAAATGAATAGAATTAAAATAATTTGATTCATGATTTTCTACATTTTTTATTTGTTTGGAAATAATATTAATTTCTTAGAATATGGAAATATTTTTTATCATGTTAATATCTTTAGCTATAGGAGACAGAATAAATTTGAATAAAATTTTCTTTCCCATAATTTCAGTGCTAATTTATTCTTCTGTTTTTATAAAATGATCAAGTAATGCTAAAAATGGAGTTCCTAATATTATTTAGAGGTAATATTTTTTACTAAAATAAATGTAGTCTTAAAACATATTCCATTATTACAAATATGAGCATTAGATATTTTATGTTCTATATTTAATCTTGCTCCATTAGCCTGATGCAATTTTTCAGTTATCTTTTCATAATATTTTGTGGGTATAATTCATTCTTGGATAGCATTTATTATAGCTTTTTTCTTAAAAATTCTCCATAAGTTCATAATTCCTAATGGATCATGCAATTTAAGAGGAATCCTTATCATTCTTAATTCAGTAACTTGATCACTATTAGAAGGGTTAATTAAAATGCAATGTTGAGCTGGTTTGACTTCCATATAATTCTCTGGATCAAATTCTGGAACTGTACTCCAAATTCTCAGGACAGTAGTCTGATTAAACTCATACCCTTATGCCTTTTCCGTAAATCATTCTATATAGTTTTTACAGTATTACGGACTATGAGGGGAAAGTCACGTAATTCTTCATAATACTTGACAGGATAATATGATAAAATCCTTCTTCAAAAAGTTGTGCTCCTAATTCAGGATTTCCTATTTCATAATGTTCTCAATCTCCATTCATACTTTGATTCTAACATCTATTTTCTTCTTCTTTCATAATACTCTTCATCTTCATTATTATACTGTATTGCATCATTACTATCACTTGGGTCAGTTTATGGTATCAGAGCCAAGGGTGAGTAGAGAGAGGGTTCAGAGTCTGCGATAATACTCTGAGTTCTAGGTGGTCAGTCCAAACTGCTAGAGTTGGTTTAGCGTGAGTCTGTTGGTCAGCCCGGTTGCCAGGAGAGCGTTTAAGGTGGTCCCGGCAGTGGTCCCGATAGAGTTCGAAGCTGTTTACTAAAAATTTAGAGTGTTAAAGCAAATGATGAATTCGTTCTTTAGGAGCTCTTCCTCTAGGTCTCATATCCTTTCTTCTTCCGATAGTAGTGATAATGTCGTTAATAATGAAGAAATTTGTAATATGGATCAAGAATTAAATCTTCAAGAATGGAAGTTACCTTCTGTCCCTACAAAAAATATTTATAAGCAATCAACTTTTTCAAATCTATCTTTTTTATCAGATTATACAATCAAAACTGTGGAAAGAACAGTTTCTTTGAATAATGAATATGAAACTATTAAATTATTTTCAAAAGACAGTATTGAAAAGCATAAGGAAAAATATTCTTTTATACATATAAGATTAGTACAAGTAGCTGTTAAACCATTAACAAGACAAGGATTGAATAATAGTGTATTATTATGTCTAAGAGATGATAGACATTTAAGATTTAAAGACTCATTATTAGGATCAATAGAATCATCTTTATATAAAGGCCCTGTATATTTCAATTGTTACCCGAATTTTTCATTATCATTATTCGACCCTACTCTTTTACATGCTTTAGAATTGAATGTTAAAATTGATGGTTATAGTATGATGAAAAATGTTGTACCTTTGAATATTGTATATAGAATTTATTATAAGCTTATGAAAACAACTTTAGAACCTCAAACATTATTAGAAAGTTCAAAAGATCAAACTTTATTATTACAATGTAGTACACAAAATTCTACTATTTGTATACCAAAACAAATTTGTTGGGATGATATAGTCCTACCGAATAGATGGACTTAGAAAATTTAGTTCCATTACCAAAAATAGAGAATAATGTTACAGATTTGAATTATGTTACCCAAACAAGAGATGGTACTATAGGATTAAATTTTCAGCCTTATAGAAAATCAAAATCATACTCAAGAGCTTCTGGCTCAAGAGTCCCAACTTCGTATAATGAAATAATTGATAAACCTGTTTCCCCTTCTAGGTATAATTTAAGTCAATTAGAAACAAATCTACAAGGAATTAATAAAGGAAAATTTGTAGATACTCCTTTTTACTCTGTAGCCTCAGCAGCCAGTATTAGTGAAATAAATAATCCTCTTAGAAATTATAATGAGATGAATAATCCAAATTATCCAACTCAATCTCAAATGGAAGATCCACAAATTATGATGATAACTAGGAACTATGAAAATTATGAGATAAATAAAGAAAAATTACAAAAAGACTTTATGTCTCCTGAATATGATGATAAGAGAATATGGTTTTTTAATACATTTTCAAAATATTTACAAAATCAAATAAGAACTAGATGGTATAATGATATGAATGAAACAAAAACGGATATATATTTCTTCCCTTGGTTTGAACGTAATTATGCCAAAATTAACATCAGCAAAGTTAATACAGTCAGTAGAGCTAAGAATAATTGGATGAAAGTACAAACTAATGAAGTTGTTCATGAAGAATATCCCCCTTATGAATCTATTACCCTTTCACACAGAGGATCGCAAATAGTTGCTTCTCCTCTTAAAAAAGTAAGTCTTAGCGATGATAATAAAAATATGGATAATATTATACAACAAAATAATTTTACTAACACATATATAAAAGTTCTTGGTGAAAAATTAGAAAGAATAGAAAATCAGGTAAATCCTTTAATAGTAAAAAATCAAGAAAAAAAAAATTGAAAGACCTTTATTTATACCTTATGAAACCCCTCCAAATTTATAATTTTCTTTAAAAAATAATAATACATAATTATTATAAGAAATTTCTAAAAGACTAGATACTTTAAAAATAAAGAATCATGCATCAACCTCAAATCATAATAAAGAAATTTTAACTATAAAAAATTCACATAAAGAAACAAAAATAATGATACCGAATCTTACATTGATGAATTACAATCTCAATTCAAAAATTTAGATATAAATAAAATGACTTCAGGATATTATAATGGTCCAGGAAGAACGCCTAGAAATAATTACAAAGGAAAATACGCAATGCATACTTCTATAACTTGTAATTGGTATCCTAAACCCACACCTCCAGATATACAATTTAAAGAAATAAAATTAGGAATAAGAGCTGCTTACACAGCTGATGTTTTGTATGAGTGGAATATAGATGGTTTATCAGAATATGAAATTTTGAATGTTTTACATGAGATGATGATGGTAGCAAATGTTTATAAATGTGCTAATAGATCAGATCATCAAGTATAAAGTAGTTTAATAACAGGATTTACAGGTCAATTAAAAGGATGGTGGGATAATACATTAACAGAAGAACAAAGATCATTTTTAAAAATGGCTTATAAAACTGATATTGCTGGGAATATTATAAAAAATGAGCATAATCAACCTATAGAAGATGCTGTTAATACTTTAATATTTGCAATCACAAAACATTTTGTAGGAGACCCATCAGTATATAGAGAAAATATTTATGATAGTTTAGAACATTTAAAATGTCATACTTTAACAGATTTTAGGTGGTATAAGGATGTCTTTCTTTCAAGAGTATTAATCAGAACGGATAATAGAGCCCTCTATTGGAAAGAAAAATTTATAGGAGGATTACCCAAATATTTTGCCCATAAGGTTAGAGAAAAATTAAATAATGATGGTCACAATGATTATACAAATCTTACATATGGAGAAATTATTAATGCAATTAAACATATAGGATTGAATTTGTGTAATGATATAAGATTAACAAATCAGTTAAAAAAGGATATGAAATATGCCAAACAAGAATTAGGATCTTTTTGTGAACAATATGGTTTTCCCCCTTTGATAGCACCATCCACTAAACATAAGCATAAAAAATATAATCATAAGAAAATGAAATCTTATAAATCGTATAAGAAATATTATGAATCAAAAAACTCTAAAAGTTTTAGGCCAAATAAATTTAAGCATAATAAAAAACAACCTGTTTGTTATAAATGTGGACAAACTGGTCATTATAAAAATAATTGCAAAGTAAAAGATAAAATTAAAGAACTTAATATTGATGATAAATTAAAATCTCAACTCTTAAATATATTATCTGAATCTGATACAGAATCTGAAGAATTATTACAAATTGATGATAAAAATACTACATCCCAAGATGATGAATATTCTGATTCTAGTGAAGAAAATGAAATAGGATTTTGTTTCTGCAAATATAAGAATATGTGTACTTGTAGAAAAGAAATAAATACTTTAACAAGAGAAGAAAGAATAATATTAGAACTAATAGATCAGATTGAAGATCCAGAAACAAAAATAAAATATTTATCACAAATTAGTCAAAAAGAGAAAATTATTACTAATGACATAAATTATAATTTTACTGATGTTTCTAATAGATTTTAAAAAGAAAAACGTACTATTACAATTCAAGATTTACAATTAGAAATAAATAATATAAAACAAGAAATAAAAGATTTAAAATTTAATTTTAATATTTCTAATGAACAATTAGTACAAGAAATTATATCACTAAAATCAGAAACACAGCAAACAAATAAAATCTTGAAGAATGATAGTGAAATTAAAACTGAAGAAATGATCTTGCAAAATGATAATGAAATTAAAATTAAAGAAATTCAAGGTAATAATAAAGCTAATTCTGATGATAATAATTTATTTATAAATCTTATAGATAGAATAATCTTTCAAAAATGGTATATTAAAATAACATTAATAATTAATGCTGAATTCCAAATTACAACTGTAGCTTTGATAGATTCAGGTGCAGATATGACTTGTATCCATTTCCTCTTTGAATCAATATCAAGTAAGAATGTTTATTACTTTGTCTTTCTCTACACTTAATGATTCTCCTTTATATTATGTTTTTGAATTATTTCTTTAAATCATTATCTTAAAATTATCTTTCATTATCTTCATCTATTTTCTTCTTCTTTCATAATACTTTTCATCTTCATTATTATACTGTACTGCATCATTACTATCACCTAGGTCAGTTTATATATATTTAAAAAAAAACAAAAAAAAAAAGGTTAGAGCTGGGTCACTCAGCTCAGCCATAGCATAGCAGTAAACATGGGTGGTTGTATTGTCCTCCAAGCCAGCCTCTAATCAGGGCAGTCGTTAGCCTCGTATAACAAACTCGGCTAGGAGCATTGATACACGTTGGACGGTTTACCTTCCCCAGCCTCTCCTTTTAAATAAAAAAATTGATTTTATTTAAAAAGTTGTTTTATGTCACATAAGAGGCAATTTTTTTATTAAAATCAACTTTTTTAATATAAAGGGGGTGTTAGGGACGGTCAAAAATCATTCTCCCTTGGCCAGAGGGGATGGCTTGTGCACACCCCTTTGTTAAGGGCTGTCACAAGCCACTTTATTGTAAGGTGCGGTTGCGAGCCGAATTTCTGATCAGGATGGTAACAAGCCACCCCTTTCTTAAGAGACAAGGGTCCGGTGGTAGCCCCAATCAAAAATTGGTTGAAAGACCAATCTACTTCATTTCAAATGAATTTGAAATACTATTTATTTTATGATTAAGATTTAAAGTTAATACATTAAATGATGTACATGATTTCACATTATCTAAATTTTTTAAAGACGTGCCAACGTTAACTTTATATATACTATTAAATGCATCAATTTTAATTTCTAACTTTTCATTTGAAATTGATAGTATCGATTTCATTAAATGAAATGGAGAGAATCCTATTTCGAACCAACAACCCATGTCCACCATTGTGATTGGGCTTGGTGACCCTTAGCTCAAACCCATTTTCTTTGCTTTTTTTTAAAAAAAAAAAATTATATAAGAGGCATACTTGTACTTTCACAATCATTTATGTTATCTGTTTAAAGGCTAACAGAGGTCCTAAATTTAGAATGAACGCAAACTCAAATCTCAAATTTATAAAATTAAAAATTGTGATCTTCAAATTAAGGAGAAACTTCACTTAACCATTTTGGACTTTCATGACATTTGTAATTATTCTTCCAAAGTTTAAAAACTCTTAATTTAATGTATCGGACTTCTAATTTTTTGTAATGTCATCTATTCGTTAGGATTTTCGGTTAAATCCTAACGGAAGCCTTGAAAATTACCATAATACTCTCATTTTTTGTTTTTCTTTTTTTTAAAACAAAAAAAGTATGGTGTGTCAAAGACCCACCTTGTGACATGTGGGAAACGTTTCTTTTGGCTTCCGACCAAACCAAATTTTCTTAAATCTTCGTGACCAAAGGTGATCGTTTGCTTCAAAATCTCATCCAAATGCCCACTCAAGGGTCTTTGTCACAGAATAATTCAAACAAAGCCACCGGCAAACACAAAGATCCGATCTTACTTAGAGGTAGACAAACTATCAATCGGAAAAAATTCTTCAACACAAATCAATTATCTTCGTTAACAAAATTATCTTCATTACACAATTTTGCAAATAAAAAAGGCTCGATTAAATCTTAGCCATTCAATATTTTTTGCAGCTTCTATGTTGTAGGAATCCAGGCTATAAGGTTGTTCTGCATGTTTACCTGACGCGTGGACCTTTAAGAACAGAAAATGGTGATGAATAAAAGTGCCACGGCCCAGGTGTCCTAGTGTGAAAAGTCACCAGCTCAGTCCAACTTAATTGAACCTAGTTTATTTGAAGAACGGGTTGGGCTAGATTGGCCTCTGCTTCACCTGGTGTTAATTAATTTTTTAATGTTCATGAAGAAGGATTGAGAAGGGAAAGCCCCGTTGTAGTCGTAAAATATTTTCAACAAAATTATTTTTTTAAGAAAATATTTGTTTTTAATATTTTTCGGCATTTGGTTCATACAAAAAAATACCAACGGTGTAAAACAGAATCTAGCGATGTCTGGCAGCCGTCATCGGATTCCAGCGAAAACTTGTTGGAATCTGACCAGTACGGCTGGAATTCGGCCAGTTTGGCCAGATTCCAACAAAAATTTCTAGATTCCTTTGGTTACGATTTTTAGAAAACAATTTACAATTTTCAAAACCGTAAATTGTTTTTCAAAAATTAAAGAGGCTTTTACGGTTAAACTGAAAATAATTTCCGTTGACCATTATTTTCGCCCCCACCAAACACCGTAAAATGCCAAAAACATTTTTCAGAAAACATTTTATGCTGAAACAAATGGAGTATTAGATTGTCGATTTGTCAATTTAATTTGTATAATAATAACACAAGATAAAATTATAAAATGGTGAAAGAATGGGAGAGCCTACTCTTGGTTGGATTGCCATGTATCTGCTCGCTTGCCGAAGGACGAACCATCCATCTCAAGGGCTCTAAATTCAAGAATTAAGATCTTCTCAAATTATTTGTAAGAATTTGAGAGAATTTGGACAGATGATTGTGAGAGACCACTTATGGGAACCATCTGACTGGATAAGTGGTTGAGCAACCCAATTTTTATTTTGTCAAGTGAATCCCTTAAGTGGCATCTCACAAGTCACAATCACCTGTCTGGATTTTTTCAAATTTAAATAAATAATTTGAGAGGATCATATTCCTAAACTTAAAGTATGAAGAGTAAATATTACCATGAAACAACCGAAATTAGATAGATAACGAGGAAGAGAGAAAATAGCATGTGGTGCATCCCTGGAGATAAAGGTGCATCCATTTTGAGCTTGATCATAACATTGTCATGAACTTTCTTAATAGTCGAGCCTTAAAAACTTATCGGTATGTAATATATGTAAGAAATTACATAAGTGTCCATTATGTCATATTTAATTTGATGTAACAGTTACATCTTTTAAATACTGTAACGGTAATTATAATAAATGTATTCAATATGATTTAAACAGTTTTTTATATTCCGCATTATGGTTCATGAAAATAACGGTTTTTATATTAATTATTCTTATTTATTTTCCTTGATGGGAGGAAAATAATCAGCTACTAATAAATAACGATGGTCTCTGACCTGCCTATATAAGGAGTCATATGCATCCATCTTTTGGCACACTCATAGGCACAGCCCAGAAGATACCTTAGATAACATTCTTTTGTTTTTCATATGTTCGTAGAAATGCTTGAGCAAAGATGGCAAGATGTAAGCCTAAATTCTGTATTTTATTTCCCCTGCGCATGTTAGATTGAGCATGATTAAGTTTATATGTTCTTACATGTGGTATCAGAGCCTGCCTCTATGCCAATTTGCTCAGCAGTCAGTTTTGGTTAATTTTCCATTGTTTGAATCGGGAAGATTTTGTGTAAATAAAGATTGTCTTTGTTTATTGTTCATGAAGTTTTGCATTGTTTATTGTTCATTGCACGCACTGCTTTCACATCTGTGCCTAAGAGTTTTGTTGAAAAAGGCAGTAAGGAAAATCTTTAGCAGTAAAGAATGAAATTTGAAGATTGTACAGTGTCGGTGAAACATATTTTAGTGCAATTGCTCAAAGAGCTTCACGGCAAAACATGTTTTAGTGCAATTGTGAATAAAAACAGTGACCCGAAACATGTGGTGCTGCTTTTGTCGTGAAATCCACCGTACACTGCATCATGAGCTTTCAACACTGCATCATGAATTCTCATCCTTGCCGTGCCATGATCTGGAGAGTGGAGATGATAGAGGATCCGGCAGTGATTTAATCACTACATACAGAAGGATCCAACAGTGTTTATCCCTAGACATGCAGCATAAGGGACCAGGCGTCCACCGAAGCTCCATGAGGCTGCTAAAGGGCGGCGCCTCCTCACCGGAAAGTGCTAGCGTTGACGCCTTCTCTCCCCGCCAGCGTTACCGTGTAAGGATCCCGCGGCCTCTTCCCGTTACTTTGACAGGAGGCGGCCGCCTGTCACAGCACCAGCGGCCCTTACGGGCCGTCTAGGTTTTGGGTGAATGGCGACCACAGGGTCGCCGTTGCTGCTGAGCAGCGGCCACGAAGTGCCGCTACATAAGGTGGCAGTGGGCTGAGGGCGACGAACGACGCAATGTGGAAGAAAAAGGCAGCAACGGCACTGGGTTGAGGGTTTCAAATTTTTCCCAGGTAAAACTTGTGTTTGCCGGGTTAATGGGTTGAAAATTCGGGTAGGGTTTAAAAGCCCATGCAGGTTTTGGGTTACTAAACGGGCTGACCCGAATGGGCCAGCCCAATGAGGAAAGGAAAGTGACCCAGCCTAATTCAGTATAAAAAATAAAAAATAAAAAATAAAAAATTGAGTCATTAAGTGGGCCGATGCAGAAGCCCAACTCATTCTGCAGCCCAATACAGAAGTATTAAAAACAAAAGGGCTAATGTGGGGTTTAGAACTTGGGTTTTTCCATGTTTAAAGGGCCTAAAGCCACCAACTAAACCATTGGGACATATATTTTATTATAACATGTTATTGCAATTTTATTTCTTTTATGATTTTTATTGATCTGTATTAAAATTATTGTTTCTTTAATACATGAATTGAGAAATACACTTTAATTGTTGCATATATATTGTTTAAATATAAACTACTCGATGCCTAGACCTAAGAATAATTAACAATACCATATATACTGGTGTGTTTACAGTAATATCAAAGAAGGCAATGTATAGAAAAGTTCTGGCTAGGAAAGTCTTGGGATTTAAGTGTGTCCAAGTAACCCCTCTCATTTTCCTGGGAACTCACCTGGTTGCACATTGAAAAATGCTGTTTACCCCATATAGGTATTGGTTTGTTATATTATTGGGGCCATTTGTGGGCAATTATAAAGTTGTTAGATGTTAATGAAGTGACAATTATTATGATGATTTTGGGAGAGCCAAAGCATCTAAATTTTTGAATAATAATTACATCAAGATTACACACACGTAATTATCATAATAATTTTGGGAGAGCCACAACATCCCATTTTTTATTGATAATTACATCAGGATTACACGTATGAACATCACAAATAATTTTATTAGATGTTCATGAATTGCAGCGTAATTATTATGATTTTGGGAGAGCCACAACATTCTAATATTATAATAATTACATAAAGTTCGTACACAATTGAACTTCATATAGAAAAATTAACATCATGTTGTAATTAATTTATTAATTTAATTGCTTATCCCCACATGGACGTTTTTATTTTAATGACTTAATTAGAATAAGAGAACAAATTTAGCATTAAAAGTAAAGTTTCTCTTAGGCCCACAGGTACGGAGAATTTTATTTATTAATGTTTAAATTTATTAGTCTTATTAATAAAGGGTAAATTTCATGCGTGATGCAACATTTGCCCACAGGTAGGTTAAAATTTACTATTTACTATTAAATTGGCATTGGCTAATTTAAAATAAAGTTAAGTCATAGCATTAAAGTATTATTTTATTTTATTTTCTTGGTCATTGCAGCTATTCTTATTACTCTACCTTTTGGTAGTTTTATATTCCAATACTTTATGATAATATTTTTCTGACTGGAAAAAGATTAATATGCTTTTTCATTTGAGTGTTTCTAATCCCATTATGGGAATGAAGGATATTATAGCTTAGCTTAAGTCCATAAAGATTGAGATTTTGAGTCATTATTGGTCTATTTCATTTTTTGAATTATCTCTTCTAAAATATGAAATTTTATCTTGAGGCATACATAAGGATAGATGGTTAGTAAAGTAACTTCTGACCATGTATGTTCAAGAATATGAGAGAATCTATGAAGTGTTCACATGGTTACTCATGTTAAGGGAAATACCGATAAATGCAATCATGCCCAACAGTTAAAGCATGAGAATAAGGTGCCAATAAAGTATTATGACAATCAAGATACAAATTTCTCATGCAATAAGAAAAATTAAGGGCATATAAAGAAAGATTGCATAAAGTATGAGAAATGACTTAAAATAAATATAATCTTATATATCTAGTATGTCGTGAATCTCTTTTAGTGACTCATTCAAATATGTTGTGGATTGATTATGGTTTAACAATCCACATTGTCAACAAATGCAGAACATGTGTTTACAATTGAAGGTTATTGGGATTTATAGATTAATTTTAAAATTCAGTTATTTTTTTGCCCTCAATAATGTTTTAAATAGTCCAGAATTTTCAAGAAAAATTTAATTTATATTTTAGCCTATTAAATAAAATTTCAATTTTTAACTTTAAATTTTTAGGATGGAATATTAGTTGATGGTTTATTAAAATTTATCTATATCCCAACTTGGAAGCAAATTTATTGTTTATGCATATTGATGTTGACGTAAAGTGGAGTTTTGTGAATGAAAAATGCTCTTGTTATGGCATTGGAGATTGAAATATATCTCCATAAAGAAAATAAAAGTTAATAAATAATAATTTATTGACTTTGGTACTTGTGTGGACTGCATAAGAGAAAACATACCAACAAGACCACTAAAGATGCTAAAGAAAGCCTTTTGAAATTCTTGAGATGATACACATTGATAGATGTTGACCAGAGATATTTTTCATACTCGCTACCTAAATGATCAGAGATATTTTTGATCTCTTTTAGTGATGACCATATAAGATTTATGTATCTCTATCTTCTAAAATAACAAGGCTAAGGTATTGAATGCTTTCAATACCTATAAGGTAGAAGAAGAGAAACAACATGAAGAGCATAAGATCTGATATAGGCAAAGAGTATTATGGTAGGTACACACAAAAGGAGAATTGATTAGTAATACTAATATTCTATTACCCTTATAGAGTAAAGCCTTGAAGACCGTTATGTATATGTTAAATAGGATTCCATCTAAAGTTGTCCTTAAGACACCTTTTAAAATATGAAATAGATGGAAGCCAAGTTTAAATTATTTACACATATGGGGTTGCTTTGCTAAAGAGGGATTTATAATCCTCGCCTAAGGAAATTAGATTCAAGGACAATCAGCAGATCTTTTAGAGGCTATCCAGTAAACTCGAAGGGGTTTTAAGTTTTATTATCCTTCATATAATCTTAAAGTTGTTGATTGTAAAATTTCTAGAAGATGTTGAACCTAGTGGGAGTGTTTATCCTCAAAGGTTTTACTTAGAGGAAACACGAGAGTTGACTGGGGCTCCTTCATATGAAGGATGTTTGATTGAACTTATGGAAAATCAAAATGATTACCTTGAGCTACAATCAATTTTAGAATTGTCAACTCATGCATAATAAGTTTAATTTGAATCTACTTAAACTTTGCAAAATGCAGAGGAAGTAGAATTAAGAAAATCCTATAGAATAAGGAGATCAACAATCTCTAGTAATTATGTTGTATACCTCAATAGTCTGATTTTGATGTCGAACCTAAGGATGATCTGAATTGTTTTTACATGCTATGAGTGGAGATAACTCCACATTGTGGTTCGATGCCAAGAAGTAAGAGATAAAACCATGACTCAAAAGTCAAGCTAGACTAGTAGCCAATGGTTTTACTCATAAGGAAGGCATTGATTATCGTGAAACATTCTCTCCAGTGTCTAAGAATGGTTCATTAAGATACTTATAGTATTAGTAGCTCATTTTGACCTAGAGCTACATCAAATGGATGTGAAAACAACTTTCCTGAATGAGGATCTTAAAGATGAAGTTTACATGATACAACCTAAAGGTTTTATAAATAATAGTCAGAATACTTGCAAATTAAAGAATTCTATTTATGGGCTGTGACAGATCTCTCATCGGTGATATACTTTTTACAAGGTTATTGTTTCATTATTTATTGAAAAACCTTATTAATTAGTATATATACCTTAAGGTCAGTGGGGGTACAGTAATCTTTCTAGTCCCATATGTAGCTATTATTTTGCAAATAGTGATTTAGGTTTGCTACATGAAGTTTCTTTTACAAAACTTTGAAATGAAGGATTTGGGTGAAACCTCTTATGTCTTTTGACATAGAGATTCACAGAGACATAAAGATTATTAACATTGTCTCGGAAGGCCTACATTGAATAAGTTTTGAGAAGATTTAGAATGAAGGATTTTGCACCTTCAGCAGCAACTAAGAGGGATAAATTTAATACATATTAAATGTCCCAAAATTGTATTGGAATAAAGGGCAGATGAAATGTCTTTTGTAAGCATCTGCATTATGCAATCTAATGCAAGCATAAACTTGCACTAGACTTAACCATTGAACTGGGTCAGTAGAGTGCTGCAAATAAAGTCTTGCGGTATACATAAGAAACCAAGCAAAACAACTTAACCTAAAGCTACACTACCATTTGGTGGTGGTTGGTTATTCAGATTTTGAATTTTGCTGATTGTCTAGATAGTAGAAAGTCTACTTTATGGTATATATTTTCTTATTGAGGGATATATCATGGAGATGCAGAAAGCAGACTATAATTGCTACGTCTATCAAGAAAGTTAAAATTTTTACATGCTATGAGTTTACTACACAGGCATGATGGATGAGATATTTTGTTAAAAGTCTAAAGACTGTCGATTTATAGTTAGACCATAAAGATATCCTGCGATAATTCTATTGTAATATTCTTTTATAAGTAGAAGCATAAATAAATATGTCGACATCAAGTATCTCAGTACGAGATAACATTAAAGAGACATAAAATATCTATTGAGCATATAAGTACTGAATTAATGATTACGGTTCCATGACTAAAAGTTTACCGGTAAAGAAAGTATAAAGTCATGTGGAGTATATGAGACTCATTAATTCATTTTTGCTTAGTTTCTCTCTATTTGGTCTATAGACATTAAGTTATTGTCAATAAATTTGTGTGCACATTTGTTACATTATCCACGAGGATAAAATTAAAGTTGGACTCGAATAACTTATGGGAAGTTTATTCATAAAGTTTGATTGCCCATATAATACTCATTTAGGAAATATTTTATATGTAATACATGGAAGGGACGACTTATTATATAAAGTTTTACCGACATGATTCATGTGTAGTATTCCTTGTGTGAGTGGGAGGATTTCATGAATGGTTGGAATAAATAAAGTAAATGTCATATTGAAGAACCGAACATAATAAGGAATTATATATGTCATAAAGGCCAAGTGGGAGAATGTAAGAAATTACATAAGTGTCCCTTATGTCATATTTAATTTGATGTAACAGTTACAACTTTTAATTATTGTAACGGTAATTATAATAAATGTATTCAATATGATTTAAACAGTTTTTTATATTCTGCATTATGGTTCATGAAAATAACGGTTTTTATATTAATTATTCTGATTTATTTTCCTTGATAGGAGGAAAATAATTAGCTGCTAATAAATAACGAGGGTCCCTGGCCTGCCTATATAAGGATCCCTATGCATCCATCTTTTGGCACACTCATAGGCACAGCTCAGAAGATACCTTAGATAACATTTTTTTGTTTTTCAGATGTTCGTAGAAATGCTTGAGCAAAGATGGCAAGAGGTAAGCCTAAATCCTGTATTTTATTTCCGCTGCGCATGTTAGATTGAGCATGATTAAGTTTATATGTTCTTACAATATAGTCCTCCAATACGATTAAAGAAGCAAAGGCATATTCATTAACCTGATCGAGACAAATGGTAGGTCATAAAAATAATTATTATATGCGAAGAACAAGAATTAGGCATAAGTGTTTCTTCTAATACAAGCATTTCTACAAATTATCAACAGCCATCTATTGATTTAGACATCTAAAGTATTCGGATCTTCCACCAGACAAATGTTATCAAGGTCAAGACTAAAACAAAATATCAAATAAAATCTGTTGTTCATAATCATGGGTCTTTATCTTCTAATTGGTAACGTGTACGTATTTCATTGGTTTTTAGTGATTGATTAGAATTTAGATGTACAATCATATCATTCATGTTTCCCACTCTCCAAAGTCTTGTTGTTAATCAAGTGCCTTGACAAGATTGCTGATCGTTTTGGCGTAGTCAAGATTCCTCGTCTATCTAAATCAACTTTATTATCAAGTTATCAGAAGCATTGCTATGCAGTTTATCAACTTTAAAGTTGGTAATGGCAATAACATTTTTCTTTGGCATGATGTTTGGCATCCAGCATGTGGTTTATTGGACACGTATGGTAGCAAGGTTGTCTATGATGCAGGCCCTTCCATTGGTCCGAAACTTTCCTCCTTCATTCATTGTGGGGAATGGTACTGGCCTTAGGCTAGGTCTGATGACTTAGTTGTTATTCAGAGTTTGCTGCTAGATGTTGAGATTGGTGAAGTTGATCACCCGGTATGGGCCTCTAAGAGTGGTGAGTTCTCAAGTGTTGAAACTTGGGAAAGGCTTAAAGAGAGGAAGCCGATTGTGGATTGGTTTAAGCATATTTGGTTCCCAGCTGCTATTCCTCGTCATGCGTTCTTCCTTTGGCTAGCTTTTTATGATGCTCTTATCACTAGGGAGCATATGTGTCGATGGGGTTATAATGGGGATTCTTTGTGTCTCTTCTGTCACTCTAAACAGGAGAATAGAAACCATCTCTTCTTTGAGTGTTCTCTGAGTAAGAGCATTTGGACTGCTTTAATGGCTGAGTGTGGTGTAGCAGATCCTCCAGTGGTTTGGGAGGATGTTTCTCGGTGGAGTAAACAACATATGAGAGGGAAGAGCTTGTGTGTGGCAGCTCTGAAGCTTTGCCTTGCAGCTAGTGTTTACAATCTCTGAGGATACTCTTCTTTCCAAGATCAAATGGGAAGTGAAAGTTAGATTGATTTCAAAGTTTGTTTCAAAGTAGTATTGTTTTTGGAATTTGCTTTGTTTAATCTCCTTGGTGTTTAGAGTTGTGTTTGTTGGCTCTTTGTTTTGTTTGTTGTTTCCTCTGTTTGAGGAAGCTTTTGTGATTTGTGTTTGGTTTTTGATTTGAACCGTGTTTTCAGGCCTCTGGAGAGTTGTATTGTTGTGTTTGTGCAATAAAGCTTTTATTCACCAAAAAAAAAAAAAAGTTAAGCCTGATTAATAGGACGGTGTTCTATTAAAATTAATAGGACTTTGCTAATATTTTATATAATTAATAGATTATTTTAAGAGACAGAATTTCAGCTTTTCAAATAACTTAAAAAAAATATATGCAAATAGGACTATAAAGGTTCGCGCCGTTATAATATTTTGGGGAAATTGTACCACTAGTTCCTGTAGTATGCCATAATTATTTTTCACTCCCTACGATTCAAAAAGTTCATGAGAGATTCTTGTGGTAAGTAATAATTACAAATCGATCTCTGGAGTTAAATTTCGTTAAATTTTTTGACAGATTCTGTTAAATGCCACGTCAAACCAATAAGATGGCGACACGTATCTATCGGAATAAAAAAATATAAATTTATTAAAAAATAAATAAATAAACTTTTTTTTTTAAAAAAAAACAAAAAAAAAATGGGGAGGGGTGGCCTGGCCACCCCCAGCCTATGGGGATGGCCGCGCGCCACCCCCAATGGTCGCCGGGGGTGGCCTTCGGGCACCCTCCCCCCTCCCCCTCGCGGACCTACTAGGGGGCCACCCCTGGCCACCTCTGGGAGTGGTGCGCAGCCACCTCCAATGGCCTGGGGGTGGCCCAGCCAACCCTTTGCCCTTCCCCCCCCCCCCCCCCGCCCCATTTTTTTCTTAAAAAAAAATAAGTATACTTATTTATTTTTTAATAAATTTATATTTTTTTATTAAGATGGACTCGTGTCGCCATCTTATTGGTTTGACGTGACATTTAACAGAATCTATCAAAAAATTTGACGCATGGATTGATTTGTAATTATAGTTTACCACAAGAACCTTTCATAAACTTTTTAAACCATAAGCAGTGATTTGTAATTACAGTATACCACAGGGACTAATGGTGCAATTATCCCTAATATTTTATATCATTTTTTTAGGTTTATTCTCTTTTTTATTTATACAATTTAATTTACACTTCAATACAAGTTATAGCCCTATGCTTTATCAATCTCTTTCTACGCTTCCGCTCTCTTTCTCTTTCATATTATTTTTTCATCGTATATTTCTACATGCACAATAAATTTTTTAGTGAAATAAGATTATATATATATAGTTAAAAAATAGAAAGAAAAAAAATTACTTAACACCTTATCCTTTGATATGTTATTAAGCATTTCAATTTGGTTTTGATTTTATCAAAAACCTTTTTTGTGCATTGGATCATTATTAGAGTTCTAGTCGAGTCGAGTCGAGCCAAGTATTGAATGTTCAAGCTCGGTTCATTTAATATTTTTTTCAAACACGAGTTGAGCTCGATGATAATTGTTCAACTCTATTAATTTATTTTTCGAACGAGTTTGAACTTGTTCACGAGCTACTCAGTTAATTTATTTTTTTAAAATTAATACTAATTATTGTTTGAGTAATTAGAGAAATTAACTCAAATCTTAAATAATCTAATCTTAATTTTATATGTTTATCTTATAGTATATTTATACATTCATATATATATATATATATAGGGAAAAATATTAATTAGCCTCCCAAATTACCACCCTTTCTCCGGATGGTACCCCGAACTACCAACATTTGCACTCCGACCCCCCAAACTACCACTTTCTGATTTTTTGGCCCCATCCGTCTATTTATATCGTTAATTCTAACAGAAATTGGTCAAAAACCCGAAAATACCCATCCCTTAACCGTGAGAATTTCAAAGTGTAGGAGGGGTATATTCAGAATTCTGTTTAGAATTGACGGCATAAATGGACGGATGGAGCCAAAAAATCAGAAAGTGGTAGTTTAGGGGGCCAAAATCTAAGCATTGGTAGTTTGGGGGGCCATCCGGATAAAGAGTGGTAGTTTGGGGGGCTAATATATATTTTTTCCTATATATATATATATATATATATACACACACATATATACATATACCTAAACTCATTCATATACATACAAAGACACATATTTATGTCCAAACTCACAATTACAATAATTCAACTTATATCTATTACATTAGGAAGAACATTTATTCTCTCTCGTCTCTCGCTCTCAACAAGCAAACCCACTAGCAATTTCTTTGATTTTTCTTATTTCTCTATTTGGCTGTCACTAAAATTTTGGGAGGATAACTAAAAAGATCAGTAAGTTCAAAATTTCAATCATAATCCAAATTGAACCTAAAGAAACATTTGGTTGAGTTTAAGTGACTCAACCATGATTGATGGAAATGCAATCCAAGACAATTTTCCTTTATTTTCTTGGCAATCAAACAGATCATAACTCTAATATCATCAATTCAAATGATACACATACACAATAAAATTTAAAAATATCATCCGAAGGAGGCAAAACTGGACTGTCCGAGCTACCTCATTTTTTGAGGGACACAAAAGTGACACATAAGGGACTTATAGAATTACTCATTTGGGAATTGTACTTTTAGGAAGTCCATTAGCCTGTGGGTGTGGGTCATGTTATGAGAGACGGTTTGATATATCTCATTCCTATGAAATGCTAATGTGAGAGACCCAACAGGGTTTTGTGTTTGATATTGGTGTGTTTGGATTCTAAGTACGAGTTTGAATATTAACATGAGTTATTGGGTTCTAATCGTTGGATTTTCATAGTTTGGAATTAGAGAATGCATAAAATTCATGATAGGTATCAGATTATGAACACGTCAGATGAAGATAAACTCAAAGATGCAACACCAACAATTAGAATCCACTAGAAGCTAGAGATAGATGTGATTATTTACAATTTCTTATCCGCAAGATATAGATATCATTGTTAGATATTCGCATATGCATCTGCATGATATTTTTACTAACCATATATGCAATCGCATCTGCGTGGTTATTACAGTTATTATCCGCTATCCGTATATTAGCTATCTATATATTGGGTAATGAACATTTTAGGTTTATTTTAATCTTTTAGACCTTCTTTGAGTTGGCATGTTTTAAACGATTTTGAAAATAATTTAGACTGATTTTTAGTGTTTTTAGCTTTTTATTTTTTTAAAAAAGCCATAATCTTTTGAATATATATATATATATATATATATATATTTTAAGTAAGAGGAGTAATCTTTATTGCTCAAAAATTTCCAACATTATATGCTAATACAACATCCGTGATATAAGAATGACACTCTTGAATCCAGACTTTGTCTAGCAATTGAGAAATCGCGCACTTTGCCAAAACATGAGTTGCCTTGTTCGCATTCCTTTGAACGTGCATCACTTTGATAGAGGTGAAATAGGCAAGATAGATTTTAGTATCTTCAATAAGCTGGCCATACAGTCGGTAGCAGGGTCCTTCTCCACTCAGAGCATAAACCACCTCAGCTGAATCTCCCTCCAGCAACACCCGTTTCCCGCCCACTTCTCTGGCTAATAAAATGGCATGCCATGCTGCTAATGCTTCCGCTGAGGTAGGGTCAGTAATAAAAGGAATTACCTTAGACTGTGCTGCCACAACATTCCCCTTATCATCCCGAATGATAACTCTTACACCCATTTTCAGTGATTGCTTTGAAACCGCCGCGTCCCAATTAATCTTCCAACTCTCGTGTGGAGATTTTTTCCACCTAGGCGGATCCCCTATTGAACTCAATGGTGAGCCAGATGAACATGAGACAGAATGGAGAAACTCTTCCAACGATATATCTTTACTGCCCCAACAATTAGACCAGGAGGACTAAAGCCCCCCCCCCCCCCCCAATGACCACAGAGTTCCGACGAATCCAGATTAACTTGGCCACCAAATATGCTTCTAGTAAGTTCTCTTGATCAAGTTTCTCCATTAAGAACATGAATAAGCCTCTACCGTCGATACCTTGATAGGAGAGTTTTTGGAGTGGCCTCTTACATTCCTGCCACACTGCTACAGCCGTAGGACATCCCCATATACAATGAAAAATTGTCTCTGGTGTCCTCAAGCATAATGGACATGTTGGATCAGGTATAATCTTCTTCCGGAATAGGTTGTCTTTGGTTGGCAGTAAATTGTTGCACATCTTCTAGCTAAAATTCCTCAACATCGGAGGAACTTGAATATTCCATAAGGTCTTCCACATCACCTCATAGCCTTCAGCACCTGAGCTCTCTCCCCTCTCTTGGGCTATTATCTTCATCTCCATAAAGTAAGCATTCTTAATAGTGAATAATCCCTGCGTATTTCCTGACCAAACAAGCCGATCGGGCCGCCTAAGAGGGCTGAGAATGACATTGCCTATGCGCTCCACATCACTGGGCCAAAAAATGCCCCGTAAACGTTGCATATCCCACCAACCCGATGCTTGATCAATAAGAGAGCTGACTCGCATATTTTCGTCCAGCCCCAAAGGAGTGGGGATGTACAGACGAGTTTGTGGAGGAGGCAGCCAAGCATCCTGCCAAACCCGAATGCTCTCTCCATTCCCCATTTGCCAGCCCACCCCATTCTCCACAATAGACTTAGCCTTCATGATACTATGCCAGGCATAAGAAGGACGACGTCCCACTTGAGCCTCTAAAAACGTCCCCTGTGGGAAATATTTCTATTGCAAAATCTTGGCCACCAAGGAGTCTGGCTGTGTTAGTAGTCTCCACCCTTGTTTTGCAAGCAACGCTTGATTGAATACCTCCAAATCTCTGAAACTCATTCCTCCCCTATACTTAGGCAACCCTAATCTCTCCCAACTCATCCAAGGAATACGACTATAATTGGATTGATGTCCCCACCAGAATCGACTCATTAGAGAATTGAGAGATTGGTAAAGGGATTTCGGCAGCTGGAAGACACTCATACTGTATGTAGGGATTGCTTGGATGACCGCTTTGATTAGAATTTCCTTCCCTACCTGGGAGAGGAACTTTTCTTTCCACCCATCCAATTTTTTCTTCACCTTGCCACAAATTCCAGCAAAAGTCTTCATCTTTGATCTCCCAACCAGCACTGGAAGACCAAGGTACCGTTCAAACCCAGTGGTGCTTGATACCCCCGCCGAGCTACGGATAAACTCGCGGAACTCATCCCTTTTATTTTTGCTGAAAAAACAGGACGTCTTTGCTGCGTTCAGCTGCTGGCCTGAAGCTTTTTCATAGGTATTCATCACCTGAAACAGATTGTGCCACTCCTCCTGGTTAGCCCTGCAAAAAAGAAGAGAGTCATCTGCAAAAAAGAGGTGACTTAAACCGAACCCCCCTGCTGCAATAGAGACTCCTGTGATGCGCTTGTCAACTTCAGCCTTTGCAATTAAAGAGCTCAATCCCTTCGCCACAATCAAGAAAAGATAGGGCGACAAAGGATCTCTTTGTCTCAATCCCTAGGTAGGGGTGATTTTCCCGTACGGCTGGCCATTAACCAACACCGAATAGGAGACACTTTTTACACAACACATAATGAGGGAGATCCACCTCTCTTCAAACCCCATAGATCTCATCATAGCCTCCAAGAAAGGCCACTCCACCCTGTCATACACTTTTCGCATGTCTACCTTAACTGCCATGAACCCCTTCCTCCCCTGCATTCGTGAGTTCGTTGTATGCAGAGCTTCATCGTTGTACGCAGAGCTTCATAAGCAATTAAAACATTATCCGTAATGAGATGACCCGGTACAAAAGCACTTTGGTGATGAGAAATGATGGAGGGCAACACTTTCTTCAAACGATTAGCAATAGCCTTAGCAATAATCTTGTACAAAATGTTGCATAAACTAATAGGGCGGTAGTCGCTTACAGTAGGAGCATTAGCCACATTGGGGATTAAAGCAATATATGTTTCATTGATAATTGACGGGAGCCACTCGCCATTAAGAAAATCCAGAACTGCCATCCGCACTTGATTACCAATAGAACCCCAATGATGCTGGAAAAAACTTGCGTTGAAACCATCTGGGCCCGGTGACTTGAGAGGGTGCATCTGGGCCAAGGTAGAGTCAACTTCCTCTGGGGAGAAATCTGCTGCCAGCATTGTATCAAGATCAAGTGAAACTTGAGATGTGACAGAAGCAAAATACTCATATATGCCGACAACTCCTTCAGATTCAAATAGCTTATGGAAAAACTGGACAAAAGCCCTCCCAATCTCCTCTGGCTTAGACCACATGTGCCCCTCCAGATCAGTAGTAGAGCCAATAAATTGGACTTTCTGCGTTGACTAGCCCAGGCATGAAAATACTGTGTGTTCCGGTCGCCCTTAGCAAACCAGTTCCTCTTAGCTCGCTGTCTCCATTTCATGTCTTCCATCTCCAATAACTTGTTTAGTTCTCTCTAAACTTGAATAATGGCTTCCTCATTAATTGTTATTACTTTTACATTTTTGCCAAAGTGTTACACAAGAAAACAACAAAGCTAACCAAACCAATGTAAATATAATCTATACCTAATCTAACACAACGTCGTTTTGATGAATTTATTAAATAATATTATATGTAAATGGCATGCGAATAATGATTTTTGATAACCGCATTCGCATGTACGAATAATTATAGGTAGCAAATGCGGGCGAGTATTAATCGCCCGCATATACACTCCTATCAGAAGCATCCACACCCTTTTAGAAAAGGAATAAGGATTAACTGTTGGAGATTTTTGCAGATTAAAAATAAAAATAAAAAAATAGAAAAAAAAAACTGCATAAATCTCAATATCAATGGATAATTGCTATCCCAATAAGTTTGATGTGCAATAGGATTTGTTGTACCAGTTATAGGTGATAACGTTTGATTTAAACAACGTAATCTTCACTCAAACAACTCTCGTGCACCTATAATAATTGGAAAAATCGTTAGCTAAACTTTTGATTGTAGTAATACGTAATGTTCTATTTAGCTATAGAAAAATAGACCGAATAGGAAGGAGGAATACTGTAACTTTAATCTGGTCAATAAAGTTTTTTTTTCTTTATATTATATTTACTAGAAGTATTCCTTGTCGTCTTTAAATTATAACTAACATTAGCCCCTTCAAAAAAAAAAAAAAAAAAAAAAACATTAGGCAGATCTCACCGCCCTTTATTCAAATGTCCATATACTTTTAGGGGTTTTTAATTTGCGATTTTAAAAAGTAAGATTTAAAAATAACTATTTTATAATGTACGATTAAAAAATGTGATTTTTGAAAATGTAGTAAAACATTTGGCAAAAATTACAGTTTAGTCTTTAAAATTTCATGTTAGCCTTTAAAATTTTACGTTTTCAAAAAAACATACTCTCGGGTGCAATTTGATAAAACAGTTCGTAGTTTGGCCTTTAAAATTGTAGGTTATCCTTTAAAATCTTGCGTTTTAAAAAAAAATCATCTTGCCAACGTCGCAATTTTTTTAAAATAATTTTCAAAGAATTCATATTTTATGATGGGAGGTGATACAAAAACATTCAAAAACATATCTACTCTCTCACCTGGGTGAAGTCTACGTAGTGTGGGTTTTACCCATGTGAGAAGGTGAATATGGTGTGTTTGGTTTGAATAAAATGTAGAATAATATTTTATTTTTTTCAAAAATAAATTAATTTTATTTCACAAAATTAAATATCATAATTTGCACAATAAATCAAAACAATATTCTAATTCAAAAAAATTCAACACCCAAATCAACCGTAAGAAATACATATCAAGTGCTTTTTTATCTGTGTTTATTTTTTTTTACGATTTAATTTAAAATCTAACATTTTGCCTACAAAATCGCAGTGACGTAATTCTCCGGCCAATCATCATTTTCATCTCTGTCCAACCAAACGTACAAACCACGAGGCAAAGCAGAGACGTGACGGAACCTAGTGAACCTACACAAAACGTGGAGTTTTGTACAAACAGATATATCTTTCTTTCTTTTTTGTAGAGAGAAGCAAGCCTTTAGTATCCATCTATCATCTATGGAGTTCACGGTAATGAAACGAAATCAATATTTGCTTTTCTCTCGTTTATGTTTATGTTTGTGTTTGTGGTGGTTCAAATATGAATGTGATTTGTGGTTGAACAGAGATCGAGCTCTTTGACGATAGGTGAGCGGATCTGTACGGCGTTTATACCGTGTCTGGGCATGATCGAGGTTTTGATATTCGCTATGGCGGATTGCTTCGAGTGCAGGCCGAGCCCCAAGAAACGAGGGTACGGCTTCGAAGATGTAGCTCGCCTCGCCAATGAAACCATATGTAATTTGTCTCTCGCCCTTTCTTTATTTGGTTTGATTCATGTGTCATTCATGAGATTAGAATAAATAATTTTAGAATTCTCAATAAATTGATTTGTGAAGAGTAAGTTGGACGCACACCTAATCCTAATTCGAGGGAACCAGCAAAGAAAGAGGAAGGTTAAGACAATCAGGGGTGGAGCCAACTTTTAGGTTTTGGGGGAGCCAAATTGAAAACAAAATAATTTGGAGGGCCAAAACTATAAATTTTTTAAAATAGGGGTAAAAATTAATTTTTTTTTTTAGATTTTTTTTTTTTTTTTGGGGGGAAACCTTTGGCTTGGTGGCCCAGGCCCCCCAGGCCAAAGTGTGGCTCCGCCCCTGAAGACAATATTGGTTCAAGAGTAGCCACTTGATGGCGGGTTTCAACAAGTTCATTCTGCATACTCTGAGTCTTTCGCCACCATTTTAAGGGTACCTTCGGACCATGTCAACTCAGTTCGAAGCTCTCTTGCCTCTTGAGTAATGTCTCTAAGTGCAATGCGTGCACTGGGCAAAGATTCTCGTTCTTCCTCAAGCTGGGCTCGAATGGCTACCTGGTCGGTAGCCCATTGGTTTCGATTGACTTCGTCCTGATTACGCAGATCCTTCATTTGGTAGGTCAACCTCGTCTGTTCATTGTTAAAATCAACTTGCATCCTGGCCGACATCTTCCTCTCGGAATTGTGCATGCCATGAAATCTTTTGACGTCCATGACTTAGTCCTGGCCATAGCTCCATCTAGCTCCTCTTGCAATGGTCCAAGCCTCTGGGCCGGTGGGCCCTAGTCTTTTCCGAAGAAAGCTCAGCTTGCATTATGCGATTTCTGCCTGTTCTTCAGATTGCTTGGTCGCCATTTCCCTTATAGCAGCACTCACCTTGAGGGCCTTCTATTACGAGTTTTCATACTGAGCTGGAGTCAGTTAAATGACTTGTACAAGTTTGTTAAGATCAGTTAGATATACAGCTGTAAATGTATTTAGTTACGATTAGTTTGTTAGATCAGTTAGATAGATTGCTTAATCTTTCCTTGTATAAATATTGAACTCAGTCTATTTCATTCATTATGTGAAACATGATACAAACAGAGATTTCTCTCTTCTCTCTCCATATCTCTCGAGTCTCTCATTCTGCAATTCTTACATCCTAAATTCAACAATATGGTATCAGAGCCTGTAATCATGGATTCTGAATCCTCTTCAACAATCTCCATTGATGGTTCTTCGCCCGTACTATATCCACCATGGTATTAGCGCACATCATACTCCTAGTGTGATTCAATCTCTTAAGAATCCTAGTGAGTGTGCTGATAGACTCCCGGTTGATCAAACCTCCTAGTGAGTATTGATAACACAACCGGTTGATAAGGATAAGATTATCTAGAGGAGATTTACTTGTAATTAGATTTCTATCTAAGAGTTTGTGTTAGATTAGAATACTATAAGCTAAGGCTTATCATGTAAACTATACTACCTTGTATGTTCTATATATAATTCAATACACGCTCACTAAATGAGCAAGGTTTGAAAGCCAATATACTCTGAAATTCTACACATGGAGATAGCCCTGGCTCGATCTTAGTTTCTCAACTCCTCAATGGCGATAATTATCATACCTAGAACAGATCGATGATTCTAGTGCTCACGGCTAAGAACAAAGTTGGCTTTATCGATGGATCTCTTGTCAAACCAGTTGCAGCTTCCGAAGCTATTCTTCATTCGTGGACGAGGAGCAACAATATGGTGATTTCTTGGATTTCAAATTCAATTTCCAAGGATATTGCTGAAAGTGTGATTTACATCAACACAGGAGAAGAAATGTGGCTTGATCTTAAGGATCGATTCTCACAGAAGAATAGTCCGCACATCTTTCAACTGTAGAAGGTGATTTCTGCACATTCTCAAGGAAGCATGTCTGTAAGTGCTTATTACACAAAACTCAAAGGTTTAAGAGATGAATTACTCAATTATAGATCAGCTCCAGAGTGTTCTTGTGGTTCATCTTAGGCTATTCAGGAACATAATCATCAAGATTATGTTATTTAGTTTCTTGTTGGTCTCATTGACTCTTTTGCACATGTAAGGGGACAAATTCTGCTTATTGATCCTCTACCAGCTATCAACAAAGTCTTCTCTCTTGTTCTTCAAGAAGAGAGGCAACGTGGCATTTCTATCAATCCTCCTAGCCATGCATGAAACTGTTGCAATGTTAGCAAGAACCAATTCACAGCCACGACAATAGCAGCATTATCGATTTGGAAAACAGAATGTTCAACAGCCTTTTCAATAGAATGGTCAACAATCTTTTCGCAAGGAAAGACCTCTCTGTACACATTGTGGTTTTTTGGGGCATACTATAGACAAGTGTTACAAATTACATGGTTATCCTCGCATGTCAAGTTCAAGGGGATCAATTTGATTATGAAACTCAAAACTCTCAATGTATCCAAACTCTTCAAGCTCCTTCATTATCCTTCACTCAGACACAATGTGAACAGCTTCTGGCATTGTTGAAGCCATCCAATCCTGACAATCATGCATCTGCTCTTCAAGTAGGTAGCAATTCTGTCAATCAAGATCACATTTTCTCAACTATGTCAGGTATTTATAATCTTTTATCAAACCGTTCTGTTTTCTCGCATTCTGTTTTCTCGGTTGTTCATTTTCAATCCTTTCAAGTTGCATCTAGCCATTCTCATGATCATAATCCATGGATCATTGACATTGGGGCAACTGATGTTGTCTCTACTCATCATTGAGGGAGATCCGACGGCCTATCAGCACAACTAATTTGATGAAACGACAATATTGTAGCCGCTTTAGACGAAGATCGTCTATAGGCATCCTGTGATGGCCCCTGTTCGACTTCCACTCCGACCTCCCCTCGGAAGAAGACTCATCAACTAACCCCAATGATGGTCTAGTAGGAACATTGGGTGAGGAAGGCAGGAGAATATCCCCTCGTGCCTAAGCCCCTTCAGGAGGGGCACGATCGTTGGGCAACCTCACGACAATGTCTTCCCCTGAGATGTTTGATGAGTATAGGCGTGAGGGCCACCACATCCCCTTCGGAAGCTTGAATCCCCACCAACTCCTCAGCCAGCAAGTTGTCAGCAGCCACAATGACCTGTAATGGCTGGGTGACGATATCATTAGTTGGGTTCCCACCAAGCCCCCTTGCTAGATGACGTGACTCACATGAACCGTTTCCACATCAGAAGCCATATCATCTTCATGGCTGGCCAGTTCCTCCTCCTTACCTACAGACGAATCCAAAGCACTTTTAGTGCGAGTCGGGCCAAAGTCATTGGTCGCCTTGGTCTCTTTCAGTTAGCTTCCTTCCCCTTAGCCTCCAAAGTCTTTGCTAGAGATTTCATCCTTTTGATAGCGTCGTGAGTGTTTTTGGCGAGCTTACTTTTAGAAGGCCTCTAGTACTTTAAATATTGTCTCAAATTGTGCTCAGTGAGCACTCAACGACAATCTATATTTGGTTGATTGTTGCCCGCCCAAGGAATAACTTCATCAACTCGCCTTTTCTCTTGGGTATTTAAAGCTGGAGCGAATTGAAGCTTTTCAGGGAGACGACCCCATCTCCTGTTAACAAATATTGGCCCCAGTTGGCCAAGGCCGTCCCCATCCTATTGGGCATCAAATTCCCAACCATCTCCGTCTACAAAATCTGTCCTTCCATTGCTTCTTGTTGTTTGGTCGCCTGGACAACAAATCCCTATCTTTCCAACAACGGAACGCCCAAATTCCTCACCCCTTTGCAATGGGGCGGTATCAATATATGAATTCTCTAGCAGACATGTGATTGCCTTCCCTTAGAGCATATTGCCAAATAATGGCGCAACTTATCACAATTTTGCACCCATTAGGCGTCAATTGGGTGGGTGCCAAGTGAAGATACCATAACACTTCCCACGCCTCTGAAGGGAGTGAGAAGCAAGCCCGACTTCACTGTCTTCTCTTGCATACCCATTGCCGTCTGGTCAGCTGAAGCTGATGCCCTATCCTCAACAAAAGAAATCCGAAAGCGCACCAAATTTGGTATTTGGCCCTTTTGGCGAAGATCATCCAAATTATTTTCTGTTAAAACGCTGCACCACTTGACACTATCCATTGGCATCCCATTGTTGTCGACGGCGGCCGCATGTATTATAGCCTCATGAGTCGCTTCCACAACAATTTCCTTGGAATCGCTAGAGCCCCCAGCAACATTCCCCTAAGATGAAAGGGAAAGGAGCCCTATGGATTGAAATGAAGGGACAACTACAAATGTATGCGAATGGTGAAAAGGAACCATAAAAAGCTAATAGGAGATCATCCCTATTGGACATGAATCTGATTGTTGGCCACATAAACAGATCGACAAGCACATACAATATTAATGAGCCGCTATGGCTCCCAAGCAAGAAGCTTTAAAATTTGAGAACGAAATGATGAGGCGTCCAACAAAATTCCCAATGCCTAACTATGTAACTTAGTCCGATGTGTGAATGGAGGGCCACTGGAGTACCCAAGAATAACTCCCAAGAAATGGGCCTCCCCAACCCAAAGTTAGCCCCAACAGACCCATTCTGAATGAGTCCTATGGATCGAGTAAACCCAGCCAAGTTCAAATGGACAGACGCACAAGCACTAGAAAGGCGTTGTGTGTAGGTTATCTTGACCTATGCCACCTGGACCCCTAATGCTCTTTTATTCTTGGGGGCTAAGGGACGTTCGCATAACAATGTGGGGGCCACGGAATCAAATTAGTTATTTTTTGGGAGCTCCCCCCCTTCCTAGCCAACCAAGCAGGGGAAAACAATCCATAAAGAGAAGGGAAGGAGATCACCCACGAGGTACGCACTATTTTCGCCAAACACTCTTTCTTTGCAAATTCCTTAAGCTCTTTACCTTCTCCAACCAATACTAACTTAAGACCTCAACAGGATGCTTCATGCTTCACCTTCCTCTTTTGTAAGTTATCTCGATTTAGGATTTGGTGTGCGACCAATTGATTCTTCAATTTGGTTTGTGGAAAATGAGGACTGTGAAAATAATATCTTGAAAAATATTTGTGAGTGTGTGTACGTGTGTGTTGTGTGTTTTGAAGAGATTAATGGAATGGCCAATGTAAATTTGAATGATTGTTTGTTTTATTGGTAATGATACAGTTACTCAGAATGAAGTGGAGGCGTTGTTCGAGTTGTATAAGAAGTTGAGTAGTTCAATTATTGATGATGGGTTGATTCACAAGGTAAATAAATTGTATGTTGAGGGAATTTGAATGCTTTGATTGCTATCCTTTGCAGGATTTTGCATTTTTTTTCTTCTTCAAAATATTCAGCCTGTGATTGAAATAAATCAGCCACCAGTGGTGTTTGTAAATGTTGATTACATAATAATGTTAATCGACAACGTATGAGGAATGTTAGTGGAGTGAACCTCTGGTGGGTAAAGTATCACTTTAGAAAACACAGATTGGCTAATGGAACTCATCCCCTACCAAAGGTGTTATTTACCCTTTTAATTTTAACTTTTGTGTGTCCATGTGTGTTTTTAAATGAAAACTTTATGTTTTTGCCTGACTTATGATTTATTAGCTGACAATTTCATTGGTTGTCAGCATTATTAGTAAGACCGTAAAATATGAAAAGTGAAATTAATACATTGGTTGATTTGCACCAATATGGGTTCTCTTATATGCTTGGATTTTTATTGGGCCATTAGCAGTTAGGGCATAGCTGAGCTGAGTGCAGGAATGGTTAAATTGATTTTGAGCTAGTGTGGCAAATGTTGCAGTAGTGTATATTTGAAAACCTGTCCTCACAAAGTAGGTTTGGCTGATGATGTTAATTATTTTCTTTTATTGAATGACAAATGAAAAGAAGAAAAAGACAGAATGGGAATACTTTATACTCAATCGGCAGCTTAATTCTTATATACTACCTTGTCTTACAATTTGAGCATGCAGTGGTCTTGACGATCATTTATGTACAAAGTCACAGTTATAACACATTCATGAAGTTTTATTTTAATCTGTGCTTGTATATTTATGATTAATGTTTGTTATCTTGTAGGAAGAGCTTCAATTTGCACTGTTCAAAACTCCATCTGGCGAGAGTCTTTTTGTAGACCGGGTAAATGGCTGGAACAGTCTTTTCTTCTTATGACATCAGTATTTTGGGCATTGCTTCAAACTAATTGATTGGTGATGTTAAACTATGGTGACATGGATATTTCGCAATTGAACCATTGTGATATTTTGTAGTGAATCAAAACCCACATTAAGATAAAAAAATAACTTCCATGATGAAATCGAGTTTCCTGTAGTACAGGTAAAGAAAAAGAGTTTGTCTAATGCCTAGCTGTGAGCTCCAGCCTCCAGATGAATGATTTACAGTCCAATATTAGATTTAAATGTTTGGGGGCTAAATAATGGAAATATGCTTGTGTTTCTGCAGATTTGTGAGGATTTTTTTTCTTTAAATCTGTAGAACTCCAAGCATCCCTGACTCAACAAATTAACGGTTGCTATGTGTCTTATAGCGGAAGTTTTGTTAAGAAAGAAAAAACCATTATGCAAACTCTTTAATCAATGGATTGCAAATAGAAAACTCACTTCATTCCTCATCTGTTCCTTGTGCAGTTTCTAGTCGTTAATTTTAAATGTTTGGCGGACTCATACTCTCTGATCAATGAATTGGAAACTGTAACCTCAGTTCATTTGATACTTGTGGCTATTCTTTGTACAGTTACTAGTTAAATTTTAAACGCATGGTGGACTCCTATAGCTTGATCCATTTATTTGCTTGCTAGTTACTGAGGTTATATTGGATGTATGCCAACATCTTTAATAAAACTAGAGAAAAATTCTTTGATTTCTCATGATCTGAATCTATATTCTTACTTGACAAGCAGTTGCTTCATTGTTTAAATTATTGTGTTTATTGAATTATTGCCTATGCTTTTCAAGGTTTTTGATCTTTTTGATGAAAAGCAAAATGGCGTTATTGAATTTGAGGAATTTGTCCATGCACTCAATGTCTTCCATCCCTATGCTCCCATGGATGAAAAAATTGATTGTAAGTGTTCAAGAGACTTCTGTTTTTTTGCAATCAATGAGGTTCATGGATCCATCCACTCTGTGTTTCTTGTTGAGTTCTTGCAGTTGCATTTAGGCTGTATGATCTAAGGCAAACTGGGTTTATCGAGCGAGAAGAAGTGAGTATCAGTGAAAGCTGTTTTATGTTCCTGGAACGTTCTGATGGTTGAAAACTTGGGTGCATGTGCAAACTTTTTTAGCTAAGCAGCCTTTGGTTTATTTCAGGTTAGGCAAATGGTAATTGCCATTTTGATGGAATCTGACATGACACTTTCAGATGATCTTCTTGAGGCAATCATTGACAAGGTAAGCATCTATACAAATTTGAATTTCTTTATTTTTAGAGCATATCGGTACTCATAAGATCTTCACTCTTGTAGACATTTGCAGATGCTGATTGCGACAAGGATGGTAGAATCAGTAAAGAAGAGTGGAAGGATTTTGTGATTCGACACCCAAACCTCTTGAAGAACATGACTCTTCCTTATTTGAAGTATGTTACTGGCCCTATATCTTTATATGCTATTCTGTTCCCAATTAAATCCATCTTCAAATTGCCCCCCTTTGAATCTACAAGCCCAGCCTGTTAATACTTGTAACATTTTCCAGGGACGTGACAACAGTATTTCCAAGTTTTGTTTTTAACACAAAATTGGAAGACTGAGAATGAAGTGTCTTCTACCAAAGGGAGTACTTAAAAAAACGGTATTCTTTGCTTCAGTTACATATTTAGTGGTTTTTCATAGTAATAAAAGATGACTCATTATTACTTTTCTCAAAAGCCCTTATGACTTTTGGTAATGTAAATTGTGATCCTCGATGATTCATCTTTGCTAAAACAGGCGAAGGCACTCACTGCAAGAAAGGCCAGGATGGCGGTACCAGGAGATCCATGATTACACCTCACCAGCTAGGGATGTAGCCCCCGATTTTTATGATCTATTTTGAAGCCTGTATTTTCAAGTGAGCAGAGAACTACACTATCATTGCCTCAAAAGTTCTCCTTTGATCACCATGTATATACTATTTTTCCTGGTGATCAAATTGTTGCTCATTCTGTATATAGTTTTCTGAATTCAAAAAGAATAATTGTCACATGCAATGTAAATTATAGCTTGAAGAAAAGATGTGTTCCTGATTTCAGGCACCATAGGTTTTTGGATGAATGTATGCCAAAAGATAATGATAATGACAATAGGGTCATGTATTAGTTGTTTGCAAGTTATTTCTAAATATTTATTGTAAATAAAATCGTCATATTATTTTCAGAAACTTCTGGCCTGAATATGCATTGCTTCCCAAATCTTCACAATACTTTAGTTGGATTTTCATTATATCTCTTCAACTTGGCTTCTAAAGTGTGGACGTTTTGATGGTCGAATGGAAGCAAGCGCCCCGCCGCTGGTAGTGTGGACCGGGATCCTCTCCAATTGAGAGAAACTGGAAAGGAGTCGTGAAATTATAAAAATGTCCCTATATATAAAGGACCCGTTCCTCTTTCAACTAAAGAAGATCTTGATGACGGTGGTGTGGGAGAGAGAAAGCACATGAAAAAGAGGGAAAAAACTAGAAAAGAAGGCTAATGTTGCCGTCAAGTCAACGCCATTGATGTGGCAATATTATAGTTGTTAGATTTTTTTGACATTTGGCATCCTTCAATTTAAAAATGGGAGGAAATAAAAGGCTCCCTAATTTGAGGGGAGCCGCTCTCCCCATGCAACCCCACTCTTGTAACCTCTCACTCCATTTTTTTTTTCCCCCCTTCCTTGATTCTTATGTTATTTTGTTTTGTTCCTTCGTATTTTATGAGTAATGCTACACATCATTCTCTTGTCCACCTTTTATCCTCCCAAAATTGATGTGGTTCTTAAAATCACCATTGGATCAAAATTCAATAATAATCTATCATAAATTCAATGGTGATTTTAAGAGCCACATCAAATTTGGGAGGACAAGAGGATGATGTGTAGCATTACTCCTTGGTTAATGGGTCGGGTTCGTGTCGTGTCAAAACATATGTATATTACTAAATGTGTCAATTTGAATCCGATCTATTTAATTAAACAGATCAAACTTCTTAATCTTGACATGACCCGTTTAAATAAATGGGTAACAAGAGCCGCATAACCCATTTAATAACAGATCATATTGGGTTGACTCAAACACGACTCATTTTAACGTGTTTAATATAAATGAGTTAAATTAACCCAAATACTTAGTATAACCTGATTAACACAATTTCATATCTTATAAGTATAAATTATATCAATTGTACACATTTTTCCAAACTAGATTCATGACAATCAATATCAAATTAATTATAATTAGTAAACATAACCCAACTTTTCGATGTAATATCCAATCAGAATAATATTACAATCCAATAAAGTTTATCTACTTAAACAAACGCATAGTAATAAAAGAAAATAAGATTACATGTGTAATTGGGTTTATACTTTAGGGTTTTAATTTTTAAATGGTGAATATATATATATATATATATATTTTTTTTTTTTAAATAATTCATACGGGTTATGCGGGTTACCTGTAAGTTAAGCAAGTCTACCCGAAATGATCCGTTTATTAATCAAAAACCTGGTTTGACCCTAATTATATTTATTAAACATTAATTCGCTAATTTTGTATTGAGTTCATATTGATTCTTAAATCATACTCTATAGGTTTTTTCAGCAAGCAAGCCTCCGTCTCTCACGAGTAACATGACACCTCACCTCCAAGCCTCCCATTTTTGTTCCCTAGTTCGGGTAATGAACTTCTGAGTTCTGACCATGATGTATCTTTGCTAACCATCTATTTTTTTTTTTTTAGTATCCTTCCTTCACATTTTAACACATATTAATAAGTTGTAAAAAAATTATAAGTTCAGCATTTTTCCTTACACTTTACCACTATTTGTTATGACTTATGAGTAGTTTAGTTTAGTTTTTTTTTTTTTTTCAATGAAATTCATTTGATCAGAAAAAATACCTTACTTTATCTACGAGGCTTGTTACTTACACATCAAGAATACAAAAGCCATTTCCATTAGGTGGGTCTCAGTGTGTGGAGCCCACCCCATGTGAGAGGCTGTTGTGCTTCTGATGCGTAAATATTTTCCTTTATCTACTCAGATCAAGTGTCACGTATGCAATATTCGGGTGTATCGAACCCCACGCTTACAAAGAGAACCATCTCTCTTTTCAGCTGCTTCAGAACAAAGAAGAAGAAGAAGAAGAAAGAAGAGGGAAATGGCGGACAAGCCAAGCCGAGCACTGGTGTTGTACGGGGATGGGTTGGCTCGTTTCATCGACCCATCGCACAATAATCTCCACTCTCTCGCGTCCAAAGCTTCCTGTGGCTTCTTGACCCTCCCCAATGCCCCTCCCTCTGGTTCTACTCTCTCTTTCCTTTTTCCCTCTACTGTGGTTTAAATTGATATATCAATCACAGTCTTCAATTTACAACTTAATTTCGTTTTATTAGTCATGCATAAAAAATAATAATAATAATAATAAATGAAAAATAGATTGGGATTTTATTATCAAATTCCTCGAAACAAAAAAAAAAAAAAAAATACTAATTGGATGCGTGAAAAATAAAAAGTCAAAAATAAATAAAAAAATAAAGTTAAATTGATGTTTCCTCTGTATTTTGTCTGCCTTTAAAGCCTTCAGTTTTGATGAACTCCATGCAATTGAGGCGGGTAGATTAAACACTGACACTCCATGCAGTTGGGGTATAGATTCGAATATTCTAGTGTAATTGGTTTTTTGTTTTGCTGGTTGTTGTTCTTGTGTAGGTCTGTGTTGGCCTGGTAGATATACGGAGAGGATTGGTGGGGGTTGATACTTGTATCGTGTCGGTGTTTCTTTAGTTTTCACTAAAGAGAGTTTTGTAGTTGTTTTGTTTGTTTGACATAAATTCACACATTCATACAAAAAAAAAAAAAAATTCGGCAAATTTTGGTCCATATGCACACCCCAATCATAGGAAGCTTATATTTTTTTTTTGGTAAATAAAAGCTTTATTGCACAAACACAACAATACAACTCTCCAGAAGCCTGGAAACACGGTTCAAATCAAGAACTAAACACAAATCACAAAAGCTACCTCAAACGGAGGAAACAACAAACAAAACAAATAGCCAACACACACAGCTCTAAACACCAAGGAGATTAAACAAAGCAAATTCCAAAGACAAGACTACTTTGAAACAAACTTTGAAATCAATCTAACTTTCACTTCCCATTTGATCTTGGAAAGAAGAGCATCCTCAGACCGAGGGGTATCACTATGCAGCAACAAGTTTCTCTGAATCCAGAGATTGTAAACACTAGCTGCAAGGCAAAGCTTCAGAGCTGCCACATGCAAGCTCTTCCCTCTCATATGTCGTTTACTCCACCGAGAAACATCCTCCCAAACCACTGGAGGATCTGCTACACCACACTCAGCCATTAAAGCAGTCCAAATTCTCTTACTCAGAGAACACTCAAAGAAGAGATGGTTTCTATTCTCTTGTTTAGAGTGACAGAAGAGACACAAAGAATCCCCTTTATAACCCCATCGGCACATATGCTCCCTAGTGATAAGAGCATCATGAAAAGCCAGCCAAAGGAAGAACGCATGACGAGGAATAGCAGCTGGGAACCAAATAGTCTTAAACCAATCCACAACCGGCTTCCTCTCTCTAAGCCTTTCCCAAGTTTCAGCACTTGAGAACTCACCACTCTTAGAGGCCCAGACCGGGTGATCAACTTCACCAATCTCAACATCTGGCAGCAAACGCTGAATAACAACTAAGTCATCAGACCTAGCCTGAGGCCAGTACCATTTCCCACAACGAATGATAGAGGAAAGCTTCGGACCAATGGAAGGGCTTGCATCATAGACAACCCTGCTACCATATGTGTCCAATAAACCACCTGTAGGATGCCAAACATCATGCCAAAGAAAAATGTTATTGCCATTACCAACTCTAAAGCTGATAAATTGCTTAGCAATGCTTCTGAGCTTATTTTGTGAGGTGAGTTTGCCATCTTCCCCGAGAGGCTATTAATTTATCCAACCTATTAGATGCAGAAGTTCAATTGGTGCCCAAGATCTAGCATAGAGCTCTTGAGGGGGATAAGTATTACTAAATATGCATTATTGTCATAGGTTTAAAAACCCCATATATGCGCCTTGCAGATGGTCCAATTTGAATCACCTTATGCTGGTTCTGTTTCATGGTTATTCAGCATTCTTTTCCTCCTCAATTTGCTCTTGAAGTTGTTAAATCTATGTTCATTGAGATTGACTTGAATTTAGATTGCAGAAAGTGAGGATGAGAGAGTAGTTAGGGAGTTTGCAGTATTGCTGGATGCTTGTGAAGCTCATCTCAACAAGGTGAGATCCCCATACTTTTAGCATCAGAGAGTGGTTTTATGATGAAGTGTAATAAAAAAAATATGATGTCTTGGTTTTTCAGAGTGGCAATACAGCTAAAATGCCAACCATTGATGAGAGGTATTATTTTTCTCTTCTGTTCTCTGTAGTTGCTGTCTTATATGCTGAAATGTAATTAGACAATATCAACCAACATGCTTTCGAACTTCAGGTTCATGGGTATGAAAGCTGCTATAATCACAAACAGCCCAAGTTTGAAATCTTTTGGTGCCAAAATTGGCTGTAATGTGTTGAAATTTGATGATTTAATGAAAAATGTATGTTGCCTTGCGGAACTACCGGCCAATGTTGTGGCCTCTAAGTTGCTAAATTTGCTTGGATTTAAAGAAGGGAACACACTGGAGATAAGTGAGTATGATTTAGTTTTTGTGCACATTGGGGATGGCGAAAAGGTAAATGCTGAGAGAAATAAAGCTGTTGCCGATGACACGGTGTATGTCAATACCTTGGTTGGTGGTGTAATGCAGATAGCCCAACCTGGATCCGAAATCAGTTCTCGTCTGCATTTGTCCCTTGTGATGAGTTATGGCAATGTCCCAGAGGACGATGATCCAAACTTGTCAGTTTTGATTGCTAAAGATGAGAAGAACTCCGATCTTTCGGTGCTCTTCCCTCGTCAAAGTTACACACTGAGAGGAGAGAAACCACGGAAAGATGTTAGGTGAGTAAAAAATTGGTGGTTTCAAGCACTTTTTAAACATTTGTTACAGCTCCAGCTAATTTATGTTGAACAGGCACCATTGCCCAATGTTGATTGCTCAATGGCAGTATGGTGTGACCCGCAAGGATGTGGTAGAGGCATTTTCCTTTAAAGATTTTAAGGAGGTACAAGTTTTTTTTTGATAAGTAAGGAGGTACAAGTTAAAGTTATCAGACACGTAATTTCTTCACATCTAGAAGTAAATGTTTTATAGTATATTGTAATTGTAATTTCTTCACTTGTATGAGTTGCTAAATATTTGATGTTAGTATTACTTGAAGTTAATCAGCAGTAAGACCTAAATCAAATAGATTTTTGGGCATATTATATGGTATTTTAATTCCAAACATGTGCGCTCTTGCATGTTCTTTACATAGTGGAGATGTGCTATGGAATAAAATGTACTTCTAATAAATGGCCTTGTACATTATCAGCCTAGTGAATTTTGTCACCATCATGACATGGAACCAGCTGGAATTGTTGAGAAATTTATTGTATTGACTAATGACTAATAATCTGTGCCCACAAGTGCACTAGCTTTTGATTTTATGCCTTAAAATTCATTTAGTTTGGAAGATCATTTCATATCCTTTTCCTAGGATGCACTCCTGCAGGTTCTGCATAATTGCTTGTGTATATTAATATGAATATGTATGTATAGTTGCTTAATTTGTCTAGGCTTTTATCGGTTAACAAATCTTTTGTATAGTTGCTTAATGCTTGACCATGTGTATAGTAAATAATTTTCTCCTCTTTTTCTTTGTGCAGCATGGTGGAGTTCTTGCGATACCAGCAGATAGGTTTCTGCATGAGGTTGCCTTTAAGCTTTGGAAGGCCCCCAAGTATGGTGCATGAGATATATTTATCAACTGTGTAATGTGGGACAATGCTTATATTTTAAACATAAGCACCTAAGATAAATCCGAATGATAGAGCTGTCCTGTCTTGATCCTCAAATACTGTCAAATATTTTTTTGGTTTTTTGTTAAATCAGGCACTGCTTATAATACAACCGTTTTGCTTGTGACCTTGATAGACTTGATATTGGGACATGCTATTCGATTGAGGCCCCATGCAATTTCTTAGAATTTCAGAACCTGTAATTCTGTAATTCTCAAATGAACTGTCTGAATCCTGCCACACAAACTTTGGGAGAAAGTCAAAAATAAAATAACACGCCAAGTAAAGGGGCGGCAGGACTTTCCCTTGAGGTGATCAGTCGCTCCTCAAGTTGGTGGTCGCTCCCCCCTCCCCCCCAAAAAAAAAAGTTTAATGGTGTGTTTGGGTATTTGATTTTTGAAATCTGAATTCAATTATTATTTGGTGTGTGAATTTCGAAGCAAATAAAAGATATTTTGGTGATTGATAGAATTTAAATTGTATTTGAAATCATGTTTGAGGGAGAGTTGTATGAGATTATATTTTTACGAAAAACCATGGTAGGAAATAATTGGAGCTATGAAAAGTTGTGTAAAATTATTGGAGTTATGAAAATTAGTGTGAAATAATAATTGAAATAATTATTGTTTAATAATTACAAATATGACTAATTTATTAATATTTAATATAAATTAATTTGTTTCTTAAAATCTAAGATAAATATGGATTTTCTTTTTTGGTCATAATTTTTTTTTTTAATTTTTTTTTTAATTTTATATTATATTATATTATATTGTTTTTGGGTTTTATGTGGGTAGCGGTGGGAAAGGAAAAAAATAAATAAATTAAAAAAGGGGGTGGTTTTTACCTAGGCGACGAACCTGCTGAAATAAGGAGAAAAAAAATTTGAATGGAAATTATCCTGTGCACGGAAGCTCACCATAAGATCGGTTTTTTGAATAATTTTGTCCATTAACAACGGTTGGATGAGAGAAAAGTTTCATCCAATGATTGTCATTGCCACTTTTACATATACATTATGTACATGCAACCATGATCCACCATTTTCCAAAATTTGTTAGGTATAGGCACTTGTAACCTATTTTTCAAATCAACAATGTAGATGAAACTTTGGTTATCGCATGAACTAATTAAATTCAAATGGACGGTGTAGATTGGAAAAGTGGTGTGGAAGTTGTACACCACTTTTCTTTTATTAATGGTTTACGCGTAAAATAGCTCATGCGTGAACCAATGAAAATGAAAATAATGCCAAAGTTAATGCGTGAAATGCTTTTATTGCTTTACTCCACGCAAAAGCTAATGCATCTGTTGCCTTGGTCCACGCAAAAGGTGATAAGACATGCTTGGTACAGTACGAATATACAATTGTCTGACGCTTTTCTTTGGTCGACGAAAAATCGTCTGTTGGTTTTGCAAATCTTTAAAATTCGAATTGAAGTTTGAAATTTGTAGTAAAAAGGGGTTTCATTCGGGACAAATTAGGATTTTATTCAAATATCAAGGCCACCTAAAAAATTCTGAAGCCGTAGCAAATAGAATTTCGATTATTTTTGCATCCAAACGCACCATTAGGAATTTGGGGGTACTCATGGGTGGTGCAGCTGGTGCCACCACTTTCGATGGTTCAAGGAGCTACCTCATGGGTCGTGCCACCACTTTCAATAGTTCAAGGAGTAGCTAACCAACCCCGCACTCCAAAGGTACATACCCCTTGGAGTAGCTAACCAATTCCTTGAGGTGCCTTTATTTATTTATTTTGTGTAATTGTAAAGACTTCTTTCCAAATTATCACGAGGATAGCCATATTTTTGTAAGGCAGCTACTTAACATTTTTTCAGATGTCAATTAGTTTGTCCATGCTTCTATCTCCTTGCCTAAATCTTCTCACAGGTGCAAGCATCCTGCCCCATAAAGAATTTAAGTCACTCCAGTACGAGTGTCCAAATACAATAATCAAATCTACCACGTTCAAAATTTTGGCGGCCAAGCTTAGACGATAATGATGCTTAATATTCAATTTTCCTTTCTTAAATTGATAATCTACACTTGAAACAATTTCTTGATGCTGGCAAGACTTGTTTGATAACAAATACTCCCAGAAAACTTACAGCAACTCCTCAACTGTTTCACAAACACAACATAAGAAGGGACACCCATACTACATATATAGTTTCCTTTGAACTACCCTTCAACCTCAATGACAAATGAACTAGCATTCTAACAAGCTTTTGATACAATAAGTACCCATAAGAAACCACCCAATAAGGAGGACAGAGAAGGATAGGAGCCCGATCAAGAACGGCCACCCGGCCATGAAAACACAGAGGCATAGCACCAATATAAAAGGGAGGAATGATCTTAAGATTGACATGCTATCAACCCAATGCCCCTTGTGTAGTATAAGAGCTGCCACATTTATCATATTCCAACTCATTGACCCGCCATAACAGAGCCGATTCAGACAGTTGGCAATAAATGAGTGGCAGTTGCATGTAAAGAGGTTGTAGGATTTATGCTCAAAGTTGTGCATACTTGACCGTAGGGCATCATCCCATGTGATTGATGTTCCATACTCTGCATGCCTGTAGCCATTCTTGCAGGTGTGCCCAGATAGGTTTGGGGGAAAGCAGCACTACAATAACATTCAAATTCCACAACAAAATTGTCAATGGGTCGATAGATAGGCTAAAGTCTACACAGTCAACATTAACTCTTTACATAAGATAAATGAGAGACATCATAATTCTAATCACTTCATTTAGTCATACCAACAAAGTGGCATCACAATTTCAGAGATGGGAAGGACAAGGAAATGGAAATTATTTTCCGTCTCCGATTTGCCACAAAAGTGCACTCAAACATTAACCATCTGGTGGATGAGGATTAAAGCGTGTGTGGGTGCAGGCACCAAACTAGTACACAATGGAGCAGAATATGGACTGTACCTGTTCTCTATCAAGCTGAAGATTTGCCACAAAAGTGCACTCAAACATTAACCATCTGGTTGATGATGATTAAACTGTGTGTGAGTGCAGGCACCAAAATAGTACACAATGGGGCAGAATATCGACTGTACCTGTTCTCTATCAAGCTGAAGATATCTTGCTACAGCACCAAATGCAAAATCATCAACATTTACGAAATTGGATCCTGAAAAATCTAAAATAGCTCCATCCTCCCGGCATATGCCAACATGCCCAATGAAAGGCGCCAACCACGAGACTACTGGGAGTGGAGTCCAAACTAAACAGCATGGGAACTTTGCCTTCTTTGGATCAATTTCCTCCAGTGGCCACAGCTCATGCCGAATCCTCTGTGTAGAACTCGAATGCTCAACATCATAAGCTATTGTTAACTCCATATTCGGAATTCTTCCGAGTGACATATGGTTTTTGTCCAATTTCCAATCGAGAACCATCAATCCGTCAAATGACGTCCACAAGCATATTATTGTCCAAACTAAATAAGTAGACCTAGTGAATCAGTTATTCTTTCGGGAATAAATAACAACAATTGGAAGGTATTTGGCAAAAAGGATTTAAACAGGATATTGTGGAAACTAAAACTGCCAAATCTCAGGGAACAACAACACATATACAACTATTGACTATCAGAGTAAAAATAAAAAATAAAAAATGGAAAAGCATCTCCTCATTGGACTCATTAAGCAATTGTCACAGCATAAATTCTCCAAATACAACTATTACACATCACATGAGCTCCAAAAAGATGTATACATGTTATCAAAATCTATTAGACAATTTCAACACATTGCTGCACCCAGAATACTATTCTAACTATAATAAGCGGGCAAAAGCTAAAAATAAACTGCCTTTTACTCCAACACTCATTATCTGTTCTGATGACACTGCCATACCTCTCTTTATTGATAATTACACTCGTTTCAAAGAAAACAATGGGGTAAAACACCAACCAAGGTGAGTAATCCAAGTAAGCCATTGTGTACAAAATTTTATGACATCTCACCAAAAAATAAATAAGATTGAACAACAAATAACACACCATTTACCATGCCAACGAGCATGCAGTACTTGGTTAAATGCCAACATTTCCTGTATTGGTGATGGAATTGGTTTTGCATGCCAAAACCCACTCTTCCTACCTCGCCCACCTTAAAATAAATAAATCTCAAGCCAAATCATACTTTTAGTTGAGAAAAAATTGTGGATAAACTTCACTTCAATTTGGGCACAAGATGTCATTCTTTCAAAATCCCATGTCTATGTAAACCTACCCTAATCCCAACACTATGACTCTATCATTAGAATCCATTTCTTGCATCAAACTATATTTAAGGCGATGCTTTTGTAAATGTAGCACCCTTCATCTCACTTAAGGCCTCAATTCAAATTCTTTATGGTTCTCGTTTGTCATTGAACAGACTCAAATTTCACTAATCTTACACAACCTCCACTCTTCTTGGCCTCAACTTCCACCAAATATATTGAGAAACCATTACGCCATTATACTTTCCTTGCAATTGACCATCAACACCAATGATAGCACAGGAAGCCCAAGAGAGGGAGAAGGAGTAAATTGATTTATTGTACTTCTCTGTATCCTCTCCCTCATTAATATAAAAAGTTAGGATCATGGGATTTGATCATGAGCAACGATGCTGAAAATCTATACTCGATAATATTGCAAAATTCTCATATCTAGGTTTCCTTGGGTTAAGGTTTTCCATTTACAAAACATTGAAACAGTTGCTCGCATCCTAGAATGTGAGCATTATTTTTTGATCTAGAAGTTCTCAACAAAATAAGAAAAATTGCTCCATTTAGCTGAATAGCTTTTACAGCGTAGTTTGAGGAAATTATGATATGTCTACATTTCAATTCAATAAGATCTTTTTTTCCTTTTCAAAATTGGTTTTTTTTTTTTGGGAAGTAAAATGGTCATCAAAACTGCCATATATTTATTTATTAAAAAAAAAAAAAAAAAGTAAACTAAGAAAGAAACCAAAACTAAGATAAAACTTGAACGTTTCACAGCTAAAGGAAGACTTCTTTATGCTACTATGCAGAAAATAATTAGAGGCTTTCAGTAATGAAAAAACATTAAGCAACAATTCAAAGAACTATCTAAAAGGCTTTAAGAGAGAACGAAACAAAAAAAAGGGGGGGTGGGGGGGACCGATTTGTCCACGGAAAATGCTAGCAAAACAAACCATGTGTAAAGACAAAATGGGAAGCTTCAATTCCATTTTACCATGACTTTCCCACGATTTTCTCGGCAACCAAACGAAACCCAGATGGTTCTTCCGAATATCCAGGAACAAATTGAAGAAGAACATGGTCCGAACCCACATATTAACGCATTTGAATCATTAAAGACTAAAAGGGTAACCATAAATACTGCAATACTGACCTGTAGACGGCAGTGATGCAGAAGCTGAGTCTGAAAATGCCTCCGGTGAAGGAAGCAGGGGAAGACAGAGACGAAGATCTCGAGGTCGGTAAAGAAGAAGAAGAAGCTGTGTCGTTGTTGTAGCAGTAATTGTCCTTGTTGTTGTTCATTGTGGAAGAGCAAGAACGATTTATTGTGACAAGAAATCAAGGAAATCTTTCTTTTAATATTAATTATAAATTTGTGAGATTTTGAGGAGGAGAAAAGAGGGGGAGGTGCATGAACACTTCCCCATTTTCGCTTCTCTGGTGGGACCCTATCTCCACACTATTTTTTTTTTTCTTTTTCTTTTGTTGATGTAAAGTGTAAACTCACATTATACACCTCGTCGGCTGTGAGCCTGTGAACTGCGTGAAGTCGCTGAAGAGCCAGTTAAATGCATGTATGTTAGTACACCGCTTCTCTCTTGTGGAACCTCTCCTCTTTCTCTCTCTAGACTTTTTTTTTTATTATTATTAATTTTGTGAACCTATTCACTATCTCTAATGAGTGCTCCAAAAGAGGAGTTAGGAATGGGCAAATCCTACCAAACCTGCAAAAATTGACCTCCAGGTCCTACATGTGAAGATCGAATTTCATGTGTAAAATTGCGGATCTGGATTTCAAATTAGACTATCCGTGCGGGGTGGGACGGGTCGCTTGTATAACTTTTTTGAAATCCTGGATACCTGACCTACCTCGCCCCCATCTAAAACAAAAATACCTAAAAAATTCCTAAACTACCCCCTCCTAAAAAAAACCCTAAACTCCTGAATCCCTCATTCCCTCCCTCCTGGGTTTTGCGCCACTCAACCTCACGAGTCACGCCCTCCTAAAGAATTGCGCCAGATCTTCGTTGATGCGTGTTGACGAAGAGCGGCTGAGATCGAAGAACCATAGTCTCCAAAACGAAGGCAATGGGGCAATGTTCTTCTAGAACTCTAACCTTAGTGGCCGGCATCACCTGAAGTTGCCAAGAATTGTCTACTCTTCTATTGAACAACAGTTTGCGGTGAACGGTCTCCATGGCTTCGATTCCCTTGTCATTTTTGGGTTGAGGAGAATGAGAACTTACAGAGAAAGCAGTAGCTCAATTTGTTATCTTAAAAGCTATAGGAGGCCAGGTTGAAAAAGATGAAGTTTCTTTAACTGCTCTAACCATTCTTATAAACAGGATAATTTGTTTGTAAGTTTCTTCACTATTCATGCTCAAAATACTTGACCCGACCCGCGACCCGGCCAATACTATTCACTGTAGCGGGCCACGGGTAGGGTTTTTAAAACCTGCATGTCCAGGTCCAGGTGCCAAAATGGCCAATACCCGACCTGCCTCGACCCGTGCCCACCCTTAGGAAGAGGGATGGATTTTCCCATCTCCACCCACTCTACCGTGCCTCTCGCTATCACGCAATCTCCATCGGAGTTGTCACACCCTTCGTTCTATCCCAAATCTATCTAGACTTGTCCCGATCTACTCAGATTTGGCTCAAATCTTCCTAGATTGGACCTGGATTTAGCTACATCTATCCCACAAGGCTCCATCGTGCCACATTATTGTCTTCATCGATCTCACTGCTGCTCCACTCATCCTTTTGCCACTACAAGTGGGCCTCACGTGTCACTTCACTATCACTCCTTACTTCCGATGCTCGATTTTAGTTTATGTTATGATATTTGTTTTTATTTTCAGCTGTATTTTGTGAGTTATAGTCTCATTGTCCTTATGTGGTTTTATCTTGTTGTAGAGACTTTTGTAACCAGAGTTTGTTTATTCTCTTTGACTTTTTAGCCCATTTTCTAGTTATTGTTCTTAATTTCGACATTGTATTTTCGTTTGTGTATGTTGTGGGGAGTCCACTCCCTCTTGATTTTTTGTTTCTATGTAACCATGTAAAAATTGGATTGGAAAAAAAAAATTAAAGGAATCATAAAGCCCATTAAGCAGAAATGAGACTTTTCAGTTGAAAATATTATTTCAATTGATATGTATAGTTTAATGTTTAATATGGTATGATTTTAAGAAAAAAGGCATGAGTTCGAATCTTTATAATAGCAAAATTTAAATTTTAGTATGATTTTTTATTAATACCCGCCACCTTGTATATAGTCTTTTTTCTTTTTCTTTTTTTACATGTCTACACAAAATGGAGGATTCGAACTAGTAACATCTACTTCATAAGGCATGGTCTCTAGCCGATTGAGCTACCCCTTGAGGACGCCCCGTATATAGTCTTATATGTGCATATTGTGTTTTGATTTGTTCCCAAAATTATCTCCAAGACAAGTCTAAGTTGGAATCAAATTTTAATTTCATAATCATGAACCTAGTTAAATTAGGGTTGTAAACCGCATTATATAGGCGGATAATACATTTATTCCTCATTCACACTCGCACTTTGCGGAAGACAAATTTTAGTGACCGCATCCATATCTCTACTTTGCAAAATCCGCCTATAATGCACACATGAGGATGATATTTTTGTACTAACCGTCTGTGACCTCCACTTTGCATTTTGGATTTTTTTTTTTTTTTAAATATGAACTAAATTTATATGGACTTAAAAAAAAAAAAAAGATATTTCTAATTTAACCGTGTGTGTGCAACGTGTAACAAAATATCAAAATGCGAAATATAAATAAGACATATTTTGTTAACGAAGTGGAAACTCAATTAAGAGAAAAACTACTACATGGCAGCCAAACCCATGATTTTCACTATTCAGAAGGCAAAACTAGTTACAAAGCAGTAGCACTCACATACCCCTGATGCAGTGGTCGTACCTTGAACTCTGACGCATAATCCAACGCGAATGCCTCCCAACCAAGTCACCTACTTGAAGGGGTCTTCAATGAAATCATTTACCTTAGGGCTCCTCCCTAAGATAGACTTCAACATGAGCATAGCAACAGTACTTCGGCAACGGCTTGAGAGTAAACTGATCAGCACAATAACTCCTAAATTATACTCTCTAAGTTCTAAGGAATTCAATACCAAATTCTTACAAATTACATGCCTAAAGGCCTCTATTTATAGGCTATAGAAGACCTAAATCGATTTCGAAACGATTTTCTCTAGGTGGCGTCCGGATGGTAGCTGGACGACCAACTGTGCAACTTGCTTTCCAAAATCGCTGATATTCTTTCCTAACTAGGGCTACGTCCGGATGATGTTACCCTAGCATCTGGACGATTGCATTTCAGCTGCTTGCAATTTCTATAATAAGGACCGGTGTCCAGACGGTGTAGACCAATCGTCCGAATAGTTACAAATCTTCACTACATCTTGCCTTATCAATGATAGCGTCCGAACGGTTGCAATTGTCTTCCCATATCTGTGTCTGCGAATGAAATCATTTTACTTGTCGAACACTGAATGGCGTCCGGACGTGTTGCTGAGACGTCTGAACGGATGCAACCTTGAACAATTCGAAGCTTCTGGACGCTAATGGGAATCCGGACGAAATAACTACGTCGTCGGGACGGATGTTGCTTAACTGATGAGCGTCCAAACGGTTGACAGGGACGTCCGAATGGATGCAAGGGATTTGACTTCATTGTATTGAAATCAGCACAGAATCTTCTTGAAGCACAAAACCGACATGTAGATTCTGAATATAAATAGCATCCCTAATTAAAAAGCAACATTATATAGAAGTGATTTTTTGTCCAACAGAATGCAACCAATTACAAACTAACAAACTCCCCATTTTGCCATTCTGGGACAAAAATCACTTGACCGGTTTTAAAAATACATTCCCGGTCCAAATCAAAAAATACTCATAATTTTTGTTTCAAAAGGACAAAAGGGTAAAATAGAGCATTAAAAAAACTAGTAAATAAAATTACTCTCCCTTAATGTCTCAACAAGACAAAGATAAACAGAGTAAATTAATCCATAGTTGCAAAAATATTACAACAATCCAAAACATAATAATAAAAAATGTCTCAAAATAAGTCAAACAAAACACCAAAAATAAAATAAAAAAAATCAATCCTCCTCAGCAAGGGTAGGACGATCCTCGTCATCACGAGCCGAATGATGGTGCTTGGAGACACTCTTGGATATCCAGCTGGCATTGCTCCACACGGAGGTTAATAGAGTGAACCACCCGCTGCATCGAATTCATACCTCTATGAAGTGACTCGAGAGAAGCTAGAATCCGAGTCAAAACTGCATCTGACTATGGAGGCAGAGGAGCAGTTTGTGAAGATGATGCAGCAACAGGCATCTCAACATGAATAGGAGGAGGCTGAGGAGCTTCATCTTGGCCTTCATGCCTCAGCTGGGCATTGGAATTCATCAGGGTCTGATTGCTGAGGGGGTCCTGAAAATCATCTTGGGCTCTCTAAAGACGTCTATCCCAGACTGCAGAATAATTTGCGTGATCAAGCAGCCGAATGGAAGTCCTGTAGTATTCTCATCTCGGGCCTCCAGCATAATATTGAGGATATGCTTACACAAGCAAAAAGCCAACCTCATGATGATAGCATATAAGAATTGAGCCCTCTTTTGAATCAAATCACTCCTACGAACAGTAAGCTAGAGATTATGCTGGACAATCTTCGCTAGCAGGCGATGTGGGGGAGAAAAGGCACCAATTCTGAAAGAACTCCCTAAGATCCTCCGAAGTGGGAACCTCAACAACCTCATTAAATGGGCTGGCAGAAATATGAAGCACAGGTACACCTATAATCCTGCTAATGACCTATGGATCAATTTGAATCACATGCCCCTCTACAGTACACTGAAGGACAATGCCATTTTCCTCATCCTGCACAACCTCCAGGTGCATATAGAACTCTCTGACCAGCCTAGTGAGCATGATACAGGCACAATTGCAGAGGTAGTCCCAGTTATATATCTGAATGATGTCATTAATAACATCAAGGGGTGCCACCATAACATCAATCCTAACTATATTCCTCTTTGGAATAACTGGCATGTTTGCTATTCTGGCTCTGAAAGCTGCAATGCCTTCCTCTGTCCTCTAGCGAACTCTATGTTGTGAACTGCCGGCAGACATGATTTTGCAAAAGTAAATTCAACCATTTTGCCAAGAAAAATAACACCAATGAAATTAGTTGCTGTTAGTCCCAAAAAAAAATTGGCATTATAACGGCAGTAAAATAGACTTAAAAAAAAAAAAAAAAAAAACAGATATGCAATAATATTCCAACACAGTCCAAATAGATGATATAGCAAATATTTCAATCACAACAATAGAGAAACTACTCAAGAATATCCAACATTTATCTCAAAATACATTTCAAAATATTAAAAAGATTAATAGTTAAATAAAACTGAAAATAATGCAAAAGATGAAGCAAAATACCTGGAAATGAGATAAAATGCACAAGATGACAAAATAAGCCATGAACTCGTGAGAAACCACAAGAAAAATGCACCAAAAAGACAAAAAAGGTAAGAAAAATTTGAGAGAAATAGAAGAGAGGTGCGGCGGCTAGGGAAAGAAAGCGATTCTTAAACCTGTAGGATAATTGTCCAGACACATCACTAACCCGTCCGGACGAGATGCCACATAAGCATTCAACAGAACCGCGCACGTCCGAACGTGTCACCTGACTGTCCGGCCGTCTGAGCAGCACCCATCCGGACTCAAGGGGAGACCGTCTGGACGCTTCACACTGAAAAACAGAAACTGAAGGAAATTTTGCAGAAAAATTATTTTTCCTAAAGTTAGCTTCAAAACATGCATGTATAATCAACTGATATAGCAGTTAGATAGCATTTCAAAAATATGCAGATATATAATTGAGAGTTAAGAATTCAATTAGAACAAAATTCCATGTAGATAGAAATTTTAAATAGATTACTCAACTCATGCAATGCGTGTGTATGTGAATACTTTCTCAATAATGCATGAAGTTCACTAATATGACTTAAATCAACTGAATTTTCTAAACAAGAGAGAAAATTAATAAGAGATCAGTCAAAAATCAAACCTTATTTTACTAGGGCCTAACAACCCTTATCTGATACACTCCCCTTAAGATGCAGAACTTTTCTTTTACTTAGTCCTTTAGTGACCATCTATTTCTGCAATGATTTGGTCACTGGTCGTTTCTTTAGGGACAAGTTCAAGAACAGATTTATAGTACAATAAGCAGTGACTCTTTTTATTTATCCATATTTACTGAATTTTTGAATGTTTTTTTATCACTTGGTGATGCAGCCTAGAGAGAATGCTATAATTTTTAGGTTCTAGGTTCAACTAGAGAGTTGGTCAATTTGACCATCTTACAAAAAAATCTCTCTCATCAGAATTTTCAGAAGCAAAAAGTCAAAGAGAAAATAAAAATAAAAATATATATATATATACCTTAGGGAAGCTTTGAATAGTGCACAAAAATCATCTCATGAGAAAAGTAACTATATAACATTAAGATGCATAGAAAAATTTGGCAGATATTAGGCATAAACTCTCAATCATATATAAGCATAGTCAATTAATGTACAATGAACTGAGATATCATGCAAAAAAACATGCAATAACTAAAACGCCAAGAAAAGAAAAAATAAAATTTATGCATCTTCTCCCCCAAATTTGTTGTTGTTGTTGTTGTTGTTGTTTTATTATTATTTTTTTGAAAAACAATAAAAACATGCTAGATGAAAAGAAATGCACAAACACCTCCTAGCATGTGTGGTAAAATCAAACATGTTCACACGAAAGGTTCAGAATTACCAAGACAGAAAAGCAACATCCTAATGTGCTTTTTCTGTCATCCCCAAATAGTACCTGCAGAAGTTTCTCAAGACAACAAGAGAAAATATAAGGAATAGAATAAATGGTTCCTCAAACATAATGAAAGGCATGAAAAAGATACGACATGATAAACAATACAATACAAACATACTTGACATGCACTAAGATTTAGGAACCAAAATCATAGGCATGGTGAAACTGCACTTCTACTAGGTGAGTCCACTCCCCCTCAAGGGGTGAATAGCCTCATCATTCTTGACCTATATCTGCTTGACCCGTGGAGGTGGTTTGCGGGTCATGTCTATGTTGACCATTCTTCTTAACATACCTTGTGTTAGGCTCAGCAATCCTTCATAGCCGTGGTTGGTAATGGGCTTCTGCAACTTTCTCTTGTAGTGCCTTAATTTGTTATTCTATAGTTTGCCACTCTGATTGGTAGGAACAAACTTCTGCTGTCGCTACTGATGCCGTGGAGCTTGAAGTGCCGTCGAAGGTAAAGTGTCTCATGTAGCTCTTGTTGGCAACTCCCTCTGAACCTTCAACTTCTGAGCCTAGAGCTGAGGACATTTGGGTTGGATGTGACCAGTGATGCCGCAATGATGACAAGTAGGCAGGCTTCCATTTGTGGAATACTTCTTGACTTTATCTGCAGAATTATGGTTAGCATTCTTACAAATAATATTGTTTTTACCTTTTATATGTCTCCTATGGGGAGGGACGTATTTAGATGAGGAAGATTCTTCAATTTTACCTTTCCTCAGAGCATTCTACTTAATCCAAGACCTGTGAGATTTTAACAAATAACATTTTGGTCTAATATGACCAATCTTCCCACAATTATGGCAAGTAGGAACAAACTTACCTTGTGTTCCTAATTTCTTGGATTTTGGCATCACATGATTATTTAAGCAAGAATTATCTAAACAAGCTGTATCTACTATCACATACTTAATATCAATAGAATCTAATTCAGAATCAAAAGCATGTGAAGTAGAAGTACTCAAATGATCAACAATTAAAGTAGGCTTGTTAGAAATATCTGAATGAATACAAAGCATGCTTTTCAAATTATCACTAGAGAATTTTTTCAATTTATTCTCAAATGCATCAATAGCATTAAGCAACATGGTATTCTCAGATTTCAAAGAGTTAATCAAAACATGTGATTCAGAAAACTGAACAATCAAAGACTCTTTTTCTTGCTTTACCTTTTTGAGCTCTTTATTGGAGTTTTTAGAAGTTTTACTTAATTTATCAAAAACTTTAGAGAGCTCAATATCAGAATTCTCTTCAGATAACTGAGAAAAATTCATGACAAAATCTGTTAACAAAAAATAGAAGTCACAAGAAGATAAGGATCACACTCAGGAAATAAATCCTTTAAACAGAGTGTACTCGCTCTGATACCAATTGAAAAAAAAAAAAGACTTATAATTTAACCGTGTGTGTGAAACGTGTAACAAAATCTCAAAATGAGGAATATAAATGAGACAAATATTTTGTTAACGAAGTAGAAACTCAATTAAGAAAAAAATCACTCAGGGGGCAGCCAAACACAAGATTTCCATTATTTAGAAGACAAAGCTAATTACAAAGTAGTAGCACTCATATACCCCTAATGCAGTAGTTGTACCTTGAACTCTGACGAGTAATCCAACGAAAACACCTCCCAACCAAGTCACTTGAAGGGGTTTTCAATAGAATCATTTATCTTAGGACTCCTCCCTAAGATAGACTTCAACACGAGCACAACAACGACACTTCGGGAATAGCTTGAGAACAAATTGATCAGCACAATAACTCCTAAATTATAATCTCTAATCTCTAAGCTCTAAGGAATTCAATATCGAATTCTTACAAATTACTTGTCTAGATGCCTCTATTTATAGGTTACAGAAGACCTAAATCGAGTCAGTAACGATTTTCTCTAGGCGGCGTCCGGATGATAGCTGAGAGCGTCCGGATGACTAACTATGCAACCGGCTTTCCAAAATCGCTAATATTCTTTCCTAAATAGGGCCGCGTCCGGACGGTGTTGTCCTAGCGTCCGAACGGTTGCACTTTAGCTCCACACAATTTCCATAATAAGGACTAGCGTCCGGACGATGTAGACCAGTCGTTCGAACTGTTTCAAATCTTCTCTAAGTCTTGCCTTATCAAGGATAGCGTCCGGACGGTGTAGACTTGTCGTTCAGACGGCTGCAGTTGTCTTCTCATATCTATGTCTGTGAAGGAAATCATTTTACTTGTCGAACACTGAATGACGTCTGGATCTGTTGCTGAGACGTCCGAATGGATGTAACCTTAAATAGTTCGAAGCTTCTAGATACTGATAGGAGTCCGGACGGAATAACCACGTCGGCCGGATGGATATTGCTTGACTGATGAGCGTCCGAACGGTTGACAGGGACATCAGGACGGATGCAAGGGATCTGACTTCACTGTCTTAAAATCCGCACAGAATCTTCTTGAAGCACAAAACAGACATGTAGATTTTGAATATAAACAACATCCTTGATTAAAAAGCAACATTACATAGAAATGATTTTGTCCAACAGAATGCAGCCAATTACAAACTAACAATAATAATAATAACTTTTTATGAGCTTTTTTAGATGGGCTTGGACATGACTAGGCACCACATGTCGATAGGGGGGCTTAAGGTTGACTCAGGCTGATGTGACATATACTTTTCCTGAAGTTTTGGGGCTCAAACTGGACTCCAATTGCTGATATATAATTGATAGGGATAAATACTATGGCGATTGAGATGGGAGATGGGAGATGGGAGATGGGACAAATATCTGATTCTTGGTCTGTTGTGCCTTGCGATCACTGATCTGCTAAGTGGGGCAATCGCAGCTCAATTGGCCAAGGCCTGACATTGAGTCTCGATCACTGAACAGGCCTTCGGCTCGAGAAGTTTATGAGTGAAATTGGGCATTTGGGCCGCTTGCCCACATCCGAACATTTAATAATAAAATTTGATTTATTTTATTAAATCTAAAAAGTATTCATTATTTTATGTTAGTATCTCTATATCATGGTTTTGGAATATATGAATTAGCCAAGGAGTGAGAATACCCAGCCGAACCATAGTGTGTCCATGTGATTAAAGATTTCACAATATTGTTCATTAATCATAACCTATGTTTTAAGAAACAAGATTTTATGTAAAAATATTTTAAAATGGGAGTTATGAACATGAAAATTGAGCCAAGCCAAAACCTTACGTGGCTCAAATTTTCATGAAAACAATCTCATTTAATTATAAAAATTATATCCTAAGTTAACTTTGCAAATTTCAATTAAACTAGTTAAAGAATTCCATTGTTTTTACAAGAATTTCAAAGGATTTGATGGCATGATAGATTCTGGAAAAATGTGTAAAAGATGCTTAAAAGTGCATTTAATCCATTTTAATTAAGTCTTGGGCTTAAGAATTGTTTTAGGTAATTAAGCCCAAAATTAGTTAGAATGTCTTTTAATGTTTTTGGTCCATTTAAAGTATTTTTGGTCCTTAGCACTAGTGTATTAGTTAGAAAAGGTCCCATTGGACTATTCTGGACCATTCCCCAAGAAATAAAAAATTTAGAAGTTAATTAGAAATTTTTAGAATTTTCCTAAAGCAAAAAATGAGAACATAAGTGATTTTTGTCCAAAAAGAGGTTTTAAAATAAATTAAGGGAAACAAAAGACATTTTTGTAAAACAAAATTTTAAATAAAATAAAATCTTTTTTTTTTCCCAAAAAAAAAAAAAAAAAAAAAAGAGTTAAACCCTAAGCTTTTTAGAAAAGAAAACAAGACAAAAGTCCGGAAAAGCAATTAGTTAGGACCGTTTCTAACTAAAAAGGAGATTAGAGAGTAAAACTGAATTGTTTGAACTTTATGGTTCATGTAGCTAGCAAAATGTCTCTTTTAAAATCGCAATCTCTCAAAATGTTATACTGGATATAGCTCCAGGCGACACATAATCTATTCAGTTTTGCTTTCACAGTAATTACAAGAGAACGCATAAATATATATATATATATATATATATATATATATAGCAATATGAAGAACTGTACAGTATGGGATTTGAAGGCATGCTTCTGCCTATACACTAAATAATATATTTATTATATAGTAATTGAAAACAGCTTCATGGCTGACTTTTAGGGAAGACCAGGTTCACCACAGAATGCGTCTGGCTCGAATGCTCTTGCAGACTCATCATTGTAAACTCCAGGTATTACTCCATTTTCTGATGTGAAATTGGACACCTTTTGGCCTCCATCAACGTTAGTGAGGAGAAGAACACATGCATATAATGACGCAGCAAGAATCACAAGAGTAACCTTTAATCTGCTCAGCACAGGCTTGACCTGTTCGAGAACATAAGAAACCTGAGTTTGAGTTTACCCAAAGATGAAGCTTGGTGTTTGATATATATCTCCAAAATTTTTTGCATATTAAATCGTCCAAAAAGATCTCAGGTGCCAAAGGAAGCAACTTCAAGGAAAAATAACTTTCAACACTCGCAAGTTTTATGCCACCATCTTGAAGGTCGGACATTTTTTAATGCCTCTGAGTAGCTTTATAGAGTTAAATGTGTTATCAACCTATATTAGGCACAAATAAAATAATATCTCTTACAAGATATTTAGAGTAATAGTATTTCAATTATTTCCTTTTCGGCAAGGTGATTTGTAGGGATACTTTCCATGTAAGCATTTACCATTTTGTAAGGGTTTCTCTATAAAATCCTAGGTTTCTTGAATAATATCATCAGACAATATTTCATTCAAAAAATATATTATCATCTCGTATGAAAATTAGGAGGCCACGACTCCCTCAAAGTAACCACTCTTTACTGCGTTGCTTACCCTAACCTATCCCAAAAATAGGTCCTAAATCCTCTAACACCACCAAGTCTATACCAAAATACCAACAGTTGAAAAAGTAAATAAAGAAAAAACTTTTGAATATGAAATCACATTTGCAGACTTCAAAAAATCTTCAGGGCATGGCAATGGCTCTTCCATTTAGCACTGCCTATTAGCTACACTAGATGAAAAGAGTCACCAAATTCGGATATGTTAAGAGTAATGAGGTACAAGGTACCCCTATTCTAGAAGATGGATGAGGTGTCCTTATGAGTGATCATATAGTGATGTTTCTATATTCTAAAATATTTCTATTTGTTCCTAGATATATCAATAGATTATGAGGACCAAAAATACATAGATCATGAGCCTCTCTCTTTTGTGAAAAACACTAATCTTGACAAGGTATAAGAGCAAGGTTCTAAGGTGTACATTACTGTTTAGTCCCTCCTGTTTTGGGCTTTAACTTCTTTGTTTTTCTCCCATTTTGCGACAATCCGGCATCATTGTAAAAGATGAGATGCCCTCACCATCGACCTCATAAGCGAGGTGGTCATGTCTGTCCAGCGTCATCATGGATTTGTTGATTTTTTTCTGGCATTTGTGGTGGTAACTTATAGTTATCTTTGTAGACGTGTTGTGTGCGGAAATTTTCAATTGTTTTTGTTGTCTATACTGATGTTTGTGGTAGTCGACAACGTTCGTAGATGTAACGATTCAAGGAAATTGTTAGCCACATCTGTATTATTACTCCAAAAAGACTAGTTGAATTTACAATTGAAGCTCCTTAGAATCGCATATAAAACCCAGTCTCTCCTAAAAAAGAGTCAATGTGAAACTTAGCATCTATGAGCACTTATAATCCACCCACTCCATGTGGACAATTCATCTTCCCAATGTGAGACTAATATTCAAAGGTGTCACAATCTCTCTCACTCAAATCCCTAACGTCCTCGCCAAAGCCCACGCTATGCAGTTCCTTATTGCCACATGGTGTTATTAGGTTTTACTCTAATACCATTTGTAACTACACAGAGAAAGCGCTAGCCACATCTACGCAATCACTTTAAAAAGATTAGTTTAAGTTATAATTGAAGCTCCCTAGAATTGCTTATAAACCTCAATTTCACCTAATATGGGACTTAATACCCATGAATACCTTTATAATCTACCCACTCCATGTTGGCAATTCATCATCCTAATGTGGAACTAACTTTTTGGGATGTCAAAGAAGAGATGGTTAGTAGTTTCTTCGATGGTTGTAGTAGTTAGTGGTTGTGCATTTTGGTTGCCAGCGTATGTTCTGTTGTTTAGTTGTGGTTAGCAGTAGTGTGAAAGGCGGCAAACCAATCTGTAGTGGTGCTCAAGGTGAGCATCTATTAATGCGTCTGTGATGGTGGTGGTTTGTTGACGTCATTTTAGTCCTTGATTGTCATTGTTCTCGTTTTTGTGTTGGTCATTAGCAAAGTCTGGTTGTAACCGGCGAATCTCTGGCTAGCGTCGAAAAAGAAATTGACTTTTGGTTGTGAGTGAACATTGTCCCTATCTAGGATAAAAATATCCCAGTTTGGTTTAATCCCTTATCCAACATAACGTTATTCCAGTTTTATCTTGGGTCGAGTCTAGACCAACCCAGATCCAGCTCAAGTTCATGTCTAGCCCAAGTTCGAGCCTTGCCTAAGTGCAAGGCCCGATCCATCATAACGGATCCGGCTTAAGTCCAGCCCAATCCAATCACATCAACTCGGACTTGGTCCATAACCAGGTTTGTTCATAAAATTAGGTCAACCCAAATTCTAACTAGATCAATCAGAATCTGACTCAGCCCGGATCGTGTTTCGGTTGGTGTAGGTGTTTTCTGGTGTAGAAATGCTAGAGGTACTAAATCTTTTACTAAGAGATGGCTACTAAAATGATGTGGAGCTTATTCATTGAAGATGATCGAAACAATTATTAAAAAGAATTGCTACGGGTATTAATGAATAAGCTCCACATCATTTTAGTATTCATCTCTTGGTAAAAATTTAGTACCTTTAACATTTCTCTTTCTGGTGTGTCTCAGCTGATCTTGGCGTTTTTCAGTGAGTTTTCTCCCATGTTGGTGCTTTCTAGCGAGTTTTAGCCGGTGTTGGAGTTTTCCGACATGTTCCAACCAAGTGTGATGTTCTCTGGTGAAGATCTGTCCATGTCGATGTTACCCAGAAAAATTCCGGCAAGTATTGGCCGGTATGGTGTTTTCCAGCGAAGAATTCGGCTAGTTTTGGTGTTTGCCGACGCGATTCCGGCCGGTTTAGGTGTAAACTGAAGAGTTTTGATCAGTTTCGGCTGGTTCTATTCTTTTTCAGTCTGTTTCAGTGGTGTTTTCGCTAATACAGGCTGATTTCAGCCGGTTCAGACGGGTTTTCAACCGGTACATTGCAGTTTCGGCCAGTTTTGTCGTGTTTTCGGCCGGTTTAGTATTGTTGTGGCTAGTTCAAACGGCCTTTCGGCCTGTTAGTTAGGCATATATTTGATTAGATTCAGCACATATTTAGCCTTAATTATAGCTGAAGATATTCTGTAATTATAGGTTTATTATACTTGCCTTATTTAGTTTCCTAGAATCATGTAATTGCTGATATTCAGCATTGTAATTCTCATGTTATTTTCTATATAAGAGAAGAACCCTCATAAAGAGAGGCATTCAATCCAATTGGCACGGCCAATTTTGTGGTTTTTCGGCCAATTCAGTACGTTTGTGGTTGGTTCAATCCATTTTTGGCTAGTTCAATGGTGTTTCAGCCAATTCAATTCGTTTTTCAGCTGGTTTCATGGTATTTCAGTCAGTTCTGTTTGTTTGTCGGTCAGTTTGGTGATTTTTCATCCCGAAGACCAACTTGCTTTGTATTGTAATCAATTAGAGTTCATTTGTCTTAAGCTGAACTTATATGATATATATGCTCAAAGAAGTTAGAGGAGTGTTGGAGTGATGAGCTCCCCTATTCTAGAATATGGATGAGGTATCCCTATTCTAAAAGGTGGTGAGATGTCCCTATGAGTTGTCTTACAATGAGGTTTCCATATTGCAAAATATTGTACTTGTTCCTACATATATCAATGGATTTTGAAGGCCAAAAATATACAGATCCTGAGCCTCTCTCTTTCGTGGAAAACATAAATCCTGACATGGTACATGGACGTTCCATCTCCATCAAGAACTTTAAGATGGCTTTTCACTCATGAGAATAACTCAACATGTCTAAGGTGAGCAACACACCACAGTTTTACATGCCATAAGACATAACCCAAGATTGGAATGAGCCAATGTGCTCCATCAGTCTAAAGCATCAACCAATAAGGTTTCAACTAGAAAACCTCAAAACAAATTTGTTCACCATTGAACGTAAGTTCTCTCACTTTTAGTTTAGAAACTTCTATAACTCCTAAGAAGGCAAGCACCATTAGCTAGTTGGCAGAGCGCCAACAGTCACTCCCTTAAATTTCCCAATAGAAATACATTGATTTCAGCCATTAGACACAAATGTAGTGCTCACTAGAAGTCATCTTACTATATCAAAACAACTTCAATGAAATGATTAACTTACAGAAAATGAACCAAGGAGCCTGTCGCGTGCCAAACCTTCAGCAGTTTTCACCCATATCTGTTGAGGAAAGTCAATTAAGGCTTCAACAATGCATAAGCAACGTGTAAACTTGACACAAATAACTTTCATTCCTAGCCCTAGGAGAATATAAAAAATGTCCTAAAGTCGGCATCAATGAATATTATCTGAAACAAATGACACAGTAAATATTCACTAGATTTGCATTATGAACCATACAACTTTCTGCCACTCTTACTGTAACAAACTCCCATGTCAGATATAACGCTAACAAAGAACATAGCTGCATAGGTGACCAAACTTTATTGCATAATTTCATCGATTGAAATATATTGCCAATATCCATCAGATTCTCAGTAAATAATGAAAGGTTTTGAAATGAAACCTGATGCTTGGCAAGCTTTGGATTTCCCTCAACTGAATGTTCATTTCTGAAAATTATCCACATTATTACCAATTTCTTCATAAATTCGGTCATAATAACTAAGCTTACAATGAAATCACTATAGTTTCTCCATAGATATCTGAATTACAGATTGGTGCTATGCTGAATGGATACCAAATTTCTTTGCAGTAACATTAAGTGAGGAAAAAAAATGGACATTCACTTCAAATATTTAAATTCGTATATTTCAAATTAGTGCTGCATGCTCGATTAGTACTACCCATATCGAAACTCCATGCTTATAAAGCAAACTGGCCAATTAATAATGTTGTCATGAGATGTGCAAGATACATGTTTCAATTATCTCTTTCTCAGCCCTCACCGCCAACCCCCCCCCCCCCCCCCCAAAAAAAAAAGAAAAAGAAAAAAGAAAAAAGAAAAGATAGAGAAAGGAGGAGTCAAAAAGTTTCAAGAACTGCCGTCTATGAATCACTAATATGGATAGGTCTTTGAGGTTGTAGTTGTGGGTTTATGGCCCATAGGTGCATGTGTCACTTACCAAAATTAGTGGTTCATGGATAGCTTACCATATCGAAAATTCTACTCCCTAAAATTATTGCACACTTTCTAGGGAATCAAATACAAGATAAAGAAAGAGGCAGAAACTGCATCGAATTAAGCCAAAAGAAAACTAGAATTCTGCCTACCTGGCCATCATACCAGCCTGTCTCTTCATCTGCAAAAGGAGAGGGAGAAAACTAATCCATCAATTACACAGAAAAAATGACAAAGGACTAATCTCCTGTTGGTTACTGAGGAAATGTAAGAAAGAAGAGAAACTAAAATTGTAACTCTTAGCGACTATTCTAAGTAAAACTCAACACCTCAACAATACATCATAACTAACAAACTTCCCAACTTGAAGAGCGTCAGTCTTAAAAAGTTTAAAACAAAAAAAGAAATCCAAAATTAAGAATTTCAAGCTCTTCACTTTTCCTCAACTTTCGTAGCAACCAATCAAATGAAGTTAAAACAACATAACATAGCACAAATAATAAACCAGAGCATTTACATTCAACTGTGGCACTAAGCAGTCGGTTCCCCACATAAGCCCAACCCAGGTACATCCTCACAACGGCAAGAGTCACCACAAAAACCCCACTTGAAACAGAGCAGATAATCCGCTTAAATGGCTCTTGGTCGGGCCCCAGGGCGCCGAACCAGGCCACGGGGAGGCCGATAAAGAGCGCAAAAGAAGCGCCAGTGACGAACAATCTGGAGCCGTATTCGACGAAGTCACCGGCGGCCCATGAGAAGGGGAAGGATGTGGAGAGGGTCTGGTACTCGTTTATGGGCTGTTGGTCTTGCGGAACAGGGCACCCTGTTTCTGATGGGGTGTTGCTTCCATTTCTGAAGGATGATGAGAGGGGTATCTTTGGAATTGAGCTTTTGCAGCTGCGGTGGTGGCGGTGGTGGAGACTTGGAAGGATGGGTGAAAGGAAGTTGGTTGTGGAGGGAAAGAAGAGGCCTAGTTGGGGTGGTTTTGGTGATGGGTGAAGGGCTGTGGCCATGCCTATAGCCTTGGGTTTTTTTTGTTTCTGTTTGCTCCCTCGGTCACTTGCTCCATCCAAATGAAAGACTTTCCTTTTTAGTTTGATTTTTTTAATTGATTCTTTTACTGTTTAATTTAATTAAGGTTACCACATGGTGGGTCTGAGGTCTGTTTTCCTTGATGTGCCATAACTTGTGGATTGTTCTAGGATTGTGATAGAAGGTGAGATTCAAGGCGAGTAATGAAAGAGTGGGAATATGCAAGTGTGGGAAGGTGAAGGGTTGATTCGACATTAATTATTTGTCTGAATTTTGTTAGTAATTTGAGCAAGTAATGTGAAAGACTCAATATGAGACCTATCTGTCCAAATATGAGATTTATTTGGACAAATAAATCTCATATAGAATGTTAGTACAATTGTATTTGCTGTAAATCCCTATCCGAAGTTGAATGGGTTTCCGTCTATGCCAAAATGTCAAAAATATCACTGATATTTTCTTATTAGAAGATGTCATCCCTTTCCACTTTCGTCAAGTCAGAAAGGCAGAAGAAGGGTTAGAATCATTTGAAAATGTTTTGGGCGGCTAGACTTTCAACTTCTTTTGAGCCTGGGTTTTTCCTGTTTTATTTTTCTTAGGGCCGTTTGTCTCTAATAAATATTTTTAAGTGTTTTGGATCTGAATTACCTATTCTACCGGTGATGATAAGAGCTACAAGTGCCCCCATTAAAGCGCCCCCCCCCCCCCCCCCTCCCTTCTTTTTGGGTAAGCCAAGTTATAATTCTTATCCAACTAGATTATCTTTAACAATTCTAATTTGTAAGATTAATTCAAGAACAACATCAATAGATAACAGTCTTAACAAACTCCAATGGTAATTTAATGCTATCCAGCCTATCTTGTTGCACGATGCGTTAATGTGTTATACATGTATCTTTCTCTAGTCCTCTTATCCTTCTCCTTTTCAAAATCATCATTAGCTTATGAGGTCATATGAGTCCTATACATGAACCCCACAAATCAGTGGTAATTTTAAAAACTGAGAGGACGAAAGAAAAGCCGAAAAGACTAAAAGAGGTTGAATCATTCTCAACCGGCAATGTATTGATCTTACACAACTAGATGCGACAACCATTCCACACATAGATCCCCATTGACTTGCTCCATATTAGTTTGATTTTGACTCTTCCAAGCTGTAACGATAGTTTGTGATCTTAGATTAGCCACATAACAACTCTTAACACCACGTGAAACATTTGAGATATATGCGTTTATTATTCCAAAATCAAGCTTCAAATATGCAGAATATAAAGAACACATCTTATGCCAACAATTTTTTTTTTTTTTTTTTTTTTTTTTTTTCACAATATTCTGCAGAGATCAAATGTATACAATTCACCAAACATGATCTCCACGAATACATAGTTTGAACATATTATTTTTCTTTTTCTTTTTCCTTTCTTTTTCCCCCTTCTTTTCTCCTGGGACTTTCTTACATGTAGAATGATACTACTTACACTTCTAAATTCAAGGGTATCCTCCACTGCACTTTTGCAGCTATTCAGTTAGGAGGACCGCCAAATTGTTCTTACTGGGTTGTGCTGAGCCCCCACTTTGAATGAACTAACACTACCCAATCCAGCAACTTCCTTTGCACAGAAAAACTCCTGTTCTGGCTCTTCGAGCCGATGAACTATTATTACAATGGTGCCGATCTGCTCACTGTGTCAATTAATTTGTAGAAACAACTAGACGTTGAAGATGACGAAGACGAGACATAAGCTGTGAAAAAGAGGGCCGTAATTGTGGGTCCCTACAAAATAGTAAACATATTAAAGGGATTAAGGTTTATAAGCAGGATAAATAAAGGTCGATGTATTCTTGTATTTATAGTTGTTGCTATTACGAGAGTACGGTAAAACTTTTATAATCAACCTAATGCCTCAAGATTTTCAGTTTGAATATAAACAACTTTAACATTTTCTTTTCAATTTAGTCACATTTAAGCATTTCGAGCCCATACTAAAAATAATTCAAAGGATTTGGATGAAAAATTATTATTAATTCAGAATTTGATTCAATACTTGATCAGGATGGATCTGGATGCTTAAAATGGAATCTGTCAGTGCCCAATGCCTATAAGAGATGCATCTGATACATCACACCAAGTATCAATAAGGATAGGCAGGTTTAAAACTTACGTTTGCCAGCAATCATGTATTATCTGTGCAACTGCTGGATCAACCTCATCTGGAATTTCAAGACGCTTATTCTGGAACCCAACAGCTCCAACAACCTGCATTGGGTTCAAACCTTTCCATGGGATACCTAAAGTAGATAACTCCCATAATATCACACCAAAGCTATACACATCACACCTGCAAACAAGATACCCTGATTATGTTAGATACATACAGGATTGAAAATTGCACCTGCCAGCCACCATGAATTAAACAGATTACTAGCACACACTTATTAACTTACTTCTCATTGGCTCGTTCATTCCTTAGAACTTCTGGTGCCATCCATTCAGGCTGCAGTATGACAGCAGCTTTTATTATCATACGATTTTATCAAGCACCAAGGTGTGTGATTGAGGAAAAACTATGAAAGAAAGTGCTACAGAAGGGACATCACAGGAAGGTTCCACAGTTAACAAGTATTACCGTTCCAGCAGTAGACTTAGAAGACAGAAAAGTGTGGTGCTTCATGCGTGACAAACCGAAATCACAGACCTGCAGAGAGAAACAAGATATTAAAACAAAAAATTCAATTGACTTCTCTCATCAAACAGTACGACAGTCCCTCTATTTAATGAATGAAACAATGAGCATAGTCAGGGAATTGCTCTTTGAGTGCCAGAACTTGGTTTGAGCAGACCTTAACAACCCAGTTTTTATCAACAAGGAGATTTGGAGACTTCAGATCTCGATGCACAATGGGAGGATGGCTTGTGTGCAAGTAGTTCATTCCCTTGGCCTGCAAACAATCAGGGAGCTTTGCTCAAGAAAACAGAAGTAAACCAAATATGGGAAATGAAAAGAAAAAGAGATAATCCAACTTATACCACATCATGCGCCATCCGCATTCGCCTCTTTTCATCAATTGGAGGATTGGGACGATGCAGTATTCTATACAAACTCCCCCTACATACCAAAGAGTGTTTAGGGACAAGACAACAGTAGAACAAACTTAGTAATGGGGTTTGTGACAAAACCCTATTTATGTCAAATTCTTTCTTGAACAAAAACTGACAATGATGTGAGCTCAAAATGTATATAGCAGACCACAATTCATGTCGACAATCACATCTTGCCTTTAAAATTGGCATGCATGGTGGAAAAGTCATCTATGGGCTTTGAACTTAATTTACAGTTGGTGCAATATATTGGCATGCACCTATACACAGACATGCATGCACTTTCAGTTAATGAAACAAAATGTACAGACTCACAAACGCATAAATAGAAATGCAATCACACTTGCGTATGATGCACCAACATTTTCTGTGATTTACCATTTAAAATGAAGAAAACTGAGATAAACTCTAAAAAACACAAATAACCCTCTAAACAAGGGAACCCAATAGAAGCACACCCTCAAGGAATTTACTTGTATCAAGTCTACTGGTAAATTGGACTTATATCACAAGGGTAGGTCAATTAAATATATTTACCATTTAACACCAACTTGACAGATGTGGAGTATATAAAAGAAATGAACCTGGGAAGAAACTCTGTGAGTATAGAAAAATGTGGGGGGTGAGTAACTGCTCCCATGAAAAGGACAACATTAGGATGTCTCAGCCTTAGCATGATTTCAACCTGCATAAGGCAACCAGCAGGAATTTCTTCAGTAATATAGAGAAAATAAAATAGATTAAATATTTGGCTCATTGTAAGACAACACTACGTGATTTAAAGTTAAACGTCTCCTACTTACTTCACATTTAACCTGAGCCAACGCATCACCAGATAAATCTTGGTCTAGAAACTTCTTGACAGCAACTTCCTGAAAACCATTCGCATAACATCAACAAAGACAAATAAACAGTCTTAAAATGGATCAACTAAATTCATACACCAGAATCACCACAAAAAGTCCTTTACCATGACCAATTGACAGAACAATAGTTTTAATAATACTAAATTATTAAAAGCATGTCTTTACAACGATGCTGAAGCAGTCACAAGATTTTGATAGACTTGTTGAACTGCTTACCACTATTGAAAAAATGTATGAAATATTAAGCATTAACAGAATTTCAGGAACTGTTGCAAATATTACCATTTTGCAGTCATCAAGTAGGTCCATAGAAGATTAAATTTTAAGCATTTCTATATGTCCTAAAAGCAATGGCCAAACGGGAAAAAAATTTAGTTGGGAGAGAGGCAAGGCTGTATATTGACAAAACAAATGCTAGTTGATTACTCATAATCAAGTAAAAAGCCAAACTATACAACCTGATCCACCCTAATGCTGTATATTCTCAAAGCTGCTTTTCCGTTACATTCAGCACTCTTGTTGTAATAGTAAATAATTGCTAGAATTAATATAAACATGGCAATTTCTCAACTATAGAAAGCCTAAAAAATACTAGCATCCTAAAGATGGGGAAATCTCCTAAAATTGGAAAACTAAGGGAAATAAGGAAAGTCAATGCTAACAAATAAACCAAAATCCTTAACTCTAATCTAAGGAAACAAATCATTTTGAAATTAGCACAAAATTTGGGTGGATGGTCTAAATGGAAATTGAGTTAGGATTTTTGTCTGTTGAAGAATCCTTTCCTTGTATACTTCCATTGTCAAAGACCAAATGAAAATTTGTTCAAACGGCGCTATCTGGATTGTCGCGGTTGCACTCCCGTTCGAACGGACGGGAGTGCATCCGGTCGATTCGGCAAGGTCTCCAAGGAGTCTCGATCGCACCCTTGTTTGAATGGGAGTGCAACCGATCGCCTCGAGCTAAACTTCCAAGAAGCTTGTTCACATTCCCGTCCGAACGGGGTGCGAACAGGCTATTCGGCCCCCTCTCCTTGAGGGTTCCGGTCGCTCTCCCATTCAAACAGGGTGCGACCGAGCTATTTTGTCTCGCCTGGGGCCGTGCTACATCAGTTCTTGTAATCCGTCCTACATCAATTTCATATTGATATAATAGTTTTAAGTTTATGAATAGATAAGCCATATTAACGACACTATATGAATCACGATGGAATACATTAAAATAACATCGATATTTTCAATAACAAATTATAAACACATTTAATTTAAAATGGTGAAAACCGTGACTACTAAGAACATTCCCAACATTTTCCCTTTGGTTTTCCCTAAATTTAGTTTACACAACTACTTTTTGCTTCCCTATCCAAATACACTTCACAATAGCTTCCCTTATCTTTCTCTATATCAATTAAATATTCTTTTTTTACAAATATAAGTTCCTACCCAGCCTCACATTTTTCACAAAATTTCAACACAATCCCCAATGAAAGGCAAAGAAATGAGAGATAAGAAAGAAGAGAGAAATGTTTGTATTAAAATAATGGGTAGGGAAGCTCTTTTGGTTCCCTACACATTGAGTAGAACTGTAGCATTCATAATGCTTAGGGAATCGATAGAGTATCTGTTGTGAGTGTTTATTTGTGAATTTGTTGACATTTTCTATATATGGGAAGAGAATGGGCTATAGGAAATTGTTGGGAATGCTCTAAGACAGAGATTCAAAAAGCCAAGAGGACCACGCCCCCACCCCCACCAAAAAAAAAAAAAAAAAGGTTTCCCTTCCCTTTGCACTGCCTAAAAGTAATTACTGACAAAGATAAGATAAATAATCACTGAGTTAAAAAAATATAACTCACAGTGCCATTCCAATCTGCACGATAAACCTCACCATATGAACCTGCCAAAAACATCAAACAGAAGTCCGAGTAAGTCCTCCCGAAAGCATATGATAGAAAAATGGAATCTATACATTAGTAAAAATACTTGAATGCTAATGCTTTTCTCTTGTAAACTACACCTAAGCTAAGTCCATAGCGGATCACACCATCCCAAAAACTACTTAAGTGGGAGAAAAAAAAAAGTCTCCATCAGACACCCTCTCATAATGGGGGGTAGCTACATACTAGTACACCGAAGGGTCGGTAGCATTAAAGCATAAATGCTTCCCAAACTTTCTTCTTCTTTCTTTCTTTTTCAACTACAAAGGTTGGGCCATGAATTGAAACTACTAATATTAGTTTCTTAATTGATTTGCCCCTTTCCTTTTATTCTCTTTGTCCCCATTATCCCCATGTGGCTTGGACAATGGAAACATAGTTCAATCTCAACTCAAGGCTCAAACAAGCAGGCTCAAGCTGGCTCAATGAAATGTAATAAAGCTTGAGCTCAGCTTCGCTAGACTCAATTCAGTTGTAAAGCTTTTACAAGGCCAAATTTGAGATCAAGCTCACAGCAAGAAAGGTTGCAAAAAACCTGGGTGTCTTTTAGATGAAGCACTGGACTAAACCAACTAGAAATTGATAACATTTTTTTATGCATAAAATAAAATAGCAGTATAATTATCAAAGAACTATGAGATATATGCTAGAGAAGGTTGAGAATATTATCATCATCCAGTTTTTTAGTTTGCTAATGAGTTCCAACTCAAATGGCACCTTCTCCCCCTATAAATATGGGGTGGAGGGTTTCATTGTCAGTTCAATACCCATCCAGTGCGTGTGACTTACCAGCTAACAAGAATATATGTGATACCAATTACTAGTGCAATCAGATCTGAACACAGCCCCAATGTAAATGGGCATCAAATCTCAAGTAATTAATTTAACACAACTTATAGGTTACGATACCCACTTCCACCATGTTATTCCAAGTTGTGTAAAGCATACACAGGTATCTATATGTATTTAGGACTAGGATCTTAACATTCTCTTAGAGAGGTTTAAAAAAAAAAAAGATGATCTTTCAGAACAAGAGCAGTATCCAGGAGAAGAAAAAGATCATGAAACTAAGCAACACCCTCGCAAGCAGTTCCAATTATATCCAAGCTATGCATTGCTCTTAACCTATTGTATAAAGTTGAATTTGATATGAGTGCCAATATTAATCACAGACTAGATTAAACAGATATTAACTATCCTCTAATTTGCAATAGGTATCTGCTCAAGCCATATGCATGGTCTTAGTTTGAATCCAGACAAGGGAGAGAAGTCTGCCCTTTTCTCCTAAAATTGGCCCTCTAATCAAATGTTTGAATAAGGATGAGTTATAATTACTCAAGAAGAAAAAACTCCGATAAAGAATTAAGACATTCAATCAGTTTCAGTACTGACTAAAATGAAAGAGAACATATATAAACCCATATATACCTTTATCACACACAAAACAGTAATATGGCCTTATGGAAGAAGTGAGAAAACAGACTTTCCAAACTTAAGGTCTAACATGACAATACATCGTCTAAACTACCCATTCACCCTTTTTCCTTTCCATGATACTGAAAAAATTCAGATAGACAAAATCTTACCAATACCAATACGTTCACCAATCTGTAGATCCTCCCATCGAATTTCCCATTCTGCAACCTCCCTCAGCACTGGGTTACTACCCTCACTATTAGCATCAGAAACAACACAGAGACCATTGTTGGTCGTTTCCAGTAATTTTACAGCAGAATCTTTGCTCAATTCAATGTCATTAAAAAATCTTCCAATCTTATCCTGAAAGCACTCTTTATCATCACTGACTGAGGCAATATTACGTTGTCTTTGGCAAGAGTCAGCTGCAGTGTCCAAAAGAGATTCATGGAATTGTCCCTCATGCAAAGGTCTTGCAACCATTTGAGGGTGATTAAATGTAACCATACCCATAGCATCAGTCTGGAATGGTTCATTAGTTGCACTACCAATAAGCACAAATCCCTGAGTTGTACATTCAGAGGGAAAAGAAACATCAGATGTAATGGTACTTGTCTCCAATTCTTTATGTTGTTTGGCTAACCACTCTGCAGACAGTTGTTGTGTCTTGTCACAATTAACATTGTTCAGAAGCTCTACTCTAGTATAGGGTACAAGAGATTGCTCATGGTTTGACAAAAACTTATCAGGACCACATTGAACCTCATTTTCTATACTTCTACTATTTACTATATCATTTGGTTCAAGCAATTTCTGTTCACCAAGATCATGTGGATTTATGTCCGAAAACAAATCTGGAGGAGGAGATGCACCACTCTCTAACAAAACAGCATGTAGTTTCTGAGCAAATTCTGGGTTCTTTGCAGCACTGATTACATACTTTGAAACATCCTTAACTTTCTTTTTCTGTGCAGATGATGCTTTTCCATGTGTGCCAGATGAGCTTTCACAAGATTTATGAAGTGATGGAAGAAGTTTGTCCCACTGATATTCGAATCTCTCAGTTTGATTTTCTTCTGTTTGGATGCCTAAAGCTGAAGCTTCGTCCAACTTTGAACGGCCAAATTCAAGAACTCTATCAAGATCAGGTGGTACTGCCAATGTTCTGGTTCCTTTGTCATCTGCGAAAGACATGTGTGTGGTTGTTCCAATGACATCCACAAAACTCCTCATATCAAATCCAAAATTTGGGAGCTGACTGTTGGGTACTTCAGCAGGAATTAGGATGCCAGGAGCACCCATGAGATCAACAATATATTCACTGCATCAAATCAACATAATGAACTACGTCAATTGTTCCCTAAATCTTTGAAGCTTGTTGCATTTTCGTAAGTTAGACAAGCACATCTGCATGAAATGGTAGGAGCAAAGTGGAAAATACAGAGCATACGACGTTGGAAATCAAGTGCCCTTAACTGTGAAGGAAAATTCAAATCCAACCACAGAAGAAGAGCTAAGAATCTGAACACAAATTACTCCAGTGAATATGTACAACTCATATATGAATGTACATATGCCATGTAAATAACTATTCATTCTTTGTAATATAAGAGAACTGCAGTACGTGGAATTTCTCGAAAAATAATGTCCATTAGTTACTAATATTAATTTTGAAGGATGCATTCTAAAAGGTGCACAGGCTATCCAGAATCTAGATGTTAGCATTGTATAGGGATACATGTACAGCTTCATTAACCCCTTCTTTTTCTGTTTTGAACGTGGACTTCCATCCTGAAATACCCACTTGATCAAGTTTAATTCAAAAAAAAAAAAAAAAAAAACCAACTGCATAACATATGTAAAATGACTTGATCAAGTTTGACACTGTTATTGGATTAACTCAACAAAAAGAAACCCAACATGCATAACATATGTAAAATGCCAATTTAAGTGCCCACATCACAAAATCGACTTCATAATCCTCAAAATGAAGCATTGAAAAACATGGCTAGCGGTTATCACCTTCCATTATCCATTTTGATAAAGTTCACAGCTCCATCATCAGTGCCAGTGTAGTAGCTTCCTTTGACCAGCATACATGGAAGATTAATCCTATCAGCTAGTACCTAGCACCACAAGCATCAAATAAATAACTTCTTGCCAATATTTTTATTTTTTATCAGAAGATGAAAACATTTTGTGATCATCACAATAACAGAACAGGGAACATTTTTCCAAAAAAAGAAGGCGATGGCAGTTTTGATAAAAGTTAAGCAACAAAGATCCCTTATAGGTAAGTTAAAAGGTAAATAATTTTCTTCAAAATTCAGCTTATATAAGGTAAGTAAAAAAAATGTTTAACCTTAAATAGCAAGGCCCTGTGGCGTGAAAGTCCAATATCAAGACATCCAAGGGGAAGAATAATAGTGTTCAGAGAATTCCGTAACTCATAACTCCTCTCGCTCCACCTTCTCAACATTTCATCAGCATCACGTACCACACCACCCATTCTATCAACAACAAGATCAGCAATTTTCTGAATCAAGACACTTAAAATAAGACCATCTTCAGAAACTCGACATTCCATGGATATGGTACATGCTTTCTTCTCAAGCTTTTGAAGTTCAAGATCAGCCAAGCGGTTTACCAAAATAACTTCATAGTCAACATTATCCGAAATGGATATTGCTTGAAGATCCACCAACAAAGGCATCTTCCCTTGTGTGTCCAACTTTGAGGTAATGCCATATACATCATAAAATCCATCCATCACTTTTTCATGATAATTTACAACATTATAACTCTGCATGCAAAAGAAATAGAAATTTATTAAAAATGTCTCTCTCATCACAGTTAATAATGTTAAGGATCTGCACGTGGAAAGCTTGGAAATTAGTTACAAAACTTAAAGAAATGAAAATACAAATGAATATGATCCATCTGATCTCATGGGGAAGTCAGCTCAAGACATTTTCAATTTGGAAATGAGATTTTCATGATTCACGTTCCTAGAAAACAAAACCTCCACTCGAATAGGTGTAATTAAGATATTTCGCTTAGTTTTGGCAAGAAACCACAACAATAAAAATAAAAAATAAAATCTGGAATTTTATTTGTTTACTTTTCCTCAATTTCTCAGCAATCAAGTTAAGGATTTAGAAAAATAAAACAATGATCTCATCAAAAGCTTCAGTTAACGTCAATTTAGAAGTAGATCAAGATAGAGTATATTCTATATGTCAAATAACACCATAACATGATGCAGGACAAACGATAATCACAAAAATATATGGTGAAATTAGGACAAAGAGGGGAAGAAGCTAGGGGAAGGGAGAGGAGAAAGAAAGAAGAAGCTAAAAGGGAGGGAAAAGGAGAAGCTAAGAGAATACAAAATGAGAGAAGGGAGAAAGGGAGGAGAAGAAGGGGAGAGAGAGAGAGGAGAATAAATTCTTCAACTTCTTCTTTTTTCCATCCAACTCTGCCTCAAATCATACTTAAATAAACTTACAACTTAACCCTAGGGCAACATCCATATATTGACTTACCTAACATAATCTAAGGCAATGCCTAATTATTGAATTACCCAAAAAATAATCTAGGGCAAACGTCTATTTATTGAATTACAAAAACACCCATGACTCTGGAAAATCAAATACTAATAACGCCATTAATTAATAAGACCTAAATAAAATCAAGTGGACCAATATTTCATGCTTCGCCCCTTGCATCATTCTCCCCTCGTTGGAGAAAACTCAACCATCGAGTTTTGAAATGCTGAAAGGTTGAAAACATATGGTCAGAAAATGTCTTCTTTATGTGTTGATCCACTGACCAAGACTTCACAAACAACATTCGTCCATTTGGTTCTCTTGCACTGCGACAACATGATTAAGGACCGGGGCTTGGAGAAGGTGTTGTGCGCTGGCCACAACGCTCGTGGTCGTTGTGTCCGGCAAATCAACGGCACCAGTAACGACATGACAACAAGTGGGTGCGGCTAAAACACTGTTACCCGGGCTGTGGGATGATGGAGAAGAAACGACAGGTGAGGCACGGTGGTTCGGTGGTCTGGCATGTGGGATGTTGGTGTTTGGCCGTGCAAAAGGACTCTATCTAGGTCGTTGGGGTTGTGGTGGATATAGATGATGGGTAGTGGTGGTGGGTGGGTAATGGGGTGGATTGCAAACTATCGGCGGTGGATTGTGGCTCTAGGTTGGGTTGGGTTGGCTCCGATGGGTAGATGTTGTGGGGATGGAGTTTTGGCAATCCTTTTCATTTCTTGAGAAAACTTCATTTATAACTCCTGATCTTTCATCACTTTTGCAATTAGGGTATCCATATTTAAAAAGTGTCAATTTAAAATATTCATCTTTCAAATTTTTTCAATTTCAACCCTTCGTTATAATTTTCCATTAAATCCTACCAAAACTCCCAAAATGCCCCTCATTTTTTTCAGAAAGAAAAAAATTGCAAAGATTTAGGTGTTTGTTAGAATTTAACGAAATTAGTAAAAATACCCATTCCTGAATCTTTGAAAAAGTTTATAAATTTAAAAAAAAATAAAAACACATGGGTATTTTGGAAATTTTGATAGAATTTAACCGAAAATTCTAACTGAAGGGTTTTTTTTTTTTTTTTTTGATAAAAATTCTAACCGAAGGTTGAAATTGAAAAAAATTGAAAGATGTATACCCTAAATTGACACTTTTTAAAGATGGATACCCTAGTTGCAAAAATGATGAAAGATCAGGGGTTAAGTGAAGTTCTCCCTTTTTCTTTTCTTTTTTTGTTCTTGATGATGCCAACGGTGGGGTGATGTGGTGGGTTCTAGCGTGGTGAGTTGGGTGGGTGTTTTGGGTTGGGTGTTTGGACGGCGAAAACAGGGATGGAAGAGGGGATGGATCGAATATAGAAACATGAGATGGAGACACTGGATTTCGATGGTGTCGCTTTGTGTGGTTGACGAAAAAAGGTGGTACAGGGGTGCAGCTAGCTTGGGGTGTATCAGATCACGCGACTGCTGATAGAAGACAATCGTAGAGGCTCTGATACCAAAATTGATGCCGAAGACAGTGAAATCAAGAAGAAAATAGAGGGGAGAGAGGAAAGAGATGGGGGGAAGGAGAGAAAGAAGCCAAAGAAGAAGAAGAAGACAAAAGGGGAGAAAAGATGCCAATTCAATGTTTAACAATAATGACAAAAATACACCATGAAATTAGGACAAAGAGAGGGAGAAGAAGCAAAGGGAAGGGGGAAGAGAAAGAAAGAAGAAGGTAAGAGAAGAGGAAGAGAGATGGGGGGAGAAAGGGAGAGAAGAATCAAATGTTTTTATTACATCTGAATCGGCCTCTATTGAAGTACAAATCATACTTAAATAGACTCACTACTAAATCCTTAAGACAACACCCATTCATTGACTTACCTAACATAATCTAGGACAACGCCCAATTATTGAATTACCCAAAATAATCAAGGGGAAAAATCTATTTATTGAATTACAAAAACACCCTTGACTCTAAAAAATTAAATATTAATAACCCCATTAATTGATAGGACCTAAATAAAATTAACTGGACCAATATCTCATGCTTCACCTCTTGCATCATAGCACTGCAATAATAATAAATAAATAAATAAAACCAACAACCATTATGTAATCATTATATAATTACTTCCATAAGCAACATTAAGAAACAGCTTCATGGTTGAATATGAAATACAAGGAAACAAGCAATTAATATATAACTCAAATTACTACTTATCAAAAACAAAAAATTATAACCCAAATTACTGTAGCTTGCAAAACAATTTAAACCAGCAATGCAAATCAATGATATCCATAGCATAAAGAAGGAAATACGCCATTCATTAAATCTTGAACTGCAAATAAAAGATTCTGCAAAAACAGAACAACAGGATTCGCCATTCAATTATTTATCCCAATTCCTCCACAATCCACACAAAAAGGAATTATACCTCAGACTAGACATATGCAACGACAAGGCAGGGGGGAAGAAAACCAATCGATGAGGAACTTCAAGTACTAAAAATTGATGAGGCAATCCAACTTAAAATGCAAATCAATCTTGCTCATGAAAATGAGACTTACAGTTAAAGAACGGCACCATCATTCTACAACCAATGCTTCAGAGTCCCAATCCAAAATGAAAAAAATAGTAGATAACTCGTATGACATACACCCAAATACCACTTAGCAAAACAAAATTATGAAATAAAAGAAAAGTCATACCAATTGAGAATAACAAATCGATCAGCAATTAACCAACCCTCTATTCCAACACTAGCGCACGAAAGTAGAAAACCTAAAACGACGTAATATAACCTACACATTTCATATAATTAGAGAAATGATTCAACCACAAACCTAAATAGAAAGCACCCCTAACGAGAAGAACAAGATTCACAAATTCACAAACAGACCTAATTCGCTCCAATTCACACACACACAATTGCATTAAGAACGATGAAATGTGGAATTTCGGGAATCGATTTCACGGCCTACCCAATACCGAAGCGACAGAAACTTGACGACAGCTTGGCTGTCCGGGACGGGAGCGGCGCACCCAAGGCTAATCCGCTTGGCCGCGTTGATCTGAGCCGTCTCGGGGTCCTCGCGCGAGTCTGGATCCGACGCGCTTATTGCTAGTGCCATCTGCATCTGAAACTCCTCCTCCAAGAGATTGAAATCCACGCACCCATCCCCAGCCATCCGATCATCCGCCGACTCGAAGGCCCCGATTCTACCCATTGTGGCGGAGCCAGAGGCCGAAGAAGACGAAGCGGGCGTGCTTGGACTGGGACTGGGACTCGGGTTTGTCGTGGGTCGGGCCTCGCCGAATCTGTGGTGCTCATTGAGTCCGCCACCGATGTGAAGCTTTCTGAGTAGATGCTTCATTTTCGACATCGATCATCTAAGGCACAACCCTCTCTCTCTCTCTCTCTCTCTCTCTCTCTAGAAGCATAAAGGTTTTTTTCTCCCTCTCTCCCTCTCTCTCTCTCTCCCCGTCTGTACTGAGCTTAACCTACGCCCACTATGAACAGAGCAGATTCGCTTAACCTGCGCACCCTTCTTCGTCAAGCTACCACTACTTGAAAGACTTAAATTAACCGCTCACCCATTCCCTCCAATGTACTGTATAATGTATACCCCCCTAAAAATATCGCAAATAAAAACTAAATAAATCACAGTTCTGTATAATACTCGAAGTCAAATAGCCATTTTTCTCCGCCTTCCAAGATCCCCTGGCGCTACATATTTTTTTCTTATTTATTTTGGATCTTGTAATTTTTTTTAAAATTTTTTAATTTTTTTGTTTTTTATATCACTCTCTGTATTTTGTTCTAATTTATCCATAATAAAAAAATAAAAAATAAATAAAAAAAGTCAAAAAGGCATTAGCGGATGGATAATCCACGTTGCTTCATTTAATCTCCACAGCTTGATGGTACGACGTGTTTCTTTAAAGTAAAACAGATGATCAGTTGAATCGATTGGGGTTCGGGAAAGAGGGTGCATTGTTAGGCATGCACCTGACGGTAGCGAAGAATAGCTGAAATGTTGCAAAAATCAAAGAGAAAAAATGCGGTGCCTATATATAATGAGCAACGAGGGGCTTGTGACTTGTCGTTGAATTGACTTCACCTTTTAAATGCTTTCTTCTATTTTTTTAGTTTAAATTTGTCACGCAACCCCATTTAATTGGCATTCCCATTATTCTATTTATTTATTATTTTTTTTTTTTTTTAAGGTGCTATAGTTATCCCATTTTTATTGGTTGTTATGGGCCGTTGAAAAGAAAAAAGAAAAAAAAGGTTCACAGGATTAGAATGGTTTTGTTCTGATTTTGTACAAAAGTTTATTCCGCAGTTATGGACAAAGGGAGGAAAGGCGATCGGGTGGATGAAGAGGACAAGCCGGTTTTGTACGCTTTTCTGTTTTTCTTGGACGAGTCAGCTGTTTTTCTTGGATGAAACAGTACGCACAAACAAAACTAAATAAGGGAGAAACAATTACTGAACCAAAACAACAAACCAAACTTAGAAAGCCTTTAACCAACACTAATGTCTTGGCAAACAATAATTCAAGTTATTTTACCTGCGTAAAAGCTTTGTAAAAATAAATAAATTAAATTAAATATTTTCTTGTTTGTTATTTTTCTTGAGTTGTTTTTCTATAAAAGAGCAATAACCTTTCGAGTGAAAGTATCAAATATAGCCCCGGAAATCATATTTATCCTCATCTAACTACCGCCGTATTTGTAATGTCTTCATATTTTTAATTTTTGTAATGTTTAATCTCAATCTATTATTATGATTGCAATTTTCTCTTTTCGTACCGAATCCATGTTGGGGTGGGGCACTTGCACAAATCCAAAGTGTACTCTTTATGGGTGGATACATGAAATGGCCCTACCATGAAAGATTTCCCGTCATTAAAATAAAAAAAAAAAAGGGAGGTGAAAAACTTCACTTAATGTAATACCCTGAGCATTAATTAGGTTCGAGTAAACCGTAATCATTGTTAATGAGGGATTATGATTAGATAAAGAGGTCGAACGTTCCAATCACAATAAACCAAACCTTCAAGGAATATGTCGTATGCCACTGTTCAGACATCAACTTTGTGTCAAAAGGTAAATTGAACGTTCGATATAACCTAAAATCGCTGAGTAATACAATACACCAAACATTCGACAAAAGTGATCGAACGTTCAATGTTTAGCAAAATTGTGTAATAACTAGCTCAGATGCCCCAGGCCAATAAATACCCCACCCCTACGCCCCTTCAGCTCACTTTCACTCTCTTTGGCTCAGTTTACTCCTTTTGTGTGTGAGGGGTCTCTTAGAGAAAGAATAAGTCATTTTCATCTTAAGTAGGTAACCTTCACAAACCTAATTTGCTTTTAATGGAGTTGTTATTCTACTTGCTTACTGTTTAGGTCATATCTCTAACTAGTTATACCTTTTTACTTGGTTTTGAATCTGATCTTAATGATAGTTTAATGTTGGATTAGTATTTTCACTTTTTCGTTTTTCCGGTTTTCACGGTTAGCAGTTATTGATGGTTATTAGCGGTTACCGGTTATTTTCGGTTAATAATAGCTCTGCTTGTACACCCCTAACTGCTGCTCCTAATGGTTTACAACGAGATTCAACAGTTCATTGCAGTCTTCTGGCAAGTTCTCAAAAAAATAAAAAAAATAAAATATACAAATTAAACTCAAGATTCTACAGATTTCTACCTTAAGTTTGAGGTGATGTTAGAGTATATAGGGAGATCAAGAATCCAAACTACAATTGAAGATTATCACCTACCCATAATTAAAGACTGTTAACTACAATAGAAGAGTATTACATAGTCACAGCTGAAGATTATGACCTAGTTATAGTTGAAGCCTCAATTGTAGCTAGGTCACAGTCTTCAACTATAACTAGATGATGGTCTTCAACTGTAGTTAGGTCAAAATCTTCAACTGTATTATCTTTCATGGTATTAGAGCAATAGGCTAATGCTAGTTTTTGATCTAGTGATTTTTTTTTTTTTAATTCCAACATTTGTATTTTACGGTGAAATCCGACTGTCCCTTAGTGTTTTGTGGCGAGATTCGACCATCCTTTGGTATTTACAGCGTGATCCGACCGTCCCTTGGTGTTTGCAGCAAGAGCTGATTGCCCCTTGGTATTTTGAGGCAAGATCTGACTGCCCTTTGTTGTTTTGCGGCAAAATCCGTCCAGTGAATTTATAAATAGAAATAGACACAAAGAATTACATGGTTCGGTTTATAACCTACGTCCACTAGATGAAGCCCCCACTAAGGTCTCAAGAAGAACTCGTCAAAATTGAGATCTCAACAAAATGATAAATGATATAAATATATAGTCTACACAAGATTTGCTAAGTAATTTTTACTTCTTACGAAAAGATAAAGATGCTCATGAAAAAGATAAATTATGTGAAGGGAATGTTAAAAACAAAGTCAAGAAGTCAATTTGTTTTTCTTTTTCTTTTCTTTTTTAAGATTTGCACAAAGATTTGCTAAATAATTTTTCTTTAAGAAAAGAAAAAGATGCTAAGAAAAAAACACTACAAAAAACTGAGGATTTCCCGGCGTTTTTAATAGCAGCAGACAACCCAAAACGCTGCAACAGATATTCTGCTGCAGCGTTTTGGGTTGGGCGCTGATAATTGTGAGCTTTCCTCACAGTTGTTGCGTAAACGCCGAGATAGCTTTGAAATTTACCGGTGTTTGTAGCAGAACAATGTTAGAAAAATGTGGGATATTGACAGAAAAACGTGCCCACCTTTCTGACCACCTTCCTGAATTTTTCAAAACGCCATTGATATCCTTTACTATCCATTTATATCCTCTTCCATCATTATTTGCGGTTGGTTGAATGTTTGCAGGTCTTTGAGCTGAAGAGTGTTGCTGGCTTGGCTGAATTGGATTAACAAAAGATATTTCTATATAATACACATCGATCACAAGCCAAGATTTATCTCCTAATCAGCCGTCTCGCATAGCCAAAAAAGACAATTTGTAAGCAAATTTCTTCCCGGTTTCTTACTCTTGATTTATATACGCCCTTTCCTTTTTGTCTGGGAGTCCGTCTTTCTTCCCTTTGGAGCTAGTTTGTTCCAGGGGAGAAGGGACTTTACCATCTATCTATCTTAGAGTTGTAAGAGGAGTTAGACTTCTTGCCTTGTAAGCTTACTAGAACAAAATGATGAGGGAAAGAGATAGATGTAGATGAGAAGACATAAAATGAGAAGATGAAAGATGAGCGTTGAGAGTCTTACAGGGAACCATATAGGATGTAAGAGAATAGTCCTGTTGAAACTAATAGAAGTAGAATGCCCTCACATTCATCCATAAGAAGATAGATTGCCAATCTTGGGGTATAAAAGAGGGAGGCTAAGCCCTCTCACTCTCATATTAAATCCTTAATTAAAGCCAAGGCATAGATACATATAGAGATAATTCATTCAACAAAACAAAATTTGAAAACACAAGTGAAGAGCAAGCTCCCTCTCCAAAAAATAGAAATAAAAGACAAAATACTTACACTAACCTTTTCAATGGTTGAATTTCCGGATGATCACCAAGTTGACTACATCCCACATGCAAATGGTGCAGTTCTTAGATGCAAATATCAGACTTGATTCACTGAAGGCCAATGCCTGCATGGATGAAGGGAATTTAAAATGATTATGCTGCACAAATATTTGAATAAAAATCTATACAAATAGCCAATAAAAATAAAGAGGACCAAAGTTTAACACTAAATGGTCATTGCATCTCTCTGCTTATGTGTGTAAGTATTTATCTAAATCAGTAGTACTTGCCATGAAGTTTACAAATATGGGTTTCAAAACCCATGAACCTAGTTAAATAAAGCTAACAAGAGCTAGTTTGTCACATCAACGTAAAAATCTGTTTACTAATCAACAAAGGTATTATACTAAATGCCAATCCTAATTTTTTTTTTTTTTTTTTACATTTTATTGAATATGGACAAAGCTAGTCATAGGCTGATAGCTTAGCTAGTCATATGATACTTAGTGTGTATATCCAGGCCCGTACTCCTCTAGCTCTCCATATCTCTCTCTGCGTTTAGTTGTTAATTCATGGCTTGGGGAAATAAACCGTCGAAAACATTTCTTGTTTTTTTTTATGTTGAAACACGAATATTGAGTCAATGCAGAATTTATCTGCTAGGATATATACATGAAACTGCATTTGGAAAACAAAAGATTGAGGTTAATTAGGACCCGTGTACCCGCCTTAGAAGGTGTTCCAGTACAACAGAATAAAGTATATCAATATCTAGAATAAAGTATGTCATAATCCAGAGGATACACAATCATCCATGGCGTCCTATTTTCCTTTTTTTTTAAACCCTAGTTAATCCAATTTACTATTGCAACAAAGAGATTAGCTGAAAACAAAACAAGTTTTTAAACACACACACAAAATTAACGACTTAAGAGCTAACTCATAAATGAATATATGCATAGAAATCAACATTATCATGAATGCAAAAGCTGAATTCCCAAATTTCCCAAAACTCCAAACCCCATATAAAGAAATCGGCACAAGGAAAAAATATAAAAATTAACAAAACATGCTATGTACCAACATATATTGTAACAACTCACTCCCACGACACAATATTGTCCGCTTTTGGCTCTCATAATCTAGACTTCCCAGGAGGTCACCCATCCCAGTACTACTCTAACAGAAGCACACTTAACTGCGGAGTTCTGATAGGTTCATGGCTATCACGGCTTTAAAACGCGTTGTGTCAAGAAGGGTACGAATATACATATAAGCACATACTCATTCTCATACCCAGGCGATGTGAGACATCACATATATACCCACCTGAAATATCAATATAGCAATTTCCACTTCCTAGGTAAGACTAAGTAGGGGCGAACGAGCTTCTCATGTCAATACTCCCTTGTGATCAATTCGTTTGAAAGGTGGAGCAGCAGCCTAACTTGGAAAATAAATTATGTTCTGGTTGTTCTGGCCTTACCATTGAAAGACTTTCAAATTTATGGCATTAATGTAGAGCTTCAACTTCTTGTTTTCTTGATGGGGATGCATGAGATTTTTCTTTTCTTTTATTTATTATTATTGATGATGATTTTCTATGAAAAGCTTGCAATCCCATATATGGAACCTTCACCCACCTTACGAAAAAGGGGTGGAGTCTTCACCCACTTTTCAACGTTACTACCACTAGGTCTTAAGTTATATCGAGCGTGTTATATTTTTATTGCGCTTCCTAACTTAAAATTAAGTTGCCGAAGTCAAAGTTCCGGTCATAGCAACCGACGTTCCAATTCAGGCCATAGTAGCTATTATTCAGCCATTCGATGTTCAAGATCAACGATCGCTAATGGACCATTCATCTTGCAAGGGCATGTTAAATAGGGATTTAGATAATTTGATTACCGTATATTAAGGGATTTGTTAACCCTAATATTAGGGATATGTTTGTATTTGAACTTATTCAAATCACATGCAAAGCTCTATAAATAGAGTCTTGTACTCGAATCAAATATTAAGGAAAGATGTAGCCTATAAGGCTTTAGCTTTAACGTATAGATGTAAGCTATAGGTCGAACCACCTTAATTTTCATGTTTCCTCTCTTTCATTTATCTTATTATCAGTTTTGATATGGTATCAGAGCTATAGGCTAACGCCAGTTTTATCTTGAGGCCTTCCGATGAGTTTTATCACAGGATAAAGTCCAAAGGGCTGCATTTTTCTCTTATTTCTTTGAGTGATGTTTACAATATAATTGACTCATATATATAGGAGAATTATGACCACATGATAGACTTCAACTGTAGTTAGGTCACAGTCTTCAACTATGACTAGATGGTAGTCTTCAACTATAGTTAAGTCACAATCTTCAACTGTATTATGTTTCATGGTATTAGAGTTATAGGCTAACGCCATTTTTCAATCCAATTGATTTTTTTATGCCGGCTTTTGTATTTTTGGTGAAATTCGACCGTCCCTTAGTGTTTTGCGATGAGATTCAACCGTCCTTTGGTATTTACAATGTGATACGACCGTCCCTTAGTGTTTGCAGCGAGAGCCGACTGCCTCTCGCTATTTTGCGACGAGATCTGACCGCCCTTTAGTGTTTTGCGGCAAAATCCGACTAGTGGATTTATAAATAGAAATAGACGCAAAGAATTATGTGGTTTGGTCTATGACCTATGTCCACAAGATAAAGCCCCCACTAAGATCTTAACAAGAACTTGTCAAAATTGAGATCTCAACAAAACGAGAAATGATATAACTATATATCCTATACAAGATTTGCTAAGTAATTTTTGCTTCTTACGAAAAGATAAAGATGCTCATAATTTTTTTTTTGGGTAATTATGTTTTTTGTCATGAACTACTAACTTTTGCGCGAAGCCCCTATGAACTACCAACTCAACCAAAATAAAGTATTCAACTATCAAAGTTACAGGTTTTCCTCCCTTCTGTTAGTCAGAGGGGTTAATTGTGACGGTCAACCCATCACATGACCAGCACGTGCTGTTTAACACTCATTTCTTCCACTTTTTCCCTTATGTTGTTAAACGATTCTCAAACAAAAAAATTAAAAAAAAAAAAAATCCTTGTTGACGATGGCCACGCCGTCATCTTCTAAGAAAAAGTCAAATCTACCTGAAAATATTCATCAACCTCTCTCTCTCTCTCTCTCTCTCTCTCTCTTTGTATCTGAAGCTTCCTACAATCAACTTGAACAAATATCAAACCAAAAAGTCAAAATTTTCAAAACTAAGCAACCAAGAGAGACTAGATCGGAATCGAATCTTTACCTTAGTCCTAGGCTAGCTGAAACTAGAAGAGCTTGTTCCTTAAAATCTTGTGAGCTTTCGTTTCTTGATGTCGTTGATTGCAAAGGTGATGTTGTGAGTTCAGTCAAGAGGTGGCTGATTAAGGAAAAGAAAATAAACTACGGAAAATAGTGGGTGCTTGCCTTCTAACGACGCCGTATGGTTCGCCCATTGAAGAGGCATCACAGAATTCTTTTTTCAACTCTTGGGCACACAGGTTGGATTATGGCGGTTTGACGATTATTTTGTTTTGTATTTTATTATTTTGTATTTTATTTAAAATTTTAAATATCAAGAGAGATTGTTTTTTGAAATTAGAGGAAAAACCGCTAGTAAAAAAGTCTTGCTCGAAAGCAAAAGAGGTCTGGTTTTTATTCTTGCCATGACCTTGGGTTCATTAACATTTTCTTTTTCATCCTCAAACCATGGTACAGCTTCCAAATACTCCAAGCATGACATAATCCCGACATTAAACATGATAGCTGCAGATACCGGCATCAGACATGGGAGAGGAGTGAGTTGTTATCCTCCTTTGTTTTAGGCTCGATAAACAGAGCATAACAGAGCATTTCTTGTTGCCAATTATTTTGAACCATGGGCAGTATTCCCAAGAGAAAATGAACATTAAAGCTTGATTACCTTAAGGTCTAAATTTTTCATGGTAGATCAACCTAAAACTCTACTTTACAAGGTCTAAAGTTTGCTTACACCGGAAGATATTTCTACATGAGATATTCCGGATTAGGTCCTTTGCACCGCGAATTTTTTTTTTTTTTTGTTTTGTTTTAAACATACGCTAGTCTAAACATCGCTTTCTTCTAGATTCAATATCGGATTACGTGAAGAGTTACCTCGCCATTGTGGTCCGCGAATCTGTGTTCAAGATCACGAGCACCAGCTAAAAATGCCGACTCTCGCTGTGAAATCCACTGCGGATACTCCTTGCCATCCTCCTCCCTCTCGTGGGCGTCTGTTTCCGCCACGGTTGCTGCAGCATTGAGTTCTTTATCTACTTGCTTGCGACCAGTACTTTGATGAATACATGCGTCCCCTCTACGCCTAGTCCCGGCATTCTCCTTGCCTCTGCGTATGCTTTGATGACTTTTTTTTTTTATCAAACTGATGTCTTATGTATTGTTTAAACTCGTTTTGATACGATGAAATGAATATGATATTAATTGGTTCAAAAAATACTGGATTACGTGCATGGACAAAACGTGACGCCGTTTGACCTTACTTTATAACTCAATCCCACAGCCATGTTTCATTGTGATCTTCCATGCAACCTCTCTACTCCCACGTCTATAGCTCAAAAAATCTAAAACAAACTTACACACACATATTTACGCACCTCTCATAGTACATCACATGGGATCATCAATTTTCAACATGAAGCCAATGAAGAATAAGCACCTTTTAGTTGTTTCTGATTTTTCTTTATGGTTCGAATTTTGGGTTCTCCCAACCTTTTAAGTTTAACTATGCTTAGGACATATCTTCACTAACTTTGAGCCAAACTTTTCTCCTAATGTGAGTCAGCAAACACAAAAACATGAAATTTAATACTCCAATTTCCACTCCTCTTGTCAAATTTCTCAGGGGTAAATTATACTTTACCCACTGATATATCCACCTATTGGCGATCTGGCGCCCAATGTTCAATTTTTGGTAGATGACCCCCTTCACGTTTACCACGTGTGTCAATTTGGACCTTCCGTCCACTTAGTCCAACAAAAGTGATGGAAAAGAGGTCACGTGCAACCCTAACTTTCCAATTTTACCCCTCCCCCATTCAAACTAAAAGTAAAGAAAAACCCATCCCACTTTCATCTTACACGTGTCAAGAAAAGAAAAACCCATCCACTTCCATCTTTCATGTGTCATCATCTTCCTCACATGTTTCCGACCAATTCATCAAAAATATGGGTGGCCATGACTCTCTCCAACCCGCCGAAAACTGCTCCCAACCGTCATGGAGATGTCCTTTGTGGAGACCGATCATTCTCGACAACTCCTTGGTCACAGTCGCCTCGTCCTTCTCATCAACCTCGGAAACCGTGGGGTTCACCCCCAGACCTTTTAGCAACCAGTGCACCACATGGCACATGCACCACCCACCACGCCTCCCATCACGCCCCCACATACACAGTACAATACACATATATACACTTCCAGTTCCAGGGACCGCAGTCACCTTGCAAACCAGACCGGCCAATTTATGAACCAAGCAACTGGATCACTGCCACATCCTTCTTACACCTAGCCAAAAGGCTCATGGCAAGCGCTGGGCAGAACGGACGCATTTCTCAAAAACCCATTTATGGTAGTTTAACTTTGTAGAAGAAAACCTCAAATGCAGCTAGCTGAACCATCTCCGCCAGTTTGCTGAACCTCCTGCTTTCCGGTGAATCTTTTCTTCTCCATCGATCCAAACACACCACTGTCTGCTCCAGCAACTACCCTGCGCGCGCCTCTAAAATGGGATCCTCTTTGTGAGGAACAGCGCGTCGTTCTTGTAGATCTCTCCCAGCATCCAAAGCAACAAGAAATGAACGAAAATGCTGTTAAAGGAAGAGGACGATGGACATGGAAAAGACACGTGTTAGGTGACGTGGCAAGCGTACAACGTGGTAAGTGAATGAGGTAGCCGTACGTGTGTCACATTATGGCTTCACGACAAATAGCGACGAGAACATAGATAGAGAGAGAGTGAGAGTGAAGGAAAATATTGAGTCGTTCATGAAATGCTTGAAAAGAATCCAACCAGTGCCAAGATACTACCTAGAATTTTGAAGTTTGTAGAGCTGCCACATTAGAATGTCCTTCGAAGGTTGTTGTGAATGAATTATTCTATCTTGCACTCTATTTCAAAATTTTCAAATAATCAACTCAAGACCTCAAGATCGACTCAATTACTAACCCTAGAATTACAACCAACCCAGTTTTGACAATGAATATGCCAACACATATCCTAACAGTTTCTATAACCAGGAGTTGATAACCGTTTTTTATATGTGACTTTTGGGCTTATTTTAATTAATTATTATTATTTTTTTTTTAAAAAAATGACTAATCAAATAAGTAATTGAAAAAGTCCATGTCGTATCCATTGACAAAGGTACTGTAATCCTCTATACCTTGTAAAATTAAACAATATATACTAAGAAAATTGTAAAGAATTATATATCCATATACATAAATGAACTTGAAAAAAGAAAACGGTATAAGTTGCATAACAAGCTTACCAATTCAAACACCTATTTGGCAGATGAGATTTCCATCAAACCCCTTTAATTTGTTACCATAAAGATGAAGTAAAGGACCTTGGGAAACATTGAATAAGGCACCAGAATCTTAGATTTAAAGGCTCAAAGGTAGTGATTTGAACTTTTTGAAGATTTTAAGATATTGAATCATTGATAATAAATTGTGATCCCAAGTATAATCTTTGCTTGTTATCAAAGTGAATAAAATTTGTAGAGCGAATGAAAGATTTTATTTTTTTCTAAATAAAATTAAATACATCACTTTGTGTATTGAAGTTATTTTTTATATATATAATATAAATATCTATATTATTTTATATATAAGGGTAGGTGGTTAGCGGTTATTAATCGCCTACCCCTACCCTTAAAAATGCTAACCGCTCCGCCCTAGGCGGTTAGCGGTTATTTATAACTGCCTATGCGGTTAGCGATTACAGGCCTAGCTAGGAGTATTGACATAGTCAAGCAATTAGGGGTTCGCTGGCTATGTGCATCGCCCGTTGGCCGTAGGATTATACCAAAAGTCTTACGAGACGCGCACACCCTTAACAATACAAAGCATTTCATGATAGTACAAAGATGCAAATTTTACATCAAAATAGGCATGGTCAAAATCATTGTTTAGGGTTTCACATGAATTTACTTACCTTGTGTGAAGTAGTCCTCAACACGGTTTTAATCGAAGTACTTATTTCCCTTGTTTGCTGTGTATTTTATCATTAGTTGGGTTTCTAAATCGTAAACCCTAGTATAATACCTAAACCTCTAGTTTTTATGCATTATGTTAGGCACTGTTAGAAAGGTCTTTGAGCACTGTTCGAATGGTAGACACCGTTAGGACAATCCTTGACTAGTGTTCGAATGGTCAACATTGTTAGATAGTATTGGACCATCGTCCGAACGGTCTCGTTCTAACAACTCGCATAATTTTAGAATGGTATATTGTTCATCATCCCCTACCTCCGAAAAATTCCACTTTTACTTCCTAAAGAGTCTCGGTGGCTATAAAACCTTAAAAGGCATTTAATTTTCATCACTTAACATTATTAAAGGTCTAAAAACAAAACCTTTTTACAACCAAACTAAAGAGTTCCTAACTTTCATTTCCTACAATTTCTCTTTCACCAAAAGTATATCAAGGTAGACTAGATCTACTCATCATAGAGTCTAAGGTTTGATTTTGGTCTTGTTTGACTCCGGTGGAACATCATCTACCAAAAGCTAGGGCTTTTCTTTGAAAGGGCCTTCACCTTTTCTCATCTCAATACATTCACACACACATAAACTATAAACATTGCCAAACTTGTAACTAAAGCATGCTTATAATGTAATGGAATAAAGTAAAGGATGAGAGTTACTTCATTGTAGCTCTGAAGTAAAAAAGCTCTAAGAACTCCTCTCTCCCTCTTTCTAGTGGCTTTGGATGACAAAATGGCTGTGAAGGTTCAATTAAGGGGCTTTAAATAAGCCCCCCTCTGCATCTGCAAGTTTTGAACTTATCTAAATCACATGCAGTTTGTTACCGTTAAAACGGTCCTTGTGCCTTTTGAACACTAGGGTTTTTCAACTTATCCTACGTGGCTTTCCACCATGCTGTTCGAATGGGTACTTTATACTATTTGAATGGTAGTGTTTCCCTTTAGTCCCATGTGGCTTCCTACCATACCGATTAAGTAGTCTCCATATCATTTGAAAGGTAGGGTTTCCCATTTATTCTATGTGGCATCCTGGGCATACCGTTATTAATCCTAGTTTAGAATAGAGTATTACAAACGATCTGACCTAAACTAAATGACCCATTCGTTGGTCGGGCGATAAATATTTTGGAATTCTGAAAGCATTAGGTCAGGGGTCGGGTTTAGGATGTTAGTAAACCCGGCATACCCGACCGGATCAACACCCTAATATATATTACGTTTTTTTAAATAAATTTTTATACTTTTTTTCCTCTTTTTTATGGACAGAAATTAGTTACAAACTAGTTTGTAGCCAATTCTTACAAATCAGTCTGATAAAGTGACATGTGTCTCATAACATGTGAGAAGCACATGTGTCTCATAACATGTGAGAAACATATGTTTTTTTAATAACATTAATAAGAAAGCATGTGATTCTTACATACTTTAAGAACACATGTTACTTTATCAGAGTTTGTAGGAATTGGCTATAAACCAGTTTGTAGCTAATTTTTGTCAAATTTTTTACCCATATCATAGGCACTCGGATTAGGATCCTCTAAAATTTTAAATAAATTGTAGATTCTAAAATTATGTAATTTTGGTCATTTTTAGGCATCGAAACGCTTGAAAAATACTATATATTAAAAATGTTGCATGTTATAATTGAGAATTAAATATATTTTCATCGCGTTCTTACTTTTTATGTTGTAAAAAAGTTTTGAACAAAAAATTATCTTTTGATTTTACGAAGAAGAAACGTCTCTGTAAACTTAAGAATAAGCTTTTTCGAAAGAAAATTCTTTTTGATTACCTCAATAACATGCCATCTTTTTATTTGTTCAAGCATTTGGATATCTAAAAATAGGGTTGGCAATTTTTGACACGACCCGCGAACCCGACACGAACACGACACGGGAAAATAGGATTAGGGTTTACTGTAATCGGGTTCGGGTCATAATCGGGTCAACCCGATTATGACACGATTCTGACCCGGTTACTATTAAAAAAAAAAAAAAAAAAACCCACCCGAACCGAAACGAAAGCTACGAAAATTGAAATGCCCATTTCCATTTGTGATTTTCATTTCTCATTCACTATCCACCGATAGTCTGATACTCACAATCTCACTAACCCTAGCCCAGGAGTCCGCCGCTAGCCGCCCGACCGCCAAGTTCGCCAACCATCCGGCCGGACCGGCCTTTTCCCCCTCTCTCTACGCCAACCTTTTCCCTCCCCCCTCTCAAACCCACGACCGCCGGAGAAGCTCGACTTGCCCTCAGAAGATGACAAACCCACGACCGCCGGTGTCTGATTCAAAACCGGAGCCGGCAAGGGAGGAGAATGGAAGACAGACCCGCGTCTGATTCACGACCGGAAGAGCTTGACCGGTTGACCCATGACCGCCGGTAGACCCACGACTCGCATCTCATTTCTTTTCAATTTTCTGTTCTCACTTTCACAGTTTCATGCCTCCTTCGCGAATCAACCTTCACAGTTCACATAGCCTCACGAATCAACCTGTTTTCACTTTTTTTTTCAGAGCTTAATCGTATCGATTTAGGTGAATTTTCCATTAGATCTGTTACTGTTAGCTTGTATAGTTGTATTGGTTTTGTTTTGATAAACAATGGGTTGTCTACTTCTCTGAATCTCAGTCTTCTCTGAACAAATTGGGTTTACTTTGCTGGTTTGGTACTTTGGTTGAAGGTAAACGTGTTACCCGGGTCGTGTTCGGGTAACACGTTTTGCAGGTGGGTCGTGTTCGGTTTCAGGTTTTCAACCCGATTATTAATCGGGTCGGGTTCGTGTCTGACCCGATTGTGTAATCGGGTCAGCCGGGTCGACACGAACCCGACCCGCCGACCCGGATTGCCAACCCTATCTAAAAATGACTTCAATTGCTTATTTTGAGAATCTACAATTTTTTTTAAATAGTAAGAGATCCTAATCTCACGCCCTCGTCACACCTCTCCTCAATATTACCCTGCCCTTGCCGCCACGCCTTTGCCCTCCGCAATCTATTCACCAGGCTGGTCGCCTACTGAATGACTGAAAAATCGGAGTGAAGGGGGTCGATTCAGCTCGGAGGCCGACCCCCTTCGTTGGTTGGCGGGTTAGCAAAACCTCCTACCGACAGTCGTCGGTAAGGGCTGAAAATCAACCACTTCCTGTCAGTTTTCAGCCATAGGTAGCCAATTAAAGCAACTGGCCCGAAGGCGGGTCTACGAGTCAACTTCGAGCGCTCAAATTAATTAGCCGCAGCCCCATGGGCTTTAAAGATTGCCAATTCAGACATCTTTTCGGCCCTGTGGTCAGAGGGTGGACCCAGTTAGCCGAACCCCCCTGAGTGTTTGGAAAAGACACGTTTCCTTGATCGCCAGACTGTGTACTGTCTAGTGTCTACAGCCAGGTTGAAGATGACATAAGGGGAGTTGTGTCAATGTCTATATTATACTTATGACTCTGAGAAACTCCCACTTCCCTTTACCTGCCGTGTTGGCCCTTGTCATATGGTCCAGAGGGAGATCATGTATCCATCTACGCACACAACGGCTATTTCCTCAAGTGTCGATCCCAACGGCCACGCGCGCCCACGGTTGGTCAAAGAATGAGCAAGCAATAAGCATCCTGTCTCATTCCTAGGGCCCTGCTTGGGCACCTGTTTTCTATCCTCAACCGACACAAATGTGAAGAGGAACGTACATGTTATCCAATTGTCAGAGCTGCATAACAAAGGACCAAGCATTCCCTATCGTAGGATTTTGGAAGGAAGACCGTCGTCTGTTGGAGACCTATCACAGCACGCTCCGTGATACAAACCTCGCGTAGAATTACCTTTAAAAACCATCTAAGAAACTTACCGTGGTGTCCACGAGCTTATATACACATAGTTAAGCTTGCATTTAAAACCATGCAAGGCACTTAAAACTGTAACAAATCACAACGCCTCGCAATCGACGTCCATGTTAGCCCACTCGTTCGATACTGACTCGATAGTAGCCATTTCTCTTTTAGTGGCTCCACTCGTCTATCAGTATTCAATGACTCAATATTATGCCCAAGTACTAAGACATTTTAATTCAGCCTATAGCGCCTCTTTTGTGACTCGACCACCATACTCAACATGATAGCTAGTTCTGATACCAAATAATACAAACCTTAGGTAAACCCACCCATAAAAACCGGTTCACAAAGAAAAATGTGCCTAAAATTTTTTATACATATAATTAAGATTGCACTGAAAAGATAGCCCAAAGATTTGGACTACACCAAGCTCCAGGGAGCTCTATGAGAGCGGAAGAGTCTCAAGAAAACCAGTGCCTTTTGCCATGTTAGTCTGTCCAGCAAATAAAAGCATATTGAGTAGTTCCTGCCAAATTTTCTAACAAAAAAATGCTTTTAATTTGGTAAAAAAAAAACTTAAAAGTACTTTTTTTGTTCTAAAAAAAGCTCATAACTGTGTTTTAATGAGGCCTTTTCAATAGATAAAAGCTTTATTTTTCAATGCAATCCCACACAGGCAACAATTGTTATCAGGGCATCTGATCATCATTATGGTCTTAGGAATAACAATTGTTATCATTGGCAATGTCACCAGCTGTAAAGGACTTTCATGAATATGGAAACTTATTTACAACAAGTGGGAGAAGAAAGCAGTTTCAAAGAGAAACCTCGGGGCAAGGAGCATGGCGCTGAAGACTAAGCGGTGGCTGCTGCCGCCTCTTCAACAACTTGTGATGTTGGGAGAAGGGTACAGACGAGGTTGCGGTCGCCATACACATTGTCAACACGTCCTGATATAACAGTGCAACAAGAATTCAATTTTAAGTAAAATTAACTAGGGCTACACCAGAAGCATATGTCATGAATTGCAAATAATCATGGACTAAGTAGATCTTCTAAAACAACTAAAATATATCCAGTAGTTGAATCAGTATAGCGTTGTTGGTATTAATCAATAAAAGAAACTGTTCTTTAAATTTCTATTTTCAGTTATGTGAAAAACTAAGTTGTTAAATTAGTCAATTATAGACAACAGGTCAGTCTGAAATGACAATGGGTCATACAAAAAGAAAGCAAAAAAGAGACGGGGAATGAAGAGTTGAAGAAGGCAACTACATAACAATGTCCAGAATTATGAAATTAGAGGAAGATGGACATCGATACCTGTAGTAGGCCAGAACTTCGCAACACGGAGCCAAGGAGCCGGGAAGGCAGCATATTCCCGAGAATATGGTTTCTTCCATGCATCTCCCATGAGCAGGGATGGTGGATGAGGAGCGCCCTGCAATTGTACTTGTTAGATAGTTGCCCTTGAAGTTCATTAATTAATTTATATCTATAGTATCAAGACGCATCTGGAATTGTTCACGGACAACAATCAAACTGAATTGCATTTTTAACGTCTTGCTATAATGTGAATTACAAACTAATAGCCACAGTGAAACAAATGAGCCATTTCACCTTCAGGACGTTGTTGTGGATGTCTGCCTTTCCATTCTCAACCTGAGCAATTTCTTCTCTAATGGAAATAAGTGCATCACAAAACCTGTCTAACTCGGCCTGAAAAAGATTTTAAATTTACTTAAACAGGAAAAAGAAAAAGAGGATGAGGAGGGTATGTGAAGAGGAAGGACTTCCAGCAGGGCATACCTTGCTTTCACTTTCAGTTGGTTCAATCATGAGTGTGCCTGGGACTGGCCATGACATTGTTGGTCCATGAAATCCATAGTCAATTAGACGTTTGGCAACATCTTCAGGCTCTATCCCAGCAGTATTCTGCAACAATAATAGCTTACAATTGCTCACAAAATGGAAACAGTTAGACAAATATAAAATAAACTATGAATAAAACTACCTTGAAGCCTCTTAAATCAACAATGAATTCATGGGCAACAGTTCCATTGACACCACGGAAAAGAATGGGATAATTGTCCTGCAAAATACAAAGACAATTGAGCAAACTAGGAAAAAACTCGGAGATTTTAATTGCAAAAGGAAGCAATCACTCAACCTCAAAGTTGCTTAACAGGAGAAACCACATGCTAGTGTCATGCACTGGTCACACATTTTATTCAAGAAGTTCAGTACAATCATATCCCAGTTATCCTGGAACTTGCTATGATCACAAATGACATCCATGCACTCTTTTTTTTTTCTTTTTCTTTTTTCCGAAGATAGGAGCATTGCCAAAGCATGGCACCGACCTACTTTCATAGCACCTAGTTTTTTTCCAAAAAAGAAATACAAAGAATTGTAAAGGAAGAAGCATGAACCTCCAAACGTTTTGCCATGTAATTGGCATTCAGAATTGCTATCTTTGATGCTTCAGTGAGTCCCTTAGACCCCATCATGGCTATATATGTGTATGATATTGGCAGAATAAGTGCAGAGCCCCAAGGTGCAGCAGAAATGGTACCAAGTGGCTGATACTTGTCAGGGGCAGGAATTCCACCCGTGGATACCTTAAAAGTAAAACCAGAACAAGATTTGAGATTGAATGAGAAAAAACACAGCTGAGAAAATAAGCGATAACTCTAAAAGATCTCATAACGGCAGAGTATGCAAGAAATAATCACCAACATGTGACTTGATGGAGGTGAGGTTATGCTCGATTATTCACGTGTGTATGTATGTGCGTACGTACGTACATATAAGGCCGTCAGTTCCAATACATTTAGAATAACATGATGGAACAGAAGAAATGAAATCTGGATGAGATACTATCTCCAAATAGGTATTTCGAGTCCAAAATGATGGAAAACAAAAGTAATTTTTCACAGGAAGCTATATGTATTTGATGCATATAGAAACCTAATAGTACTGTGTCTGCATGTGCACACGCATGCATTTGTTTATTAAGTTATTCAATGAAAAGATCAGTTACCACAGGATGTGATGGCAAAAATGGTGCCAGGTGTTTCTTCACACCAATAGGACCCATGCCAGGACCACCTCCTCCATGTGGAATGCAGAATGTTTTATGGAGATTGAGATGGCAAACGTCTGCTCCAATCCAACCAGGGCTTGTCAGCCCCACCTATAAAGACCGAAAGTTCCTTTAGATTTAACTTGAAAGTACATACTCCCAGGAAAAATTAGATACATAAAAGGAACTACCATGATATGCAGAAAGGTACCCAAATAAAGAAATTCAAATAAACTTGCAATTAACTAGTTAAAACCCAAGGAATATGAATTGAAGAACCACAAACATCAGCCAACACTAAATACTAGCCCTACAGCTATAAGTTTTGGTGGACCATTTGCCGATCGGAAAGAGAATATGAATCAAGACAACTCAAGCTGCACTTGATATCTTGTTACTGGATCATGTGCTCAACAGCTGTCATTAACATATAAAGGAGACAAAGGAATATAGGGGGAATAGCTGACCTGTGCATTCATGTTAGCCCCATCCATGTATACCTGACCTCCATTGTCATGAATTATCTTACATATCTCATCAATTCCTTCTTCATAGACTCCATGAGTTGAAGGATATGTGACCTATAATGTCAACAAAATTAAATGAGTGTTGATATTGAATAAAAGTTTTCCACCTCCATCTTCAATAATTTCAGATTATATAGTTTGATTTCCAACATAGGATGCACAACTTAATTACCATAAGAGCTGAAAGGTTGTCCCTATTAGCTTCAGCAGCCTTCCTTAACTCTTCAATGTTGATGTTTCCCTTGGCATCAGTTCCAACAGAGACAATTTGCATTCCACACATAGCAGCACTAGCAGGATTTGTCCCATGTGCTGAAACAGGTATAATACACACATTGCGATGATGGTCCCCTCTTGCCTACAGCATTCATTCGGCAGATTGATCGGCATGATTAGTTGAGAGAATAAGCTTTATAGAACGTCAAATTAGTGGCACGGAAAAGACCAGTTTAACAGCAAGAAAATACTAGAATTAAGACTTCCGTTCATTTAAATATTTGAGAACAAAATGTTATACCATTATATTGCGCGCGCGCACACACACATATGTTTCAAATTTCAACATCAAAATCAGTCACAGCAAAAGAGAAAAAATTCCTAGAAGGCTTGTATACCTTCATCTTCTATGAAAATAATTAATTTTAAGTGGTAAGTCAGAAGAAATTATAATCACCCTGAGGTTAACCTTTCCTTGTTTATAATAAAAATTTCCCCGAGAGAGAGAGAGAGAGAGAATTTGAGGTGTGCTTCATGTGCACTACTCGCTTTAGGGGCATAAAAATCTTAATATAAAATTCAAGAACTTTAAGTTGAGCCTTTAAGGTTATTATTTTTGAGTTGTGCATCAAATTAAGCTTTATTGAGAAAGCATCAAATGCCTCTCACTTTCTTTAATACAACTGGAAGAGAACAATATTTAAACATGCCCAGTGCACCGTACCAGATGATATGCTCGGATAACCATCAGGCCAGCATACTCTCCAGCAGCACCAGCATTAGGTTGCAAGGAGAAAGAGTCGAACCCAGTGATGGTACACAATAGTTCACCCAAATCTTTGAACATTTCCTGGAAACCATTATTCATGAAGAGAAATTTGTCAAATTGTCTATTTATACACAGAAGAAGCAACATCTATCCAAACTTTGAGCAAAGCAAACAACTGAACTTCTCATGGAAAGTTGTCATTCTTAAATACCTGATAACCCTGAGTCTGTTCAATTGGGGCAAAAGGGTGAATATCAGAAAAGCTAGGCCATGTCACTGGCATCATTTCAGTTGTTGCATTCAATTTCATTGTACAAGATCCCAACGGAATCATACTGTGGCATAGAGAGAGATCCTTGGATTGTAACCTATGTATGTATCTGAGCAGCTCATGCTCTGTATGATATCTATTAAAAATTAAAAAAAAAAAGGAAGAAGGAAGAAAGAGAAGAGGAAAAACAAATGTCAGGGTTGGTTCTGAATTATAAACTATGCGAATTCAAATTCTCAGGAAAGTGGTGTACGTGTTAAAGATTGGATGGGTGAGATATGGGCTCTCCCTTGTTAGCCCAGACGGAATTACGGTCTGAACCTCTGGTGCCAGAGATGCAGCAGTGAATGAAACCTGACAATTAAACCTAAGTCCTAGTTAGGTGGATGAAAATCCTGATTGATTGCAAACAACCTCACCATAAAAGGAATACAATACCCACAGGCTTGCCACCAGCAAAAACTTTGAGAAGCTTATCAACATCCTCCAAGGTTGTTGTCTCATCAAAGGAAACAGTGATCTAAAGGCAAGGAGACCCAATTAATCTCATCACATAGACTTATAGTTAACCAATTGATTCAAATGACGGAATCGAACTTACGGTTTTTGGGTCTACAATTCGCAAATTTATGTCGCTTTTATAAGCAACATCAGCAATTGCATTTGCATCAGCAACCTTAACCCTCACAGTGTCAAAGAAGGGAAGGCCCTGAACTTCCACTGTCCCAAGTTTCTTCAGTCCAAGTGAAAATACCCCAGCAAGACCATGAACCCGTTGAGCAATGGCTTTAAGACCTTCAGGTCCATGATAAACAGCATACATAGCAGCCATGTTTGCAAGCAATGCCTAATAAAACAGGGTATTCATTCAAACAAAGAAAGCTCACTCAAAAGCATGAATATAAGATTTTCATATCTCCATAGAAGCAGCCTTTAGAGAAAAATCACAAAAGTAATCACATTAAAAAGTAGTTTAGTACCTGAGCAGTGCAAATGTTGCTGGTAGCCTTGTCCCTACGGATATGCTGCTCCCTTGTCTGCATAGCCATGCGCAGAGCAGGCTTCCCTGAAGAATCAACACTCACACCAATGATTCTCCCTGGCATCATTCTCTTGTACTCTTGGGATGTGGCCAGGAATGCCGCATGAGGTCCTCCATACCCCATAGGAACTCCAAACCTCTGAGCTGAGCCAACAACAATATCAGCACCCAGTTCACCAGGTGGCTTCAAAATTGTCAATGCCAATAGATCCGTTGCCATGACAACCTTAACCCCATGAGCATGAGCATTCTTAATAAACTCCTTGTAATCCAAAATCTCACCCTCGGTCCCCGGATACTGGAGCAGAACACCACAAACATCCCCGGATTTGTAATCGATATCCTTAAGATCCACGGTAACTACTTTAAGATCAAAACCGTCTGCTCTAGTCTTACAAATATCAATAGTTTGCGGGTGACAGTTATTGGCAATAAGAAAAGTCTTCTTCTTCCCCTTGAGAATGTTATTACACATAGCCATGGCCTCAGCAGCGGCTGTTCCTTCATCAAGCAATGAAGCATTTGACATGGGCAGGCCGGTAAGATCCGTAATCAAAGTCTGGAAATTAAGCAAAGATTCAAGACGCCCTTGAGCTATCTCGGCCTGGTACGGCGTGTACTGCGTGTACCAACCCGGATTCTCCATTATGTTCCTCAAAATCACAGGCGGAACATAGGTGTTATAGTACCCCATACCAATATATGACTTGAAAATCTTATTCTTTGAAGCCAGTTTTTGCATGTGCTCAATCATTTGGCTCTCGGTTAATCCCTCATCAAATTTAGAAAGCTTCATTGATTCAATTCTAATCGATTTAGGCACGGTGGCATCGATAAGCGAGTCGAGATTCTCGAACCCGCACAGGTTAGCCATTTTTGTTTGTTCTTCCGGGGTCGCCGAGTTATGGCGGCGTGGAAAAGTGTCACTGGGCTTCAGTGCCTCGACCGATATAGATCGAGTTTGAGACCCAGCGCCGTGACCGACATTATGCAACGAATCTGATCTAGAGCTTCTGCGCATGAAAACGTACGGGGTCAGGGACGATACGTACCTCGACGGAGTGTAGGATACCGGCGAGGGACTGTGCAGCAGCGATTCATTCTGGCGGTACTGCTTCGCGTCCGAGACCAGGCGCTTCAGAATCGCCCGGTTCGCGAGGCGCCGGGCACGCTCCATGAACACAGAAATCAGAAACAGAAGGAGAACAGCAAAAGCAGAGGGAAAATGGGGTTGGTGAAGCTGAAGCTGAATACCAAAGCTTTTGCTTTGGCTTTTGAATATGTAGTGATTTTATTTATTTTATGTGTACACTTTCATATATATATATATATATATATATATATATATATATGTGTGCAGAGAAATAAATAAAATAAAATAATAATAATGGCGATAAATATGAAAATGCGAGTCCAAGATCTGGTGGAGGTGGTGGGTGGTGGGTGACTGCGCACCTATGGGAGAAAATGACATCACAGACTCACAGTAATCCACCAGAAAAACTGTACAAAATCTTGAGGGTGTGGGTGAAGGAATGAATGGAAGGAAATGAAGCAAATGAGATTGAGTTTCAATGGATCAAAATGCATTGAATTTTCGTTTTATTCAACACGGAAATTTATCCAAAGGAATTTTGCATATTCTTCTAGAAAATAAATTTCTTATAACAAAATTCTTTAAACCCATTTCTAAAAGTGCTATGGGTTCTTACGTACTGGTATATTAGATCACCTGTAGCGCCAACACGTGATCTAATGGTTGATTTTTAAAATGAAAGTAGAAAGAATTAAGGACCCAAGTGGCCGGCAAGTATACTATATAATTTTCTTTATTATTCTAAAAAAATAATAATAATAATAATATTTTTAAGGGGTTGGATGGAAGAAATTTGTAGGACCTAATTTTGTAGAAATTTAATTTATATATATTATATATATAAGGGGTAGATCGTAGATGGGATTCGTTGTGGCAGATTCTGTTTCACATTCGGCTTATCTTAATGTCTCACCTCACAAAAGGCGATAGTCTACAAACAAATAAAAGTCATAGTAGTTAGGGGTTTGGTTGTGTGGCCTGGAACTCCAACCGCATCTAAATTCATATTCCTGGTATTTTCGGTACCACATGTTGAACCATCAATCTCGGAATGTGATATTTGAATGAATTTTTACTTTTATTTCCGGATTTTTTTTTTTTTTTTTATTTTTTTTAATTTCTTGGTTCAGTGGGACCCGTGGATCTGGTGGAGGGTAAAATTGGGAAAACGCATGTCCGGACTTAGGATCATCCTCGTGGAATGCATGTGGCTGAGATTCTACGTTTTATTTCTTATTTTGGCGTTGTTGAAATTCACTTCACCACGTTGCTTACTATTATTGTTTGTTTTAGAGAAATGGGAATCTAGAGCCTACCTAGGGGATAGGACTTGGTCTGCTCCTTTTTTTCTTTCTTGTTTTGGTTGGGCGGTTTTTTCTTTTTGTCTTTTTATTTTTTATTTTTGAGCAATATAAAAGATATGTTTGGCAAGTACTTTTACAAAACAGAACGGTGTGTTGTTAATTTTGAAATTAGTAAAATGTAATGATGTGATATAAAGTAAAAAAAAAAAAATTGTATAGAAAAGTGAAAAAGTTTTGTATTGTAGTAAATTTTTTTATTTAAATAGTACTAAAAAATTATTGATGTGATATAAAAAATAAAAAAAATAAGAATATTTTGATATGGATTGTTATTGGAAAATGTGAAAAAGTGAGAAAAATGATGGGAATAGTGACATAGCACTATCATGTTTAGGCAAGTTCTTTGCCAAACATACCCAAAGCACTGAGCGTTGCGTACACAAGGATTTCACATATGCAGGATTGGAAATGGTTGGGTTTATTATGCTCCGTTTGCAATTTTCAGTGTTTGGTGAGGGTGAAATAATGGTTAACGAAAATAATTTTCTGTTTGACCGTAAAAGCCTCTTTAATTTTTAAAAAATAAAAATTGTACATTGTTTTCTGATTTTAAACTCTTTATTCTTGCACGTATATTTGTGTAATCTATCACCTCCGGACACTGGAGTTTGTTGATAACCCGACTCTATTGCCGAAGATCCCTAATTTTTAGTATCCGATTGCCGAAATCTGATGGACCAGATTCTGACGATGGCCAGAATCTGGCCATTACGATCGGAATCTGGCTAGTATAGTCGGATTCCAGCCAGTTTGACCGGATTCTGGAAATTTTTGCCGGAATCTGGTGACAACTGTCGAACGCCGCATGATTCCGTTTTACGCTGTTGGTGATTTTTTTGTAACGAACCAAATGTTAGAAAATATTTTCAGGAAAATCATTTTTTCTGAAAAATAATTTCGTCAAAAATATTTTAGAACGGAAAACATTTTACGTCAAAACAAACAGAGCATTGTTCTACCATAGAAATCAAGCAACAAAGAAAAATAGAGAAACCACAAACAAAGAAGACTATCCTAAACAACAAATCAAGGAGGCCTTTTTTATAGCTTGGGAGGGAATTTTTGAAATGGAAGAAGCGAGAGGGAATGTCGCCAATAGAGCTGCTTCAACCGGTTTCATAAAGAGCTGGTGAGACCAAGAGAGGACAGGGCAAATTGTAATGGAGGCTGCTTCAAGAACTAAAAGACAAATAGTATCAAGGACAATATATTTTGTGAGAAGGATTTGGATCTGGATATGGAAATTTCTTAACACAAAAAAAGAGTCCACAAAAAGAGAGCCAAAAGAGGTTGAGGAAAAACATTAGATCTAACATCCAAAACCTAGACAAAATAAAAATAGAAGCAGCTATAGCGGAGAGAAAAAGAGAAAATATAAACGAATGGGGGGAGAAGAGGAGTTCTACAAGCTATGGTTGGAAAGGAGACCTAACTTGGATTTGGAGCAAACAGGAGAGAAATATGGGCTTTTTCAAGTGTTAGGTGGGGTGTATCGTTTAAGTGTTGATCATTTTTCAATAGAATCAAATATTAGAGATCAGGAGTACAAGAGGGAGGGGTGGGCGAGTTGGGGGGGGGGGGGGGCAAATGACTTCAATTTTGGTGGTTCTTTCAATTGATTTGAGGTTGTTTACTATTAATTAATTTGTACTGCAATTAATAAATTTAAATGAATTTGATTGGAGGTTGTTTGCTAAATTCCTTTTTTAGAATTTTTTTTTTTTTTTTTTTTGGCCCTTTTCAAAATCTTGATTGAATTTAATAAGATGGTACTTTAGAGTAGCTTTGCGGGATTACAACAGATTTGGCAAGTAAGTAGGTGGAAAAAATCTTCAGTCCCATATCCAAATAGTTTGTTTAAAATTAGAATCAAAGTTTGTGTTGAAAGAACATTGAAATGTCTCAATGGAGTCTAGAGAAAGATCCAACTAAACAACAAGATTTCAATGTTCTTTCAAATAAATGCTAAGAAAAAGAAAGAGGAAAGAGAAGAAATATAAAGCTATATTTTTATTTTTATTTTTATAAGATAATGGATAGAGCCTATATTTAGGGTATCACTTTTGCTTCCCTTGGGTTTTTCTTATTTTAAGGAACACCAAGACCAAGAGAGTTTGTTCCATAAACTTTTTAAGAGTTTTTCCTATATTTAAGAAAGTGAATGAGATTTAAAAAATCTATTGCTAATACTCTTAATTATGTGATAATTATCCTCATAAAAGACAATAGAACCAAATTGGTACCTCCTCACAAAAGTATGCAAGAATGTATATTTCTTTCCTATTGAAAATACTACTAATATAACTAGAATACTTTATCTTGTTTAGTTGGATCTTTCTCTAGTATTAAAGTATTCTAGTTATATTAGTAGTATTTTCAATAGGAGTACATGTTTAAAATGTCTCAATGGAGTCTTGAGTTCTAATTAATTGGCCAGAGTTATCTTTGTTTTCAATAAGAGAACATTTGTAGATGTCTCGGTGTTGGATCGAGTTTGCTTCGAGTTTAGGAGTCTTTTAGCAGTTTTGCAGTAGGATCGAGTAAAATTGTAGGGTTGTAACTTTATTTAAATTATGTCTTTGAATAAAGATTGGTCACATTCTCTTTAAGAGTACTAGCAGTAGATTCCCAATCATTTTCCCTATATTTAGGGAACAAAACTACTTTTTGATTCCCTATAAAAAATCATCCCACAATAGATTTCCTTACCATCCCTTATATCAATTAAATATTATTTTTTATTCTTATTTTTTTTCTCTCTTTCATACTTTTATTTTTTTATTCATTTTTATCTTGTTGTTTTTATCTTGATTCCAGAAGCATCGCCGCCCTGGGAAGACCTCAGCCCAGTCCTCACTTCATCATGTCTCCATCTCCGATGGCGACCTCATCGCCAAGCTCGTCCCCAAGGCTCCACAATGAGCAAGACCTGACCAAAATCGCCTTCCATACGGCAAAGGATGATTTGCCTAAATGGTCTGCGGAGCCGATGATTTGCTTAATTACCGAAATTGCCTTCCATACAAAAAAGGATCCTCTGATTCCTCCCTATTTCTCTCTCTCTTCGACACACATACACACTATCTCTCTTTGGTTCTATAAAATCAAATGGATATGAGGCGGTGATGATGATTTCAGCGTGTAAAATCAGGCACTGGGAGACGACACCGTGTTTTGGCGAGGTGACTCTGAGCATTCTGTGTGAAAAATGGTTGTTGGGAGGTGGGTATGGGCCGGCAATGGGAGATCTGGTGGGCGAGGAGGTGGCAGGGGTGGATATGGAGGAGGTGGGTATGGGCCGATGGGAGGAGTCGCATGAGTATCGGGATGAGAGAGAAAAGCGTGAATGAGGAGTGAGGATGTCCGTTGTAGTGATTATGTGAATAAAATATTCGATTGGGTAGCAATAGTGCTACCCAAGCAAATTATCTAAATATAGGGTGGCTATTGTGGAACGTTTTTTGAGAGTTTTTGTGAAATTTTTCCTATATTTAGGAAAGAGAACCAATATAGGGAGACTGTTAGAGCACTAGCAGCAGATTTCCAACCATTTTCCCTATATTTAGGGAACAAAACTACTTTTTACTTCCCTATAAAAAAAATACCCCACAATAGATTCCCTTACCTTTCCCTATATCAATTAAATATTATTTTTTTACTCTTATATTATTCTTTTTCTCTTTCCTACTTTTTCTCTCTTCCCTATATCAATTAATTATACTTCTTTTATATTAAAATAATACATAGGGAAAGAATAGTAGACATGTATACATTGGGAATCACTATTCATTTCCAACCTCCTCATCTAAATATAAGGCATCTGCTGTAGGAGGTTTTTTTGATGTTTTTCATGAAATTTTCCTTAAATATAGTGAAAGGAACCAATATAGGATAACTGCTACTTAGTGCTCTTAGATGAGTAAAGAGAATAGGACCAATCTGTCCCATTTGCGCATGGCCGGCCATAATTTTACTAGGACTGCCTGGGCTGCTTTTCAACATAAGATGAAACTCAAGCAACTGAAATTTTCTCAATCAAATATATATATACAAATGTTGATTTAGGTGGAAAAAGATGTGTTTGAAAAAACTTTAGATATTTAATTTATTCTCCTAATTATTTATTTTAATATCAAGAAAAGCGGTAATGAAGCAAACCCACATTTTGGTTTACAACGACATGCAGATCAAAACATATTTCTCTCTCACAGACGCACATAATAAGATTAACTAACAAATTAAACTGCCTAAAAAATGAAATAAAGTAGATGGAAAGTTCAACTGTGAACAAGGCCACAAGACAGCTCCATTAGCAAGATTGCTGCTTTTGCCTCATCCTGTGGGAATACTCGGCCAAAAGCTGAGTTGTTTCTCAAACTTAGAGTTTGCCAGTCTAGGGTGAAAACTTATCCCTTGGCTTTGCTTTCAAAACTAATAGCAGTCATCAAACTCATAATTAAAACATTTTGGTTTGTTAAATTAATATCTGTTTTTTTTTTTTTTTTTTTTTTTTTTAAGAGTGTTTTGTATTTGGGTTGTTTGCTAATTATGTTATTTTGACAAAAAAAAAATGTTAATAATAAGAGTTTCTATTCCAGCAAGAGAAACACCAATATTAAAACTGCATGCAAAAGGATTTTGAGAAAGATAGAAGAATAGAAAATTTCATGATGTTAATTAATTCAACCGTCGTTAAAATCTTACTATTCGATATTAACAAACACTTAATCTTGAGCGTTAGATTAAATTTATAATTAACGGTATTTAATAATTATAACTGTTAGTAACAATTACTTAATTTTAACCGTTAAATCAAATTTAATTTAATCATACAGTTGACTTTACTAACGGTCAAGTAAATTGAACCATTATATTAGTTTTGAAAACTTTTTAAACCCAAAAGACAGTAAAGAAAAAAACACAAAACAAAAGGAGCCTATTTTCAAGGATGGAGCCAAAAACTTTTATGGGCAGGACAGAACCATGGGCTAAAAATCCGTCCCTGCATCTTTTATTTTCATTATTCAGATTTAAGGAGGAGCGGAACTGCCCTTGAGCTTGGAGGGATAAAAGTCTCCTCAAACTTTTTAAAAACCTCAAAATTTCTATAAAAAAATATCTCCTAATTTTATGTTTTTTAAAATTTTTATCTTTAAAGATATTTATTTTTTAGTTTCATCTTTTCTCACGCCTAAAATCTTGGTTTCGCTCCTGAATCTAAAGTTATTCGAAAAACAAAAATTAATATTCTTTAAAAGGGTCACTGTAGATTGAGACTTGTTCTTGATCGATGATCTTCGATCTTGAAAATCACATTCGAAAAATTCTCCAAAACATTCGAACAAGACGAAAACGTACAATTATTTGAGGGCTAAAAGAACAAGTGAATCGCAAAGCTCCTTGCTTTCGAACCACTCGATCACTAGCTACAAGCTTTGCATGTTGATAACGTAGGTTGACAAGATAAAAAGAAAAAAAAGAAATATACAATAATATGATAAAGAATAGTGCTACGTATGAGAGGCGTGAGTCACTCGTATGCATGCATGCATGTTGGGAGTAGCCATAGATTAGATATGTCATCATGATACAGACTCGTAGAGAGAGTACTGTAACATACATATACACATGCGATAATATCATAAATACGTGTCAAGTGTTGGAGGGTCATCGTTTGAAGTAGAGCTAGTCAGCTAGAGGACAATGCCCTTGAAGGAAAAGGCCAGGGGGTCGCGCTTCTCATTGCAATTTGATATTTTGTTTGTCCCGGCCGCCCTTTTAACACTAACGTGCCTCCACTTTGAACATACAAAATTAATATTATTTTAAAAAATTAATAATTCTAAATAAGAAATACAACACGAACTCTCTTGATATTTTACATTGCTTTTTAAGTGTTTATTTTCACTAATATATGTGACGGGAAGGAATACGTAAGCACTTGCGAGTGTAAAAGAGATCGAGAATTCATTTAACATTTCTCATACTAGAAACTATATTTTTATCTTACAACTATCATACAATGCCGACATGTCAGTTTAAGCCAACTTTTAGATTAGTTATTGTTAAAAAAACTAAAAACTAAAAAATAAAAAATTAAGGATTAATTGGTTAGGACTGCCAATAATTATTGTAGATAGTTGTAAAAGAAAAATATGGTATTAAGCATTACTCTTAAAAAATTACTAAAAAAACTCCCGCATCGCTAAATCACCACAAGACCGTCAGATTAATTTGGTAGCCACCGCAATGGCCGTTGGATTTGTTTGATGACCTTAACCCTCCCCCTTCCTAGGATCATCTCCAGTTCATTTAAACGGGAAAAAAGTTAGTTAATATAAAAATAAAGGTAAGATATTATCCTTTCAAAAAAAAAATTTTAAAACAATTTTACCCTTTTACTTAAACTAGCTAACCGGATCGTCTCTGGTTCATTTGAACCGAAGAGGATCCAAATGCCCCCCCTAATGGGTTGGTGATTCATTCAACAAATTTTTGTTTGTTTTTGGTGTGTCATGTGATTCATTAATGCATTTAACTCTTTCTATGTTGTCATCTGATTCATCGAACATTTTCCAATTGGGCCGATGGGAAATTGGTAAGCCTCAGTAGGCTAGAAAATCCTAATTGGGTCTGAAATATGAGTTGAATGCACACGTCCTTTAAGATGCATGAACTGTAATTCTTCTTTCGTGGGCCGATATACTTAGCCTTTCTATTTTCTTTGACCACCTGGGCCCAGTATCTTTAGACTTTAGTAATACTTAGATGGGCTAAACCTTTAATTACAGAGAAAGTCTAAACGTCCTCATTTCATACAACATTTTTAAAAATTAATCATTAGATTTGTAAGATTTATACAAAGTGAAAACAACAACTACATCAAATGATAGCGCTTAATGCTAGCCCTAATTTGGCGTACAAGAGCGGTGGTGGGCTTGTTGGCTATATGTCAGACTTAGAGTATAGTTTTCTGCCAAGAAATTAGAGGGTTATAATTGAGAGGTTTGACCCGTTTAGTTAAATGAATTGAGTTATTGTTAACTTATATAGTCTTATACTATTATCTTGACGCAACCCAAACCTAACATTTGACAATGTGACATATGGCATTTAAGGTTAGTAATTTTTTACATGACCTGCAAACTCAACAAGAACCCAACACGAAATTAGTGAGTTAGGGTTAAGGTGTCTGGCCCATTTAATTAAATAAGTTTGGTTAGGGTTGACCTATAAATCTTATATTAATGCCTTAATACGATCCAGATCCGACATGCGAATACGAATTGTAAACAAGAGATTCAATATCAATTTTCTTAAAAAAAAAAGAAAAAGGAAAGGGAGGGAGGGAAATACAATTAACCCTGCAAAGTTTGACAATTTTTTCAATTTTACCTTCAATGTTAAAAAGTTTGCAATGTGCCCCAACAAAGTTTTCAAAATTTTCAATGTGACCAATTCGTTAGTGATTTTTGTTTTCTTTGATAGAAAATGGTTCACATGCCTTTTTTTTTTACAAAAATTTCAAAATTACCCCTTATATACATGTTAATTCCCAAAATGCCATTGTTTAAAAAAAGAAGAAGAAGAAAAACGACTGAAAAACTAGAGAAAAGAGGTGGCTGAGCTACCTCATCTGGCCAGAATGGGGCTCACCAACCCCAATCCGGTCAGATGGGGGTGGATTGGCCACCCCCTTAGCCAAATGGGGGTGGCTCAAAGGGTTTGGGGGTGGTTTCGGCCACCTCCATTCCGGTCAAATGGGGGTGGCCAAACCACCTCTTTTGGCCTAAGGGGGTGGCTACGGCCACTCCCTATTCTTGTTTTTTTTTTTTGTTCTTAATATTTTATTTTATTTTAAAAAAATGAAGGTGAAGAAGAAGGGTATTTAAGTCTTTTCAATCATTTCAGTTAAAAAAAAAAAAAAAAGACAAAAATCAATAACGAATTAGTCACATTGAAAACTTTGTTGCGACACGTTGCAACTTTTTAAACATTTGAGGTAAAATTAAAAAAATAGTAAAACTTTGGGAGTTAATTGTATTTTTCCAAAAGAAAAAAAGAAAAGAAAAGGAAAAATGATTTTTCTGTGATATACATGCCAGTCAGTGTAGGCAACGCCTCGGAAGCACGGACGAGGCCACGTAGCATCTTGCATTTTGCGATGACTTCAAACCATAAACAAAATTAAAAGAAAGTAAAGATAAAGAGGTCGAAGAGGAACCATGATGGTGACCGGTTTGCAGTATAATGAGCAAGTTGGCAACGGAACGTTTGCTGTAAATTTGGCAAATAAATGGCGACCTCGTAGGGCTGTAGGGTTTCTTATTATAGCAATGCTACATGTTTAAGCCATCACCAAAATGGACCGTACGTGGTCGTGGTCCCAACCCCATCATAATACTATTTACTAGACTATACCAAATCCTCCTAAATCACCATTGTTGTCTCTTCGCCGTTGATGGAGATCGCCGATATATAGCTGCAGGTTGCATATCTTTTCTTATTTTCTTCAAGTTTCTCATTATTTTTTCCAAAAAAAAAAAAAAAAAAGCATGCATGTAGAGAGAGAGAGAGAGAGAGAGCTAGGGAGATCGATCGAGAATAAACACTTTTTTCCCTGGCATCGGCAAATACAGAAAAGCCACCAAAAAAATAAACGCTAGCTTGTCACTAAATTTTTCTTAGACACTGTTTGGTTAGATATCACTAGAGGGCAGAGGGTAGAGGGTAGAAAAGCATTGCCGAAACGAGTGAACTAGTAATGAGAAAGAGAATAGGGACCTGTATGTGGTCTGTACGGAACTCCTAGGTCCACAGCATAGCTTAGCTTTGATCATCGACCGGCGGTGGGTCCCAGAGGAGTAGCCTTCCCAGCCACTCATCATCCAACTCCCCTCCATCACAGCCGTCCATTCTCTCCCCTGCAACTCCTACACCATAATAATTACACCTTCCTCCCTCCACAACCCCCAAAAACCCGTTCTCCGGCGATCCCATCTTCAACGCCGGCCCCATATACTCAATGCCGGCCATAACCGTCGACGCCGAGTCCGACACCGACGCCCCACATCTCTCGCTAGTATCGGCAAACGGCGACGTCGATGAAGACGAAGATGACGGTAACGGGAAACTGGCCGGCCATGTTGTGGGTTCGGTGCAGGCAGAGAGACTGATCTCCTCTTGCAGCTCTTGCATGACCTCCTCTATCATCTCTTCTTTGATGGAGAACTCCTCCGACGACGACATGTCGTTGTCGCGCTCGAGCTCGGTCAGCAGATCATCCAATCTCCATGTGAGGCTGCCAGTGGTTTCAGATTTGAGCCAGTTTGAATTCTCTTCCATGAATATGAGAGAGAGAGAGAGAGACAGAGAGAGAGAGAGTGGTGTGAATAAGCAGAAGCTACTGAGTGAGTGTGAAGACAAAAAAGAAATAGCGTGTATGAATGGGGGATCAAAGGGAGGTGTCACGCTGGCATGGAGGTTGCCGCGTAGGACGGTAGATAGCGGAGGATGACGTGTCAATTTTATGTTGTACTAGTAACCGAGGTATCAAGCTGATGACACGGAGGTTCAGCCAAAACTTTGTCTGCTAGGCTTGCTTTCCAAAAGCTCAAAAGTTTCCGGTTTCAAGTTTGGAAATATTAATTTATTCTTCATTTGTCTTTTTGTGATAAAATATTTTTCATATTTTTGAATTTTTTTGGTCGAAATTAACGGAGCATTAATTAGAAATATAAGTTGCCCTTTTAATGTTTGGCTTTATATATCTCTACTTCTCAATTATATCTCTATCACATATACGAATGATGATTTTAAATGATACATCAATTTTGAGAAGACTCAAAAGAATACATAAGTACTCCTTAAAATTATTCGTAATCTTGTACCTCACTAAAGAATCAATTGGGATTGAGAAAACATATGCTTTGGTAAGGATAGTGTCGAACGTTCAATGCAAATGCGTCCAAGGTAGACTTGGCTATCGTTATGTGGAAGGTCCTGTGGAATCTAATATAGGCATATCCACTACAAGGGATGATAGTTTGCAACATCTAGGGCATCGATGTTGTGCTACAAGTTCCTTGAGACAGCACCAACCCTGCTAAAAATGGGTTAATATCTCGAATAGACCGTACGGTGTTAAACTATGACACTTTTATCTTATTTATCATGTACTATATCTATATTGCATCGTCATGTCATATGATCGAGCTTAAATGAATTGAGTCAAGTTTATATAAACTTAGTCTAGGAGCCTAAATTGAACGAGTTAAACTGAATTTATGCGAATTTAGCTTATTTAAAGAAATGAACAGATTTTATTTGGTTATAGATGAAAAATAAAGAAAATAAACCAAATAGTATGAACAGATTTTTTTTCCTTGGTATAGACAGTTTATATGTTGGGAAATGAAAGAAAAACCATGGTTTATATATAGTTTATTTATTTATTTTCATATACCGCCATCCTATTCATATATTCTTCAGGTACTAACACCTTACTATTCACTGGGACCGTAGATTAATGAGTGGAATCATCCAAGGAAGATGTCATAGGAGAAGCTCAATAAAAGTACATGGCTTGCACAACAAGCATTGATGGAAGACTACAAAAGGAGATGTCATGTCTTCAGAAGGTAGCTTCAAAGACCTATATATTTTTATCTTTTCCCCCTTAAGCGAGCTGATCTTCCTGTATTTTCAGCATGTAGAGTGTAATTTCATGCCAGACTATTTTCACGTACTATCTGTCATCAGGAGGCAAGGTCGGACTTTTGGAGCACATACTAATCTCGTGAAGCTCCTTCAACCTGGTAGATGGGTTGCATAAACCTGAATATTTTCAACAGTTTTCATATTATAAAAGCATCCTAGAGAAGAAACACCTCTTTAAATCAGTGCTACCTTCACTAAATTAACAACAATATACAGGTAAATCAATAAGACATGGAAGGCCAAAGTGTTACAACATGGTAAAGACAATAAAAGGAAACAGCTCAGAGCAAGACATCTCACTTGACAAGACGTACAATGTGTTTATTTATTATCTCCATATAACATTCTTATTATACTGCGAGGCGTCTGTTGAGATTAACCTTCAATTTTCAAATTTCAGCATTTAAGTATGACTTACCGACAAGAAGGCTCTAAACTAGAACATGAAGTTAGGAATCGGCCCTTAAGTTAGTCAACTGTGTTTATAGAAATGGACTAATAGCATGAGGTCCTGACATGAAGAGTAGCTTTACCTGAACATTTTGGGATGTCCCACACTGCAATGGATGTAGGCGTGCATCGAGGGTCACATATTGCTTTGTTATCTTCGTGATGGACATTCATAGCAAGCATCCATGACCCAATTGTGACATCCTCATTGCTAAGTATCCTCAAACTGAAGGCTAGAAAGTGCATCCAGTAAGCAGAATAATAACCATAGGAAAACATTACAGTTTAAAGAGTTCTATAGATGATATTGCTGTGGCATAACTAATACAAATAAAGAAATTTCAGTCAGAGAGAGAAGAAATGGACACAGTAATGTTTGATTCCACAAGTTATTCTAAGGACCAAGGTAATTCAAAAGAATGAATGAATGCGATTAAGATTCTCATGCTTCCGTTTAGGATAGATGTTGGTAATTTGCTAGTTCAATTATCTTTTCTTTTTTGGTAAGTAATTCATAAAGCAAGGAAGTATGCTTAAGAGACGAGCCCCTAAAGAAGCTACCAAGCACTAAAGCTAGCAACAATTTATACATATACAGAAAACAAAGAAAAGAAGCAGAGGGAAAGTTGTTAGTAAGAGAGGGATGACGCTTCTGAGAAACGATGACTGATTGCGATGCATACGCTGATTGCTTAAGATGACAGAATAATGTAGAACAAGAGCATTGGAATACATGGAGAAATTCAAAAGGAAAAAGGATCATAAGAATTCTTGTTCAAATGGGCCTCCATTCCCATTTGAATGGAAGTAGGGATCAGTATGCCGGTCGAACCTAGCTTCAATCGGGAGTCTCCAAGGGAGTCATTGAATGCATCAGTCAAAGACTGGATTGAAGATCAGTCTACCGAAGGTCGTCCAGGGAGTGACAAAGAGACTTGGTTGAAGGATTAGTAGACGGACAGGCATCTTGTTCGAACCGGTATGCCAACTGTTTGAGCGAGCACAAAAAAAAAGGTGGTGTTTTTTCTTTTTAAAGTTTCTTTTATTAGTTTTATTAGGTTTAGGTCATTTTTAAGGGTATTTTAAGAATGTTTCGTCTTTAAGGTTAGGGTTTTTAAGTGTAGCCTGTTTTAGGCTCCTTTATCATCTGTTCATTAATAAAATTTTAAACTTTATTCTAGAGAATTTTCTTTATTTTACTGGTGGACTCCAATTTTTTTCTTAATTTAATATGGTTTAACTCGTAGCCCTACACCTTCCACAGTGTCGCTAATGAGATGACTTAGACCAGTAAGACCATTCACTTAGATGGCAGAATGAGCTAGTACAATAACAATAAGGGAAATTAATAAAAACCTTCCTAGTTTTTCACCTTTACCGGATCAAAACCTCCTCTCTTTTTTTTCTTTTTTTTTTTTTGTCACCAAATAAGGACCAAGGATTTAGCTGATTGCCAACTAGGTCCATCCGTCCAAATTATAGGAGATCTTGTATCAGAGTTGTCACATCAATCAAGCTACCTGAAATCTCAATTATGCCCCCCTCAAAATTAATTAAAAAAAAAAAAAAGAGGAGCTGAGGGGGTGACCAGACCACCCTCAAATAATATTTTTTAAGGTATAATTGAGATTCATAACGTGGCAGTTACTACATGCAGCATCTTAATATTGGTTACTTTGCAAATCTCCTGTTAAAATTTGGACAGAAGGTTGGATGGATGGATCTTGTTGGCAAACGATCAAAATCCTAGGTCCTTATTTGTCATTAAAAAAAAAAAAAAAAAGCTCATGTCCTGATCTGACAACAGGTGAAAACTCAGGGTGGTTTAGGCAATTTCCCTAACAATAATTAGGTCCCAACATAGCATCATCACTTTCCTTTTTTTTTTTAATGTTCACTTTCCCATTTTTTCCGTGACATAAATAATAGAAACCCAGTAACTCATAAAAGAATTGTTACTGTAGGAGATCTAGAGCATTAGAAATCAAAAAAGGGTTCAGGTGGTGTTCAGTTTTCAGCTACAAATTCAAAGAAACTCAGCTAATACCCTCCTCATCAGTTTTATAAAGGAACTTGGTGGACTTTGGTCAAACATAATTGTAATATTAAACAGTAAGATAAAATCATAATTCATTAGCCTAGCATGTCTCACTAACCACTAAACTAATAATAGAAAGGTTATAAACATCAAATCTAAATAACAACACAGACCAAATTGTTTATATCAGTCAACAATACGCTGGGCATCAATCCAAACATTTCTTGAATATGGCATCATTAGCATGAAATTATGGGAATAATGGGATAAATTCTACAATTTCAAGATAGAGAAACATATAGGCTCTTGTCAAAATTTTTGCTTTTGAAGCTTTACCCTGGTTATAACTGGAATTATTAATTGTTAATCATGATTGTCAATTTGAACAATCTTTTACTCCATTTATTGCAATCAAGTAAACAATCTATTTGATGGACCAAGAAATTTGCTTGGATGCATTACAAGCAAAAAGCCAGCAATTACTAGATGTAAAGGAAATTGTAAGTGATAACTTCACCAGCAAAGCAAACTGATCTATTGATTTTCAAGAATTGTGCCTTACGACATATGCTCAGGACAAATTTTATCCAGGAAAAATGTAAATGTAAAACCACAATCTAATCACTGGCAAAGAGAAAATAACAATATAAAGACTAATATAGGGAAAAATTTATGAACCTGTTATTTCTAGCAGCTGCCAGTGAAGCTACCACCTCTGCAGAAAGAACATATATAGGACCATAAGCATGTAAAAAGTATTCATTTCCAATCAGATGTCCGGATTTCTCATACCTGAAATTTTGGTGATTATAAATCCTCTGGTAAATTGTGAAGCATAGAAAGACATATATTTCATGAAAGCAAATAAGCAATCACAAAGCCAAAATTTTGAAAACAATTTAAAAAACCAAATACCATTTATTTTTAGGGTCAGTTATCACTGGTCCTTTCTTCATGCATCCAATGTAAGTCAGTGAATGTGTTCGCTCCTTAGCTAGAAGAGTTGATAGCCGATCTGACAAATTACAGGAACAGCATTACATTGCAATCTCTTATAAGACTAGCTAAAGCATCAATGTGCACTTCAATGTACCTGGGCGTAAATAAATGTCATCATCAGCTTTGACATAATAATCTGCTTCAAAAAGTTCAAAAGCTGCTTTGAAAAATGCCAGCCTACAAAGCAGGGGAAAAGGCAATAACACATAAGCTGCCAAGAATATCAAGCTATCAACATTATGACTAGTACAAGTAGACAACTCTTACGATTTGTATGGAAGCTTTGAATATTCTTCGACGACATCAATAAGCATGAAATCTCTGTACTTCTCCACCTCTTCATGAAGCTCTGCCATATTTTTTGCATTTTTCGATAGTCCAATTACAAACCTAAAAGCTAAACCAGTAGCTTGTTCCAATCTATAAAAAGCGTAAACAAGGTGAATATGTAATTGCAGAAATGGTAAAACCATAAAAGTTGTGATAAATGAAATGAGAAAGAAGAATGGAATAGTGAGTTACAACAGAAAGAGGCAAGCAACCCATGCCAAGTAATAATGAAACATTTCCATTGAAATCACATCATAAATTTAGTATATCCCTCTATGATAAATTATTAATTCATGCTTGAAGTTCATTGACAGAAATGTGACATGATATAGGATGGAATTTACTAATATTATTTTTGGTGAAAACGAAAATAGAAAAAATATCAAAAATAATATTGGAGCAGAGTTGTTTGATTAAAAGTTTACATGTTTTCAGACAATGGAAGTTTACTATTGTTACTAGAATAAGGTTTACTATTACTATAAGGATTATGATTATTTTCTCTACAAGTATTTCTCTTCTATAAATAGGCATGCTTATTATGTAAAACTCACTCAATTGAATTATTATCAAATTAGAGAATTCTCTCTCAAATACTCTACGAAGTTTTATTTTTCTTTTAGCCTACGAGCTTGTTTTTATCTTTTTAGGTAGAAGACGAAGACGCTTCTCCTTGTAGAATCAAAGATGCTGCTCTTTGATTAGTTACCTTAGTCTTCCGCTACATCAGTTGGTATCAGAGAATGCTTTATCTTGATCATGACTAATTAGCGTAACGGTGACAACCTTCTCCAACAACGCTGCTTGTAGGGGAGGGGCTCTTTTAAGAGCCAAATTCATGGGGTATTCGAGCCGGCGTCATCCGGATTCGATGGCCAACTCATACTATAGTAACAACTTCTATAACGACGTTGTTCATGACAGGGAGGCTCCTTGGAGAGCCGAATTTTAAGAGTTCCGGCAGACGATGCGACAGATGCGAGAGATGATAGAGTGAATGTACATGGGTCCTATTCGTAATCACAGGGACAATCTTGTCCATAATGATGATGGGATCCGAGTGAGGCCTACTCGTCACCAACGACTTGCACCCATAAACCGACCACCGGTTTATGAAGATCTTAGTGACAATGATGTAAGTTTCCCTCAACCTGTTTCTAACCGTATTTATGACTCTCTGAATAGGAAACCCGTATATGAAGAGAATGTTAGTTACGGTGAAAAAGTGAAGTTGCTGTCAGAAAAACAATATGTGCAACCACAACCATTGGTTCCAACTATTGTACCAGTGGAAGAATATCCACTACAAGTGCAACTCATCACGATCACCACATAAATAAATAACAATGGTGATTCCTTTGAAGAAAACCATAAAGTTGAAGATTGTCTCAAAAGGAAATTATTTGGAAGAATTTTTATGGAAGGAGACGAAAAGGAAAATTCGTGTCTTAGCGCTATCTATGTAGTTTCTCCAAGTATCTTTCTTCAGAAGAGCCGCGCGTCACATATCTCAAAGAAAACTCGAGGACGAGTTTTTTTCAAGTAGGGTGTCTGATGTAGGACGGAATTTACTAATATTTTCGGTGAAAACGAAAATATCAAAAATAATATTGGAGCAGAGCCGTTTGATTAAAAATTTACATGTTCTCAGACAATGGAAGTACAAAAGGAAAGACTTGATCGTCAAGCTAGGATTTTATTTTGTTTCCTTATTTAGAATTCAGAATTTAGACTTTATTTTCTTTACTTACTAGGATTAGATTTGCTTTATTTATTTCTTTTCCTTATTAAGATTAGATTTACTTTTACTACTAGAATAAGGTTTACTATTGTTACTAGAATAAGGTTTACTATTACTATTAGAATTATGATTACTTTCTCTACAAGTATTTCTCTTCTATAAATAGGCTTGCTTATTATGTAAAACTCACTCAATTGAATTATTATCAAATTAGAGAATTTCCTCTCAAATACTTTGCGGAGTTTTATCTTTCTTTTAGCTTACGGACTTGTTTTTATCTTTTTAGGTAGAAGACGAAGACGCTTCTCCTTGCAGAATCAAAGACGCTGCTCTTTGATTAGTTACCTTAGTCTTCCGCTACGTCATAACAGGATATATCTTTTATAGGAAAACTAGTTCCAACTAACATGGGAAAAGGTTCACCCAATACAAACATGATTTATTGAAAGCCACAATGCAGCATCTAGAGTCCGGACTTGTTCAGTGTTTGAGAAGTGAACACTTTTTTTGAAAATTTTCCCAAACAGAACCCTAGTTTCTGACCTTCTAGAGTCCGGAGTCGTTCCCCATGATACACCAATGCTCTAGACTTTGTCTTTATCATGTTCTGCTTCACTTTGATATGTGATCAGTTCTGTAGTAACTTCTTATCTTCAAACTCAACAGGGCAACAAATGTGTTGGTGCAAAACCCTCTATTGTTGTACTGCTTTCATATTGTGTTTTGACTTGATAGATAATAGCAGCCAGGCAGCCACAGTGCCATTATTCAGGACATCAAGGTCTTATTACCTTATAGACATCCTATTTTCAGTTGAAATTTGTGCACTTTCTGTGTGGCCCAAATCATTCTTTCAAATGGTTTTTCAAAATACACAAACACATTCAATCATAAACAGTTAAAAAGTTATTTAATATGGACCAAGAGATAATATGGCTCGACCAACATATTTGACAGGGCTGCTAAGTTGGATATGAAGTTGGAATGGCTGGTGGATGCAGTGAAAACAATAATGGGTCCAATCCCAGCTATTAAATATGACAAGACAAGGCAGCACAAGATTTGGTTTATCAGCATGGTTGCTGCTTATACAGGGTGGGAGGATGCAAGGAATGATCTTGTGAAAGCTGTTACCTTTGGGGATGGCAAGCTGTTACCAGCTGATATCATCTACGACTGTCTAAAAAAATCCTTGAAGAGGAATGTGTAGCCTTTCCTTGTTAAGCCTATTATTCTAAGAGCCTAGTCAGCACACATGATCTGCGAGCATTCACAGCCACGACAACTCCTCCGTTCATCTCTGTTTTGGGCCATGCGAAACAGAGGAGTTGGGAGAGTTAAAGGGACAGCAAAAGAACATGAAAATGGTGAGGGGTAGCTGGCGTATGAGCTACGTGGGGCCTATATCTCCGCACGTGCTCTGTGCAGCCATAATTCTTCAAGCGCAGACCAAGCAGATCCCAACTCCAAGCTCACCCTCGGTCAACAGTATGCGGCTGTTGTGATTACTTGATACTCATAGAACAAGTGTTAATAATAAGGGCACCAAAAATGCTGCCTGTTGAGCCATTCAAACTCCGTGAGTATTAGAAGAAACGGAAGAACAATAGGAGGAAGACGTTGTGCAAATGCCGTTTGGGAGGTGTTTGTTAGTTTCGTTTAGAAAGCGACGTCCTCCGTGTTAAAAATAGGGGCTTTTTAATCTTGACCCTCCATTTTCAATAACTAGAGATCTCCTGTTATTGAATTACAAGAGCTAAGCCGAATCCCTCATGCATGAAGAGGCCCATGATCTCTTCCCACAAGCAGTCTTGGACAAACGTGGAAACCCAAGAAATGAAGAACTTCTAGCCCATTGGCATGGTTGTTCTCCTGCTACCGCCACTTGGGATAAGTTGGATTTATAGCTTCGATTCCTTTCTTTTGACCTTGAGGATAAGGTCAACTTTAACAGGGGATGATGTTACGGGCTAGTAGTCTTGCATGGGTGAGGAAGTAGAGATCAGTGGGAACTCCTCCTTCTTTTGTGGCTAGCCGAATAGAGAATATAAAGCTCGGAGGATCGATTATTTGGCTCGTCTTTATAATCAGATTTAGGATTATAATTGTTATCTTAGGATTAGTATTGTTATCTCATTATCATCATGTAAGTCTATTTAAGACAAGCCATGGAATTAATAAAATCATCGATGAAATTTAGCTCAACAACTCTTGTTGTGAGGAGGCCTAGTTCCCTCTAAGAAGCTACTATCCAAAAGACCAAAACTCTAGCCTACGTATTCTTCTTGCCAAGATTTTTCCAATATAAATCTTTAACTTTTTATAAGACAAAGCTGTAAGAATTTAATGTCCCACATGAAATGGCACATAAGACAATTTATTAGACTCTTAATGCTGGTTAATTAATCCTCCTTAATTAATTGTTGGTTAATAGTTAATTAATACACCTTAATGAAGTGTTGGTTAATTAACTACGAGAAGTTAATGTTTCTTATTAATTAATTCTAACTTTGATGGGAAGTAGAATTAATGGTGATAAAAAACAAAAGAAGCCGGTCCTCTCTCTACCCTATAAATATGTACAATATCCATAAGCGTTGTATATCTGAAGAGGGTCAAGTGAGAGAAACTATTTCCTAGTGTTTGAGCTTTGAAGAAGACTTTTATTGCTATGGATTCTGGTATGTTTTTTTTATTCTATTTATTGTGAAAATCATGATAATTAAGATCTTGAAAGTTATAAATATTATGTACATTACATTTAACATGTGGTATCAAAGCTTGAGTTGTAACTTTCATGATTTTCCATACAATGTTATGTGTATTTAGTTTATGACAAGATTTTGTCTTTTAACAAAAATTCTTACGTATAGTTAAATTTTGCATATGACAAATTCTTGTGTATTAATATGCACAGTTTATGAAGATCTTTTATAGTAACTAACGAACAATTGCAGATGTTAAAACTTTTACATAAACATACTTGTTATTTGCAAAATTTAATGCTACTTTAAATGATCGAGATAATGTTTTGGCAATAAATATTTTGTCTTTAAAACATTGATCGTTTCATTTTATTTTAAATGTTATTTTCTTATTGATTAGATACATTAATATTTCTATAATCAATGTTAAAGGCATATTATGACCATTTGCCTTGCGGTGTTATTAATTCGAATTGAGATCTATATTATGAAATGGTTTGGTAGTCACCAAAGTGACCCAACTAGAAGGATTCATAGATTTTAAGTCGTATGTTTGAAACTTAATACCAAAATCTTAGGTATTAAGATAATGACATTGTAAATTTTTTACAGTTTTTTCAAATCACAAGAATATTTTGGACTGGCCCAAAGGTGCACCACTTTTCAAGTGATTGATAAACTGAGATAGGATAATTAATGTGTATCCTTAATTGAGAGTTGGAACCGAATACCCAAAAGTAACGGACCTATCGAATTGCAGATGCATTATTAATTATTCCTAATAGGTGAATGAGAATCACCATAATGATTATATTTTTAATATATTGTAATTTCCACCCAAAGGTGAATTGCAATAGTACTACTTACTATTTATTAAAATATTTTATGTTTGATAACTCAAAGCATTAATATAGTGAGCATTAATTTAATTGCAGTGTCAGTTCCTATTTCGCTACATTTGCTTGCTTCATCTGTTCCGATTCTTAATGGACCAAATTTCTCAAACTGGGCTAAACAAGTTTAGTTTCACCTTGGTGCTCTGGATCTTGATTTGGCACTTAGAAACCGCATGCCATTACTGATTCAAGCAGTGCAGAAGAAGAGGCTATATGCATGTCTTGGGAAAGATCGAATAGATTAAGCATTATGTTTATGCGAATGAGCATAGCAAGTAATATTAAGTCAACACTTCTTAAATGTGACAATGCTAAAAAATTCCTTACAATTGTGGAAGAACGTTTCCGTTCAGCTGACAAGTCTCTTGCTAGGACTTTGATGGCTGAACTTATCACCATGAAATTTGATGGTACACGTGGAATGCATGAGCATATCCTTGAAATGACAAATCTAGTTGGTAAGTTAAAGGCTCTTGGGATGAATGTGGATGAGTTCTTTCTCGTACAATTTATCTTGAATTCATTGCCTCCTCAGTATGGGTCATTTCAAATTCATTACAACACTATTAAGGATAAGTGGAATGTAAATGAATCGGCTAGCATGCTTGTTCAAGAAGAGGCAAGGCTTAAGCTACAAAGACATCATTCAGTTCATCTTGTAAGTCATGGAGCCAAAAAGAAGTGGAAGAAGCCTAACAAAGGCAAAATGATATAGCCATCTAAAGTTAATGGACCTCCTCAAGCAATTGAGGTTCATGAGAAGGGATTGAACAATATCAAGTGCCATTTTTGCAGAGAGTTTGGGCATGTTCAGAAAGATTGTCACAAACATAAGGCATGGTTCGAAAAGAAAGGTAAGCATTTAGCTTGCGTATGTTTTGAATCAAATCTTACTGTAGTTCCTTCCAATACTTGGTGGATTGACTCAGGTTCTACTGTTCATGTTTCTAATTCAATACAGGGCTTTCTTACAATCCAAACTTTAAACCCAAATGAAAATTTCATAATCATGGAAAATGGGATTAAAGTTCAAGTTGTTGCCATCGGAACCTTTCGTTTGTTTCTAGAAACTAGTTATTACTTAGATTTGTTTCAAACACTTTATGTTCCTTAAATTTCTCGTAATTTGGTTTCTTTATCTAAACTTGATCTTGATGGCTATTACTTTACATTCCGTAATAAAAAATTCAATTTGTTTAAAAATACCCTTTTTATTGGTTTTGGGAATCTATGTGATGGTTTGTATAAATTGAATCTTAATAGCTATTTTGCTGAAAGCCTCCTAACCCTGCATCATAACGTTGAAACTAAGCGTAGCCTGATTAATGAAAATTCCTCCATCTTGTGGCACAGACAATTGGGTTATATATCCAAAGAAAAATTAGAGAGATTAGTAAAAGATGAGATTCTTCCGAATCTAGATTTTACTAATTTCGATGTGTGTGTGGATTGTATTAAGGGAAAACAAACCAAACACACAAAGAAATGTGCTACAAGAAGTGGTGGACTTCTAGAAATTGTCCATACAAACATTTGTGGACCTTTTGACTCACCGTCTTTTGGTAAAGAAAAGTATTCTATCACTTTTTATTCATGACTTTTCACGTTACTGTTATATCTATTTGTTGCATAAAAAATCTCAAGCAGTAGATGCCTTAGAGTTATTCATTACTAAGGTTGAAAGACAACTAGATAGAAAAGTGAAAGTTATCAAATCAGATAGAGGTGGTAAGTATTATGGAAGGTATGATGGTTTGGGTCAATGCCCTGGCCCATTTGCTAAACTCCTTGAAAGACATGGCATATGTGCACAATACACTATGCCAGGTACGCCTCAACAGAATAGTGTAGCTGAAAGGCGTAATCTTACTTTAATGGATATGGTTAGAAGTATGTTAAGTAATTCTTCTCTACCCATTTCATTATGGATGGAAGCTCTTAAGACCGTTGTATATTTACTGAATAGAGTTCCTTCTAAAGCAGTTCCAAAGACTCCTGTGAACTAGAAGAAAACCAAGTTTGAAACACCTGCATATTTGGGGTTGTCCAACGGAAGCTAGAATCTATAATCCACATGAAAGGAAATTGGATTTTAAAACCATTAGTGGTTACTTTATTGGTTATCCAGCAAAATCTAAAGGGTATAGGTTTTACCGTCCTACACATAGTATGAAAATTGTTGAAACCGGTAATGCTAGATTCCTTGAAAATGGTGAAATCAGTGGGAGTGATAAACCACAAAATGCGGTTATTCAAGAAGTTAGTGTACAAGTCTCACTATCCATAACTTCTAAAGAAAATGTTGTTCCTACAATTGTACAATCATTTGACAACGTTGAACAAGTTATTGATCAATCACTCCATGATGAGACTATCACCAATGAATCAATTATAGAAGAATCACACGGAATAGCATTAAGGAGGTCTCAAAGAGAACGTAAATCTGCTATTTCAGATGATTATGTGGTTTATTTACAAAAATCTGATTTTGATATAGAGACAAGTAAGGACCCGGTTTCGTTTTCACAAGCCGTTGAAGCTAATAATTCTATTAAATGGATTGATGCCATGAATGATGAGTTGAAATCAATGGACCAAAATAAAGTCTGGAATATCGTTGAATTACCTGAAGGATATAAGACAGTCGGGTGTAAATGGGTCTTCAAGACCAAGCGTGTCTCAAATGGCAATATAGAACGATATAAATCTAGACTTGTGGCCAAAGGTTTTACTCATAAAGGAGGCATTGATTATAAGGAGACATTCTCTCCTCTATCCAAGAAGGACTCACTTAGAATTATTATGATTTAGAGTTGCACCAAATGGATATGAAAACTGTTTTTCTGAATGGGAATTTAGAAGAGAAAGTATATATGGATCAGCCTGAAGGCTTTTCATTAAAGGAAAAAGAGCACATGGTTTGCAAATTAAATAAGTCGATATATGGACTTAAATAAGCTTCCAGACAATAGTATATTAAGTTCAATGATACTATTACTTCCTTCGGTTTTAAGGAAAACACTGTTGATCGGTGTATATACTTGAAGGTTAGTGGGAGCAAGTTTTTATTTTTGATTCTATATGTCGATGACATATTGCTTGTCAGTAGTGATCTTGGTTTGTTGCACGAAACCAAGGAATTTCTCTCTAAAAACTTTGAAATGAAAGATATGGGTGAGGCAACTTATTTGATAGGAATAGAAATATTCCGAGATCGATCACGTGGGCTGTTAGGATTGTCTCAAAAACAATATATTGAAAGAGTTTTAGAGAAATTTGGCATGGAGAACTGTTCAACTAGTGTTGCTCCACTTCAAAAAGGGGATAAGTTTAGTCTCATGCAATGCCCTCAGAATGAATGGGAATGTAAACAGATGGAAAGAATTCCTTATGCTTCTGCTGTAGGAAGCTTGATGTATGGACAGACATGTACTAGGCCAGACATCAGTTTTGCAGTTGGTATGCTGAGCAGAAACTAAAACAATCTTGGAATGGATCATTGGAAAGCTGCGAAGAAAGTGATGAGGTACTTGCGAGGAACAAAAGATTATATGCTCACTTTTAAAAGGTCTGATCATTTAGAAGTGATTGGCTACTCCGATTCAGACTTTGCTGGATGTATTGATAGTAGAAAATCAACTTTGATTATCTATTTTTATTAGTTGGAGGAGCAATTTCATGGAAAAGTGCAAAGCAGACCATCATTGCTTCATCCACAATGGAAGCTGAATTTGTGGCATGCTTTGAGGCCATAATTTATGGTTTATGGTTGCGAAACTTTATTTCAAGACTTGGAATTGTCGACACTATTGCTAAGCCGCTGAAAATTTATTGTGATAATTCCGCAGCTGTGTTTTTCTCCAAGAACGACAGATATTCTAATGGTGCTAAGCATATAGAGCTTAAATATTTTGCCGTTAAGGAAGAAGTTTAGAAACAACGAGTGTCTATAGAACATATTACCACAACACTTATGATTGCAGATCCATTAACAAAAGGGTTACCACCAAAGACCTTTAAGAAATACGTTAACAAAATGGGTCTTGCTTGTAACCCATTGTACCCATAATGTTTATGGATTGCAAAGTGTTTGTTTATGTTATTAGACACTTTCGAGATCTCATTAAATATGTTTCTGATTTTTCCGGTTTATTCATTTTGTACGTACATAGAAGATTGGATGAATGACAACATGAATAGTCTTTGACAAAAGACATTTTCGTTGGACCATTTTGAACACTTTTCATTTATGAACCATGATTAAACAAGTTGCTACTATGTCGCCTTTTGATGTACAACCGCCATTACTCATACTAGTAGGTTGTTTGATTATGGTATTTATGTTGACCAAATTGAAGGATGGATTAAATTTTTGCGCGCCTAATGTTAACCTTATTGAGTCTAAAATAGTATTAGTCATATGGGCCAAGTGGGAGAATGTTAAAATTTAATGTCCCACATGAAATGGCACATAAGACAATTTATTAGACTCTTAATGTTGGTTAATTAATCATCCTTAATTAATTGTTGGTTAATGGTTAATTTATACACCTTAATGAAGTGTTGGTTAATTAACTACGAGAAGTTAATGTTTCTTATTAATTAATTCTAACTTTGATGGGAAGTAGAATTAATGGTGATAAAAAACAAAGGAAACTGGTCCTCTCTCTACCCTATAAATATGTACAACATCTATCAGCGTTGTATATCTGAAGAAGGTCAAGTGAGAGAAACTATTTCTTAGTGTTTGAGCTTTGAAGAAGACTTTTATTGCTATGGATTCTGGTATGTTTCTTTTATTCTATTTATTGTGAAAATCATGATAGTTAAGATCTTGAAAGTTACAGATATTATGTACATTACATTTAACAAAAGCAACGTACCATAAACTAATTTTTCCCTTTTCAGTGAGTTACTATAGCTAAATATTTTATGTTGTAAAATTCCATTATCCTCTCTGAAACTGTAGAGTAAAACCGAAAATTCCTAAATGTTACCACATAATTATTTTAAGGGTTAAATACATATTTGCCCCCTGTGCTTTACGACCTTTATTTTTTGCCCCCTCAGTTTCACTTTTTATCAAATTTGGTACATGTGGTATATGAAAAAACGGAAATGGTACCTCCGTCTGATTTCCCGTCTAAAACTAACGTCCACCCACGTCATTGGGTACCTAAAAATTTGAAGCCCAGAACCCAATTATTTACACATCGTTTCCAACATCTAGACAACAACGTGACAGAAAATGCCGTGGGTGGACATTAGTTTTGGACGGGAAATCAGACGAAGATACCATTTCCGTCTTTTCATATACCACAGGTACCAAAATTGATAAAAAGTGAAACTGAGGGGACAAAAAATAAAGGTCGTAAAGCACGGGGGGCAAATATGTATTTAACCCTTATTTTAACTAACTGAACAGGAAATCATTTTGAAAATTCAGATTAACAGCCAATAATCATATGCAAAACCCATCAATTATTTCAAACGCTAATACGCCCAATAAAATCTGATCATAACCCACATTTCAATGATTTAACTGAAGAAAGAAGTCAGATATTTTATTCATGAAAAAAAAAAAAAAAAAAGTCAGATACCTCAAAAGTCCATCTGGGTCGGAAGGAAACCAAGTGCTCCGCAGGGCTGCCCGGCGATCAGCGGAGCCGAACCCGGTCTGAATTCCGACGAACCCAAGAACCTTAGGGCGCTCCACCAAGCCCCCATGATCTCCGAGCTGCCGAGAACTGGAGGCCGTATAAAATGCCCGGAAAGTGTCTTCGGATCGGCCGCATCGGAAGACGGGCACGGGTCTGGGGCGGCGGAGGGACGAGACGGCGAAGATTGTGCCGGAGAGGCCGAAGAGGAAGCAGAGGAGTGAAAAGATGAGAATGGGCAGGGGGAGGCGGTAGGGGGGAGGGGTAGAATTGAGTTTTTGGGGCTTCAGGGGTTTGGAGGAGTAGGAGGTGGGAAGAGAGGGTGAGGGGCGGTTACTATGAGAGAAGAGTGGCATTTCCGTGAATTTTGAGAAGGCGACTGGGATCAGAGTCTCGGACACACAGAGAGTGAAGTGGGTGTCTCGGTACGGACGCACTTCTTGTACTGGAAGTGTTTGTGTTTCTGTCGGAAAGAACCATCCCAGTACCTGTTTGGTGTCTTGCAGTTGAATCAGTTCTTTCGTTCTTCCTCCTTTCCATTTTTTACCCAACTAAATTTGCTTACGTGTCATTAATGAAATTAATGCTATGTACCCGGTTTTATATATATATTTTTTTTAAAAATGCTTTATTAAAATTGGAAATAAAAAAAAATTATACGGATAAGTCAGTGCGGTGGAGCCACCCTTCCACCTAGGTCTGGCAATTTTGACACGACCCGATAATCCGACACGAAATTAGCGGGTTTGAGTTTACCTTAAACGGGTTTGGGTCATAAACGGGTCAACCCGTTTATGACCCGTTTATCTTGGCTTGGTGGGTCGTGTCACGGGTGACCCGCCAGACACGATTAGGTTTTTTTTTTTTTTTTTAATTATTATTATTTAATTAATTTATTATTATCAGTGAAAAGTGAAAACACCAACAAAAAAAAAAAAAAAAAAACCCTAAACTTCTTCTTTTCTTTTTTCCTTCAACGCCGCCCCCCCCCTCTCTTCTTCTTCTTCTTCTTCCATTTTCTTCTTCTTCTCCCCGTCTCTCTGCTGCACCGTCGTCCGTCGCCCTCGTGCGGTTCGTCGTCCGTTGTCCTTGAAGCCCCAGTGCCCCACAGTCTCCCCAATGTGTCCGTCTCTGCTAACTCCCTTTGCCAAGTCGCTGGTCGTGGTCTGCCCAGTGTCCTCGTCGAACTCGTTCAAGCTCGGACCCTGGTCTTCGCCTCTTCGGTCCCCACGCCTTAGTCCGATCGCGCCATGAAGAGCTTGGAGATCAACATCTACTGATTCTACTTCAATATTTACAAGAAGCAGGTGAAGTTTTTGATGGATTTTGCGATCTGAATATCTGATTGTCGATTTGAATTATTTGATTTTGTTTTGACTGCTAAAAGTGAAACAATTAGTTGAATTTTGAGGTTCTGATTGTGGATTTTGATTTGGTTTTTAGATAATAGCTTGCCTTGGCTTTGAATGTTCAAACGGGTTTCACGGGTCGTGTCGGGTAACCTGTGAAATAATCGTGTTCGTGTCGTGTCTGGAGCTCCGACCTGTTAACATAAACGGGTCGTGTTTGGGTCTAACTTAAACGGGTCGCGGGTCGTAAACGAGTCGTGTCGGGTACCCGTTTTGCCAGCCCTGCTTCCACCCTCGCGAAGGGGCCGACCACCACCCAACAAACGGGTGGCTCACTAGGCCACCCAAAGCAAAGGGGGGATGGTAATATATTTTTTCTGCTTTTATTTTTTAAATTTTAATTTTTTTAATAAAATTGTTTTTTTCGAACTTATGTGCAAAGCTACTTACATAGCATTAATCTCGTTAATGCTACATAAACAATTTTACAAGGTTTTAAACAGAAAGAGTGAAGTTAAAAATACGAAGAAAAACAAATAAGGTTTTTGTTGATGATAAATTTGTTTTTTGATTGATAATTTTAAGAAAAATTACAGTTTAGCCTCCTAAATTATCACCGGTTTTGCAACTAGCCCCACAAACTGTCAACACTTTGACTCTGCCCCCAAACTACCGAAACGTTTGAAAAATGCCTATTTTGACAAAATATGTACATAATACTCCTGTCACGTGTCATTTTTCAATTAAAATAAATAAATAAAAAGGTAAGGGAAGGGGTTGGGCAGCGAGCCACCCCCTTCCCAAGCATTTTCTTTTTCTTAAAAAAAATAAAAAATAAAGTTTTTTTTTTTAGTTTAGTTTTTAATTTTTTTTAATTGAAAAATGACACATGACAGGGGTATTATGAGCATATTTTGCTAAATTGGGCATTTTTCAAATGTTTTGATAGTTTGGGGACCAGAGTCGAAGTGTCAACAGTTTATGGAGCTAGTTGCAAAACGGGTGATAATTTAGGGGGGCTAAATTGTAACTTTTCCACAATTTTATGAGATTTTGTTTTGTGTAGTTACAAACAATTTGGGATGTTGTTTATGAAATGTCAAAACAATCTGCTGATGCTACGGGATGTAATCTTGACATTTCTTAAAATTCTAATGTGAATGAGAATGGATTTTATGATTCAGATTCCATTGTGTTTGTGGTCTATTCAATGTGCAATATTTGTGTGGGCCTCTTGTTAAAGTTCAAAGTAAAAGAGAGAAGCTCTCGAGAATTTTCTCCGAGGGAGAGAGGCCTTAGTTTTTTCTGTGAAGGTGGAGGGAGGCGTGTCCGCCTCACTGGTGCTTTTTCCTCCTAGCCCTTCTGGCTATGGAGGTTTTGTTTTCTCTCCTGGTTGATCCAGGGGAGTTTTGTTCTCCCTGGCTTTGTTTCCAGTGGAGCTGATCTCCTCCTAGTCCTTTGGGACTATGGAGCTTTTCTTTGGTTTTATTTCTTTATTTTTTCCTTGTTTGTTTTATGGCAGAAAAGCTCATCAAGAGGTGTCTTTTGGGAAGATTTTCCTCTAGTGTCTTCGACGTTCCTAGACAGATCTACAGTTTGTTGCCGGTTTCTATACGACACGCGCCTCTCTACTGGGTTCCCAAACTTCTTCCTGTTCAGTTGCCGCCAACCACGGCCGTGTCGGACCTCCTTGCGCGACGCATGACTTGCACGCGACAAGGAGGTTTCCTCCTTGGGCCGCGCGTGTGGGCCACGTTCTGCCTTCCAGGTCGTGTTCGGTGCTGTCCGATGGCCAGTTTTTGCAAGGATGTTTCCGGGGATGGCGCGTGGCCTCCACGCGCCATCTTTCCGACGACGGAATTCCTCCCCAATGGTGGCTCTGTTGTTTTGGTGTTTTATGTTATGTTTGTATATTCTAGGGTCTATTTCCACAATCTGTCTATGTAATACCCAAATGTTACTGGATTATTTGTTGACTTGGGTAGCTAGATCGGCCATCTTTTCTGTGTTATAGTGTGCTTAAATGTAAAGAGTGGCTCAAACGGTGTTCCTGTAATTCTTGAGTATTGTTTAGATAGCTGTTTCAAGTCAGAGTTTAACTCTAGCTTAGAGTGTAGTGTGTAGAGAGTCCTAGTTCTCTATTCTCTGTATTACTTTTGGGTTTTTTTCAGCAATATATGGTAGCACATGCTATCTGTTAAAAAAAAAAAAAAATGTGCAATATTTGAGTGATTGTTTTGAATTTTCAAATTTGCACGTCATGAGTTAATGAGTTTGCTTATGGTTTAAGAGAACAAGCTCAAACTTCTAAAATTTCAACCAAGCCTAGTTTTTTGGTTTAATATGCTTAGATTGGGTTTTAAGTTTGTATTTTGTTTTATGTATCTTATTTATTGTGCATGGATAGCCCACAATCTATGTAGTGTGTAATAAGTTATACACGAGACTTTAATTTGGTGCTGAGGTGACGAGCAAATGAAGGACTCGGGTTAGGTGTTTGGGCAACGACTAGACTAAGATTTGTATGATGTATTAAATTTAGACATACACTCTTTTAAAAAGAAAACTCCATTGTAGCATGTATTTCATACTACATGTGCTTATTCAATTGATGATAGAGGTGAGTAGATCGATCCCTATTTTCTCATTGTGTGAGTCCCATAGGCCATTGTTAATGACCTTATTTATGCCCTTTGTGACCTTTGACCATCTCACAAATTTGAGGTTTTAGTATTTACTGTTTTAGCATCTTACCCATGACCGTGTATGATAACGTCTAAAGGGGAATTGCTAAGAAAGTGATTGGACTGAAGCTGACCGGCATGAGTGAGAATGGAAGAACATTTGGTAACACATCTATATTGTGTTTATACAAACAGTCGGCAGGTTGCACTGCTTGGATTTTGCAACATAGTTGTGGGTACTTATGTTTGTGTAGAGGTTGCTATGAGATATTGGACTCGAAATGTATTAAAGATACTTAATTTGACGTCACCATATGATTCAGGGTATAATGAGACATTTACAAGGATGTTGCTATGCTGGCATTCACAAGATTTGGTATACTACTCCCAACCCTTTCTATGGTTATGCTCAGTGGTGAGACAGTCTATTTATCATTATGAACATGATTGCAAACAAATAGAGAGAGATGCATGGCTAAGTCGTGCCCCATATGTGCAAGTGGAAGATGTAGTAAATGGCAGGCACTCATAGTGGGCAGCCGTGACTGATATGTCAAAAGCTAGCAGATTAGGATCATCTACAATTTCAAAAGAATTATAGATTCTTAAATTACGTAATTTTGGCGGTTTCTAGGCATCCAAACGCTTAGAAAATGTCACATTTTGAAAATGTGACATGTTACGATTATAAATTGAGTATATTTTCATTAGGTTCTTTATTTCTATATTGTAAAAAAAAAATTGAGCCAAAAATTATACTTTGATTTTATGAAGAAGAAATGTCTATTTAAAAGTGAAAATGAAGCATCTTAAAAAATAATTTCTTTTTGAATGCCTCGATAACATACCACAATTTTTAATACGAGGCATTTTCCAAGTGATTTTAGACGCACCTAAATTAGGTAATTGGAAAATCTATCCTAATCCAAAACGAGATATTATGCTTGGCTTTGATGACTAATAAAGCCAAGCAAGCATAATGTATGGCTTTCATTGGGTGTTACTATTACTGGCTAATAAGGCCAGCGCCAAGCATAGTGCCTGGATTAGATGGTGAGCCCAAAATACAAGTCAAACGAAAAAGCCAATAAACATTTTCAAGTCTTCTCTTTCTCTCTCTCTCTCTTTATGTTTGTCTTGAGTGCTCTTAAACTGTGAGCATCTCTCTTGTAGCTGGGCACTCAAGAGCTTCTTTCTTCTTCTTCTTCTTCTTTCTTTCTTTTTTTTTTTTTTTTTTTTTTTTTTTTTTTAAGTACAAATTTCATTCAACAAGATGGGTTACAAACATAAAAGGAGAGGGATGGGCTCCCCAACAATAAATCCAAATCTGAAAAAGTAGTGCCAATATAAAAGGTAAAATGGTAACCTAGGAGGGAATTGTGAGTTTTGAGTTCTAAAAGAACTAACAAAATTCCGGCCCTATCTACCTTGAACAAAGGTAAGGCTTGGTCCTCACAAGGCACTCAAGAGTTAACTCAGCCAGATTGTATTTCTAACAATGACCAAATGATATATATTTGATGAGAAGCTAAAGACTAGAAATCTCATTTCTTTTGTTTTCACTTTTCCACCTTCCCTATCCCTCCCAAAAGAAACCAAAAAAAAAAAGAATTTTTGGAGCATTGGCCCAAAGAAAGACACAAAGTTAAATAGCAGAGCATCGAGAATCAAGCCCAGATTGCCAGTAAAGACATGAGTCCAGCCCCAAGGAAGAGCATGCAATAAGAAACTACTTGTAGTCTAAAGTTGCAGCTCATCCTCTTACTCAGAAAATCAGCAGCAATAAGGTCCACCAAAGCCATGTACACCAAAATTCCAGCCGAGATGGAATCCAAGATTCCTTCAGTAGCCAGAGCACCCGGACTGTTGGGGTTGTAGAAGGAAGAGATGCCAATCCCAACCCCAATCCCCGCTGGGGTTGTTATGGCGAAAAAACATGCCATCATCGTCGCTGAAAGATTCTTGAACTGGGCTTGGGAGATGCAGCCTCCAAGGGCAAATCCTTCGAAGAACTGATGGAATGATAATGCTGCAATTAAGGGTCTTATTGTACATGGGCTTTGTGAAACTCCCAGTGATAGCCCGATTATTACTGAATGTGATACAATCCCCAGTTCCAAAATCTGCCCACAAACAATAAAAACTTTTTTACACTCTTTTTTACCAAAAAAAAAAATAGAACACTGTAAAACTCCACAGTCGATAGTAATTAATAACACTAAGAGAGACAAAATCACCTGCGAAACGACGACGTGCCGAACGCCACCATCCTCGCCATCACCATCTTCAAACCCGTGAGAATGCCCGTGCCCATGCCCGGGAGAGAGATCTCTCACGTGCCCGTCACATGCGTCCTGGCCATGCGGGTGACTATGTCTATGGTGCGCAGCGTGCGCATGCATCCCAACAATGTGCATTCCACCGCCCTCCTCTTCCCCAAACACTTTCCCATTCCACTCCTTATCATCCGCAACCGGCAAAATCTCGGGCTCCAGACCCGCTTCCGCAGAACCGACCCGGACCCTCTCCTCGCTCGCCCGGGCCAGGCCCTGTTTGCGCTCGTAATACTGGGTCCCCACGAAGTCTACGAGGAGGGTCAAGAGGGAGGCCATCATGGCGAAGAACCCGGAGAAGGGGAACTTGGACCACGGGTACTCGGGCAGGCACGGGTCCGAGAGGGCGTTCGACCCGTCCGAGAGCATGTGGACGAACCCGGTGGCGAGGATGACGCCGGCGGCGAAGGCCTTGGCGGCGAAGAAGATGTTGCTGTCGGTGCGGAGGAAGCGGCGGTTCTTTCCGACGAGGGGGATGGCGATTCCGACGACGCCGGCGATTAGGATCGACGCGATGGCGACGAGTTTGAGGTCGAGCGCGGCCGACTCGTCTCGGCACGTCTCTAACTCGCTCCCTCCGCAGCTCTCGTTGGCCATGGATTCCGAGATTGTCTTGTAGATTGAGTCTTTATTGGTCCAAAAAAAACAAAGAATTCCCAGATTTTAGATACTTCCCAAAACAAACCAATTCCTGTCAGCTATGGACAGTGGCGGACCTGGGCTGGTAAAAATGAGGGCCAAATTGAAAAAAAAAAATAGAGGGGGCAAAACTAAAAAAATTAAAAAATTAAGGGGTAAAATTTTAATTTTTTTTTTTGGGGAAAATTTTGGGGCTTGGGAGCCAGGGCCCCCTAGCCTCCATGTAGGACCGCCCTGGCTATGGATGAAAATTGTTTGGTTGCTGGGAAAATGTACAAAATGACATGAAATCGGCCCGCCGGAAAAGGAAAACTTTTCCCGGATTGCACAAGAAAAACAGATAATTGAAAGAAGTCTGAATTTTGCAAGGCCACCCTGAAGCTAAAATCGACCGATTTGGCCCAATCGAATTCAATTTGTATTACACATACGGAAACCAATAGGTGGGGCATTGATTTTTGAAAATTACCTGAGAAAACCCCAGCTTTTGTTCTGAAATCTTCAAAGACAAACAGCGGCCAGAGATCCTAGAAAGACAGGATCAGGATCATCATTAATAAATTCCCGATGAGAGAAGAAGGAAAAGGGTGTCGAGGAACGAACCTCAATGGATAACATGGGAAGAGCGGAGAGGAAAGCCGAGAGAGGCTTCCAATGGACGCGAATATCGAATTTATGCACCAAAAAGACCCCGGAGATGTGATCTGTCCGAGAATGGGTGGAGTGATATTCGCCCTGCGCACATGGGAGCACCGTGGCATTTGAGAACCTTCATCGAGTTCCGTGTCGAATGCCGACGAAGGAATATGTCCGAGAGAGAGAGAGAGAGAGAGAAAGTTGGGATATAATTAAAACACAGTGTCGACATAGTTTGAGGAAAGGCGGAGGGCAACACAGGAAGTCGCAGCTTGACTTTCAACTTTTTGTACGGGAATGAGCGCGATAGTGTCGACACTTTTTCCTTTTCTGTTAATTCTTTTAAATTTATTTTCGTTTCCATTTTGCGCACTACTTGTTTTGGACGGTAAGTAATTAATGTTTGCTTTGAAAGTACTGTAAAATAGTAACATCCTTTTGGACCAATTATATATATATATATATATATATTTTATCTGATCACGAAAAAGAAACTTGGGAACACACGTTTTTATGCCATAAAAAAAAAAAAAAAAAAAGTAATGATTCATCACCGAGTTATATTTTTTTTTTTTTGTGCATAATTTTACATAATTTTAATATTTTTTTTTTTTAAGATCAATTATTAAATATTTATGGTTCACATGTACAAAAAGAAATCCAATGATTGGTCATAACAAAAAATAGTTAGAATTGTACAAAAATTATATGAGAGTTGTGCAAGAAATATTACTCCTCACCACCACCTATAAATACCACTTTTTACTACCTTGAGTATGTGATAAGGTGGTCTCTACAATCTTTTGAGTTTTAAAAATAAAATAAGGTGGTGAACCACCTTACCACATAAGCAAGATGGTGAAAAATTATATCTTTGGGTGGCAGTGAATCATTACTAAAAAAAAAAAAAACGTTATTTAAGGAAAGAGAAACGCTACTATTTCATCTCATTTTTATGTTTTGGGACTTTAATTTTTTTTTATTATTATTTTTAACATGATAGATCTAATAATTTTATGTTACAAAAAAGACTCATGTGGTAGGTTTCACTCACATGGACCCCACCCATGTGAATAGAGTTGTGTAATTGTTGTGCATGGTTGTTGTGGAAGAAGCATTTTTCCAAAAAAAATGAGATGAAATAGTAGCGTTGGGAACACAAAATGACCAAAAATAGACTATATATATATATATATATATATATATATATAATGCTAGTTTTACTACAACAGCATAACATGTGCACATCACTCCCTTATCGAGGGTAAGACATATATATTTAAAAAATGATCATTTTACAATAGTTATATAATTTGTACACTCCTCTCCTTCGCATGAGGACGGACCCACCCGCATACGATGGGGAGAGGCACTTGTTCAGTTGTCCTGCACTCTTGTATTGCAACAATCGGTCCACATATATTTTATCTGATCACGAAAAAGAGACTTGGGAACACACGCACTGACATACACGTTTCTATGCCGTAAAAAGAAAAAGGATATTTAAGGAATGACAAAAGAGCAACCCAAGTATTCCATCCATTTTTTATGTTTTGGGACTTTATTTATTTATTTTTTTAACATGATAGATCTAAGAATTTTATGCTATAAAAAGAATGATTAAATAACCTTGAGGTACTTGTGGTTACTCAGAAATCAAAAAGTTGCATTGGTTTCAAAAAATTAGGAAGAAAATATTTGAGATGGCCGACGACCCAAATAAAAGCATGGATTGTGGACGACCATTAAAAAAGTGGACGGAAACCAAAGAGAAGTATCAACCGTGTTTTTTCTTTAAAGACAAGTACTACTCGTGACACTTTTAGAAACTGAGGCGGCGTTTTGATTTCGAACGTAACCACAAGTACTTGAAAGGTATTTAACCCTAAAAAGAAAAGAGGTCAATGCATTTTTTGTTAAGGTGATTTGAGGTTTTAAAAAATGGCTCCACAAGTTAAAAAAAATGATTAACCAATCCATTGGAGAGAATAACTTCAATTCGGCTGTGGCAGAAAGTAGGCTTTGTTTGCCCACCAATGAAAAATTGACACGTAAGCCTGGAGCAAGAAAATCACATACAAGCAAAACACCTGATTTTTTTTTCTCTCTTTGCAGTGAAATGAAGAGAGATCGAGGGAGAGAGATGAGAGATGGAAACCCAGCCCCAACCATTGACCACCGACCCTCGACAGCGACCCCGACCCAGACAACCAAACCGGCATAGCCCATGGAAGCCGCGCCACCACGTGCCCGACCTGAGTTCGACCCCGACCACATCGCCGTTTAACATCTCCGGTTGAACCAGAATGCCGAGAGCACCAAATCACCAGACCAGAACGGACCAGATGTGATCACCGACCAGATCTGATCACCAAAAACCACCAGAGGGGGGAGAAGGGAGAACGGCCTGCGAAAGGGAGAGATCCCGGGAGAGGAGGCTCAGTTCGGATCTGTGACCGGATCTCTGTCGACGGTGTCGGGAGGTCGCGGGGAAGAGGATAGAGAGGCTCGTCGGTGGTCGCCGGATCTCTGTGATCGGATCGCTGTGGCTGGAGGACCGGCCGTTCGGCGACGGGGAAGAGGCAGTCGGCTGACGGGTTGGGTTGAGGAGATTCGGTTTTTTTTCATATTTTTTTTCAGTCCAGGCGGACGTGTGGTGATTTGGAGCGGATTAGGGGTGAACCGGCTGACGGGCGGAAGGCAGATGGGCGGCGTTGGGCAGACGTGCAGTGGGATTTTTTTTTTGTTTTGGAATGTTGGTACTGTTGTGAGAGGATTGCCTACTTCAACAAAATTTCATTTTTTTTTGCATTTTTTTGCTTTTAGCTGATGTGTCATGTGATAATTGGTGGGCATAAAACCCTTCCTTTCTGCCACTGCCGTATAGAAGGGGCTCTCTCCATTGGATAAGCAAAAAAGAAGAAGAAGCAAATTAGTCAATGTCGTTAGAAAAGTTAAGAAAATTCGTTAAAGTGCCACACAGGGCTAGGGGTGAGCAAAAACCCACCCACCCACCCCTAAAAACATGGTTTTTAGTGTTTTTTTTTTTACGGGTACAGGTTGGATTTTAACCAATCCGTGCGATGCAGGGCGGATTGTGAGTTGGAGTTTTAAAAAACCCCAGGGACCTGACCCACCCCGCCCACCTCGCTTGATTATATATATATATAAAAACCCTAAATTCCTAAAACACTAACCCTAACGCCGCGGTCCCCCCCCCCCTAAATAATTTTTTCCTTTATTTTCTTGCACTTCCAGAGTTCCAGTTCGTCGTTGCCCTTCATCCTAGTGTCGCAGCCTCCCGACCCTCCCCTTCTCTTCACATTGCGCTGATCTTCAACCTTCAGTCCTTCACCAAAACCCTAACTGTGTCGATCTTCGCCTCTTCATGACTTCATCATCTTCAACCTCCAATCCTTCACCAAAACCCTAACTCAGTTACCCTCGAGTCATTTTTTCTTCTCTTCATTTTTCTCCTCTCTTCACACCGCGCCAATCTTACATTTAGGGTTTCAGGGGTTGGATTTGTGCAACCCACAAGGGTGCAAGGCGGGGCCAAAAATGGCGAAAAACCACCCCCTGGCCCCATGCTCACCCCTATGGGGTGGAGTTACCATTTAGAATTTAGCGGGGCAAAACTAAAAAATAAACAAAAATTAGGAGGTAAAAATTTAATTTTTAAAGAATTATAATAAAATTATAATTTTTTTTTTAGGAAAACATGGTGGTTTGGGGGCCACACCCCCAAGCTACCATGTAGCTCCACCCCCAGTGCCACATCAACACCAATCAAAGTGTGACGCGTGTCACTTACACTAAAAATAAAATAAAATAACCAAAAAAAATGGAAAATGATATATATATATATATATATATATATATAATAAAATAATAAATATATATATATATATATATATATAAAAGAGAACGGGATATGAAATATGAAGGAACACACTTTCTTTCTTCTTCTTTTTTTTCCACTGAGCAACTACAATACTATCTTTAATATTTATATGTATATTATATAGATGAATGTATATGTGTGTGTAATAGCTTGATTTTTACCCTTAGAAATGTGATTTTAATTTTGATGATAAGGACGACTTATGAAATTTTAAGAAATTATTATCTAAATTATGGAATTTTTGAGAAAAGTCAAACTAATAATTTATGGATGCATAAGTGGGACTTGTGACCTATTTGAGGAGCAAATATGTTTTAAAGGTTATGGTGGCATTACATTTGAGTAAGGATTTTTGGCTACAAGGATTAAGGATTTTTAGTTTTATTGTGAGAGTATATTGAAATAATTGATCGATGATTTTGAATAGGATTTTAATTATCAAAAGAGGATTCTAAAAGTATTATAGAGGTTTAAGAAAATAAAGTATAGGGACAAATGGACAATAAGAGTTTTGAATGTTCTGATGACTCTGATTCATAGTTAAAGAATAAAAATTCTATAATATTTATAAAAAGACAGTTGAGTAAAAGACTAAAAATGACTGGACGAGAACATTTTAAATAAAAGAGGGACATTTTTTTGCAATTCACTTAGTTCCGTTTGTTTCGGCGTAAAATGATTTCTGTCTGAAAATATTTTCAGAGAAATCATTTTTCAAGAAAATGTTGAAAAATGATTTCCGCCGCAAACATTTTTCAGTGTTTGGCACATACAGAAAATCACAAATACTTTTTATATTTTCATTCAATCATATTAACTTATAAAAATAATTTTTTATTCACAACATAAAAATATTAATAAAAAATAATATAATAAAAAACAAAAAAATTATGTTTAACTAAGATATACACATTGACTAACAATAATCATATATTTTCAAATTGAGAGAGCCATAAATAACATCCAACAATAAATTTAAATTACCGACAAAAGTTTAATCATAAATATTACCATTCAAGTTCAACCACAAATATTACAAAGTTTTGGCCAACGTACTACGGCCATCCAAGTTCAATCTTATTATGTTATTATAATCAAGTTAATTAGTATCTTACTTGATTGTAATAACATATATGTTATCGAAACCTCACGTTATGCCCAATAACGTGTAAAAACGTCAACACTTGTTCCTTAATAGACATGTTAGTGGTTTCACGTATAAGGTTGTTATCAACAAGAATTTTACAGAATTCAAATAAAGCTATAGGACTCAATTCTTATTTGATCAATACAATCTTGCTTGCCTTCATAAATAATACTATCCATATAAATTTCTCTTTCATACTCTCAATTAACATGAGGTTCCCGACGTAATAGTCTCCTAAATCTAGTATCTTCTAAGATAGATGCAACTGCGGCCATAATTGTTGGAAGAATTTTTTCATCTATCTACAAACAATACCAAAATGGTGTCAATCCTAAGCGAGAGAAGCAATAAGTAAGAAATCAAAAGTTAACATCAAATTTCGCAAACCAAACATAAACTGTGTTGGATTCCACCCAAATAAAGGGTACAAAAATCCCTTCTATTGGCAGAGAATGTAAAGATTATTACGTGAAAGAATACACTAAAGATTGTTAAGTCATTAGGGCTAATCTAATCTAACCTAACGAAAAGAGTACTCAAGTTTTTTCTTTTACACTTCTTATTCTGCTCATGTTTTTGCTAGTAAACAACAACAACAAAAAAAGTCTTGTTTTTCTTCGTTATTTCATGGAATTGATCATTACTGTCTCCCAGTTGTACAGAATAAACAAAAAGAAGAAGAAGAAGAAGAAGAAGAAGAAAATAAAAAGGCAATAGGCAGAAGAATAAGAAGCAAGCAATCACCATATTAGCATAAACAATAACAGAAAAAAGTTAATGGAGACTAAGGGTGCGTTTGACATTAAGATTTCGTAGACAATAAGTGCGATTTTAAACCAAATCGCAGAATATAAATCGTTTGGAAATTGTATTTTTAAAAATTGCGATTTGAAAACACAGAAAATCTGTTTTTTTAAATCGCAGGTAAGAGCATTCCTATAGCCTCACCAAATTTTACTCACCAAAATAACTAAAAATAACTTTTTTCTGTTCTGGTGAGCCACTTTATTAAAATTCCCCCAGCAGCCTCACCATTTTAACTAGTCAATATTCACTATTCCATTTAAATAATAAATTTTTCATATTTATTTATTTTTTCTCCATATAATCTTTTTACAAAAAATCATTCATATCCATAAAATAAGGACATTATCGTGTAAGAGATGAGAGAAGAAAATGAGAGAAAAAATGAAAAAAGTGTGCTAATCATGTGAGAGAGAAAGGTGAAACAAAATTTAGTGAGTGAGTTGTTGAGTGAAAATGCATCATCTAATTTGGTTAGTAATTTTAGTCATCAAATTTTTTTGGTTAAAATAGTGAGGCTGCTGGGAGTGGTTTTTCAGGATTTTCATCAAATTGGCTCATCAAAATAGTTAAAAAAACTATTTTGGTGATGCTACGTGCTTTTTTGAAAACGTGAAATTTTAAAGGTTAATTTGCGATTTTAAATATTAAACTGTGATTTTGCCAAACGTTTAACTGCGGTTTTAAAAATCACTTTTTTAAATCGCACATTTTAAAATCGTTATTTTAAATCGCAAACCCAAACGGAACCTAAGAGTACTCACAATGGCTTATGTATATCTCAATCTAGAATAGATAATCAAAATTCATTTTATCTAATTTAGCTAATGAGTTTTAAAATGCACCATACATCCGATTATCTATTCTTAATTCTATATTATTTTTTTATTATTTTTCATTATAGTATTTTTTTTCCCACGTGGGTCCCGCTTGATAACTCCACCACTTCACACACTTTTCCTTAGATCTCCACTATAAAAGAAAAAAAAAAAAAAAGCAGAAAATGTGGAGTTAAAGAATAAAACAAAAATAGATAAGTGAATTGTATAACTCTACGTATAGAGATATGAGACATTATTTTGCAAATCAAAAAGTGTACTAACAATCAGACTGTTATGGGCCAATCATTGTTAATGTATTTAGTTAGTAGTTGTAGAATTAATATGTTTAATAGTTGTACTTTAAGTAATTGTGGGTAATTGTTAGTGGGTAGTTGTTTTTGAGGAAGTTAAGTGTTAGTGAGTCTCAACCATAGAAGCTATCCTATGTTGTGGGTAGTTGATAGTTATTTTCAACATTTTTGTGAGTAGTTATTTGAATCAGTTGTATTTAAATTCAGCATCATTAATAGAATGGGTATCAAGAATATTATCATCAGAAAACCGTGAGGTTATAGCCGTGTGCTAGAGGAGGATTTGGCCTCTTGAAGTGCCAAATTGTCTTTTATTACTTTTTTATTGTTACCTCATTACCAATTCTATTACCAAATATCCAGGCCTATAACAATTGGTATCAAAGCCAGGTTTCTGCGACAATGGTGAAAGCTACATGAATTTCTTAGTTAGTAGAAGTAATGATTACGCTTAGAGAAAAAAGTGCCTTTGATGACCCTATTAGAGCTCTCATCAATCTTAAACAAACATCAATAGTTGAGAAGTACCGATCACAGTTCGAAATACTATTCAAGGTACTATCCATTGGAATCTTTAGAAGTTCGACTGAAGAGTTTTGGTTGCGTATGTTCATCGGTAATCTTAAGGAGGAGGTAAGAATTACTGTTGCCATGCTGAAACCAACCTCAATAGGTGCAGCATTTGGGCTAGCCAGATTGCAAGAATAGGAGATTTTAAAAGAAACATTGAGTCACATGCACAAAGAAATGATAGAAGTAGAGAGCCAAGAAATTGATGAAGTGCATTAACAACAGCCCACACAAGTTCAGCCGAAAGGGACGATCCTTGTTGGAATGTCTTCTTCCAATTCTGATTCGTCATCAGTAATAGTTGTTGCATCCAATACAATCATTGTTCTTAGCAGTCAAAGAAATGATTCAGCTATTGAAGATGACAAAAAACTCAAGGATGAAGAGAAGCTTGTTCAACCAACCAGTGAATACAATGAAGTTGATGATGAGCAAGGATCGACTTCTCAATCACTTGAAAGGGCACGTATGGAATGGCTAATAGCTTGGGCTAGGCTGAATTTAGTTAGAAATAGATCCATTCACACTACACCTTATGGGCTAAGTGCTTTGAAGGGGAGAAATTTGTTATGGGCCAAATCATGATTAATGTATTTAATTAGTAGTTGTAGAATTAATATGTTTAGTAGTTGTAATTTACGTAATTTGGGGTAATTGTTAATGGGTAATAATTGTTAGTGAGTAGTTGTCTTAGGGGAAGTTAAGTATTAGTGGGTCTCAACCATAGAAGTTATCCTATGTTATGGTAGTGTGTAGTTATTTACAGTATTCTTGCGGGTAGTTATTTGAATCATTTATATTTAAATTTAACATCATTAATATAATGGGTATCAAGAATATTATCATCAGAAAACCCGTGACTGTGTGCTAGAGGAGGATTTGGCCCCTTAAAGTGTCAAATTGTCTTTTATTACTTTTTATTGTTATTTCTTTACAAATTCCATCACCAAATATCAAAAGCTCATAAGAGCACTTACAATGGCTTATGTATATCTCAATCTAAAATAGCTAAACAAAATCAATTTTATTTAGTTTAGCTAATGAGTTTTAAAATGCATCATACATCTGATTATCTATTTTTAACTCTATATATTTTTTTTCATTATAGTATTTTTTTTCCATGTGGGTCCCGCTTGATAACTCCACTACTTCACACACTTTCCCTTAGATATCCACTATAAAGGAAGAAAAAAAAGGGAAGAACTAGAGTCATGGAGGGAAAAGGAAAAAAAAAAAAAAACAGAAAAGATGAAAATAAAGAATAAAAAAAAAAAAATAGACAAGTCAATAGTATAACTCTACTTGTAGAGTTGCACAATTAATGGAATTAAGAAAAATCTATTATAGAGTTGGAATACATAAGCAGATGAAGTCTCTTTTTAGCACTTTTGTTATCTATTTTAGCTTAAAGTTACAAATAGATAATTCATTAGAAGTGCTCTAACAATATTCAAGTCCTCGTGTTAGAAGGGAGACAATCAAACAATGAGAAAGAAAACAGAACATATTATTATACAGGAAGCCGACGTGCCTCTTCAGAAGGATCATCATCATCATCAAACGATGCTTTCAAGCATGTAACGGTTTGTGTGTTCGTACAGACCACCAATGGTTTCATTTCCATTTTCTTCCCCTTACCATTTCTATCCAGTAAACTCGAGTACTCTTTTATTATAAGGCAACTTGTATAGAGACATTTTGACAAACACTTTGAGTGCATGTATTTATACATACACAAGAACATAGCAACACAAATTTGTCTACTTGTTAACATGGCGGACTCAACTGGGGGAAATTCGAACTACATTCGGGCTCCATTTGTATACTTGTGCATCATGAGAAGTACTTGCTTGATCCTGATGACTAAATGTCGGATTTTGATTAGATTTTGGATCTGTTTATTTACCAATGGCTGTATGGAGTTAATCAAGATTTCAGACCCTTTTGTACTTCTATCCACCCCAACCAAGAAGTTAATCAAGCTTGTCTTGCAGTATAGTCACAATATGGAGATCAAGTTACAGAGACATTTTGTCGAACTTATGCTCAAATAATATGGATCTCAAAAATAGATGCTTCATACCAGTGGAAGAAGACGAAACGCAGAGAGAGAGAGAGAGAGAGAGAGAGAGAGAGGAGCTGTTCTGCGGTCTGTGTGAAGGAGAAGACGTGAGAGTATAATGACAAATAAATTGTAGAGAAAACAGCCCAAGAAAATACGCTGGGCAGGCTTTGTATATATACTTGTGTACATCTATGGTAGGTAATAAAGAACAAGAAACGTACATGTGTAAGAAATGAAAAGGTCTCATTTAAAACAATAATGACATGTATGTAACTGAAAAGGAAATTGAAGATGAAGACAAAAAGGTGTTGCTGTCAATTATATTGCTGCGTAACTTCTCATTTGATGCAGCAGCTCTATTGCTGCATAACTTCTTTTTTAGTACAGTAACGTCAATGGCTTCATTTAATGTATTAGCATCAATAGTCTCAATATGCCCTGCAATCGCAACGTTGGAGAGCACACATTGAGATTGGTTTTGAGTTGATTGAACCGATGAGGCACCGAGGGTTTAGTTAAAATATCAGCAACTTGATGCCACGTTCTCGCACAAAGTGGTAGTCAATGGATATGTGCTTAGTACGGGCATGAAATGCAAGGTTAGATGAGAGATAGGTGGCCCCAATATTGTCACAAAATAAAATAGGGGCAGAAGAGAGAAATACACCAAGTTCTCGAAATAATGCTTGAAGCCAAATAAGTTCAGCAGCGGCATTTGTAATAGCTTTGTATTCAGCTTCAGTGGAAGAGCGGGAGACTGTTGGTTGCTTCTTAGAATTCCAAGATAGAAGATTGGAACCTAGAAAAACACAGTATCCAGATGTGGACTTACGGTCATCAGGACATCCAGCCCAATCCGCATCAGAGTAAGCAAATAATTGATGAGAGGAACACTTCTTGATTAGTAACCCGTGATCAATAGTGGATTTTAAGTAGTGCAAAATCCTCTTGACAGCAGACCAATGAAGATCACGTGGAACATGCATAAACTGAGAAACTTTGTTGACAGCAAAAGCAATGTCAGGGCGCGTGAGAAAGAGATACTGTAACGCTCCCACAGTACTTCGATAAAGTTTAACATCACTGAAGGTAGAACCAGAAAATTGACTGAGAGACGTAGTTGCTACCATAGGAGAAGTAATGGGCTTGACATTTGACATTTTTCGTGCAGGCTAATATACCGTGATTGAGACAAATGGAGACCCTCAGGAACACGAGCAACTGAGATTCCAAGAAAAAAATTGAGTTCTCCTAAATCCTTCATTGGGAAGTCACGTGAGAGATTATGAATGAGTTCATCAATAGCATCCAAACTTGACCCAGTTAGAATTAAATCATCCACGTACACCAGGGCCAAAATAGTGACTGAAGCAGATGTAAAAATGAATAGGGAGCTATCAGATTTCAAACCTTGGAACCCCAACTCCAAAAGACAAGAGCTTAACCTGTGATACCAAGCTCGTGGAGCTTGTTTAAGACCGTACAAAGCTTTCTTGAGAAGGCATACCGCATCAGGATGTATGGGATTGACAAAATCAAGAGGTTGAGACATGTAGACGGTCTCTTGCAGATGACCATGGAGGAAAGCATTACTCACATCAACTTGCTTAATACACCAACCTGCAGAAACAGCCAAAGAGAGTACGGTACGAATAATAATGGGTTTCACAACAGGACTATACGTCTCAAAATAATCAACACCTTCTTGCTGATAAAAACCTTTTGCAACCAAGCGAGCTGTGTAGCGGTCAATACTGCCATCGGCCTTACGCTTAATGCGAAAGACCCACTTAGCACCAACAATATTCATAGATGCAGTTTTTGGAACCAGAGTCCACGTTCCTGTTTTGATGAAGGCATTAAATTCCTCTGCCATAGCAGCCCTCCACTTGACATTCTTGGCAGCTTGAGTATAGGAAGTGGGCTCAACATCATCACAAATGAGAGAGGCAGTATAAGCACGAGGCAAAGGATAACGAACAGTACCATCATTGTAATGTTTGGGCTGATGAATATTATTTTGAACTCTAGTGACCATGGGGTGCATACGAGTTGGGGGGTCATTAGATGGAGATGACAATGGTAATTGTGAGGGAGGAGCAACTGAGTCTAGAGAAGTTTGGGACACATAATTGGTAGAAGAAGCAGACACAGATGGGTTGTGCACTTGGATAGGTGGGGACAAAGTTGGAGAGACACGGGTAAGACGCAAGCTAACTGGCAAAGGGGTAGAGGCTGGTTCCAAGGGAGCAACTGGCATTGAAGGCAAAAGGGAATTTTGTCTCATGGAAAATAACATGACGTGCTATGTAAACCCTACCCGTTGGAATATGCAAACATTTATAGCCAATGTGAGGTTTACTATAGCCCAAAAACACATAAGACAAAGATCTGAAAGACATTTTGTGAGAGTTATAAGGCCAGAGATATGGCCAACACTCACAGCCAAAGACTTTGAGAAGATTAAAATCAGGTGATTTATTGAAGAGTAATTCAAAGGGAGACGACACACTAGTGACAGCAGAGGGTAAGCGATTAATCAGATAGCAAGCCGTATCAAACGCATCATCCCAAAATTTGAACGGGACATGAGAATGTGCTAGAAGAGCAAGGTCAGTATCAAGTATATGACGAATTTTGCGCTCCACACTTCCATTTTGATGATGAGTATACGGGTAGGTTTGACGATATGAAATGCCATGGGACTTGAGTAATTTTTGAACAGGAATAAACTCCCCTCCCCTATCTGTTTGTACAGATTTGATAGAATGACCAAAGAAATTTTCCACCAATCGTTTGAAATTAGTAAACACAGTAATAACATCTGACTTGCATGTAAGAGGAAAAACCCAAGAGTAACGTGAGAAATCATCCACAATACAGAGAAAATAACGTTTATTATTATTGGAAAATAGAGGGGCAGGGCCCCATACATCCATAAAGAGAAGGTCCAGATGTCCAGTCGACACAGAGGGACTAACAGGAAAATGCAATTTTTGAAGTTTTCCAAGCTGACAGGAGGAAGAAACCGCAACAGTTTTATTTGATGTAAAAAGAAGCTGATGAGAGGTAAGCAAACGACGAACGACCCGCAAAGCAGGATGACCCAATCGAGAGTGCCATTGATCAACAGAGACACGTTCACCAATAAGAGCTGATGGAGAACGAGAGAATGACAATCGAGAGGGCCATGGGTATAGACCACCCTTACTCGGGCCTTGGAGCAGCAATCTCCGTGACTTGAGATCCTTAACACAAAAATAGGTAGGATGAAATTCAATAAAAACTTGATTGTCGTGAGTAAATTTATTAACTGAAATCAAGTTTTTCTGAATTTGTGGAACACGAAGTAAAGACTGTAATGAGAAATTGTTACTATGAGATGGAAGAGAACCAAGACCAGTGTGTGAGATTTGCAAACCTTGCCCACTGCCAACTCGAATTTGATCAGTGCCCGTATACTCATCCGCACGAATTTTAAGTTTGGAAAGGTCATTCGTCAAGTGATGGGTGGAGCCCGTATCATGATACCATGAGGGATCAGAAGCCACATGTGGGGCAGTAAAATATGCAAATGGACCTTGCGAGTCACTTTGAAATGAATGATCAAAACGATTGTAGCACTTAGCAGCAGAATGACCAAGCTTACCACATATTTAGCACATGTGCTGATTGTTGGAATTAGAAGATGAGAAGTGTCCATGTGAAGAAGGACCACGTCCTCTCCCACGTCCTTTTCCTCGTCCAGCATAAGAATAACCACGTGAATTATGGGAGCCACGTGAAGCGTGATTTATTGAGGAGTGACGTTGGGCCACATTCACGCTTGAGGAAGAGATGTCTATAGCAGTATTATGGAGCTCAATTCGTTGTTCATGGGTCAAGAGATGCCCATAGAGATCCTCTAGAGAAATAGGATCAACATGAGTGCTTACTGTGGTGACCAATGAGTCATAGTCAGTGCTTAACCCAGCCAGAATGTAGGTGATAACTTCAGACTCTTTAAGAGGCTCATCGATGGCAGCTAACGTATGAGCCAAAGTCTGGGCTTTTTGAAAGTAGTCAGCAATAGAGGAGTCACCCTTCTTGAGGGTAGCAAGTTGAAGCCGAATCTGCACGATACGAGCTTTGGACTGGGAAGCGAACATCTTCTCCAAGGTAGTCCAAATATCAAGCGATTTTTGTAACCCAACAACATGGGTAAGAACAATTTTAGACAGAGTGGAGATAATAGCACTCAATATGAGTTTATCTTGTTGAACCCAAAATTGGTATTCGGGATTGGGGACCAAAGTAGTGGAGGAAGTGGGGCAAGGTACAAGTTGAGGTGGACAAATAATAGAGCCATCCACATATCCAAACAGCTCATGTGCTTCAAGATAAGAAGTCATTAGAAAACGCCAAAGCATGTAACTGTCTTGGGTTAATTTTAGGCTGATATGGTGATGGAGATTGGCTAATAGTATGGGACTAGAAGTGGAGGTGACAATGGAGGATGAAGACTCAGATTGAGTGGAGGAAGTCATTGAAAAAATTAAGACGTGAGTCATGTAGGCTCTGATACCATATAATGACAAATAAATTGTAGTGAAAACAGCCCAAGAAAATACGTTGGGCAGGCTTTGTATATATACTTGTGTACATCTATGGTAGGTAATAAAGAACAAGAAACGTACATGTGTAAGAAATGAAAAGGTCTCATTTAAAACAATAATGACTTGTATGTAACTGAAAAGGAAATTGAAGATGAAGACAAAAAGGTGTTGCTATCAATTATATTGCTGCGTAACTTCTCATTTGTTGCAGTAGCTCTATTGCTGCATAACTTCTTTTTTAGTACAGTAACGTTAATGGCTTCATTTAATGCAGTAGCATCAATAGTCTCAATACCTACACACTATCCTAAGCACAAATTAGTACGCATCCAAACATCAAAATCCACGTCTTTTTACCAAAGGTCCAATCTTTCTTTTAAAATACAGGGCTTTCCTTTATCACACTTCAAATATACAACAATCTACACACCACCTTAAAAAATAGTAGATCTACTATCGAACAATATGGAGAACGAAATAGTTTAAATATCCATAAAACTCCAATTCTCTAACTCTAAAATCATCGTTAATTCGCCATAAAACTCATACACACTTTTTGAATTTGGAAATGGTAGATTTATGCATTATAACTCAGAGATCTCACTGAGTCACTAGATTGACAACCTTCTTTTCTTGTTAGCTCAACGCATCTCTCTCTCTTTTATAAAATCTGATCTAAAATCTAACATTGTCATAATACCATTAAAACCCCACTTTAAATTTATTTTCTCGCAGTTCACTCTAAGGAAACTTCAGTATCTCCATCTTCTTCTATTTCTCACACAGCTACACCGACACCTAACTTCACCCCTTAATGCTGTAGACGTTCGGCGTTTTAAAATTAATATAGACGCAAGATTTCGTCATTCTGTTTCTATTACACTTCACAAACAGATTTTATTCTTTATTTTCATCTACTTTTTGGCCAAAAATCAAATTAACTTAAAGAGTACTTCAAACTTCACACTTATTCAGCTAAGAATTTAAAATAATCGAAAGAAAACTATGTACAAAGTAAGTTGCTTACCTTGCTACGAGCTTTTTAATTCTTATTATTATTTTTTATTTTTATTTTTATCTTTAAGGTTAGGTTAGGTACGCGGAACGGCTATTCTATTAAGAAAATGAAAAAGTTTTGATTGAAAATTAAAAAAAGATAAAATAACTTTAAAATAACCATTTCTATTTATCCCTTTTTCTTTATATATATATATATATATATATATATATTATATTATTATATATATATTATATATATATATATATATATATATTTTCTAATTCCCTGTTTATTTTGGTGTAAAATTTTTTGAAAAATGTTTTTGACATTTTTCAATGTTTGGTGAGGGCAAAAATAATAGTCAATATGAAAATAATTTATGTTTGACTAAAAATGCTTAGGGTCCGTTTAGATTTGCAATTTCAAAAAATACGATTTGAAAAAGTGATTTTTAAAAACTCAATTAAGTATTTGGTAATATTGCAATTTAGCATTTAAAATCGTAAATTAGCCTTTAAAATTATACATCTTAAAAAAAAACACATTCTTATCTGAGATTTGAAGACGCAGAAAATTTTTGCGTTTTCAAATCGCAATTTTAAAAAACGCAGTTCTCAAACAATTTATGTTCTACGATTTTGTTTAAAATCATAATTATTGTCTACGAAATTATAATTTCATACGCACACTTAATAGATTTGAAAAATGATTTAAACTTTTTAATTTCGTTAATCAATTTTGCTCAAGACCGACTCTCTATTGAGACTATTGCTGCATAACTTCTCTTTTAGTACAGTAACGTCAATGGCTTCATGTAATGCAGTAGCATCAATAGTCTCAATAGTAGAAAGCATCCTTAAGGCTTACAACCTGTTAGATGAGTTAAAAATATGACATTATGGAGTTTTAGAGTTTTTGTCCATAATAATTGATCGATAGTTGGCCATAAAGTCTGTTTTGTCTAGTTTTAGGGTTTAGGCACTAAGATAGGTTTTTGGATAGGACATTTCTAATTAAGGAAATTATGTAACACGAATGTAGCGTTTTGAGTAAAGACGCTACATTCGCAATAATAGGATGAATAGGACGAATATGCAACGATGAGAACCAAGCTAAGCAACTACCCTTGTACTAATATTTTTATCAATATTGATCCAGTGCATTTTTTTATGTAGAGTATTATGCAAAGTTTTCAAAGAAAAAGCCCAATTTACCTTTTTACTATTAAGAGTAGTATGGAAATATTTAAGGAGACATTCAAGCTCCTTAACTGACATATGTTAGCCTCTTAATTTTATTGTGATATAATGTTTTATGTTATTTTTATGTTTTAAGCATTCTCATGAATCTAAAGGAAAAACACAAGTAATCTTTCGATCTTAGAGCTTCAAATTCAACACCGACGGCTCTCTAACCATCCTCTCCAACTCCTCAATCGCCTCGAAGAACCCCTCGATCATCTCGTCCTCGTTGTCGCTCATCACGAACCGGAGCTCCACAGACTTGAAGGGTCCTATTTCTCGGACTCTGCTCGATCTCGTGGCGACCACGAAGCTAGGTTTTCGGTAATAACAGTTGATTCTAGTGCAAATTCTTGAACTCCGATAGACTCGAGAATCTAAAAATCAGTATTGTCGAAACAAAAAAGGTGAAGAAAATGCAAAATTGGTACTTCTAAGGCACACACGTGGGCTGAATGGGGTAGGGGCAAAATTGGTACTTCACCTCCTTTCCGTCCAAAGAGACAATCAGACAGACAATATGGACGAAATGTACTATTTACCAAAGTTGGCTAGATTTAGGGGGGTTTATTGCTTATTTTTGAACATTAGATGCCAAAACGCAAATGCGTGGATACTTTAGAGGGTAAAGTATATTTTCTATTTTTTTTCTATGTTTGAACTTATCCAAAAATAGATTGAGAAAAGGACCTTTCACAACAAATGATTAATATGATACAACGAATTTGTAGAGAAACATTTTGGTTTATCATCTCTCTTAGGGGTAAAAATGTGGGCGGATAATAACCGCTCGCATCCGCTATCCGCATAAGCGGATGCAGATACGGTTAATAACTGCATCCACATTCCCTTTACACATTTTATATTACACACACACACACACACAAACACACATAATATAAATTAAATTAAATTAAATTCACTAAAACATCATTTTGGTTTCGGTATGTTTATGATTTTTAAGTTATATTAGGTTTTATTCACTATTATCTCAAAGTCATTTGACTGAAACCATTAAATGCACATGTGAATCTACATTACAATTAATCGCTGATTGGCACGTGGCCTAAGTGATAACTCAATTGGTTGTAAAAATATAATTTCATCCCTAATTTTTTTTTTGTTTAAAAATGGCAACCCTCATAACTATCCTCACCAAATGAGGGACTGTCGATTGTCCCTCACATGAACCTCCCATCAGAGGGGGGTGGCCGACTGCCCTTCAGGAATTCTCCTAAAAAAGAAGGGCGGTCAACCACCCCTCACTAGTAGTGGCTAGCTATGTACCTCACTTACGTACCGATTTTATACTAGAGGTCACAGGAGACGCACAAACCTCCTATAAGAAGGTTAAACATACAGATAGACCACATGGAAATTGATATGACTTGTTCACATGTGATATTATATATTATTATTATTATTATTTTCTGCTTTATTATTCTAACAATAATCCTATTGCACAATCTTGCATGCGATTTATAACTCTTTTATAAACTTGTTGAGTTCACTAATTGATGTTATGTTTCATGTGTGCTAAGTGCTAACTCATTAAGTTATGGACTTATATTTTATATTTTCACTTGTAAAACATTCTTATTTTACAGTGAATTTTTCCTTAGATGTGGCCGGGAGACTGGTGACCGGAACAAGAAGAGGCCGTTGGACAACCTTACGAGGTCGGTTTTTCAGAAATTATACCTGCTTTTGAATGACGATTTGTGATATAATCATGATCACCCTCTTTATAGTACGTTCTTAAGATCTTTATGGGGCTATCATAAACTGTTTTGGGACTTAGATTTTACTCAAGCTCAAATACTTAGAATTTTTTTATATTTGACTCATTCATCATGACTTTTAGGCTTGAATTGTACTATTTGATATTTGACTTTTGGCTCAAGTAGTTAGTATTTTTCTCATAGATCTTTAAGATATTTTTTTTTATGGAGGTGATCTTTAAGATATTTTTAGTGCATAGTTTGACATAACCCTGAATCCAAGACATCAAATAAGCAATTTAACTGGAGGAAAGACGTTTCTCTCTTCTAGCAAATTCCATGGCTATCACGATTCACCATCACCTCCCTCTCTGAAGGCCAACAACGACCTCACATTTCATTCACACCCACCCCTCCTTTTTGTCCGTTCTTAGAGAGCCCATCGAACACCCAACAGGTGTTACTCCAGTCTTCAGAATTCAGATCCTGAGAGAAATATAGGAATATCCCAAAACAAACAAGTAATAATATCCACAAAAAATCCAAATAAAGACCACCCTTCCCTTTTTCCTCCCTGCCACTTAACCCAGCAACCAAATACTCCCCCAGTACCCCATCTTTCCATCATGTTTGAACAATCCGTAGACTCCATTCTTTCAATTTGGGCTTCCATGAACAGCTGGTTCACATCGACTGTTTTCTTCGTCCTCCTAAACCTCATGATTGGCACTATTGCCATTACTTCAAGCCGAGGCAACAAAAAACACAGCAACCGAGAACAAGAAGAACAAGAACACCCAGAACGTCCCCAACTCGCTAGATCTCCATCCATGTTGCAAAGGTTCAAATCCATCAACTTCTACAGCTACAGATCCCAAGAAACAACCACCACCTTTGACCAAAGCTCAGAATCGAAGACCCATTACACTTTCAACCAGACTCTTGAACAAGATCAGCAACCACAACTTACTAGATCTCCATCTATGCTTCGGATGCTCAAGTCCATCAACCCCTACAATTACCGATCCCAAGAACCCAACCCATCAAATTCCCCCACAACCATTTTGCAAAAAGCCATCGAATCAGATACCCATTACACTTTCCAACAACCCCAAGAAAATGAGGAAGAGGAAGAAGAAGAAGAAGAGCTAGCCCCAGACCAAGACGAAGAAGCAGATCAATACGAGGAACAGTCGATGGATGAGATTTACGGCAGCCTACGGGGCCTACGGGGCTCTCACGTTAGCCGAACACATTCCGATACCAAGCCGGCATCCGGCGAGGTGCCGGAAAAGCTCACAAGGAAGATAAAGAAGTCGGCGAGCGCCAAGTCGGCGTTTGCGCATTTCGAAGAGGATGATATTATTGAGAGTCGCCGGCCGGCAACTGTGAAGGAAGGGAAGGTTGGAGTGACAGAGGTTGATGATGAGGTGGACGCCAAGGCTGACGATTTCATCCATAGGTTCAAGCAGCAGCTGAAGTTGCAGAGGATGGATTCCATTATGACGTACAAGGATATGATCAACAGGGGGAGTTAAAATTAAAGGTAAGTTTTAGTTTTTCGTGCTTTTGTATTTTTTGCTATTTCGGGGTGGTAAAAGTATATGATCGGGGTCAAGAGAAAGAAGAAAGAGCCGGCCGTGGTTACCTGCAGTGCTGTGTGCGGTGGTCGGTGTTGTCTCGGTGGTTGAGGGGATGGTGTGGCAGTGCTCCGCTAGTGGGTGTTTGCGACAGGTCCCGGTGGTTGAACGTGTTCTCTCTGGTAGCTACGAAGGTCAATGCAACGGTGAGCGGCCGTGGGAGGCAGTCGCTGGTGGTTGAGGGTGGAGCCGGCCGTTGCGGCTGCCGGTAGTTGAGAACAACCGTGGGTGTTCATATCCGGCTAGATCAAGAAGGAAAAAGATGTAAATGTCTTAATTAAGTGATGGATTGGCTGCTTTCATTCCTATTCTACCCGGTAATTTTAGCTGATGTGATAAAGTTTGAACAGATGCTATAAAATATTACTTTTACAACCCATCTATATAAAAGGGGAAAAATGTTAGATTTACAACACCAATACAATAACTGTACAACAATCCCTCACATGAGGGTGGGTCCTACATGCTGGGGCCCACCCTCATGTGAGGGGTTGTTGTGCCGTTGTTGTATTGGTGTTGTAAAAGAATCAAATCCATAAAAGAGTCTAGAGAAATGATTAAAACACTCACACTACACAATAATGACACAACATCAAGGCACAATGGAGTGGGGCCTACACATGGATCCCACTCTATTGTGCATTGATGTTGTGTCATTGTTATGTAGTGTGAGTGTAAGGATCACTCCCCATTATCATATGAATTAATCTAACTTTAATCAAATACGAGGCTATAGCTTAAATTTTTTAGTTTTTAGGTCTGTCAAAAAGTAGCATGTGAGAAAAGAAGAAACAATTATTATGGGCGTTAGGTTTATTTTGATAGGTGATTGAGTTAAAAATCGTAACCTATTAAGAAACAATTGTTTTGTATCTTTTATTTTATTTATATTTTATTAACTCTGTATGGATACTGATTTAATACAGTATTAAAATAATCAAGTGTATGAATAACTTGTCAAAAAGAAAAACTAAGGAATCAGACGTTGTTATGATTTATGCTCACTATAATATGTTGTTTTCTAGCCACAGAGCTACGCTGAGAAAACCTAGCTAATAGGATTAGATGAGAATTTGGAAAGAGAGATAATAGTAATAAGTAAGGAAAGTTGTATTATTGGATTTTGTGATTAGCTTAAATTACAAATCGCTTCATCTGGTATTTAAGTTAATTCAGAGATCCATGTGGTTAGCTTAATTTACAAATTGCTCCATGTACGTAGTTAAATTTCGTTAAAAATTTTAACAAATTTCGTTAGGCACCACGTCAGCGCCAAAAAGATGGTGACACGTGTCGATAATAAAAAAAAATATAAATAAATAAAACTTTAAAAATTATATATATTTTTTTTTTAAAAAATTAAAAATGGAAAAGGGGTGAATGCCAGCCACCCTAAGGCTTGGGGCTGGCCTTCGGTCCACCCCAAAATGCATCTAAGGGTGGCCTGACCACCCTTTGTTTCTTTTTTCATTTTTTTTAAAATATAATTTTTGAAGTTTTATTTATTTATATTTTTTTTATTAATATTACACGTGTCGCCATTTTTTATTAACGTTTAATGGAATCTATCAAAGTTTTTAACAGAATTTGACTCTAGGGAGTGATTTATAAATTAAGCCAACCACATGGACCTCTGAATTAATTTTGATGCCAGAGGAAGTGATTTATAATTTAGGCTAACCACATGATCCAATGATGCAATTTTTTCTAATAATTATTGGTTGCTAATAATATATCAAATGAGGTTATGACACATTATCCTTGGGTGGTCTAATGATATTGCAAATATAATGTACATGCTTGAACCTAACCAAAAATAGGTTAGGAGGGCCTTCCACAACTTATCATTTAATTGCAAATACGAAACTATATGTTTGAACTTATCTATTTTTTTCAATGTTTGAACTTATCCAAAAATAGATTGAGAAAAAGACCTTTCACAACAAATGATTAATATGATACAATGAATTTGTAGAGAAACATTTTGGTTTATCATCTCTCTTAAGGGTAAAAATATGGGCAGATAATAATCGCTCGCATCCGCTATCCGCACCTAATCAATATCCGCATAAACGGATGCAAATGCAGTTAATAACAGTATCCACATTCCCTTTACATATTTTATATAATATATATACATATATAATATAAATTTAATTTAATTCACTAAAACTTCATTTTGAATTCAGTAAATTTATAATTTTTAAGTTATATTAGGATTTTTTTACTATCATCTCAAAGTCATTTGATTGAAACCATTAAATGCACATGTAAATCTACATTACAATTAATCGATGATTGACACATGGCCTAACTGATAACTCAATTGGTTGTAAACATATAATTTCATCCCTAAATTAAAAACAAAAAAAAAAAAATTAATTAATTAATTAATATTTTTTTCAAAGAGCCACCCTCATAATTGTCCTCACCAAATGAGGGGACTATCGATTGTCCCTCATCTGAACCTCCCATCAGAAGGGGGTGGCCGACCGCCCTTCAGGAATTTTCCTAAAAGAAGGATGGTCAACCACTCCTCACTAGTGGTGGTTAGCTATGTATCTCACTGACGTACCGATTTTATACTAGAGGTCATACGAGATGCACAAACCTCTTATAAGAAGGTTAAACATACATATAGACCACATGAGAATTGATATGATTTGTTCACATGTGATATCATATATTATTATTATTATTATTATTTTCTGCCTTGTTATTCTAACAATAACCCTATTGCATAATTTGCATGCGATTTATAACTCTTTTATAAACTTGTTGAGTTCACTACTTGATGTTACGTTTCATGTGTGCTAAGTGCTAACTCATTAAGTCATGGACTTATACTTTATATTTTCACTTGTAAAACATTTTTATTTTACAGTAAATTTTTCTTTAGATGTGGCCGGGAGATTGGGGACCAGAACATGAAAAAAGTCATCGGACAGCCTTGCTAGGTTAGTTTTTAAGGAATTATACCCACTTTTGAATAATGATTTGTGGTACGATCATGGTCATCCTCTTTATTGGTACGCCCTTAAGATTTTTATGGGGCTATTATAAATTGTTTGGTGACTTAGATTTCACCCAAGTTCAAATACTTGGAATTTTTTTGATATTTGACGCATTCATCATGACTTTTAGACTTGAATTGTACTATTTGATATTTGACTTTTGGCTCAAGTAGTTAGTATTTTCTCATAGATCTTTAATTAAGATAGTTTTAGTGCATAGTTTGACATAACCCTGAATCCAAAACATCAAATAAGCAATTTAACTGGAGGAAAGACGTTTCTCTCTTCTAGCAAATTCCGAGCCTATCACCATCACCTCCCTCTCTGAAGGCCAACAACGACCTCATATTTCACTCACACCCACCCCTCCTTTTTGTCCGTTCTTAGAGAGCCCATCGAGCACCAACAGGTGTTACCCCAGTCTTCAGAATTCAGATCCTGAGAGAAATATAGGAATATCCCAAAACAAACAAGTAATAATATCCACAAAAAATCCAAATGAAGACCACCCTTCCCTTTTTCCTTACTGCCACTTAACCCAGCAACCAAATACTCCCCCAGCACCCCATCTTTCCATCATATTTTCTCTCTCTTATCTTTCTCTCTGTATGATTTTCTGGCTCTGGCCAAAGCCATGTTTGAACAATCCGTAGACTCCGTACTTTCAATTTGGGCTTCCATGAACAGCTGGTTCACATCGACTGTTTTCTTCGTCCTCCTAAACGTCATGATTGGCACTATTGCCATTACTTCAAGCCGAGGCAACAAAAAACACAGCAACCGGGAACAAGAAGCGCAAGAACACCCAGAACGTCCCCAACTCGCTAGATCTCCATCCATGTTGCAAAGGTTCAAATCCATCAACTTCTACAGCTACAGATCCCAAGAAACAACCACCACCTTTGACCAAAGCTCAGAATCGAAGACCCACTACACTTTCAACCAGACTCTTGAACAAGATCAGCAACCACAACTTACTAGATCTCCATCTATGCTTCGGATGCTCAAGTCCATCAACCCCTACAATTACCGATCCCAAGAACCCAACCCATCAAACTCCCCCACAACCATTTTGCAAAAAGCCCTCGAATCAGATACCCATTACACCTTCCAACAACCCCAAGAAAATGAGGAAGAGGAAGAAGAAGAAGATGAGCTAGCCCCAGACCAAGACGAAGAAGCAGAAGATGAGCTAGCCTTAGCCTTAGCCCTATCCCAAGCCCCAGACCAAGACGAAGAAGCAGATCAATACGAGGAACAGTCGATGGATGAGATTTACGGTAGCCTACGGGGCCCTCACGTTAGCCGAACACATTCCGATACCAAGCCGGCATCCGGCGAGATGCCGGAAAAGCTCCCAAGGAAGATGAAGAAGTCGGCGAGCGCCAAGTCGGCGTTTGCGCATTTCGAAGAGGATGATATTGTTGAGACTCGCCGGCCGGCAACTGTGAAGGAAGGAAAGGTTGGAGTGACAGAGGTTGATGATGAGGTGGACGCCAAGGCTGACGATTTCATCCATAGGTTCAAGCAGCAGCTGAAGTTGCAGAGGATGGATTCCATTCTGAGGGACAGGGATTTGATCAACGGGAGGAGTGAAAATTAAGGTAAGTTTTAGTTTTTCGTGCTTTTGTATTTTTTGCTATTTCGGGGTGGTAAAAGTATGTCTTGTTTAACCCAGAAAAGGAAAATGGTTGATGGTTAAAAAAAAAACAGGGGGTTTATTGGATGTGATGGACATCTGTTGCTTATGTTTGTTAAACGCTTTGTTTAATTAAATATGTCACTATTATTATTGGATACATAATAATATCATAGCCTACTTGTCTTATGTGGATGTTTTATATATATATATATATATATATGCCCTGTTTGGAAGAAGTTCAGATAATTTTTTATGCGGACACGAAATTAGTTAGTTGTGTTTGAATCGTTTAATTCATATAATTAAATTAAATCGGTTTAGCCTTGTATTATTGTTTCGACACGATCTGAATTCGTGACTCAGTCATGACACATACTTGAATATCTTGCGTCACTCTAATTAAATGTTCACCGGTGAGAGACATGGGGTTGGCAATTCGGTCGTGGGAATTCAGAATTGCCCATGCTTAGAAAGTTTGTGTTCGACAATGAATTTAGATCCGAATTTGATTGAATTTAAATAAATAATTATAAAATTTATTTGATCAAATTATTTATCTGATTTATTCAATTAAATAATTTGAGAAAGTTCTGGTATTCAACCATACCCTCCTCGGTCCTTATCTCCATTTCATCTCTGTTCCATGCTGAAGCATTTAATTTTCTGCAGATAAACACAATTACTTTTGTAAAACAAACAGACTTTTGACAGTCACTTAACAGTATTTGTCGATGGTTTGGGGCCAACTTGGTCCAGCTGTCTTGCATATCCGGAATTCTTTGTTGTTATGGGGATTGGGGCCATTTTGGTCCATCTGTCTTCTATTACTATATGACCCAATTGCACTTAAAAAAAAATTAAAAAAAAATTGATATTTATTTAGGTAGCCGGTCGTGTTGCACGTGGGAGATTTTATTTGGGTACTTTATGAGAACACCAATTTTAAGGTGTAGAAGATTTCGTACCGGGGGTTCGCTTGGACTGGGGTTCAGTCTATAGATATTGCATGCTTGTGGTCCTTGCTATAATTGTTTATATATTTGGGGGGACCACTTTGATGGCGATGCTTATGTGTCACTTTTTTGGAACAATGTCGGTCCAACTAATGTACATTAATTAAGCGCTTTTACTGTAAGCGGCTCGATTTATTTTGATCAAGACCAATATACTATTTGACCTTTTTGTCTTGTCTAAATTGGCTTAAGACATCTTGGAAAGGGAGGTGACGTTAAAGCTATCACCGTTTGTCTTAACGACATTTTAACTCGATCATCTTCTACAAAGCTTATGATTGGAATTTGGAAATGTCTCTCAAAATATTAAAATAATTATAACTTTTTCGCACTTTCTTGTAGAAATATTTTGACATTCGAGGTATTTAATTTTTGTAAGAGTCTAATTTATTACTATAAGAAATTAAAAGAAAAAAAAGTAGTAGAGTGGCCACCTTTAATGGAGGAAAGGGGTAGTCGTATAGCTATTCTCGACAGAAAAGAAAAATGACTGTGTAGCCATTACAATAAATTATGGGTGACCGCACGATTACTAATGTTTTGGTCAAAGATGGACATGCTACCACTACAATAAACCAGGGGTGGCCGCACGGTCACCTTGACCAAATAGGTTGGTTGTGTAGCCACCTAATCAAATCTGAATTGTCTTGCGGCCACATCGTTCCTCCATTGAGAGTTAAAACATTATATATATATATATATATATATATTTTTAAAAAAAAGCTTTAAATCAGCTTGTGTTTTTTCAAAATAAGCACATTTATCTAAGCGAAAACATTTTCTCAAATATATAGTAAACAAAAAAAAAAAAAAAACAACAATTCTCACTTTTATATTAACAATAAAACACTTTTTTAAATAAAAGATAAAAACATAATTTTTTAACGTAGCCATTGAATAAGTGGCGAAGAAAATTCCTTTTCTGTGTTTTTTAAAATTACTTGAGAGTTTATCCAAAAAAAAAAATTACTTGAGAGGAAATACAGGAATTACATGTCAACTAGCTTCTGGAAAAATCAGCAATCCATTGCAAAAGTGGTGAAGAATATTTTTTTTTTTTTTTTTGACATGTCCACACAAGAGGGGGAGGAAAATTTGAACTACTAACATCCGCTTCAAAAGGCGTGGTCTTCAACTGATTGAGCTACCCCTTGAGACAAGTGGTGAAGAAAAATTGATTGCTTTTCATGCACAAAGAATGAAAAAGGTATTTCTTTTGGCATTACTGCAACTATTGCTAGAAATAAGAATTTTAGAGAACTCTAGCTTGATATTCCGGTGATTTTAATATTGATTAATTGAATACAAACAAGGACGCTCTGATTGAAAACCAATTGAAGTTGTCATCATAGTGGCAAATAAGCACTTTTAAATCAAGTTCTTCCGAGTAAAAGTTGCCTTCTTCTCATTTGGATCATCAAATTATTCGTCAAAAAAATTACAAAGATAATTAGAGTTGATTAAGTGAAATTTACATATTTCTATCAGCTTAAACTTTTGGGACAAATGGTAATTTAATATGGTATCAGAACTAAAGGTCTTGAGTTCGAACTTTGACTTCGTCATTTACCTCTCATTTCAATTAAATATTCTACGTGTTGGGACTTGCCTATTAAAATGAAGTCTATGTCCACACGTGAAAATGAGTGTTAAAGTATTAATTAAGTGAAATTTACCTCTTCCTATTAACTTAAACTTTTGAGACAAATGATAATTTAACAAGAAGGAAAGATTGCTTTTCACTCTTGAACATGATGCAATGCACATGGAGAAGAGGGACAATAAAATTGCCTCTAACCATTCAAACTTGTATGATGTAAAAATTAAAGTTCATTGAAGACTATAATTTCTTACGGCAATAAGACTGAAACATTTATGTCTGTCTCACTGTATTAATTCTTCCAACTCTTTGGATCCTAGTCAAGAAGAAGCCTCAATGAAGTCTTAATCGAGATGTGTGGCAATGGCTAAAAGACTATTCGAATGGACTTTAGTATGGTTATCAACGAAAAGGTTTCTTCGTAATTGATCCATTTTTTTTAATTTATTATTATTTTATGAATTAAACCTTTCATAGAACAAACTCAACATTCTACAACTCTCCAGTGAAAATTGGATTCAAATTCCCTAAGAGGAAAAAAAAAACTCACTCTGCCTGACAAAACAAAACAGAACAACTAAACCAATAGACAAAACAACAAACATTACATCAAAAGAAGCAAATTCCACAACTGTACGAGTTTAGCATTAAGGCCAGTCTTCTTGAATCTCCCTTTAGCCATAATCATGGCCCTAACCTCCCACTTGATTTGCTTCACTACAGCCTCTTCCGTCCTAGGAGTATTACCATGACATAGGTCATTTCTAAGCTTCCACATATGGTAGACAGAAGTTGCTAAACAAAGTCTGCATAAATTCACCAACAAGCTGCTACCCGTGAGACCTGAAACACTCCAACTCACCACTTCCTCCCATTCAACAGCAGAATTGAAAATCATACAATTATTATAGCCCTCCAAACTCTCCTACTGAAACTATAATGGAAGAACAAATGCTCCACACTTTCCTGTTCTCCATAGCAGAATCTGCAGAGTATATCCTTTCCACATCCCCAATCACACAGCCTAACTTTCGTGACAAGGGCCCTTCTAAACACCAACCAGAGCATAAAAGAGTAACGAGGGATTGCCATAGGGAACCATACTACTTTAAACCAGGGGATAACTGGCTTTTTCTCCCTTAAGAAGTCCCAAGTTTCACCATATGAATAGATCCCCTTCTTGAAATTCCAGATAGGTTGATCAGCTTCACCTATAAGGACCTCAGGAAGCCAACTCTGAATTTGGACAATACTATCTGATCTCACAGCTGGCCAAAACCAATCTCCATCTCTAATTATAGAGGAGACACGAGCCCCCACATTACTTCCTGCATCATACATTGCCCTATGCCCATATCTATCCAATAAACGCCCATCCATTTTTTATGAGTAAAACCTTTGTCAACCAATTTTGCCTTGAATGTTTCAACCTTCTCATCCACATCTCTCTTTCTCTTGTAGACCCATTTACAAATGATAGGTTTATTGTCGTTAAGGCGCCTCTATAAGAGTCAAGACTTTATTGGAATACATGAATTCCAACTTGGTTTCCATAGGTTTGACCCAATGGTTTGCATCCACGTCATTAACCGCTCTATCGTAAGTTCTTCGGTCTCATTCAGGTTCCTTAGTGATGGCTTCATAAGCTGCTCCCAAGAACATGAATCTGTCAGGTGTTCTGACAATCCACCCACCACGACATGGTATGATGGTACTAGGTGTCTCAGTAGTAACTTGTCGTGTATCTAATAACCACCCCATCTCTAGAACCATCTGGAGATGCACTTGTTCTTACATCCGACATTCTCTAAAATCACCTTACTCTTTGGCAGGGGCGGAGCTAACATTTGGAAATTGGGGGGCCAAATAGGGAAAAAAAAAATTAGGGGGGCAAAACTAAGAAAATAAAAAAAAAAAATTAGGAATAAAATTTTAATTTTTTTTGGGGGGGAAACCTTGGTAGCTCCGCCCTTGCTCTTTGGTTTGTAGTTCTTTACATAGTCTTCTTAAAAAAACCTCGCGTTTGTAGAAACAAACACTTTCTTTTCTTCAAGACTATAAAATAACTGATCCCTAGTCCATTTTGGATAACCAACAAACAAACATACTTCAGTCTTTAATTCTGACTTATCAGCTTTCCCTTTCAACTCATATGCTGGACATCCCCAAACATGGATGTATCTCATACTAGGCTTTCTATCTAACCATAATTTGGCAAGTGTCTTAGGAACAAATTTGGAAGGAATTAAATTCAGCAAGTACGCAGTTGTCTCTAACACATATCCCCAAAATGACATAGGTATAGTAGCATAGCCCATACCATCTCTAAGAGAGTTATATTCCTTCTCTTTGCTACACTATTCTGCTAAGGAGTTCCCGGTGTAGTCAACTGGAATATAATCTCAGCTTCTAACAAGTAGTCATTGAATTCCCCAAGGAAGTATTCGCCATCTCTATCAAATCGAATGGCCTTTATATATTTACCTAATTTCTTTTCGACTTCCACTCGAAACTCTTTGAAATTTTCAAAGGCTTCAGACGCATTAGGTATACGTAACCATACTTTGAGTGATCATCACTAAAGGTAATGAAATACTCATAACCATCCCATGCTTCAATACTCATTGGACCACATACATCAGTATGTACTAACTCAAGAAATTTTTTAGCCCTATATCCCTTTACAGAAAAGGGTCTCTTGGCCATTTACCTTCTAAGCATGATTCGTAGACTCAATAATCGTCAAATTCCAATGGGTCCAAGAGCTCATATTTAACCAGTCTTTGGATTCTCTTTGAGTTACAGGATCAAGACGAATGTGCCAAAGATACGCTTCGTTAGTCGAATGAATCTTTCTCTTTAATGGTAAAAGAGTTAGGATTAGATTCTATAACATAATTATTGACATAATATAATTAAGAAGTAATAACATATAAACCATCTACAATAATCCCAGAACAGATAAACAATTTACCATGCTTTATTATTAAGGTATCCTTCAAAATAGAGGTATAACTACATTTACCCAAAAATGTTACAGAAATTAAATTTCTGAGAATACTAGGTACATAGAGACAGTTTAACAAAATTAAAACTCTTGTATTAAAATAAGTTCAACAATTTCAATGAGTAGACCAGAATCCTCATTCCATCTCTAGTGTTAGGTACATCTCATATTCACTCAGCTAGCTGGTTACCTAGAACCCTTGCAATAAATTGTAGACATGATTAGTTGACCCTGAATCCACACACTGGGAACCAGTGAGATTTACAACTAAATATGTTTCAACCGAGAAGGAAGATATATTACCTCGACTAATGACACAAGTGTAACACCCTGAGAAATTAATTACTCACAGTTCACCTCTGAGTCCCATTTCACAAGGAATAGAACTTAGGGATCTCTACTCCTCAAAAAAAGAATACTACGCAGCGGAAGCTTAAAATATTCTATCAACATTAATTATAACCCGAGCATCTACTAAGAGTCATTACATTAACTAAAATCACACTATACAAATCATCGATATAAAAAATAAAATCTAAACTTTAATACACAATTGATCCTCAAAAGCTAAGCCTACAACATCACTCAAAAGTACTAATTACCATGAGATGGCTTCAAATCATGCAATCAGTCCTCAAGCATAACCAGATCGATCAATATCACTACACCAAATGGCTGTACCTGCTTCGAGGTCCATCTTGAATCCAACATCTAAATGTGGTTTAACTATAAAACAACACATGTTTTATAGGTGGAAAAGTTAAAAGTGTAAGTTCACGACTAAGTGAGTATAATACACATGGTGTACATGTTATCATGTGGTGAACTTAGTTATTGATAAATCACATACATAAATGCAGCGTTATAGTTCATCATTTGACAATGTCATTATGGATGCAATATAGATATAATATATGTTTTAATAAGAGAATCATGTCATAACTTAACACCATATGGTCTACCCAAGATATTGACCCATTTTTGGCAGGGTTGGCACTGTTCATAAGGACCTGTAATACAATACTGGTGCATCGCATATTGTACACTACCGTCTATTATTAGTAGCCCGACCGATTCCAACCTTGTGTAGCCCACTCGACTAATGACATTCGTCTACAGCGACCAACAATCAAACTTGGTTGCTTTGGTCACAATAACCATTGGATTGAAGGCCAAATATAAAAATAAATATTTGATCATAAGGTTAACCTATGTAGTAAGCCCATGGCCGTTATCCCGCATATACCGGTGTACCATGTCATACGATGCAATTATTCTTCATTGTCTTCTATATGCATGCCTTTACAAAACATCATTTTTATCATTTTATTAATTCATCACTCATTTTTCACAAAGTAAAGTTCATAGTTGTCTAAAAGGTATTTCATGTGAGTTGTAAACATGCACGTTTGATATATATAAAATAATCATGTTTATGCAAAAAATATAATAACAAATATCCGTGTGAGTTTTACTCACTTATATCATAAGGCTCCTCAGTAAAATCTTCTTAAGGCTCCACAACCTCAAAATTTGTAAAATGACCTACCATTAGTCCTAATCTCGAGTTAAAACAAGTCTTAAGTCCTAATACACTCAAAATAGGTTTACCGCCTAACCATCGAACATTCGAGCAGAGAGGGTCGAACGTTCGGTCGATGCTGGACAGAAACCTATTTTCAAACCAAAGCCTAACCAAACCACTTCTAGGCAGGTCTTAAGGTCTTAACATGATCCCTAACAAAGTCCTAAGGCACAATAACATCTTTTTGCAGAACATGATACGTCCAATGCTATTAAGCGGCTAAACTTGCATTAAAACAATAAAAAAAAAAAAAAAAAAAAAAAAACTAGAGATTAAAGAATAAGGTGTACATCTAACTGAACAACCTAACAACAACTTAAGAAATGAGTTGGGTTAGGAATGTTACCTCTTTTGAAGAACAAGAACCAAGAGAGCTCAGTCTCTCTCTCCAAGCCACTCTCACTCTTACGAAGGTTTTGGCACTAGAGGAAACCGAATTCGAGCTTAAAGGGTAGTGGGAGAAGTATTTATAGGGGACCAAGGGGCTGAGGATAAGGACGAACTGATTTACACAGTACTGCCACCTATCGAACGTTCGAGGTGTACCGTCAAACATTCGGTGTACTTTAGGAGAACGTCCTTATTTTATATTTGAATGTTCGATGTACTGTTTGGAAATACACCTGCATGCCTGGTCTGTACTTTTTTGACATATGACCTGACATAGGGTTGAACGTTCAAAATATTCTATGGAAAGTTCATATCTAGGTTTACAAGTGAACGTTTGGACCTCAAACATCAAACTTTCAACATTAGGGTTTGACTCGAACGTTCGACTATCCCACTTCAAGCGTTCAGCCATGAACAAAAGTGAAAATTCTTACTTCCAATAATCCCTAACTAACCTTATCAAACCCATTAGCCATTCCAAATCTCAATTAACCCTATATAATATTTTGGGGTATTACAGCTAGATACTTGGTGCAATTTCTCTTCTAGTGCCCAACTTTGTTACAGTGGAAACATTTTCCTGTCTGTTTGGCTTTTGTCCCTTTTCCATCTTTAACCTTCTTGGCAACAGGCTTGCCAACTTGTTTGGTTTGCTTCTTCTTCTTCCAACGTTTCGACTTAGAAGTAGAAGCCTGAGCCGTATTTATTGAAGCCTTAGTCTTCACGATGCCTTCCACTACGTTGAGCGTTTTCATCAATTCAACCAATGAAAAGTCCTTCTTACTCATGGACACATTGAGCCAAAACTAATTGAATGAGTCAAGCGGGGACTGGAGGATCATATCCACCTGAGATTCACCATCAATCAATACACCCAAAACCTCTAGTGTGTAGAGCACTGCTATAGTGCTCAAGCAATGCTCCCTTACTGGAGTTCCTTCAGCCATCTTTATGTTCAAAAAATATCTCACCGTGTCTGACTTAGCAACACAAATCTGCTCACCAAACATTTCTTTAAGAATATTCATCATGTCTGAAGCATGCTATACATCCTACAATTGATATTGGATGACATTTGACAATGAGGCCAAGATTTAGCACTTGGCCATCTCATCAGATTTCGGCCAGCGTACATATTGTCACTTATCTTCCTTAGATGCATCCAAAGCTGGACTAGCTTCGGCCAGCACAAACTTGTGCCTCTCAACTGTGAGCAAAATGTCCAATTTGTGTTTATAGTCCACGTAATTTGGATCAGTTAGCTTATTTTGATTCAAAATAGTTTAGAAAAGACTAAATAAAGACATTATAATCTTAAATATTTAACCATGAGCATCTATTAGGGCATATACTTTAGCAATAAATAAAATATGAAAGCCCATAGAAAACACATAATGCTTAAACACAACGATAACCTAATCCCTTAATTAAAAACACCCTCCCTATGGAGCATGACCCATGGCCAAGGAAAGATGTGTAACGCCCAAGAAAAATGTTTAGGAATAATTAGGAAAACATTTAGAATTGATCAAAACTGCTAAGAATAAAATTTGACTTCAGGGAATAAGAAGGGAAAACATTTTTCAGTGGGATTATCTGAAATTCTCGTCCGTACGAGTGCAACAGAGTTGCCCAATGTTGCTTGCCTACAATGCTCATACGGTAGCGGAATAACCGACTACATGGATTTTAAATTTATAAGTTTGAACCACTCGCAATAGTACGTATCGGTTGTACTATAGTAAGGGTGATCGGTCCACAGAGATTATGGGTTGTTTTGCGTAATGGGATACTTATAGAGTGTATTTAACTTAACTTAAAAATAAAAACAAAGTAAAAGTTGTAGAATTGAAGCTACAACAATAAAGTGAAGGAATGAAAGTGGAAATTGAAAACAAACTTAGAAGAAACTTAGGGTATTGATCTTGTCTAATCCTCAACCAATGAAATGCTTAAAGTCTATATGGATCTTCCTAACATGCATGATATGAGCGCGTAATGGGCATCAACCATTACGACGACCTCGACACGAAAATACTTTAGTTAAGACGTAATCATAAAGCACCTAGTTTTACATTAAACAACTTCACGTAAAGATTTAAACTACAATTGAAAAACGTTTACTCTACCAAAGGTGTTGAGTGATTAATGCTCTCTAGCTTATTACTCTATAACACATCCTAATAAGCATACACAATATATGAAAACCATAACTAGGTCATAATGATAAGGTATCTAGTTTCACACCGGTCGCATCACGTAAAAGTTACACTATAATTGAAAAACGGTTTAAACTACCAAAGGTATGAAACGACCGGTATTCCCTAGTATACCATATAAGGTGACTCTAATAGATAAACATAAATCATGTCAAATTAGAACCATTGCAAAAGACATCGTTCTTGTTTCCAAGAACGTTGGTTTTACTCAAGAAATCTAAGAAAACTCATAGACAAGTTTAACTCTTCTTCATGAATAATTAGATTGAAATCTTGAAAAAAAAACCTTTTAGCTTAGGTTTTGAGATCCTCTAGCCCTTAACAATCATCAAACATCTCAAGAAAATCCTAAGAACCTCAAGAACACTTCATGGTTTTTTGATAGGATTTTGATCAAACCCTAAGAACTAATTTAGCTAGACATAATTGAATCTAATCTAAACATGAAATCTATGAAAAACAGTAAAGAAACAAGATGAAAATTAACTAAAACAGTAGATTAAAACTTCTAAAATTCGGATTACAAGAAAAGAAAGGAAAAGGAAAACAAACTAAGCTAAGAACATGAATTTTAACAAAGGAAATTGTTCCCTGGAACTAAGCCCAGAAAAACGTGCATCAAAGTAAATGAAAATACAAGAAATTGAAGTGATACACCTGAGAAAATCCGAAACCCCCAAAAGATGCATGTTTTAACCTAAAACCCTAATCTCATATATATAGAGATTTAATTTACAAGGGACTCATCAAGGATCAATTCTAGCCGCACAAACAGAGCTGGTCACCGTCCATTTCTGTCCATTAAACTCAACTTTTGATTTGGATCGCACAAAGATTTGGAAATATCTTGACCTTCTGGAAGATGCGAATTCGATCGATCAAAAATTTTGTGCTCTAAGAATCGATCGATAGCATCTGGATCGATCGATCGCATCTAGATCGATCGAAGTTGAGTCGACTGAAAGTCGATCGATCGAATTATTAAATGTACAAATAATTAATCGATCGAAATGCCTTGGACGATTTTTCATCTTTTCAGGATCAGCCTCGAACTCTGGAAATAACCAAATTGCCCTTGACGTATTTTCAGGTCTAATTCAAGTGTTTTGAACTAGATTTACACGAAGACCTGAAAATAAGACAAAACACAAAACTACAACAAAACGTTATATATACAACACGAACTAGGTCTAACAAATGCGAATTAAGGGGTCTTGAATCGAATAATTCAAGACTTATCACTTATACGTACGTGTTGCAGTTGAGGCTAGAACATAATGTCTCATCCACAATGGTCATCTGTACGCATTGTACTCGTGGTTCAGTCTGAGAGGTTCGTACGAGCATTTACTCATTCATACGAGTCGCGTTGTGTTAGTTTGTGATTGGCTACATTCTGATTGGACAGAATCACTTATATGTAAAGATGCTTTTTAACAGGGATTTCGCTATTCAGAAGTGCTTCAGAAGATTCTGCACTGTTTGCAAGTCAGAGATTTCGGTTCCCTGCCAGCCGTCCGAACAACGTGTCATCTCGTCCGGACGCTCATCTGTCCATAGTTCCAACCGTCCGGACGACGTGCCATACCGTCCGGACGCCCGACAGACCAAAGCATCATCCGTCTGGACGACGTGGATTTCCGTCTGGATACTCCTCTGTATCGAGAAGCTTCTATTCCAGCTTGCATCAGTCCGGACGACTCAGCAGCCCGTCCAGACGACTCTCAGTGATCGATCAAGCTTCAGATTTTCTTTCCAAAAGTAAATATAGGAAGATTGCTGCAACCGTCCGGAAGACGTGGATTCCCGTCCAGACGCACTACTCCTTAAGGCAAGTTCGCAATTCAAACTCAACCGTCCGGACGCCGGTCTACCATGGTCCGGACGCGCGTACAACAGATATGGAAATTGCATGTAAAAGATCAATCGTTCGGACGGCCATCCCCATGGTCCAAACGCGCAAAGGCTTAGTAAGGAAATTACTTGCAGCAGACGTGTGACCGTTTGGACGACAATGACTCACCATTTGGACGCGGCTCTCAAACAGGAAAGATTTTCAGCGAAAATCTCGAAATTTTTGTCGCAAAGTTGTCCATCCGGACGGCCCATGACCACCGTCCGGACGGCGCCCAGCTTTATCAAGCTAGACGCTCATTTGATTCTTCAGCCTATAAATAGAGGCCCATGTGCTTGAGAACAACAAGAATTCGGTATTGAATTCCACTAGAGCTTAGAGAGTTATTTTGTGAGGTTATTGAGCTGATTTGTTCTCTCTAAAGTCGTTGTTGTGTGTGCTGTTGCTGCGCTTAAACTGAAGTCTATCTTATGGGTTGGCCCTAAGGTAAAGGATTCCATTGAAGACCCCTTCAGGTAGGAGACCTGGTTGGGAGGCATTCGTGTTGGGTTACACGTTATAGAGCAATGTACGACCACTACATTAGGGGTATGTGAGTGTTACTATCTTGTATCTAGTCTTGTCTTCTGAATAGTGGATATCCTGGGTTTGGCTGCCCCGGAGTGGTTTTTCTCATCTTGAGTTTTCACTTCGTTAACAAAAATTCTTGTGTTATTTATTTTCCTCATTATTTTGTTAACACATTGTGCACACACACACTTGCCTTTATTTTAGAAGTCAATTTCATTTTTCACGTTGCACTAGTATAAATACCCAGCAAGCGATTTCAACTCATTTCCTCACCTTTGTCTCCTCTCTCATCCAATTTTCTCTTTTCTCTCACCTAGGATTTGTACTCAAACCTTGGGTATTGATTTATGAGAATTTACAAAGCCTAATCTAACACCGGAAACGTGATTCTTGATGTTGAAACTTTGATTCCCCCGATTGATTTGAGATAAATCTCCAAACCCTAGTTTTGCATGAAGTTGAGTCCATTTTGGGGGTTTTGGCTTAATCCCTCAAATTTATTCAGAGATTTCATGTTTAGAGGAGTTCCAAGCCACATTCAAGCTACATGTAGGAGTTTCGTGGCTTGAAACTTCGAATTGTACGGTTAATCAAGGTGAGACCCTAAACCTTAGATTTTCTCTATGCGTTGTTAATTGAGATTTTGGTGTCTAATCCTAGAGTTTCTGTATGCGTTAATATTATTAGTTAATGGGGTGTTAAACGAAACCCTAGAATCTCTACGGGCTATCATGGGTAGATGTAACTTGTGATATTCAAATGCCAATGTGTTTTCTAGAGTAAAGTAGAATTGTGATTAGTATTTAATAGCGTGTTTGCAATGTATTAATGTAGTTGGGCATTGCACACTTTGGAGTAAGAGTTATTCATCGACATAAAGCGAAAAGTTGTAAGTATTTATACTTATTGAGAATGATACTACATTTCAAATATTTTAATGATTTAGGTGTTTAGCAAGCGTTTTACTTGCTAAGCAAAGGAAGTGACTTTTAAAATAAAATTTCAAAAATGATTTAAATGTTTAACTTTGAGCCGATGATATGTTATCATAATATGTGATTTTGGTACTTTTGACGATTTCATGATATTGATGAATGTTTCATGAGTATTTGTATGACTATACAAGTGTTAAGATATATCTTTTAATTGTGTTAAAAAAACTTTGTTAAATTTTATTTGGAATTGAAAGTAAAAGAAAGTGGGCTTGATTATTCAACATGAAAAGCAAGAGCATGACTAGAAAATGAGAATAAGAAGTAAATAAAAGTAAACGTATTTGGACTTGGATTACGGGCGTCAATTGACCGTATGTAGGGGTGAAAAGGCGGTTATTCTATTTTTATAACCTCAACCGCCTTATCTTAGGTGGTTAGTGGTTATTTAAATCTATAACCGCACCGCATAAGTGTTTTTAGATTTGGGCATTTTGGGCCTATTTTTGGATCTTTGACCTTCATTGGACATTTTTTGGGCTTATTTTAGATGTTTTTTGTGTCTTTGTTTTTACCGAATGTATGGTGTCATTTAAAACGACATAAGCGTCTGTGACCATAAGAATGACAAGCCTACCTTGTAATATGAAAACACAATTTACTTTCTTTTTCATCAAAGGAGGCGATACGTTAGAGTAATTCTATACTCTATAGTTTTATCCCCTTTCCATCCTTCAAAAGTTGATATGGCGTGGTTTTTCCAACCAAAAAACCTATTGAGTAGTGCTATACATCACCCCTCCACCCCTATCTCCACAAAGAAAAAAATTAGGGTTAACTCCATGAAAAGGTATCGAACTATCCACATTTTTTTACGGAATGTTACCAAATTAGTAAAGCTCTCGAATCGGGGTATCCATCTATAAAAAATTCTCACTTAAGGGCATTCCGTCAGGATTCAATGTTAACTCCTGACGGAACCCCATCACGTGCAATGCGTGTGTTTTTTTTTAAGCTAAACTACCTATTATGCCCCTCGAACGTATCTTCTTCTTCGAATTGATCACCTCCTGACATCAGCATCCAATGTTTCTGCTAATCTTTGTAAACAATATTTCATCCAAAACTATCAATTACAAATACAGACAAACTTTGAAATTTTATATTTTTCATGATTGTTTAAAAAGATTTTTACATTTCTCTCAGCTTGCTCTCTCTGAGCAAGGAGATCACGCATATTTTTCTCTGCAAGAGCTTTTGCTTGAAATAACACCAGAAAACTTGGGTTATTTTTGTTACATATTAAATAACAATCCAAATGTCGTGCACAAGGAAGAAAGTCGTACTGCACGTTCAGTTGTACGCTGATGCCTCTCTAATATAGCTTTATAAATCTGAGGTGATTCACCTTCAACTCCTTCAGATCTCTCCACATAATAGGCAGCTTTTGCAGAAAAGATATGTAGTTTAGAAGCAGTCAAGCAGAAGGCAGTTGAAAATTGAAAGAGAATGAAAAGAAGTTAAAGAAAACATTTTACAGCAACAGAGATCTACAGCAAGTGCTTTCAGGTTCGCATACCTCCATAAAGTAAGGAAGAGGAGCTCTATTTCATTTCACTATTTTTGAAAGAAACTGAAAATTTATCAAAAACATATCTTTCTACTCGTTCTCTTGTCCCAAAAGCAGCCTTCTCAGCCATCACTCTTTCCACAACACGCTCTCAAGCCTCTGCAGCTGCTCTCTCTATTGCGGCACGTTCTGCTCTGAGCTTGGCTTCCATAGTTGCCTTCTCAGCGAATGACTTCTCCCGAGCCACAGTTTTCTGGTGAGCTTCCGACGTGTATAACGAGATTGGAGAAGTTACAGAAGCTTATAATGCAGGATAATTCTTTCTCTAGGGAGATTCCGAGTTCGGTGGATGAAAGACCACGAAGTCCATTTTTTTCCTCTGTTCACCTCTGTTTTCATGTTCTAAAACAAAGCTTCATTCCTCATCTCTTGGTTGTCCACTTGCGTTTGCCCTTGCACGATGTCTAGAGTAGTAAAACCCTCTAAATTCTTGAGGTTCACAAGGACTCTACAATCCAATAACCACCTCATGACCTGTACAACTTAGAGGTGCACAATTATTGATCCCATCAGTGTAAAATAGTCTACACCATTGAGACAACAATCGTCAGTTCAGTTGAAGGAGATAATGCCAAGCAAACACAAAATTCGAATCTCAGATGACAATTTAAACTCTTGTAAATTGGTTGTACTCTTTACGTGTATTAGTCTACCTCTCCTTGCATGGCCAGAATATTGCCCTCCCGAACATGCACGTTCATATGATCATGCAGTGCATCAAATTTTAAACCTGATATATGCCTGATTTAACACTCAATGAATTCGAGTAGTTGAAGAGGTTAAACCAGTTTCCCGCAGGGAAGTATGCATCAACTGAAAGTGCTCCTGACTTTAATGCTAGTGAGACCATTACACATTTCCCAATCAGAAATTGTGTACTGATTTCATAAGTGTTGATATCTTGAGGGAATGAGAAGAAAAGAGGCCTTGCAATGGGGGATCCTCTTTTGTGCGCTTCATATATTAGTGTGTAAAAGTAGGGGAGAAGCTAGTAGCGAAGCCCCAACACCCTCCTAGCTGTGGCCGCAACTGAATCCCATAGATAGAGTTCTTGACAAATAGTATAATTCTCCGAGCGATCTCTTGCAAATGAATAAAAGGCCCCTAGCTACAATTAGATCAAATACTAATTTTAGATGTTTTATAAAACAATAAGTCTGTTATATGTCTGGTCCTTCTCCGTCGTGAACGGCCGGTGCTCCACCTCCGGCGAGATCTGGTTGCACCAACGGAGCCTGCACCACATCCTGAAGACATGTGCATTCTCGTGCGAAAAAGAAGAAGATACGTTGACAGGAAGAAGGGGCATAGCATGTAATGTAGTTAAAAAAAAAAACACGTGGGTCGCACGTGAGTTGAGCTCCGTTAGGAGTTGACATCAAGTCATAATGGAATGCCCGGCCTTAAGCGATGATTTTTGATAGATGGATACCTCAATTCAAGAGCTTTGCTAGTTTGGTACTATTTCGTAAAAAAAAATATGGATAGTTCGATATCCTTTCGTAAAGTTAACCAAAAAAATTAATATCCATGCAACAAATGTTATGGGGGACCACACCACATAAGCTTTGGGGATATGGAATAGGGGGTGATGTATAACGGCTATGTTTTGTAACCCCTTTCCCTACCCCCACTTTTCTTAAAAAAAAAAAAAAAAACAATTTTAAAACATTCTAAATTTTTTCAATTTTTATATCACATCAATTACTTTTAAACAAAAAAACCACTACAAAACAATTTTTTTTTCCCCACTTTTCCTTACAAAAAATTTATAATTTCTTTATACTTTATATCACATAAATTACTTCTTATTACTACTAAAAAAAAATTTACCTAAAAAATCTTTACCAAACACACCTAGCATTACTTAAACCCATTTGAATGTGAGTAATTCTATACATCATCATGTAGGGGAGTACAAGCGGGATGGTTATTAACCATTAATAACCAATAACCACTAATAACTGCTAACCGGATAATCGAAAATAATCGCAACTGGATAACCGCCTAGGTCCATTGCGATTATCGGTTGTAGGGTTTTAGAAAACCGGTTAATAACCGAGTAACCGGTAACCAATAACCGGTTTTTATGTATATTAAAAATGTATATTTCATGGGTTACACAATATGAAAAAATAGAAGATGCAATATATTATGAAAATAAGCTTATAAAAAACCATAAAATCAAACTTATGTACACGATAGCAGGTAAAGGTATCCCATCATTGGTATCTACATACCTCCCTTTGCAAAGCCTCATCAAGTTCTTGCTTATCATCAGGAGTTATATTTTTGGCATACAACTGGGCTAAACAATTCCTTACCCTGAAAAGATAATAAAGCAACATATATTAACATTAACATGAATCTTGCGTACTGAGGCAGATGATAAACATATACTAAGCGAACTCCTTGCCCAGTAGACTTCTGCATTAATTGCTCTTCTTGCATGAGGCAAAATATCAAGGTAAGTGGTGAACAAACCTTAGCTTGCATGCTTTTGAAGCAAAGATCTTCGCACACACTGAGTGGCCGGGATGTGCAGTTAGGACCAAATCTAGAGTAAGTCTAGTTCTTCAAGGCATCGATCAAACACTTTTTGAGGGGACTTCTTCAGTTGTCCATCCCCTATGGACTCATGAGAGACATGGAAATTAAATGACTTTTATGAAAGAAGTCCTACACTATGAAATTAACGTACGTTGATTATTAATTATTGAATTTGTAATGTTTTTTAATTCTTAATAGAGAAAACTGGTTTCGGATTGATTTTAGATTTGTAATGTTGTTTGTTTGTTTATTTTATTTTATTATTTTTTGTAATCATTTTATTTAATTTATGTTGATTGTGAGTTCATTGAGATGAATGAATGGTGAATGGTAAATGAAATTATACACGTTCAGTAGTATTTAAGATTGAATGGTTGGATACATAGATTTCAAAAAAAAATAATAAATCAACAAGGTATAAAAACTGATTACCCGGTTAATAATCGGATAACCAACGGTTACTAATAACCGCAACCAGTAGACCGATTACAATTGCAGTTATTTAAAAGCGAATAATTGAATACTTCGGTTGCAATTACGGTTATAAAGAAATAACCGTAACTGCAACCGGTTGTACACCCTTATCCACGGGCAGAGGGAGAGAGGGTTGAAGGGGGTCACATGCCCTCCTCAACTCCTTTTTTTTTTTTTTACCCATGGTAAAATTTCTACCTATGCTCCAGTTGCCCACCCTCAGAAACTCATTAGGGGGCAAATTTGCCCACCATTTGCTATGATTTTCTTTTATTTTCAAAGCTCAAGCCTTCAAAGAATTTCTGTAATTAGGTTAGAAAAATTGCAATCAAGGTTGAAGACGATCAAGCATATTTTTTATTTTCTCTGCAAAACGCACCATATAACGTACTTAAGTGAGGCACGTACGTTAACTTTTGTTTTTTATTTTAACTTTGCATTCTGCAGAGTCTACACATTTTTTTAAAAAGAGAAATAATATTTATACAATAAATTTACATAATTTTTACGCAATACACTCGCATGGGATGTGGCTCATGTGATGAGTTTTTATTGTGTAAGAATCATAACTTTTTTTTTAAAAAAAAAAAAAAGAAAAAAAGAAAAAACTTTGCACTGCACAACATGAAGTGACAAGGCAATGAAACAAAGAAGTGACAAGGGCACTAAAGGCACCGAATTCCTAATAATAAAAAAAAAATTGTTCTTTCTGTCATTTGCTCTTTTAAATTATATATATATTTGGATTGCTTTTGTTTTTTTATAATTGTTTTCATATTTAATTGTTTGTGAATATATATAAATTTTTGTTTTATATTTTAATTGTATAAAATATATAATTGTAATTACTTGAGAATGATATATTCAAGACTATCAGCAATAAAAAAATCATACAGCGATCTCAAGGTATGAAGACTGGTTTATGACAACTAAATTAATTAACGCAAGGCGTGACAAAATTAATAAATTGTAAGTTACATTTATATGTTTTAAAAAATAATTAAATTTAAGCAAATTACTTATTTATTGCGTTAGTTATATTTTTTTAATAATTTTAATTAATTTTTGTTCAATTTTAGTTTTTTTATTTAATCAAAAAAAAAAAAATCTTGAGACTTACCCAAAATCTTGGCTCTGCCATTTTCTCTATTATCATGCATTTCTCTTTCGTCCAAAAAGATCTTCTCTTATAGCCTCTTTTTTTTTTTTTTTTTTTTTTTTTTTTTTTTTCTATACAATTAGAAAAAAGAAAAAATTGGTCTCAAACCAAAAAATCAATCAACAACGTTACGAGGACCATACCACATAGGTATTAAGTGGTGGAATGTGGATGACGATGATGTAGCATTCAAATGCTATGAAAATTACACCTCAGCTTTTAAAATGCAATGAAAATTACGCCTCAGCTTTAAAAAAAGAGAAATGATTCATATACTCATTTCTCACAACAGCTCTACAACAAGCTGACATGGCTAGTAATATTTTATTATTTTTTTACAAAAAGAAAACAAAGAAAACAATAAAATATTACCAACCATGTCAGCTTGTTGTGGGGCTGTTGTGAGAAATGAGTATAGGGATCATTTCTCTTAAAAAAATGAAACGGAATAAAGAGGGTCGAATATAACATTGGGAAATGATAAATATACAATCCCATCACAACTTTGTTTCAACCCCACTCACAATAAGGTGGAACCCACATGTATAGGCTCCACCTCATTATAAGTGGGTTTTGCCCAAAGTTGTACAAATGGGTTGTACTACTATAAAATTACTCTACGTTGACGTCACCAAAATCTGACAATGAAAATTGCATTGACGACATTCGAATCTCAAAAGGAGCGAAAAGCAGTGTGCACAGGGACAGAAAAATCGAATATTTTTTTTGGGAGAAGAAGAAAGGTAGGGATTTTTTTTTACTCGGAGCGGGAGAGAGAAGGAGATGGTGTGGGCTGCGAGTCAACAGCTTGTAAGAGGGAAGAGAACTCGGATATGGGGAGGAGCATTCCTGTGTTGGCTTTGCCTCATGTTGGCCACCCCAAAGATCCCTCACTCTCCCAAGCACCATCTCTTCGCTGACATGCGCAACTTTCTCGGTAACCAAACTCTTTCCTCCCCCCAGGCCTCTATATGTATCTGTGTATATGTTAATGCATGCTTGAGTTCTGGCTAATTGGTATGATTCTTTCATCTGGGTATTTGACAGGAGTGCCTAACTCGTTGAATGTGATTACAAATTTCCCATTTTTGGTTGTGGGTGTTCTGTGTTTTGTTCTCTGTCTCCAAGGAAACCTTTTTAACATAAGGTTTGATCTTTATGATCTTTAATGTTAGTATTTTTATTGGTGTGCTCTTTGTGTTGATGTTTTGTGGGTTCTGTTTGGAAATGGATTTGGTGTAGTTTGCGAGGAGAGGTATGGGGTTGGGCTCTATTTTATGCAGGAACAGCAGGGGTGGCTTTTGGGTCTGCTTATTATCATTTGAAGCCCGATGACGATAGAGTAATGTGGGACACCTTGCCGGTTAGCATTCCAATTGTGTTCCAGCACTCTCAAATTTAAGTGTTTATTATTTTTTATTTCCTCTGAGAAATTGTAGAAAAAGAAAATAGCATGGTGTTGGTTATTCATTATATTTTACTGGAAAAAAAACGACAGTCTCCACTGAAGTACGACTGAGTATTTCTTTAGGCAAGGATAAACAATTTGTGCCCAATGCGACTTTTCCTAGTTTAGGTGAGGTTTTTCTTCTTTTATTATGTTAGAAAAAAAAAAAAAAAAAAAAGGCTCATAATCCCAAAAAATTTAACATAATTATCTTGAGTTTCCTGAGCAATGGACTAGAGGAATCGATGGCCCAAAACAGAGAAAAAGGAAACAATAATAGAGGACCTGTCCACAGGAATTCCTAATTTTGCTGTTCTTTCTATTATTTTTAAGTTTATTCATGTTAAAGTACATCATAATATGCAGATGATGATCGCTTATTCCTCGCTTTACTCTAGTTTTATAGTGGAAAGAGTGGGGGAGAGGATTGGATTGAGTTGTCTATTTGCCCTCCTTTTACTCGCTTTACTTAGCACGGGTTATGAAAGGTAACTTATTAGTATTAATTGTCATAGCACCCTTTTATTTGATTTCCTCCACCTCCTATGTCTTAAAATATACCATAGTTCTCTGCTAACTGTGGTTTGCTAGTTGGTTGCAGAAAATATAATGATCTTCGGTTGTGCATGGTGTTCCAGTTGATTCCGTCGATAGCCATCCCAGGCATGGCGTGCTTGTTCCAACCCAAATATACTCACTCAAGATATTGGGTTTTTGCAGCAGGTATGCCATGTCCTAGTAATCTTTCATTTTATGTATTGTATCTGATCTGTTAAAGATGGTAAGACATGCAAGTTCCTTTTCTTGGTATTGCCTTGGAGAACTCCTGCAATTATCTGTTTATTGAGCTCTACTTAAATGAAGGGAAAAAACTGATTTTTAAGCAAAGATGGTCATTATAACATGACTATACAAACACAGTGGGAGCTGGTACTTATGTGGAAATTCCGTTGGTATGGATGCAAATGTTTGACAAGCTATTGGAGCATATGTTTTAAGTATGAATATATTTATATGTATGAAACACATGATATAACCACTTTCTTGCGAATCAATCATCATTGCACCTAAATTCACAGTGACTTCTTAGATTTGAACTTTCAGAAGAATGGAGATGCCTTGAATGTGTCAACTGATCTTTAGAAGACATTCCTAACTTCTGATTTCGGGCAGGTTAGTGTTGCATTGATTTTTCTTTAAAGATCGGTGCTCTTATTTTCTACTACTGATGTAGGACAAAATCTTGTGAAAAAAGTATTGTTCACGGGTACTGTTCACAAACACTGTACCAGTGTTTTGGCAGTGACATGGAACATATTGAAGTTTCCAAAAAAAACCCATTATTTTTTTTTTCTTCAAACTTATTTTTTTATTATTATTATAAAAAAAACTTCCTAATATTCTACGGGTGCTCGGCACCTTAATAGAACACCTGGGGTGCTGCAACCACCCCCAATACCATTGGTGGTGGACTAGATCTATAGCATTACGGTCCCACATTGGGAAGATAAGTAACACACATAGAGTAGGTGGTTTATAAAGACACTGATGGATGCTAAATTTCACATTGCTTACTTACTAGGTGAAATTAGGCTCTATAAATGATTGTAGGGAAGCTCCAAATTGACTAGTTCTTTTTGTGATAGTGCAGATGTGATTAATGCTTTTCTTTAGGTCGTTACAAATGGTATCAAAGCGAGCCAGGTTGTAACACCATGTGGTACTGGAGTACTGTATGACGTGGCTCTGACGAGGACATCGGGGGGTTTAAGGGGGGAGATTGTAGCACTCCAGTCCCATATTGAGAAAATGAGTAGCCCATATAGAGTGTAGTTTATAAAGACACTCATGGGTGTTAAGTTTCACATTATTTACTTATTAGGTGAAACTAGCATTTATAAGTGATTCTAGGGAAGCTCCAAATTGACTAGTCCTTTTCGATGATAGTGCAGATGCAGCTAATGCTTTTTCTTAGGTTGTTATAAGATCACCCTTGAAATGAGTAGAATAGGTATTCCTAAAGGAACATAATGAAGTTTCCAAAAACCCATTTTTTTTTTCTTTAAATCCGAAATCTATTAAAAAAAATCTTAATATTCTATGGGTGGCCAACCAACACAAGGGGTGGCTAGCCACCTTAACAGAATACCGGTGGTGATCTTGTCCACCCTCAATGGCATTGGGGTGGTCGCACCACCCTAGAGCCCCTCAGGGGCCGGTTTCATATTAGGGTGGCCGGCCACCCATGTTGTGGTTATTACTTTTTTCAATTTTTGGGTGTAAAAAAATAGAAAAAGGTCTTTTTGGAAAATAATTTTTGGTGCTTGGTTATTTTAGTAATTTTGATTCAATTCTGGTGAGAACATCATATGTTGTCACCAAACAAAAGAATATGGATGGTCTTTCCACCCCAACCTTTTGTATTTCCAATAATACCCATTCCTTTTCCTAAAGCAATAATCATCCCATGTACCAAAAGCGGCCTTAGTTGTGAATTATTCCAAAGGATTGTGTAAGTCGTGTTTGTTCTGTGACCTAAAAGTGATCATTATGGCTTTGAAGTTCAAACAACATTTTTAGATTGGAGAACCATTGTTTGATGGAATTGCAAAGAGACTAATTTTAGTGAAGATTGATTCTTTTTCTTCAAGAGATGAATACTTTTATATATCTTCTGTCAACATGATAATGAATAATGAGATGCTTTATTCTTATGATAATGAAGAGTTGAAATCTGATCGCACTTGGGAACAATTTATAGATTGATTTAATTCGATGAAATTCTAGGAATGCAAGAATGAGACTGAGCCAATTTTCAGAATAAGGTTTTGTGGTACGTGATGATGATCATTTGTTGTTGTGTTGCCAATTTAAAAAGAGTTCTCTTGCTCAAGTTTGTTATGTACAAGTTTTTATTGGCATATTAAGGCTATGGAGCTATTTCTTGATGTATAGAAGACAATAAATAAAAAAAGGATGGAAAGCATTATTTTGGATTCCAATAGACCCTAGAAAGTTGGAAAAAAACGTGGGGATAACTAATGACGAGATCTTGAGAAGTATTTTGTGTTAATATAGCTACAACATAAGGGTGTTTATGTATTTTTATTTAAGCTGATGTGTATGGTTAGTATAACATTTAATTAAGGACTGCTACTTGATGTTACCATGGTTTTAGGGTTTAAAAAATAAATAGAGGTTATGACAGCTTTGTAAGACAGCTTGACTTTTGCTTAGTTAAGCACCAAAGATGTTTTTCATTTGTTTCTTTCTAAGAAACATACATTTTGATGGAAAATTGAAGTAAACCTGTATCTTCTCACACTTCTGATTGCATCAACTACCCTTCTCTATGAAATTGTTCAAGCAGGCCCATCTCTCTCTCTCAGGGTGTGTTATGTATGTGCTCACTCCTATGTATATATTTCCTGCAACTGAAGGTGGGTGAAGCAGTGGAACATCTAAGGAGGGTATTTTGTTTGCTTGCATCTCTCGTATTAAAAGTTGTAGAACTTTTTTTTTTTGGCTAGTGTCAGAATTCAATATAGACTTATCAAAAAAAAAAAGAATTCAATATAGGCCATATCGTAGGAAGCTTTTATAGAATGCTTTCAAGTATTTTCTGAAACATTAATGATGGTTAATTAAGTGGTCATTTTTAAATGTGGTTTATATGATTATCCTATTGCATCACTCTTGAGGCTTGCTAGCAAGGTTACATGTTTTTAATTTCTACCAGCATCCATATTCTTCTTCTTAATTGTGGAGACTTTCACCAAGCATAAGGTATTTGAAGTTTGAGAATATGTGGTTAAGGTCAGAGGGTTTTGTGGATAGGGTGAAATAATGGTGGACTTCCTATCACTTCCAATGGTCTTTGAGTTTTTTTTTTTTTTTTGGCTAGTAAACTAAAGGGCCTTGAAAGCTGATTTGAAGTCTGGAACGAGGAGGTGTTTGGCTATATAGAGACAAAATTTTCCTTTTGGATGAGTTATGAGAGGCTGAGAGCTTGATCTTCAGGAAGAAGAGAGAACTTTATGTGATGAAAATAAATTAAGGAATGCTAAAGTTATGAGTGATTTTGAGGGGTCCAATCTTATGGAAGAGTTGAGTTTAAGGCAGAAATCGAGGACTTTGTGGTTAAGAGAGGGCAGCATGTGCACCAAGTTTTTTCATTGCGTGGCCAACTCGAATAGAAGAAATAACTCCATTGAGTCCTTGTTGGTCAATGGCACAGTTCTACAGATCATTCTGAGATTAGAGACCACATTGTGCAGTACTATAGTATTTTGTATATTGAGCAGTTCAATTGGTGACCTAAGCTAGATGGCCTTTCTTTCGTCTCCATTGGAGTGGTAGAGGCCAATTGGTTGAAGAGAGCATTTGAGGAGGGTGAGGTTTATGAGATGGTGAAAGCTTTGAATAGTGATAAAGGCCTTGACCCTAACGATTTTGCTATGACGTTCATCCAAGCTTGCTGGGAGGTCTTTAAGGATGACTTAATGAAGGTCTTCCATGATTTCAATGCTATAGGCGAGCTGAAAAAATCCTTAATGCCACTTTTATAGCTCTTATTTCGAAAAAAATTAGAGGCCCTTGATATAAAGGATTTCCTCCCTATCAATTGTAGTCGAAGTTGTCAACATGTTGAAAATGGTTTTGGAGAAGATCAACATGTTGATAGGATTTCCTCCCTATCAATCTATGTCAACATGGAGGAAGGACATAAATTCTTTCCTCGTTGCTAATAAACGCCTTGACAGCAGGATTAGGTCTGGGAGCTAGGTGTGCTTTGTAAATTGGATATGGAAAAGGCCTATAATCATGTGAGTTGGAGTTTTTTGTTGTATATGTTGAGGAGGTGCTATTTTGGGGAGAAATTGTGTAATTGGATAGCCACTGTATCTTTTTGGTGCGCTTCTCGATCTTGGTCAACGACACTCCGACGGATTTTTTCAGCAGCTCTTGTGGCTTGAGACAGGGAGACCCTTTGTTTCCTTTGTTGTTTGTCATCGTTATGGAGGCGTTTAGAAAAGTGATTTCCACTACAATGAATGGGGGTTTTTTATCAGGCTTTTCCCTGGGGTCTAGGAATGTTGGTGAGCTTAACATCGCTCATATCTTGTTTGCGGATGATACTAATTTTTTTGTGGGGCAAACCCAGATCACCTTTGTTATTTATGTTGCTTATTACTGTGTTTTGAAGTTGTCTTAGGCCTTAAGATCAATCTGGCTAAATTAGAGTTGGCCCCTGTTGGCAATGTCGGTAATGTACAAGGTTTGGCTCGCATTTTGGATTGCAGGGTTTCCTCCTTGCCTTTGAAGTATCTAGGTCTTCCGTTGGAAACTCATTTTAAGGCTAGATCTATTTGGGATGGCATCATTGAGAAGATAAAGCGTCTTTTGGTCGGTTGGAGCTCTTTCCCATCTTGATGTCTCAAATCGTTTTGAGAAGTTACAATGAGATTTTCTGTGGATAGGTATTGGTGAAGAGTTCAAATTTCATTTGGTATATTGTGCTCTCGTGGGAAAATGATTATGGTGTTATGCTTTAGAGAAGGCTTTGTTGAGAGTGGTAGCGGATAATATGATAGCTTGTGGGGTGGGTTGTGTTCTAGTGAGGTTAATGGGTCGTATGGGGTTGGTTTATGGAAATTTATTAGGAAGGGTTGAGAGGAGTTCTCTAGATACACTAGATGAGGGATGGATCCAAGTAGTTTTTGGCATGATATATGGCGTGAAGAGCAGTCCCTTAAGGTAGCATTTCCAGATTTATTCAGTTTAGCTTGTTACAAAGACGCTTTTGTGGTAGACTATTTCCTATGACTCTCATCAAGAGAACATTAATTTTATTAGAGCGGTGCAAGATTGTGAGGTGAATGTCTTCAACACATTTTTCAATTTGTTGTATTTCTTCAATCTAAGATGGGGTGGTGATGACAAGTTGTTTTGGGGCCCTTCCAAGAGGGTTGTTTGATGAAATAAGGTTCCCTTGCGAGTCACCTTTTTTGTTTGGTCTACTGCTTTGGGGAAGATACTCATATTAGATACCTTAAGGAAACAACATCTCTCATACAAACTTTGGGTAGAACTCACTCTTGAAAAACCAATTTACAAGGGGAGGGTGCCCAAGAGCGTACATACCCATGGTTAAAAGTGTACTTAGGCTATGTGGAACACTTAAGATCGTAATATACCACCACGTTCTTCTGCAGCTGACGTTATCGGTGGCCCACTATATCGATACTGACCAATGGTAGCCTTTTCTCTTTTCAATGACTTAACACTATGCCCATACATGGTACGTAGACATTTTAATCCAGTTTATAGATTGTCCCCTCCGTGACTCGATTACAAAGCCGCAACTCATTCGATCCCATATTCGATGTAACAGCGGCTTTGATACCAAATAGTACAAACCTAAGGTACAACTCACATTTTTTGATAAATCGGTTTGCAAGGGGAGGGTGCCTAAAAGCTTACATATCTATGGTTAAGATTACATTTAAGCCACATAGGACACCTAGGATTGTAACAATCTCATAGCGGTAGATTGGTGTTGCATATGCAAGAAGAATATGGAATATTTTAGATCACCTCCAACTCCATTGCGAAATTGCTTATGCCTTATGGAGTTCTATCTTTGGCCTTTATAGGGTTAGAGTGGGTCATGCTTAGGTGGGTGGAGGATCTCCTTGCTCGCTGGAAAAGGCACTTGGGTTGTGCTCTTTCGCTTTTTAATAAAATTCGATTGCTTACCCGCATCTCCTGAAAAGGAATTGGACAGGTTTGGTCTCAATCTTTTTCTTTTGTTGGTACTGTAGATAGTTGCTTTTCACAAATATGAAAATGGAAGTTCACTTTTTTAATGTTTTCCCCCATTATTTGGCAAGCATTTATGGGTATATAACAGCTTTCATTTTATTACAATCTGCCAAACTCATCTTTTGTATTATTTCATTTTCTCTTTTTGTTCTTTCTTTTTCCATTTGATATATTTGTTCATTGCCTGGCATTGGTTTGCTATTATATTGTTAGGAGGACTTAGTGTAGCTATAAACACCTTGATGTTTATCACCCTTGTTAATACACCTGCCATGTCTAGCCCATGTGGATGTCGATTAATTTAAATCTGGAAAAACTTTGTCACAGGGGCGCACATTCTAGCCAAATTTGAAGGTGTTGCTGACAGGAAAATATACCGAGTAAATTGTTACTTCATCAGTGGGCATTCCTTGGAGCATTTATGTTTAGCAATGGTCCCTGTTCTGCTCAGTGTTATGCTCATGTATAGAAGGATGAAATTTCAGAGGTACTTGAGTTTAGCTGTTAAGTTACACAAATCGTTTTAGGGGCATTTTAGTGTCTCATGGAACTGAAAGTAGCCAATCGTAGTGTTTTCCAGCCCATTTAATGGTATAGTCAAGAATAGATTTGGGATACCAAGGATGTGGTTGCATTTTTAAATTTATTTTTACCAATTCCCATTTAGAAAATATTACTTATATAGTACCTTTTCATTTCACTCCATAACCATTGTCCTACTGTGTGAGAGAAGAGGTCAAATTTCTCCTTTGATATCTTTGCTCTTATGCCTAACCATTGTGATTATAGGGCTCTCCTTATACCTTAGACACAGGCTGGAGGTCTTCCCTGTTCTGACATGTTAGTGGGATTTCTAACAGATTAGACGATCATAAAGAGCGTCTGTGAAGAGTAGGAACGATCGGTGAAGGCATGCGTGGGGCATTGGCTAGTTGGTGCCTAAGAGTTTTTAGTCAAGGATTAGGTTATTGGAGGTAACAAGTGATTTATTCTATCATCGGTTATTGCCAAGAACATCGGTGTGGATGAGGAGCTAAATGAATATTTGTTTCTCCCTTACTATCATCCAGCATTAAGATGTTTTTTTAATCAAAACTGAGCTGGAAATGAAATTGTTTAATTCTATACTTTTGTGCCCTCTCAACTTTGCATAAGATACTGGTTCTACCATATATCTTCCTTTCAACAGAGTTGTCCATTGCTGGACTATTGCCAGCATGTAGAAATTTTGAAAATTTTGTTGAGGTTGGCCCTCTCTTCCGTTTGAAGGTAATTCATAGTAGTAATCTGGTTATCTTGGTGCCACTGTAAATGGATTCTCTACATTCCAATCATTGCATGGAGGGGGAAATCTACTGATCAGAAAGGTAAAATTATTCCTTTTTTATTTATTTATTATTATTTTATTTTAATGCTCTTCCTATAAGGACTCTGCTTTTCAGACTGTAATGTGGTGTGTTATGATTGGTTTCAGGTTTAGGAGACAGAGGCAGTGAGGGGGCAATATTTTGGAACTTTATTTGTTCCTTTGACATGATATGTTGTACTAAATTCTACTTTGATCTGCCAATAATATTGAATTCAATTTTCCAAGCACCCAAGGCAATGATGGGGAAAGTTTCATGCATGTTTGGCACACGAGGGGGGAGGGGGGGGGGGGGGGTGCTTACATGACAAACATACACATGCTTTCACATGCATTTTGTAGATAATTATAGTTGCATAGGATTTTAATATCCAGATTTAATATTTAAAACGAAAACAAAAGCTGCAATGTGTTAATGTGTTTGCATTATAATTTGTCTCTTGGGATGTATTATGATTGATTTACATTAGATTTTCTAATCAGTTGCATTATATATATATATATAATTGATTGAAAAAAGGGTTACATGGCGGATACTTCCTACGTCTAATCCCAAAGGAAGAAACGGACAACCCTATTAAGGAAATAGGGATGGGCCCAACAGTAGATCTAAACTAAACTAAAACAGTGTTGAAATATTTATAAAAGGTAGGAAATGTGACAAATAAATGACCCGGTCATTTCAAATGGCCACACAAGACTGTTTTAAAAGTAAAAGAAAAACAGATCAAGACAAGCTTAACGGCATCTCTACTTGAGACCTGCAACAACCATCAAAAGAAGTTTGAAAAAAGGACTATATAAAGGAGAGAAACCAACACAATTTTAAATACAGTAGTTTCCCATAAAGGAAAACAATAACCCAAGTTTGAGGGTGCAAGGCAGAGTGTTAGGATGGGTGAGAGCTGTCCTTGAAGTTTGATTGGTAAATTTCTAATGTTCAAGTTGGATTGGTAAATTTTTGGGGCATGTGAATGGTCACGGTGGGGGTGATGTTAATCGTCTTAAATCTAAAAAAAAATCACATTTTTTGCTCTGGTAATGTCTCTAAAGGCCATAGACTCAAAAAGATGTCCCCTTTAACACAAAGTATGAACCTTTTTGCATTAAAAACATGAAGTTTCCAACTTTATAAACTTACCATTAACAAATCTCCAAAAGCTTCGGGGGGACAGTTTATATATACACACATTACAGAGCATAAAGCTTGCATTTAAACCTATTCAGTTAGATTAAATCAACAAATAACCTTTCTCGAGATCCCTTGTTTAGAACACCTACTATGGGGAAGACAGTAAATACTACGAGATTATAAGACTAGGACAAGGGTTCTTACCTCTCAAAATCCACCTCAAAGGACCAAACAGGTTGCCCCTACTGTTGTTCTACAGTAGAATAGGACACCATACCGAAAAAGGAATAAAAAAAAAAAAAAAAACTTTCCATTTTGGTGATGCGGCCTGAACTGAAGAAGGAAATTTGAAGGTGATTTGACGGGGAATGATGAAAGGTGAAAGTGGAGGAACAGGATAATAGCATGTGCTTCAAAATCAATTGCCTACTGCATTATTGACCCTTCTGCCCCATCTTTTATTGTGCAATTATTTATCTTATTGGAGAATTGGATAGCCATCCATATTAATTATACTTGTCCACAGTATCAATCCCTACAGTTTTAGCCATCTTTATTTTCTTTCATTTTTTTCTTCCCTTTTCTAATTTTTTATTAATTATCTTTTGCCAAACCACCACACATTTATAAGTGAGAAATGATCCCTACACTCATTTCTTACAACAGCCCCACAACAAGCTGACGTGACTGGTAATATTTTATTATTTTTTTGGTTTTGTTTTGTTTTCTTTTTGTAAAAAAATAATAAAATATTACTAGCCACGTCAGCTTGTTGTGGGACTGTTGTGAGAAATGAGTGTAGGAATCATTTCTCTTTATAAGTTGTCCACGTGAAGTGATACGTGTTACATTTAGCTGCATTATATTATTATTTTATTACAAAAAGACAAATTTATCGTTAAAAATCTCGTTAAATTAAACGAAATATTCTCCTATTAAATATTAAATTTCGTTATTATAATTTTTTATTTTTTTACTTTTTTACAACAATTTTGACTAAGATATAAGATTTTGAATAATATTTCTTACACAATTTTCGTATAATTTTTGTACAACTTTAACAACCATTAGATATTTAAGGGTTCACATATAAGAAAACAAATCCAATAGTTGATCTAAAAAAAAAAAAATTGTTAGAGTTGTACAACATTAATCATTTCTATAAGATTTTTATAACAAAATAATAGTTCAATACAACTGAGTGTGACAAGTGTCTGTTTATAAGAACAATTTATATATAGAGAGAAATGATATTTTTACATCTTCTATATAACATCTCATTTTTAAATCTACCTTTGAATTTATAAAATTCACATTGGGCCTCCACAAATTCAATAATAAATTTAAAACTTGATTGAATGTAAATGTACAAAAAAAATAAAAATAAAAAACATAAGTATATCATTTCTCTTATGTATAATTTTTTTTTTTTTTTTTAACAAAGTAACATGTGCTACCCAATATATTGCTGAAAAAAGCCTTAATGCTTACAATGAGAAGGAGGTACAAGACCTCTATAACTCTAAGCCAGAAGGATCTGACTTAAAAAACAGCTGCCTTAGCAGAATCCAAACCTTACAAGAATTACATTGGAGCCTCTCTTTACATTAAAGCACACTCTCAAAATAAAAGAGGCTGATTTAGCATTTAGCCACTAAAAATTCTAGTAAAATTTAAGTAATACAAAGACAGGCTGTACTGGAGAAATAAAGGAATAACACAACACAAGGCAGAAAAACACCCAAAATAGGACGCCGGCAGCGGAGAAACCGGTAGAAACATCGCCGAAGCGGCGGCGCGTGTAGAACACGTGCCGACACCGGAAGCACCCAGCGGCAGATCCGACGCCGTACACCCCAAGCGCCGACAAGCACGACTTAAAACGACGGAGCGTGGCCTTCACGCCCAGTCAGAGCGTAAAGACTCTCTGGCGCGTGAGGACCACGCGCCGAGCTCCGGTGAACCACGCGGCCGATGCTTCTCACAGGAGGGGCAGAAGACGCCGGGAACATAGATGGGTGGCGCGTGTCTAGCAGAAGTCGACGGAAATGCGTAGATCTGGCATCGAAATCCGAGAGAAACAAAACTTAAAGACCGACCAAAACACTCTGTTGACGACACCGGAAATCGGCCACTCCCCAAACTGGACTTCTTGAGTTGGATCTCACTGCCAAAACCAAAAGAAAAAAACAACAAAACCAAATACAAGCCACCATAGCCCAAAAGAGTTAGGGGAAAAACAATCACCACCGATTCAAACTGAGAGGAACAAAATCTCTACAGCTCAAAAGGCTGAGAGAGAAGCAAAATACACAGTTGGGAGGAGGGTCAGACGGGACTCTTTTTCCTGGACTCTCTGTCTTTTGATGGTGATTAGAGAGAGAGAGAGAGAAAATAATTGGTAGTTCACTATGGCAAAAGATAATTAACACTACCATGTTTTTTTTTCTTTTTTCTTTTTCTGTTAGTTTGGCTGCCTTTTACGTTATGTCGACATTTTAATGCGGAATGCGTGCGCGGAAGTTCAAGTACGAAATTCATTATTCCACTTTTATATCATAAGAATATTTATTTATTTTTTTCTGATTACAATGTGCTTTTTTAGAAGGTGGACACAAAGTTTTATCATTCTTATTAATTTGTTGACTTTGGAGTCAATTTAATGCATAACTATTAATTAATCTAACCATAATTTCGGAACAATTATCAAGGGTCGTCGGTGGAACCTCTATCCGCTACCATGCCTTTGTGCTCCTTTTATTAATTTTTTTTTTTTTAGAGTATATTTTGTTTTTGTGAAATAAAAAAAAATTGTTTTATGTTTAAGTTATTTGTTAATATCTTAATTAACAATTTGTTAATATATATGTCTACAAAATCTTAATTAAGTACCAATTGGGAAAAAAATCCAATAAAATACTTTAGTAATCAATTTAGTGAGATTTGTGGCGCCCAAAAAAATTAGAGGAAAATTTGACCTAAATGCAGAAAGAAAAAAAAAAAAAAAAGGGCAAAAAGGTAGGAGGCGAACCAAACAGTGACGCCACTCGTTCGCAAACGTTGTTGATCAAAGTTCGTCTCAGCCGTCGGATGTGCGAGACCAAAAAAAGACAGGACCCCACATTTCTGACAATTCACTCAATCACATGTCAAGCACCGAGACAAAAGCTATAACTACGTGTAAGATGTGCGATTGAGATCAGAAAGTAAGCAATCTTGGCATTCAAGTGAGACAGTAAAGAAAATATGAGTGTAGAGAAAAGGAATTTTTTAGAAGAAAACTAGCAGTGAAGAGATTCCTTGTTTGGAGTTTGCCAATCTGGTCTCGTCTCGTCTCTGTCTAGCTGTCTTTCTCATTCTCTTCTTCCCTTCATTTCTACACCGAATTCACAGCCCTATCTTCTTCCTCGATCTCCCAAATCCCAAAAACAATGACAGACAGAGTCTACCCTTCGTCCAAGCCCGTCACCAACGGCATAGCCACTGCCGCACCCGCCAACAACGCCGCCGCTCCATCGGCGGCAGCCAAGAAGCCCCAACTGCGGCACCCGTACCGCCCGCAACCGCAGTACCATAGCCACCGACGCCGCCGCAGCCGCCGCAATCTCTGCTGCTGCTGCTGCTTCTGGTCGCTGCTTTTGCTCCTGGCGCTGGGGCTCCTGGCAGCCATCGCCGGGGCGGCCCTCTACGTGCTCTACCGCCCGCAGCGGCCGCAGTTCTGGGTCTCCTCCCTTCGCATTGCGAAGCTAAACCTGACCACCGCCGCCGACTCCTCCTCCTCCCACCTCACCTCCCTCCTCAACCTCACGCTCTCCTCCAAGAACCCCAACTCCCACATCACCTTCTTCTACGACCCCTTTACCCTGTCTTGCTTGTCCTCCGGCTCCGTGCAAATCGCCAACGGCTCTATCCCCGCCTTCACCAGCGACAAGAAGAACGAGACGAGTTTCAGAGCGATCCTGACGGCGTCGACAGATCTGGACACGGAGTCGGTGACGTCGCTGAGGTCGGATCTGAAGCGGAAGAGCGGTGTCCCCATGAAGATTCAGATGGACACGAAAGTGAAGGTGAAGCTGGGAGGGGTGAGGAGCAAGAAGGTCGGGATTAGAGTTTCGTGTCAGGGTATCACCGGGGTTGCACCGAAATCCAAGTCCCCGTCGGTGGCTTCGGTTTCTGGGTCGAAATGCAAGGTGGATCTTCGGATCAAGATCTGGAAATTTACCTTTTAAAGTAATTATGATTTTGTTTGTTCAGCTTTTCTTTTTCTTTGGGTTTTCCTTGCATGACTTTTGAGATGAAGACTGAGTTGAGAAAATCGAGGTCGATAGGAGATTGCAGAGAAGAAGAGGGGTTAAGATTAGAATTCTTTTTAGTAAACTTTTTTACTATTATTGTTTGTTCGATTCCTGATTTCCAATGGTTGCCATTAATGCATTAATTGCGTTATAATTTGATGATAGAATTATGATTTCCATTTCTTCTAATTTTGTTGTAATCTTAATTAGTTAATTATAACACTTTCTCTAAGTGGGGGAATGATCAAATTGCGATTGATTTGATTATCTTTTAAGTCTTGCATAAGTAGAAGAAAGGTCCAAATGACCAAAATGCCTTGAGGCTCTTTAGCCTTTAGCTACCGACAGGAAGTAAAGCAGCAAAAAAACAAAAAAAAAAACAAAAAAAAAATTGATTATTTTCATTTTTAGAAAGATTTGATGAAGATTTGTTTTGTAAAGATTTAGTGGATAATGATTTTTTTTTCCAGAATTTGTATGTTTCTTAAATTTACGTCTTTAAAGAAAACGAGTGGGCCGTAACCGTAAGATGCGTGCTCTTCTGTCGGGTCGTACATATTACTTTACAGGAACCACGGCAAAAAAATAAAAAATAAAAAAAAATTGTTATTTGACCTTTGTGGCTGGCGGACCAATCGACGAAGAAAGTGAATTCGATTAACCTTTTATCATAAGCAAAGGTTTTTATTTTGAGCGTCTACCCACCATTTTTTTTTTTTTTTTTTTTTTAATAGATAACATGAGTTACCATATATTACTGAAGAACACCATAATGTAATTACAGAGAATAGAAGTACAAGACTTCATACACCCTAAGCAAAAAATAATTGACTTAAAACAACTATCTAAACAACACACAAACATTACATAATCAACGTTTGAGCCGCTCTTTACGTTTACGCACAATCTAAACAAAGAAAAGAGGGCAAATATAGCTACTATGCCAACAAATAGTCTAGTAACAATTGAGCATTATAAAGATAGACTGTGAACAAAAAAACAAACAAAAAACTCAAACAGAAACCAAACGAAACTGGCGTTGGGAAAAAGTTGTCACCGGCACCAACGCGTGTAAACTGTAAACACGCGCCTTCATCGGGGACCTCCCTCTGCAGCAGACGACCACCAAAATCACCGATCTCCAACGATCTCCACCATAGAGAGGTGCGTGTCATGAAGGACCCAGCCGAAAAACACAGATCTGACTCTAAAGAAGACATCAAAAAAGCACAGCCAGAAAAATTCGCCGGAGACACACCAGGAAAGCCGCTCTCTAACACAAACGTCCCATGTAGCCTTCTGCCAAGAAAACCAATAGAAAAAGCACAAGGAAAAACTAAAAAGCAACCTCCATAGCCCTAGAAGGACTAGGAGAACATCAACCACCACTGGATTTAGTCCGGGGAACAAAGCTCCCTAGAAGAGATAAGAGATAAACCAAAGCAAATAAAACAGCAAAAAACATAAAGGAAATGAGAGAGGAGAGGAGGGAAGAGAAGAGACCCTTCCCTCCTCCCTCACCTGCTGCACGAAGAAGGCAGATATCAGAAGAAAGAAGAGAGGTTTTTTCATTTTTTTTTTTTTAAATTCAAAGATCCTTTTCAATATATAAAATGAGACCAAAATGGTCTAATGTTTAGAGTACAAAAATTCTATAATAAACTAAATTCCCTGTTCTAGTTGGCGGCATCATGTTTTTCCTTCTTTTTGGGATAATTATTGGAAGAAAAAAAAAAGGTCTTTAAATGTGGGACTTTTATTTTTTAAATGAATTAAAACCTTTTATAAACCAAGCTCATATAAAACAATCATTCGAAAAATAATTAGATCAAAACTCCTAATCAAGGACATACCCCTCGATGAGAAGAAACAACAAAAAAACATGTTACACACATATAGCAAGAAACTACAACACAACAAACAAAACAGAGCAGTAGAAACACAAATAAAACACCAATCACGCCCGAATCAGACACATGTGAGACTTTTTTTGCTTCTTAAATTAGATATTATTTAGAAGAAGAAATACTACACATTTTCTCACTTCCATATTTTTAAATGCGTATTTTCTAAAAATTATCATTAGATTCAAAATTTAATAATCATTTATCTAAAATTTATTGTAAAGAGAATACATGATCTCAAATTTGACATGTCACTTTCGCTTTCGCTTTCACATCTAGGTTTTGTCACTTGAGTCTTCCTGATCGACGGCTTCAGATTCAAGGCCTCACCGAATAACACTACCAAAATTTCCGTTCATATAGTTAGCACAACGTCCCTCAAGAAAAAGATTTATACTCCCTTATTTTTTAAAAACATACAAATAAAAATGTTAACAAATATAACTATAAAAAACTCTTATATATATATATATATATATTTCCTTTTTATGTTATATCAATATAATTTTTTAAACAAAAAAATAAAAAATACTCTCCAAAACACATTGACTTTATAAAAATTGGTATTATTTTCTTGGCAGTAATTCTCATATTGGAAATGAATTAATGTAGTTTAAACCAACTCCTGCTTCTCACTTGATTATTGTGAATTGTGGGTCCGCATCATTTAAAGTTGTTTGCCCTTTGCGTGCATGGCATTACCACTAATTTCTTTTGGGAAAGTTTCAGTTTATAATTTTAATATAGGTAGAACCATTTTAATTTACTTATTATCAATAAAAGTTTACAAACCATATCTATTTTCAGATAATCTTAAAAAAAAAAAAAAAAAAAATAGATGGGTTAAGAAAAATATGCTCAAAATTTGAAATTGTATAAATTCAAATTTAATGATAAATTAGTTAAATAATTTTTGAGACAACCTAAACAAAAATAAATTATATATAATAAGATGGAACTAATAATTCAATAAATAACAAGTCTAAAATCTATACTGCAAAACAATATTTACATAAATATAATTATTTAACTTTTTGAAATCATGCAAGATTTGATTGATAACAGAGGAATGCTACACATCATCCATTTGTCTTCCTTTTGTCCTCCCAAAATTGATGTAGCTCTTAAAATTACCATTGAATTTTTGATATATGACTATTAGATTTTGATCCAATGGTGATTTTAATAGTCACGTCAATTTTGGGAGGACAAAAAAAGAATAAAGGAATGATGTGTAGCATTCCTCTTGATAACATTATCAACAATAGGCTATATATTTGGCGATGGGCACCAGACGGATGAGGAGCCCTCTCCATTTAAGTGAAATGGATGTGTCATTTAATGGCTAGTTTAAGGCCTAAAAATGGTCACGTCATCAAAGATAACGGAAGTCGTCGTTGGCTAATCTCTTTCTTTGGCGATGGGCACCTGACAGATCATGTCACAGTCAATCATTATGTCACGGGTTTGAGTAACGAAATGAGTAACTTATAAAATAGAATAGGTCATCATAAACGTCAAGAGTGATTTCTATTTGAGATTTGTCTAGCACCTCCTCCAACTCAGTGGCGGGCATATATTTTTACACACTACATGGTTGTGGTGTTTGTTCTTTTGAATGGCCTCATGCAATAGGTGACCAAGTTTGATTTTATGTCATAAGTTGTTGGTTCAAGAAATTAGAATCGATAATGCTATAGTACTGCCACATGCAATATAAAGGATGTAGTAACACCTATCCGTTGGAAATTGCACAAAAGGGTTCTAAATTGTGGGAATGGGCACCGCAAGCATTCTCTCAAGTTCGATTGAGCCATGTCTTGACCCAGTTCCATTAGAGCATCAGTAAAACCCAAGGTAGCTAATACTAATATAATTGATGATTCTTATTTCGAGAGTTTACCCTAATATATGTTCAACTACTTTAATTTTTTTTTTAAAGTCACTAAACCACCCCCACTAATGGTAAAAGATGTAGTTGAAGAAGTGTTTGATGTAATGCCTAATCCAAGTACTATTTGCTTAAAGACAATTCACACTTTTTTAACTGGAGGTGAGTTTCATATTTATAGAACGTGCATTACAGATTAATCTTACACAATGAAGTTTGAATTTCAATATCATTTTATTATCTTGTAGCTATACAAATATACTCTAGAGATAGTCTTGATCTTGTGTTTTTTCTGGTTTGTTGAAGGATTATGTTGATGATGCTCTGCTTTATCTTGATCTTGGGTGTGCTGCATTTCAGCTTTATCTTGTGATCCAATATGCAAAATCAATACGAATCCTTTAATGTTTATAAGCATGTTCACACCAAAAATTAGAGGATATTTCTCAAAACCAAATTTATATTCTTCCCTCTTGAAAGATCAAAATGAGAGAATTTATCAAATTTACCCATGTTAAATCATTGACAAGAAAATAGAGCACATGTATGATTCGTGTGTGTTAGAAAATTATTTTATAAAAATATAAGCTTCCGTCCAATTTTAATATTTCAATTTTCTCTTTATTTTTTTAATTATGCTTTGTCTCGCGTTAAAAAGTTATGAGCTTTTTGTGTGCTTTATAAGCATTTATCTTACTCTTATACTAGCTAGCTTGCATTTTGAGTATATACATGCTAATTGTGTTCGCACCGACCTTCGCTTTAGATGCACACACGAGCCACGTTCTTATTATTGAACAGAAATTTCCTACAAATCGATTTGTGAGAAACTTCATGCAACTCATATATAAGATTAACACATATAAGTTGAGTGATTTTTTATAAATTTCTTATTTTACTTTCATTAATCTCTATAATTCTCACATTTTTGTTTTCAACTATGTATATATTCATAATTCATTAATTTCAAGTTAACTGCATGATGCTGAACAAAAGGAGGTTGGCAGAGGGTTGCTAAATTCGGGGTACACGTGATTCAGGGGAGTTTGGTCTGGTTGACAGGAACAGTTCGAATTTCCGCAGAGGTTGTCAGGCCTCTTTACACACAGATGGAGAGAGGAGAGGGACACAAGGAAAGAGTATGTTGGGCCTCTTTAGTTGAATTATGATCTCCTTTGAATGTTTAAATTTAGTTTATATAATTTTATTTTAAATACGAGTTGAACTTAAATATATTATTGAATTAGATAATTTGTTCAAACTTAGCTTGTTTATTTTGAATACGAGTCGAACTCGATCTTATCACAAGCTGCTCAATTAACTTATTCATTTATTATATAAAGTAAATATAATGTTTGCTTACATTTTTGTAAATTCGTACTAATCATTAATTAATTAAGTATTGTTAAAATTTAATCATTTGAGTTCGTTAAATAAATTAACATGAATGTTAAATAATATAATCTCAAGTTTATATGTATGTATAAAAATTCATTATGCACATATACAAATTACGTGCGTGCATACACACAAGTATAACTACACATGCTCACAAACACACTCATGTACACACAAATTTATAAAATTAAATTCATTTTTACTTAAGATGTTCTTATTACAAAATTAAAATAATACGATTTTTTTTTTTTTTTTTTTTTTTTTTTTTTTGTAAAAATGAAGTTATACGAGTTTATATAAGCTAGCTTATCCAAGTCGAGCCGAGTTTATACTAGTATGTCTCGTTTAATATTCGAACATATTATTGTGTTCACGAACAACTTATTTATTATTCGAACCGAAACCGAATCGATTTTAACTAAACCGAACCGAGCCGCGTTCATGAGTGGCTGGGCTCAACTTACACCCAATAATCTCAACGGAAATAGGCAAAGGTTAGTAGCCCTTCCCAAAAATCCACAAAAATAAAATTAGGATACGTTTATTATTTTGGAATGAATGTTTTTTAAGAATAAAAAGGGATATGATTAGGAATATAAAAAGAAAAAAAAAATTGTAATGCAATGACCATTCCTATTTGATCGTTCGGTAACAATACAAAAATGACCAAATTTTTTCTTTATTTTAGGCACACAAAAAAATGTGCTATATATCATCTTTTTGTCCTTCTTTCATCCTTCTACTTTTGAAAATCATTATTAAATCTATAGGGTTTCATATGTGAGACCCACATAAACTCTACAGATCTAATAGTAATTCTTTAAAGTGCTACCCACCGCCCGTGTACTTTTGTTAGGATGGCCACCCATGGAGACAAATTTTCTTTTTGTTTTGCCTAGAAAAAAAATATAACAAAAGGTTTCTTGTGAAAAAAGAAAAGAAAAGGTTATTCTAACCGTGTTTGGCAAATGATTTTATAGTAGAACTAAGTGCTAGAGGTAAAAATTAGAAAGTAATTTTTCTTTTTTTCATGTGAATTTTACATATTTAATGGTTACTTATTTTTAAAAAAAAATTGTACAAAAATTAAACAAAGAGTATAAAGGTATTATATCTGGTGAATTAATGGTCGGATGAGGGAAGCATTTGGTACAACTTTTTCCCATCATTGTGGGAATTAACTGCGGCAATGGATGCACTTATTACAGAAAATTTCACTTTATAACTCCTTCATTATTTTTATAACGCTTTAGATTGTAAGACATAGAATATAATGTCTTAAAATAGAATTTAAGACCTAATAATAATGCAAAAGAATAAATATGAATATTTATGAAAATAAATATTCATTTATTAAGAAGCGTTCATAATTTCAATTTGATAAAAGTTTAAATGGACGTTAAACTTTGGAACGATGGAAATTGGGTCAATCGAACTTCATTTTAGTTGATTCAAAAACTTGGAAACTCTATTTAAAGTCCTCTAGCTACCCTTCAAATTTCATAATTTTTGGACTTTGTTTAAGATGCGAAAAAAAATTACCCTTGATTTGAACGAAAATTGAACATTAATAATTTGTGGGCCCATTTTATTTCTTCAAGAACTCGGCCCGCATGTTTAAAAAGGCACCCAGCCCACACGTTACTAGAACCCGGTCCATTTCTTACACATTGAAACAACTTATCAAAATTTGGTTAATAAGTTAACGTTAGATTAGTTAGAAATGAACTTCTTAAAGATTGAAGATATTGGGCTGTAATGGTTATTTAAGATTCCTTCATGAGTCATCTACCCAAGTGCAAGACTCTCAACCTTTGATCAATTAGCTCAATGTTGATCTTGGCCGTTCAAGCAAGGTGCAGCCCCTTCGTTCACCTCTCTTTTCTTCTTTGAATTGAAGCCCAACTTGCTGCCCACGAAGTTGTCCCAGCCGTTGGATCAAACTTACCCAAAAAGATCAAAGCCATTCAATTTACTATAAACAGAAGGCACTCCTCCCTTCATTTCACACATCATCTTCTTCTCCTTCCTCTAAATTCTCTCAGTTTCTGCAATGTCTTGCAGTAGAAATTCCTTTCTTCTTTGTTTCTCTGTTGCAGCAGTAGCAGAATTCTCCTATTCTCCTTGTTTCTCTTTCATGTAAACCAAAAACCTCTCCCTTCCTCCATCACTCGATCCACACCCAAAAACACAACAAGCTTCCTCCTTTCTCTTGTGTATTTGGTTTTTGGAAAAAGAATAGATAAGGGAAAAGATAAAAGAAAGAATAAGAAAATATAAGGAAAATGATATTTAGTTTTAAATAAAATATTGCATGTTTTAATATTTGTGATTTTATAAGTTTATTTAAAGTTATCTAATATTTTAATGTTGTGTTTTAAGCAAGACTTTTCAAATGGCACAAATGATTTATAAAACATGCCGTTGTGATGTCCGAGTAAAAAGTAAATGTTTTACAAAAGCGCGTTATGCCGCTTGAAATTTTAAGTAGTATTTTTAGACATTAATTATATTAACGAAGTTATTAAGTTTATTGATGTAAAATAAGCTATATGTTGGCTAAAATCTATTTTGGTATCTCACTATTACAGTTAAAATAACTGAAACAGTACCTGGTTTGATATTACTTAATTAAAGGTTCAAGTTATTTTGGGTTGCAAAACTCTATTGTGAAAATTATGATCAATTTTAGCTATTTTTATATAAAAGGGTATTTTGGTCATTAGTTAAAAATGCAGTTTTAATGTCCGCATAAAATATGTGGTATTATAATTAATCTATTTTATATGTTGTTATAATGTCTAAACGACATTATATTAATTAGAAATCCAAAATAGTAAAAAGGGAATATTATATTTAAAGGCTTTAATAAATGTCGTGACAAGATCCGCATAAAAGATTAATAATAATATGTAAATAGACAAATTGTATATGTTGTGATAATATTTAAATAAGAGATTAAGTAAGGATTTAAAGGTCAGAAATTAGAATAGTAATTAAATGTATTTTTAGTGAATTATACTAATTCACTATTATTTGTACAAAAATATATTGCAGTGAACAATTATCTATGAACCTGTTTTGGAAGCAGAAAATAACTGTGAATATTTCTTACTCATTGAGAATGATACGTGGTGGTTTTCTTTAACGTTATGATTTCTGTTTTATTTAATAGTATGCAAGTTGTTTGGAGCATTGCATGTGTTAGAGTTACAAGTTAGGAATAAAAAAAAAAAAAACTGGAGGTTTAGGTACCAAGGCGTTAGTGAATTGAGTAGACCAGCGGATAAACTGAGGTTTAGGTACCAAAGCGTCAAACAATTGACTAAACCAACGGATAAACCAAAAGTTTAGGTACTAAGACATCAATTCACTGATAAGACTGACGGATAAACCAAAGGTTCAAAGGGTAATAACATAATAATGGAACATAGACTTATATAATAAGGCTAAGACCCTGGTTAGAGGCCCTTGGCACAAAAGGATATGAAACTTTGGGTTAGAAGCCCTTGGCCCAAAAGGGTAGTAGACTCTGGGTTAGAGGCCCTTGGGACCAATAAATAGATAGACTCTGAGTTAGAGGCCCTTGGCACTAATGAATAAGATTGTACAAATATGGAATTGTTAATGAAGATGTGCATAAGTGTTTATAACTGTCATCATATTATTGCATTGTATGCTTTTAAGTAAATCAGTATGTCATAATTTTATTGAAGGTTGTTGACTCACTTGAAAACATTTCAAGTATGGGATTGTGGAAGAATCCGCAATTACATACTTATTGGTGCAGGTTCTAAAGATGAAGAAACGGTTTATGCTAGCTTAAGGATTTTAAGGCTAACATTTATTTAGCAAGTTGTATTTTATTGTAAACGTTTGTATTGTATTTCTTGCTGTATGTATGTTTTAGTAGAATTTCTTTGTATATTTACGTGTCGTCGGTGACATTTGTTGAAATATGTTTTGTGTTTGTTAAATGACTTTTAATAAATTATTAGAGATATATAATTCAGTCAGCTAAGTGTTATTTCCTAAGTTTTTTCTATGCAACCACCCACCCATATGGTTATATAATTGGCGGTTAATAATTAACTTTCCTCACAAAACAATCCAAAAATAATAAAAAAAAATCTTTAAAACTTCTTTTAATTCTGAATAATATATATATAAAACGCAAAAACACTTTTTCAATTAAAATAAATAAATAGAACCCTGTTAAAAACGGTTATCAAACACCACCGCATTTCTCGAGTCAGTTTCTCCTCTTGGTCCTCTCCCAACGGCTCTCCCAACGGCTAGTGGGCACCTACTCCACCTTCTTGTTTCTGCTCGAGAGATTATCTTCCAGTGTTTACCCGGAAAAATGTCAGCGCAACAACTCTCTACCATCGCACTCATTTTCTGTGTCTCCCTCTCTCTCTCCCTCTCTGAACCAGAAGATCGAAGACTTGGCCGCCTTACTAGCCTTCAAGGCCTCCTCAGACCCTTCCAACTCGCTCTCTTCCTGGCTCAACTCGTCCGACCCGTGTTCCGCCCCCTGGCTCGGCGTCGCCTGCGACCCCACTACCCATCGGATCACCGGGCTCTTCCTCGAGGATCTCAACCTCGCCGGTACGACTCAGCCGCTGACTCAACTCGCCCATCTCAGACACCTCAGCCTCAAGCGCAACCTCCTCTCTTCTTCTTCTTCTTCGCCTCTCAACCTCTCCTCGTGGCCACACCTCAAGCACCTCTACCTTTCCCACAACCGCTTCGGCGGAGTATTCCCTAACGGAATATCCCACCTCCACCGCCTACGACGACTCGACCTCTCGCATAATTCATTCTCCGGCGAAATTCCGCTCAGCCAGCTGACTCGGCTACCGCACTTGTTAACTCTCCGACTCGAATCTAACTCGTTCACAGGTGATCTAAACTCAGTTAACCCGTCCTCTTCTTCTTCAATCTCGGATTTCAACGCTTCTAACAACAATCTCACCGGAGAAATTCCAAGATGGCTTTCTCAGTTCCCGGCGAGTTCGTTTGCCGGGAACAAGCACCTCTGCGGCAAGCCATTACCATACGAGTGCTCTAATCTAACGGTCGACAATGGTTCGAGAAAAGCTGATCACATTCGCACTCGGGGACAAAAAGATCCGCTGGCGCCCGTGTACATATGTGCCGATGCAGCGGCAGTGTTGGGAATAATCGTGGCCGTCACGTGCTGTGTTATCAAGAGGAGAAATAGCAGCGGGACCCACACGGTGATGGTACACGGGCTCGGGTTCGGGTTCGGGTTCGGTTCGGGGAAAACAAGTGGTACCCGTGGTAAAGGGGAGGAGAAGGAAATGGTGGTGTTTGAAGGGTGTAAAGGATTAGATGAAGTCGGCGATTTGTTGAAAGCTTCGGCCGAATTGTTGGGCAATGGGTGCATGGGGAGCAGCTACAAGGTTGTGATGGACGGTGGTGATGTGGTGGTAGCGAAGATGGTGAGAGGGAGAACGAAGAAGAAAGAGGTTGATGATTGGTTGAGGTTGATCGGTGGGATGAGGCATGGTAATATGGTGAGCCTCAGAGCATACCATCACTCCAACCATCAATTGCTCTTGGTTTATGATTTTATACCCAATGGAAGCCTACACTCTCTCTTGCATGGTTTGTACTTCTTTCTTTTCTCTTGTTTGATTGTTACTCCATTACGCTTGCTTTTCCATTATCAATTATTCCTGCAAAAATTCTGTAAATTCAAGAAAAAAAAATTAAGGAAAAAAAATGAAATGGGCAAAAAGAAGTTGAGAATTCTTCTTATTTTTTATTTAAAAAGAAGTTGAATTTAGTTAAAAAGTTACATTTTTTATTTTTACTTTTCCTATTGGCATTTTAGTTATTCACTCTCAATATTCTAATTAAATCTTAATTTTTTTAAAATTTCTTTATTCTTTCTCCAATAGTCATATCTTCAAAAATTTGTCTTTGCCAAACGGTATTATTTCTAAAAATTTGTCTTTTCCTAACCATTATATTTTTGCAATTTTTTGTCCTTTACTTAACGGTTATATTTTTTAAAAATTTGTTTTTTTCTAACGGTCATATTTTAAAAATTTATCTTTTTCCTAAGAGTTATATATTTTTAATTTTTTTTTATTCACTGTTAAATCACTATTTGTCCCAAAAGCTTAAGCTGATAGGAAGAGGTAAATTTAATCACTTAATCAATACTTTAACACTCATCCTCACGTTTGAGGCCCAACACATAAAATATTTAATTAAAATTAAAAGTAAATAACAGAATCAAAGTTCGAACTCAAAACTTTTAACTATAATACCATGTTAAATTAACATTCACACAAACCAAATGTTTTTGTTTTTGTTTTTCTGCCCTTTGAACATGCAAGCTGTTAACCAGTTTACACAAGTTTTTCCTTAGATTGTGTCCAAATTAATTTAATTTTCAGAAAATTTAAAAATAAAAAATGGAACGTAATTAATGCTTAATTAAGTGTCATCAACAAAGTCTAATTTCTTCATTCGTGCTACATTAATGTCAGGAAATCGAGGACCGGGAAGAACTCCATTGGAGTGGAGCACAAGGATAAAAGCAGCCTCAGATTCTGCGCACGGCCTTGCATTCCTCCATTCTTACAACAAAGCCAAGCTCTTCCATGGACACCTCACATCATCAAACATCATCCTACTCGATCACTCCGGCACTGCTTGTATATCTGACGTCGGTCTCCACCACCTCTTCCCGGCCACCGCGTCCTCCTCGCACGACGCCTACAAAGCCCCAGAACTCATTCTCAGCCAAAGAAACAACTTCACCCAGAAATGCGACGTTTACAGCTTCGGGATGATTCTGTTGGAGATTTTGACGGGAAGAATGGCAGTAGTGGAAGAGGGAGAAATGGATTTGGTTAAGTGGGTTCTTCTTCAACGCGTGGCAAAAGAAGAGTGCTGTCCATGGGAAGTGCTTGATTTTGAGCTGTTGGCGTACAAAGAGATGGAGCTGGAAATGATGGCTCTTCTGCAACTCGCTTTGCTTTGCGTCGCCCAGTCGCCAAGAGATCGTCCCAAGATGAGCATGGTGCGTAGGATGATCGAAGATATTCGGATGAGGGGTACTGGGGGAGAAGTTGGGGCAAAGTCTATTTTCAACGATTTATCTTTTGATTCTTCGCCGGCCGTCTCTATCGGAAACCATCTAAATTAAGCTATTTATTAATTACTAAGAATAATAATCCTTTAATTCACCTTTTATCCTTAAAAATTGTGGCGGTTTCAAAAAAATACCATTGAGTTTTGGATGCATCCATCACAATTAAATTTTGATTTAATCGTAATTTTAAATGCCAAGTGAATTATGGAGATAATAAAATGATGATATATATATATATATATATATATATATATATATATATATATAGCATTACTTGCGTCCTAAGCATGAAGAATTTGTTGCAATTTTATTTTATTTTTTTTAATTTTTTTTATGAGCAGTAGAATTTTATACAAATTAAAAAATCTTATTTCGGTGTTACATAAAGACTCTGCTTGCTGTGTACAAGAATTCTATTGCAAATTTATTGTTGCAAAAGGTATAGTTTAACACTGAAATCAAACACTATACCTTTATCTGATCATAGATTGTGTTCCTCTTTATCTTTATCTCTTTTGTGTTCTTGATCTCTAGGTTGGTAAAAAAAATTAAGGAAAACTTCACTTAATCATCTTCCTTAAATTTAAAAAATTTTAACCATCTTTCAAATTTTTTTCAATTTTACCCATTCATTAAGATTTTCCGTTAAAAACTTGATCGAGAATAAAATTGAACTAAAAAAATGGATATGCTAAATTGAGAATTTTTTAAGTTTAAAGAATAGTTACAAATGTGATGCCAATTTAGGAAAAGTTAAATAAAATTTTCCCATAATAGCAATACTAGGATAGGGGCAAATAACTACCAACCAAACCGACGGTTAGGTTATTATATAAATAAATTTTTAATTTCAAGGTTTGATTTTTGACTCTTTTGGCTCTATTTTTCTACCCTCTTCTTCTTCTTGCATGCCCTGCACTTCATAGTTGCTGCCCCGATCCAGTTTACCCCCATTAATATATAATGCAACACAACAGTTGACAAAATGCCGAAATTAATCTCAAAGGTTGTCACACAGTTTGAATGCATGCACGTATATAAACAAGTTCAAAAATTAATCTTAACCCACAATTAAGCACCAAATGGTACAGATCTTAGAGTTTAGTTTAAACTAGATTTTGCCAATTACAGGGAGGAAAGAAATTAAGAAAACAAGAACTAGCAGAGGAATATTGCTCTCGATCATAAGAATGTGAGACAAAACAAGTTCTGTAAATACAACTCGACTCCTGTGTCACAAAAAGAATTTGCTCTCTTTAGATATCTACACAACAAATTTATCAAAGTGACTGACCTATTGGAAATTTGTTCATACTCTTAATTTATATAACTTATTCTTCAATATTTGTGAGAGTAAAGAGAGAAGCTGCACCCTTTAGATCCTGTTCTTGATCTTGCTGGACCGAGTCAAGATCTTTCAACACGAGCTTGTCACTGGAAAAATAAAGCCAACTAATTGCATGGGATAATTAATAAATGAAAGGAAATTAATTAATTATACTGCAATTACATACCATAGTTAATTATATTGGGGGAAAACAGAGGAAGAGGAACAGAGAAAGAGGAAGGCTTTAATGGGGGTAATTAAACTCTCACCCTTTACCTTAATTAGTCCATTAAATTAATATTTTTGTTTTTGAAATGTTGGTAATTAATGTACCCAATAATTGATATAATTACCCAAAAACGTCGAAAACAGAAAAAGTCTATACGAGTACGTACCTGCATTGAACAGAGTCTTTGGCATCAAAAGCAGCAGCAGCCTCCTTTTCATCGAACACAAGAAGGGGCTTAATATCCTCGGACAAAGACGACGACGTAGATGCTTCGTTGTTGATGGAACGCAAGTTGTTGTAATCCTGAGACGAATGATAAGCATGATCTGGAACGACGACGCTGCATTGTTCTTGTTCTTGTTCTTGTTCTTGATCAGTTGGGAAATGAGACACACCGTACAGGCTGAGAGGATCCAGGGTGATGTTTTGGGCGTGATGAGTCGTCGTCGTTGCCATCGGACCCGCCAGCGTGGCTCGGCAAATGGCGAGCTGTTGAAGCACGAGGTCGCGCTCGGCCTTGTAATGCGCGATCTGGCGGTGCAGGCCGGAGAGGATGCGGTAGCAACCGCCGACGGGGTCGTTGGCGCGCATGTTGGCCTCGAAAATGATGGAGCTCATGGCGATGTGTTTCTCTTCGGGGTTGAGGTTCTTGATGATCTTCAAGATGTTACTGACGCCGAAGAGTTTGTGGGCGTTGAGAAAATCCTTTTGTTGATGGGGAGGGAAGAATGGGGCGAGAGGACAATCCGGGGCGCATCTTCTGCGTTGGTATTTACATGCGGCGCAAGCTTGCGATCCGGTGGGGCTGTTGTGGTTGCCAGCCCTATTGTTCATCCCTTTCTAGACTTTAATTTCCATTCATTAAGAGAATATCGGCCTGTTTTACGCGCAAAGTTTCTGGCTTCTTGCAGTAAATTCAGCAAATAGGGGGGGAGATTGGAGGAGAGATTATAGGAGAGAGAGCGGAAGGAACGTAACCGACATGGCCTTCTGATCGACGAACTGGATCGATATGCGTACTGGACACCCAGATAAATCAGGGACGTGTTAGCTACGTGTTTGTGTCATTTTCTATTTTTGAAAATCCAAAGATTTCAAAATCAGTTGTTGGTTTTGAATTGTTTTGATAATTTTTAGATTTTTTTTTTTTTTTTTTTTGATAAAATCAAGAAACCCATTTAAATTAAATTTGAATAGTTGGAAAAATTATAGTTGTAATTTTTTTTTTTTTATGGCACTTAATTACACCAATTTATTTTTAGAAGGCCTACAAAGATGTAGGACTACTTATAACAATATTAAAAAATTGAAAAAGAGATAGAGTACGTAGTCGTGGGCAACCGTCAATAGAGAAAGAGGGGTGGCCACGCAACATCCCTAGGTTTGTTGTGGTGGCTGCTTGGCCACCGTAACCAAATCAAGGTGGTCGTATTGTCACCCCGTTCTACTTAGAATGGCCATAGGATCACTCTAATTAATTTTTTTAATTAAAATAATAAGTTAGCTTCTATCCCGGCAAAAGTAAAAAACTTGTTATGTGAACTTATTATTACATGCAGAATAATAATAAGATAAATAAAAAAATAAAAAAAGATTATTTTATATTTTAAGTTATTTATTAATTTATTAAAAAAGAATTGAAACTTCAAACTAAATAAAGAAAACAGAATACGCTGGCAAATATAACCATCTGGTTCGACAATGGATGATTTCATTAAGAACTACAAATTTTGAATAAATTATCTGGTGCAAAATTTAAATAGTCTTTAAAAACGAAAAAAAATAAAGGAAATTTGATTTCTTTCTCAAAAATCAAGTCTCCGTCTGATTGTTGCTCATATAAAATGTTACGATAATTTAGCATTCAATTTGAAATAATTATCAAGTAAAGAGTATGATTTAATCAAATTTTGATTTGGCTTAAAAAAAAAAAAAAAAAAACCTACAGCACTTATATCGTAATTTTTAAAGGATCCAAATTTAATTATACGTTTTCTCTATTTATCAGAGAAACTTAAAACTAAGTTTTTTTTTTTTTCTTTCAAAAATTGATTCCTAAATATTGTATTAATCATGGATGAGATTTACTATTTTAAAAAATGTATCACATCTCACAGGATGATGACTCATTATTTGAAAATCACTTTTGAAAAAAAAATAAATTGAAAAGTAAAGCATTTTCCGATCTAAAATCTTGAAAAAATTATAACATATTTGCTGTAATTTTTTTTTTTTTACCTCACTTAAACCGTGTGATTTTAACATATTTCCATTTTTATAATACATTACAAGTACACAACTCTAAGACTCATTACTCATTAGCAGCTAGTGGCTAGTAGCCATATTTTGAGCTATTTTTCTTCTCCCTTTAATATACAAACAAAATAAATACATACCCTTTGCCTCAGAAATTAAAAATACATTTATATACCTTGGCTAAAGTGTGAGATTAAATTATGGCATGCATATATAAGTATATTCTTCACAATCATTTTATTACATTCACTTCTTACCAGTTAATGTGACAACAGTATAAAGTGAATGTAATAACCTCTTACTTCTTATCAATACTATTCATTTTGAATTCAAGTTAATTTATGTGATAACTGTGTTGTTAAAAAGTAATGTGAGAAAGAAGAAGAATCATAAATAAAAATTGGTTTTGAGGTGCATTGAATCGCTATTTTTAAGACGGCATTTGCCCCCGCTCCATTAGAGTTTGTTAACGAGTTGCTAAAAAAATCGTTTTTGGAATACAACAAAGCTTATGGATTCTATAAATAGCCACTTTGCAGAATACCAGTTTGGCTTCTTGGAAGATCCTGGATTAGGATCTTGTAGAGAATAAGCTTATCTCAGTCCAAGTTGTTGCAGCAGCCATTGAGTTAAAATTAATATGAAGGAGAATTTACTAATCACAGTGGCTCCAGTGGTAGGCCAAAGTAGATATAAAGCGCACACGCATATCAATTGAGTTTTTTCAGCTGAAAATTGCAGCCAACTCAAACTTAAGAACTCAGTAGGATTCCTACAGACAATTTATGAATCACAGTAGCTTTCAGGAGAAGAACCAGAATAGCTTCTACTCATAACTGGCCAAATGTAGGTTTATTGGAATTGTTTCTGCATTCAAACCAGTATCATGAATGATGAAACCAAACTGATCTTATTATGAAGCGGGAATTAGAAATATAATACCAAGACATGCAATTCTGAAAAACAACAAAGAAATGCCCATATTGATATTGAAGTTCAAAATAGCTTTGGCATTGAATGAAAACCAACAACACCATTGGTCTCAACAACAATGAAATTAGAAACATAACCCTAAAATATAGAGAGACCCCGAAACCTTCTAAGGGCTATCAACTGCAAACACTTGAATGAAAACACAAACACTTTACATCCCTCTAATCCTATGTGTGGTGTTTAGAACAAACAAGAGGATAAGGAATTTTAGCAGCCTGCAAATAATTAGTGTGATTTGTTTGTCAAACCCACAAACACGATGCAGATCGAATAATGAAGGATTGAAGCCTCCAAGCAATCAGAAAGATGACTATTATTTTTCCATTGAAATCAAGGATGGCCACCCTCAGATATCAAGCGAAATGAAGTTATCAAACCCACTAACATCAATTGTCAAAGAGGCTTTTAAATACTTCAACATCAAACTCTTAGAATGCTTCAAAAGATGTCCATCTCATCCATGAGTGTTGATAGCTTCCCAGACTAAATTCTTCGGAACTGGATGGGCAAAATTACGGGCCTGTATGGCTGCAGTCCGGAGTGTCCTGATTGTCAATACATTGGCCATCCAGAATGAGACACAGTTGTAAGGCAAATTATGCTTCTTGCATAGTTCCTTAACAAATGGAGAGACTTTCCTGAGATTGCGTCGAGGTAAACGGGGAAACAAATGGTGCTCAATTTGATACTGCAGCCCACCGTGAAACCAATCCATCCAAGACGGGCACGATATATCCAGCGTGCCCATTGTCTGCTTCTCACACCAATCACCTCCAGTAGGCGGGCCAACATAAACACTGGATGAGAAATGGTTCAAACAGAACTGAACATGTTGAATTCCCGTGACCGCAAAACTTGCAAGAACAAACATTATTCTCTCACCCCAATTGGGTAAGCAAGAAACAAGAAAAGGGTACCAAATCCAATAAAGAAGCACTCCCAAGATCTCCTGGCCCCTATTGGGCACCCTTCTCTTTGATGACAACAGCAAGATCGATTGCGCAAACAAGTTAATCCTAGCAAGACACATGACAGGATAAAATGTCCAATGCTGGTAACTAACCAAGAACCTAGCAACAGAATCAAACTTCAACTTCCTCTCATAAAAGTAAGACGTAATCGAATGGAAGAGTTTCGAAGATACCACAAAGAAAGGAATGTGCTGCAGATCCGGATCGAAATCAAGACTGTTACAACATATGTGATGGGCATTGTGGTTCTTCTTCCACCAGGCAATACTTATCCCAGCAAGGCAATTCCCAGTAAGGATCTGAGCGAAGCGATTGAATCTAGGAGAGGACATTATTTGGTAATGCCCAGAGTCATGTCCAAGCCACCCACTCTGAATCCAAAGACACCCCATCAAACCCCCACAAGCCAGATGTACCAACGTGCTATCAGAGAACAAAATACCGTAAACACTAACAGCAAAAAGCATTGCCACGGCGCAAAGCGTAAAGGATGCCGTGTGCCCCTTCTTTTCAAACAGGCCCATCTTGGAGAACTCTGAGACAAGTTTTCTGTAATCTTTGGATGCCTCCGATACAGAGTAATCTTGGAGATAATACCCAGTAAAGAATTTGTCAAGATACTGCCAGGCAGTGCCGGGATGGTAAGCAACGAACGCGTCCGTGACATCTCGGCCAGAGAAATTGAACAACGGAAGCTCACCGCCTGGGTGGTCTTTAGCCCAATCTGACACATCGTAGATCTTTCCCTGTATAGAGATCCACAGATCTCCTGCTTTGTTGTGCTTCGAAAGGTCTTCCTGTGAAATGTACCTCTTCGACTCTGCCATTGGCGCTGAACTTGAAGGGATTCAGAGAGAGATCTGAAACTCTCTCCCTCCAATCTCTCTTCTCTTCCTGTCTGGCTTGCGAAAGGAAGAGGCTTTCCGAAGAATGATTCAAGATGCGCCACACAATAGTTTAAACCTTCTTGGCTTTTGGCGAAATTTCGCTTTTACCCCCTTTCAGTTATTTAATTACTTCTCTCGTTTAGATTTTGGGAAAAACATTTAACATCAATTAATGGTTTAAATTTAATTTCATTTTTGTTTTTCATTAAAAAAAAAAAATTTAAAATTAAATCTGAATTATTTAAAATATTACAAAAAATGTACTGTATTTGTTTGCAACACCACTCGGTTCTATGGGATTGGGATTGGAATTTTGAAGGGTTGACAAAAAGGGATTATGAGAGATTTAATTTCAAATTAAAAAAAAAAATTTGTATAATATTTTAATATTCTATGTAATTTTCTTGTTATCTCTCATTCTTTTTATTAGAATTTCTTGATTATTAATATAGATACAAATGCATCTCAATTATCCCCTAATTTATAATGCCACTTCAAAACTTCAAAAAATTGTAATCTAACCTCTCAAACTCTTCTGTTGAACCCTAAAATGAGAAATGATACTTTTATAACTTCTATACAACTTTAACAATTTTTTTTTAAATCAATTATTTGATATGTAGGACTCATATATAGAAAAACAAATACAATTGTTAGTTTGAAAAAAAAAAGTTGTTGGAGTTATACAGAGTTGTATAATAATCATTTCTCATTAAAACATAAGACTAGCAATAAAGTCATGTAAAATATCTATTATTGTATGAAAATAAAATTATACCCTTCATTTTTTTTAAAATAAAAAAAAAAACTTTCCTATTAGTGGATCTTTGGCGAGAGACACACGACCTGCTCTCTTGCCGAGGGTCTAGAGACTCATGGTTAGGCCGGGGGTTTCTAGCCATGGAGCCACTACGGGTTTTATTTTTGTTTTTATTTGAATTATTTATCTGATTTCGGGATACTATTGTCATTTTACATCATATGTTTCACACGTGACTTATTTTCTAACGGATTTAACAAGAAATTCTAACGGAATGATTAAGTGAAAGATATAGGTAGTTTGGAGAGTCAATTGCACGTTTGGAAAACATTGCAAATTAAGTGATAATTTGATAATGGTAAGTGTATTTTTTGGGGATAATTTCATTATAAGAGAAATGTTGTTAGAGTTGTACACGAGCTATATAGAAGTTGTATAGAAGTTGTACATGTATCATATCTCTATCTCATTTCCTATACATTTACAACTTCTGTACAATTCTAACAATTTCTTTTTCAAACTAATCATTAGATTTATTTTCTACGTATGAGTCCTACATATCCGATGATTAATTTTAAAAAAGAATTGTATAGAAATTGTAAACCCATCATGTCTCTATCAGAATTCAAACTTTTTGTCTACTTGGACTCTTAAATCTAAACTCATCCCATAATTAGTTGTATCCTGATCAACTTAGAATTCAACATTGACATTAGATGGAAAAAAGCACAAAATAATTATGAATCATGGCATATATGTTTATGATTCAAAACAATAAACCCTACCCTATGCCGCCAAATTTTTTTAAAATTTGAAATTTCTTTCTAAATTTAATATGTTTTTATGAAAATGAATATTTCAAAATTAATTTAAATCATATTTATGAATTTTGTTTTCGCGCGTGTTCTGTGAGATATATATCCAAGAACCGTTCAACGATGATGATGGAAACAAGTGGTGGACAGTCACGTGCGGAACTAATAGTGAGCAACTACAACCATATGATAAATCAAGATATTCAGATCAGTAAAATGTTATCATATTTGGAGAAATATTATTGTGCTCACCAAATTTGATGAATACTATTTACTTATTAAATGTAAAATGAATATTAAAAAATATCTAATATTATCTCTTCTCTCAAATAAAGAATAATAAAATCATTAAAAGTAATGCTCCGTTTATTTCGACGTAAAATAGTTTTTAAAAAATGATTTAGGCATTTCCCGTTATTTGGTAGGGGGAAAATAATAGTCAACCAGAAAATAATTTTCGTTTGACTAAAAATGCTTAGTAAATTTCGGGAAATGATTTATGCTTTTTAAAAGCGTAAATCATTTTCCCCAGACGATAGACGCATTCGACCATCTTTTCAACGACGCAATTGATATTCACGTTGAAGCAATAGACCACGACAAGAATATTTCCGGTGGCGGAATCCGTGCACCTTTGCGAAAATCCGGTCAACCTAGATTCTGACGACCAGAATGGCTGGATTTCGCTAGGACGGCCGGATCCCAGCTGTTCTGTGTCGGATTCTTGCACAAATGACTAGATTCCGGCCAGTTTCGCTAGAATTCGACCAACCTAGATTCTGGCATTTATCTTGGATTTTGGCAATAGTAGCAGCCGGAATCCGGTGAAAGTGGTCGGAATCCTGCCGGTCAGTGACGGAATCTCGTCACCGGCGATTTTTATATTATTTTACATTAATAGTTATATGTTGGGGATAAAAATTGATTTTTATAAGTTAATATGATTGAATGAAAATATAAAAAATTATTTGTGATTATCCTTACGCGTTAAATACCGAAAAATGCTTTCGGCAAAAAATATTTTTCTGAAAAATAACTTTTTTGAAACCATTTTATTACATAAATTATTTTACATCGAAACAAACGGAACATAAATATATATTAAAAGTAAATAATTAAAAAAAAGAGAGATGCAAGTGATTTGAAAAGTAAATATTTGATCGGATGTGAAGGATGGCTATGTTTGTTAAATGGTGATAACGTGAAGAGTAGTAGCGGTATGAAAATTAGTAACTTGAATGGTAGTTGGCCGGCCACGTAAGCAACATTGAAATGTTAGATTTTTTTTTTTTTTTTTTTTCAAGTTCTTTTCAAAGCGGAAATGAGTTTTTCGATGAACCAACTCTAATGCACATGCTTTAATTTAGTTCATTAAGCCGTTTCTCATTTTGTTTTTTATTTTTTTTTCTTATAAAATATTCGAGGAAAAAAATTCACCTGAATAATCCATTTTTTTCCCTCTTCAATTATACACTTTCTTGAATAAATTTACATTTTTTATTAAAAAATGGGAGGAGGGCCGGTCAAACGTCCCCCTCTATCATTTCTCTCGATTATAATAATGAAAGAAACATGAAAGCGCCAACATCCAACAGGGTTTTAGAATATGCCGATTGAATATCCAGCTTGCTTGTTCCTTATCAGCTATCACAATCGGTGGTTCTTTTTGGTATCTACAGTTTATTCCTCCCCCTCTCTCTCTCTCTCTCTCTCTCGTACCGCCTGCACATGTTGTGGGGGATCAAAATGAAAAGATGATGATGGCACAATATTATCTAATGGGGTCCCTATGTTCAATATTATCTAATGATACACAACACCTCACATTTTGGTGTAGCCTTTTAGTATGAGAATTAGTACAAAGTGTTGGGTTTTGAAATGTAGACTATTTTTTTTATTTTTTAAGCCAAAAAGGTAGGCCGGATGATCAATAAATAATTATTTTATCTGGACGTGACCATAGTAGCATAAGAGGCCTAAACGGTGAGAACCGCAAGCGTTTCCTCAAATCTAATTGAATCATAGTTTGATACAGTCTCATTAGGACATCAATGAAACTCAACAAGGCTAATACTAATAGGATTGATAATTATCATTTCGGAGATCATAAGAGCCATCGAATTTTATAATTTAATGGTTTAATTCATGACACATGACATATAGGACAATAAGACAAAATCTTATGATTTCAGTTTATCATAAATTTTGATTAATTAAGTGATTTACCAATTCTTAGCCCTATTTAATTAAGCCAACCATTTCAAATCTTCCAACATAGGGATCACAAATCATTCATGGAAGAGACCACCTAGTGTTTTGAAAAAAAAAAAAAAAATTGCTTTTCATGATAGAACCTAGGCAAAAGGAGGTTACCTTCCACTTTTGGGAGGAACAAACAAGCTTTATTGGACTTCAAACTCAACTTTTGGTGGCTTGCACTCAACCACAGCTCCACAACCCACCCCCTTGTCAGTTCTTAATCCTTAACTCGATAACACCTTATTGATTTTATATTTTTTTGTTTGCATTTTTTTTTTGTTGCATCAGAGCTAGTTTAACTAAGAGTAAGCTTTAATCTAGGGTAAAAGCTCAAAGTACAGCATTTAGGGTTTCCTAAACCGGGAAGGTCCGGATTAGGAAACTAACCTATTTATGAAAAAAGTAATGTTATATAACACATTTTTATTATACAACTATCACACAATATTGATATGGCTGTATCAACCAACTCTTTGATTTTTTAATTTTTAATAATAATTGATCAAATGGTTGGTTGGGACTGTCACGTTAGTATTGTAAGATAATCATGGAATAAAAATGTAGTTTCTAGCATTGCTCTTAGGAAAGTGACTTATTTTGTAGGCATAAAGTTTGGACCTCGTTTTAGGCCTTTGGGTCAAGAGAATAATAAGAGTTTAAGGGCCTAATTAGCCCAAATATGGGTGCTCCTTTTTAAAGCTCACTTTGTATGAAATACAAAACCTCTTAGGGCTAGAAAACCCTAAATGGCCGGTCACCAACTCACCCTAGTCTCCTAATGTAATTATAAATTCATTATGCGCACCCCCCCCCCCCCCACAAACACACACATATATAAACACATTCGTGTATACATAAACATACATATATTTGTATTGAGACTCACAATGCACAATAATTCAAGCTATAATCTATTATATTAGGAAGATAATTCATCTTTCACTTAAAATATTCTAATTACGAAATTAAAATAATATTATAAAAAATAATTAAAAATGAAGTTATATGAGTTTATACAAGTATAACTCATTTAATAATCGAGCATAATCTTGTGTTCAAGATCGACTCATTTATTGAACGAATCGAATTCGAGTCAAGTTTATATAAATGAGTATCGAATGGCTGAGTTGTTGACCTAACTTGTTCATTTACAGCCATAAAAGGAGGGTCTTTTATAATTTACATCGATAAATGATACAGTTATTTAAACTTTTACAAATGGAGTTTTACTAACTGATGTGGAATCCGACGTGGTGTTTTCTCAATTAAAAAACTTAGAGGCGCGTAGATTGATGTGATATCTCTTTACTGTTCATGTCAGTGTACAATTTTTTTTATTTTTTTTTAAAAAAGGCTGCGTTCTTTCTCTCTCCAAGCTTTTCATTTTCTGGGGAAAAAAAAGACTGACTGTTCATCTTCTGGAACCTTCCTGCTTCTTCATGTACGACCTCCCTTTTAGATCGTGCAGTCTATCTCCAAGTTTTTCATAGAAGAGAAAAACAAGACTGAGTTCATCATGGAGTCTTCATTTTCTATGGGTGACTCTCACTCTCCAAGTTTTTCATTCTCTCTCCAAGCCGCTCTCTCTCTCTCTCTCTCTCCAAACTCTTAATTTTCTAAGAAAAACCAATGGCAGTTTTGGTTTTTCTTCATGTTTCTCTCTATCTCTATCTCAGAAATTTGTTCACTCCCAAAACTATCCACACACAGGGCTCTGAAGACATTATCTGCTCTAACCGTTTTGCAGCAAGAGAGAGACGATTAAGTCGAGAGCAAGAGAGAGTGTAACGACCCAAGGAAAATCGCTAGCCACATCTACGCTATCACCTCAAAATGACTAGTCAATTTAGAACTTTCCTAGAATCCTTTATAAATCTCAGTTTCACCTAATAAATAGGCAATGTGGGACTCAACGCTCATGATTGTCTTAATAAACCACCCACTTTATGTGGGTTACTCATCTTTCCAATATGGGACTGAGGTGTTATAGAGAGAAACCGAGAGAGAACCAAAAAAGAGAGTTTATGTCTGGCGGTTGAAGGCCATGGCACCACCTTGCTGGTAAACCGACCACCCTCCTACTGAGGAGAGAGAGAGGTCTAGTAGTTGTGGCAGAAAGCTTGGAATCATTTTTGGTAGGTAATTTTTGGCGATTTCATTAGGTTGTGTTTAATTTTTTTGGTTTTCTATAGTTTTGAGTTTTGATTGATTGGGTGTTTATGACTTTCAATTGGTGGTTGATTTTCTATCGGTGTTTGTTATCGATGGTGGTTGATGGCAGATTGAGGTTGAGGTGGCTGATTGTTCTCGATGGTGGTTTTCTATAGTAACTTGAAGCATATTTACATGACATAAGAAAATGTGTTCAAGCATGAGTTTGGGTTAATTTTGTTTGGTGCTGCTTGGCTGGGTTTTGTCCGAATTTTTTTTTGTGGTGTTTTGTTTCTTCGGGTTTCTTTCTTCGAATTAGTTTGCTTCCAATTCTAAATTTTTTGGTTTTCTATAGTTTTGAGTTTTGATTGATTGGGTGTTTTTGACTTTCAATTGGTGGTTGATTTTCTGTGGGTGTTTGTTCTTGATGGTGATTGATGGCTGATTGAGGTTGAGGCTTGATTTTGGATTAATTCTGTTTGGTGCTTGGCTGGGTTTTGTCCAAATTTTTTGTGGTGTTTTGTTTCTTCAGGTTTCTTTCTTCGAATTAGTTCGCTTCCAATTCTAAATTTTTTGAGGTTTTCCTTTCAATCTAGGATGTTGGTGTTTGGATGCAAAAGCAAACTGAGGAAGAATATAAGCGGAAAGTTTCAGGAATTGCAATGAGTTAGCTTTGTCCAAGGAACTGGAGTAGAAACTTGAGAGGAAGGGTCAAATGTTCAAGCTACCCCATGTGTTGGATTGAAGATACTCGGAGAGTGGAAGAGATATAAATGTTCATCTAGAACTAATGTGTTGCGAGTCTGTTGTCTTGCTAACTAGTCTGGTTGTTTTGGTTTACTTTATCGTGTGCTACTATATTTTTGTATACATGCAAACCAGATGGCTCTCATAGCAGTAGAGATTTGTTGATGGATTTTTTTTTTTTTTTATATCATTCAAAATAATATTGTAAATGTTGTCACAAAAGCTGAATGTGGCATGCTTGAACACATTTAACCAAATAAAATTCATAAGATAATTTGTACAGTTTGTTTCTTATATTGCTTCCACTTGTCAAATTCATTTATGCTTTTAACTTTTCCTATTTCTTATCTATTCCATTTGTTCATATTGTCAATGTGTGGGTTGTAATTGTAAATGGTTTATAGAAAAACCATTAAAATGGATTCTTATTACTATGTTTTATCTTCCTTCTGTACTGTTGGATCAGTACTATTTCCTTGTTTGTTTTGTGTTCTACTTGATTCTTGATAAATTGCAAGGAAAGAAAAGAAATGGATAATCTAAAATGTTTGATTTTTGTTGTATAAGACTTGAGAAAAAAAAAAGAGGGGGCCTATGATCAATTGTGCATAGTATTAATATGGCTAGTTCATACACATTTGAAAAGTTCATAACTAAGAATTTCATTCACATATTCACTATTTCTTACAATCATAAAAGGCAACAAAATACCACCAACATCCATAACTGTTCAAAACAAAATACATCAATGTTCAAGATAAAACACAACAAACTTCAACACAAACTTCATCTTCTTGTTAGGAGATATAATATTCATTCTTTTTACGTTTAGCACATTCTGAATTTGCCCATCGTTAGAAGGCCGTGTTCCATTGAATCATCCTTCCTAAGGAGTCCAAAAACAAGAGAAAGTTAGCTAATATCACTCAAATATCTAAAAATACAACCAAAAAAAAAACATACAAAATAATATATAGACTGATAGCTATTCCAACCGATGATTAAAAATAGGAATTTGGTTTTACACTTTATCGGTTTTCACAACTATGTGGATTTTAATATTTTTAACCACTCGCAATAGTACGGGACTTTGTAGTATAGTACTAAGGAGGGTATCGTACCACAAGGATTGGAAGGTTGTTCAAGTTATGAAGTACCTAAGACGTTGCCTAATTTAATTATGAAAAAGATGATTTGTTTTGTTCTAACACTAAGCTAAACAAGTAACAATGAAAAGTCTAAGAATAAGGAAAGTGTAGGGCATTGATTTCACTCAATCCTTAAGCACATGGTATATTGTATTCCTCCCAGATTTCTTTCACAAATGTAATACGAGCGCGTAATGATTGTCAATCACACGACGACCTCAACATGAAATTACTTTAGTTAAAGACAATGATAAACCATCTATTCATACAAAAGTCATTCAACTCAAATCTAGGGTTGAATGATTCATGCTTCCTAGTATGGATTATAAGGTCTATTAATAAGCATACACATTTATGGAAAAAGCATAAACCATCTTAGTTTAACACATAATCTCCACATAAACTTACACTAGAATGAAAAAAAAACATTTAAACAATAATTAACTAAAAAGAGTGTGGAGAGATATGTGATCCCTAGCATGAGTTTATCAAATTCACATAAATTATGTCATAAGCACCATTACACAACCATCCTTAGGTTATGTAATCATTACACTTGTATGGAAATCCAAGAACAACACAATCTACCCCATGACACTTAGAAAGAGTTCATCAACACCCTACAACTAAATTAGCTACTCATGGAGTTATGGAATTCTCTTATAGAAGAAGAAGAACCCATTACTCTAGAGGATACAAAAACTGCAACCCACACTAACAAGATGTAAAAACAACTAACTCTAATTGTTGAATCTTCCTTAACAACTAAAAAGATACTAAAAAACAAGCTTTAAAGAAAAGAAATTCTAAGTAGAACATTAAAGAACAAGCTACGGGCTCTGGAATCTAAGGATTCCAGAATTGTTTTCAACATAAAATAACACAAAACGAAAGGAAGAAGAAGAAAGAAGTGCTGGAAATATAAAGAAAATATAAAGAACACTTGAATCAATTAAACTCCAACTTCACTTTACTATAAAAACGAGTTTATAATAAATTACAGCATAAACATACCTTGAAACTAGCTCTCTGGAAAACATGAAGAAAAGAGTGCATCACTTGAATGCACAAAAGCTCAAAATAAAATTTATCAACTAAAACTAACTATATTCTTAACCCACACGTCCATCCTCTATTTATGGAGGATTTGGTACGAAAAACCAAGATCAAACAATCACTCTCAGCCGCACAAAATGATGGTGACAACTTCTGATTAGAACCGCACAACTTGAGGATGAATTTGAGCCACACAAAAAGCTGCCGACATCTGAAGATCTTTCTGAAATATCCGAAGTCGATCGATCGAATTATTTTGCCTTGGAGATTTCGATCGATCGAATGTAGATCGATCGATTTATTTTCTCAAGGAAATTTCGATCGATCGAATATACTTGATCGATTTTTCTCTTCTAGGCAGGAGCACTTGAACTTCACATGTCTTCATTATGCTTAACTTGTTGATTTTTTTCATGTTTTCAATTAAGACCTAAAAAAGAGATGAAACACTAAAACATAATAACACATTATTTAACAACACAAACTAGGGTTTAACATATGTAAATTAAGGGGCTTTGAATGTAAACATTCAACGCTTATCATAGACCATGTACCAACCTAATATAAACTCATATGATCAATTTAGTTATTTTTGAAAATGAATTAGGATGACATAATATTGACATGATGCTTGTTATTGCCTCGTTTACAGATAATCTTGAAATCTTATATTTTCCTTTTGCTCATTTCATCTCTCAATGTGGCAAAAATATATATTTTTTTATAAAAAAGCTTCAAATTCATGAAAGGAATGAAGACATAAAATTCCATGTGCAAAGCATCAATAATCATATATTCATCGTCACTTAAAAACATAAATTGTACTTGAGTAACTACCTTGTCTTGATTTCCAATTATATAATCATGTTGTGGAGCGGCTATAGAAGGTAAGATGGCTTCATTTAAATTCACTTCATCTTGTTGCTTGGGAAATATTTTATTGAGATATCATATATGTACATAAACAAGTAGTAACAAGTGTTACAAAACACATGAAAAAAAATATTTAGAATATGCACTTGCTTTTCGAGCAAGATATACAAATAAAATAAAGACAAACAAATAACTTGCTTTTGTCTTTTCTTCTGTTGTATCTTTTTGAATTTTAATTTTTTAACTACCTTCTTTACAATAGACTGTATTCGTGTTGACCGCCGCCTCCTTTTACTTTTTGCAACTAAAGGACTCCGTAACTTATCACATTTTTTAGGTCTTCCACGAATTGCTTCATTACAAATGGAATATGCACTTGGAAGGTGATGAGAAGGTGGACTACTTATATTACTTTCACCCATTGACTCACTCTGAAGCAATTCCCCCTTTAATTTACGTACACTAATCTTCGCCTTCACATAGGTTTCATTAATGTCTTTTGATGCGATCAATGCTACTTCTAAAAATCATTGCACAAATCGTTATATTTTTGTGCTTCAGGGTTGTTGGTTTTTAATTACTGACTAAATTCTGTTGACAAAAAGGTTACTATAGTGGGACACAAATTACTCAGAAGACTTTCAGAATAATCTTGCAAGAATATTGTTCAAGAAAGGAAATAGCTGAATTAAAAAAATATTGCAAGAATATTAATCAAGAAATGCAAAAGCTAAACAATGAGAGTATCGAAGAATATTAATCAAGAAAGAAAGGTGATGTAAGACAATTCAAGGAGGCGCCTCGAAACATCGATGGTATTATCTCGGACAATATCTGAGACAGAGATTCTGGATTGGCACATAGCCCAGATGTTTTGGGAGCTGTCTCGGTAAAGAGCCGAGATCCAATCTCGGCAAATAATCGAGATCCATTTCGGTCCCATTTGGCAAATAACTGAGACGTAGCTCAGCGAATAGGAGTAGAAGACTTCTATGGAAGGATCAGCCGAGCGGATTTCCTGGAGAAGCAGCCGCACGGATTTCCTGGAGGATTTTGTGCTGATTTTGTGGAGATTTTGTTGACCTCCTATATTTTCTTTTTGTATTGCCATAACGTGCTTTTCCTTAAATAAGGCGATTTCCTTGTCAATCAAATCTCCTTTAATTAATGAAGATTTGCTGACTCCTTTATTATTGTTTATTTCCTTTACAAGCCTTTAGGGGTTTACTATAAATAGGAAGACAATGTAAGAAAGGGATAATTATTGATTGTCATTGAATTGAAGTTTGTTTTTTTTCCCTTCAACTTGTGAGTTGAACGTTTGTGCTTGAGAACACAGATTCTCAATCACGTCTATTCGCTTGTGCTACGTCAATTTACTTGAGGAATGTTAATGTCCCATTGCTTCGGTTTGTCTCGGGAAACACACCTAAGCATATTTCCTAGAGTACGGTTGGTCACCTCGGTCTATCCGTTCGTCTGCGGGTAGCAAGTGCTGCTGTAGTTGAGGGAGGTGTCGAACCGCCGCCACAAAGTCCTCCAAAAGTGTCTAAGGAATTTGACATCTTGGTCCAAAGTGATGGATTTTGGCACACCATTCAACCGAACCACTTCTTGGAAAAAGAGATGGGCTACGTGGGTAGCATCCGGGGTTTTCCTGCAGGGGATGAAGTGTGCCATTTTGAAGAACCGATCAACGACTACAAAGATAGAATACATACCTCGTTGGGTCCTCGGAAGTCCAAGCATGAAATCCATGCTTAGATCTTCCCAAATGGTCTTGGGCACTGGGAGAGGAGTGTAGAGCCCGATATTTTGCGTACTTCCCTTCTCGGTCTGACACACAGGGCACTTCTGCACAAACTTGCCGACATCTCACTTGAGCTGTGGCCAATAACACCGATCCGAAACCAAGGAAATGGTTTTGCCCCAACCCACATGACCACCAAGTCCTCCTCCATGTAACTCCCGCAATATCTGTTCTCGCAAAGAGGTTCGAGGAACACAAAGTTGATTCCCTCGGAACAGATATCCCTCCTGAATGTGGAAGTCGAAGTTCGGCTGCTTCGACAGGCACTTCTCCCAATCTTCCTTAGAATTTTCATTCTCGCAATATAGAGCCTGCAAGTTCTCAAGACTAGTTATCTCGGACTGCAACGTCACGAGTAAGGTCACTCTTCGGCTTAAGGCGTCCGCCACCTTGTTCTGTTTTTCCGACATGTGCTTCAGTATAAAAGTAAACTTCTGCATGAAAGCAATCCATCGGGCTTGCATCCGATTCAAAGTGTTCTGGGTGTTGACGAACTTCAGAGCTTGGTGATCACTGTACAGAACAAATTCCTGATGAATCAGGTAACACTCCCAATGCTTCAAGGCTCGGATCACTGCGTAGAACTCAAGCTCTTAGGTTGTCCACTTCTGTCGAGATTCATTCAGCTTCTCACTGAAGAATTTGATTGGCCGACCCTCCTGTGACAACACTGCCCCAATCCCTACAATGGAGGCATCACAGTCTACTTCAAATAACTTCTCGAAGTCGGGCAATGCTAGGACCGGTGTTATCGATAGTCACTCTTTGATCACGACAAAATTGGTCTCCTGTTTGTCTCCACATCGGAATTGCCCCTTCTTCAAACACTCGGTAAATAGAGCTACCAAGCTGTTGAAATTCCGAATGAACCTTCGATAGAAAGTTGCCAAGCCATGGAAGCTTCGAACGTGTCCAACAGTAGTAGGTGATGTGGTCGTTTTGTGTACAAAAATATCAATAATAAAATAACCACTCGCAATAGTACGAATCCTTATAGGATAGGGCTATATTGAGGGTGTTGAACCTCAAGGACTGTGTAAGAATTGTTATCAAGCTTTTCAAGATTAAATATAACTTAATTAAAATATGTTTGATTTGATTTTTCTAAAAATAAATATAAAAGTAAAAAGATATAAATGTAAAGAGAAAAGTGATGAGATAAAGAATAAGGGATTGATTTTACCACTCACCGCATAACAATGGTCAATCATAAATTAACAAGGAAAATTCATACTATGCATGATATAGGGCTCGTCTCACCCGAGTAGTCAAGAAATTACCTCTAAAGAATAAGTATAATCCATCTTCGGTTAGCACGGACCGTCCACCTAACCACTAAGATGCGGTACGACCCATATTCTCTAGGTATGGATTAGCTACGTCTTTAATATGATACACACAATCAATAGAATAGTATAACTCATCTTCAGTTGGTATGAACTGTCTACCTAAATTACACTAAACTAGGGTGTAGTACAATTCGACTTTCCTAGGTATAGTCTATCTAATCCTCTTGATCATATATCAATTAAAACCGTTGTATAACAATTATTCACATAATCACAGAAAATATGAAGAATTAAATTCAATCAATATAAAAGACTTTCTAAAACAAGATGAGAAATTCATAATGATTAAAATATAATAAATATTAAGATCAATTCTCACAGTTATACCACCATCATGCATATAGAAAATCTCAAATTAAAATACAATTAAACCATCGTTACTTGGAAAGGGCTACATCAACACTTTAGTACGAATTCAGCCGCTCATCGTGGTGCTGAGATAGCTTCCTGCCATGGTAGTCTCCTCTTCAACTTGTCAGGCATCCAAGAAGAATTTTCTATCTAAAACTAAGCTCAAGTTCAAGCACAAGCACAAGCACAAGCACATTCTCTTGAAGCTTAAAGGTCTATTTATAGAGACTATGAGAGGCCTAGAAGCTCTTGGAATTACATAAAAATCATCTCTTGAGTCTTCTTGTCCAAGTAGGAGATTGAAACTTCAATTCAAGTAGGAAAAGGATTCCAAATTCGTCCAAAATTGTGGTCTTTTGTTGTGGGGCAATTTAGGCATAGTAAACTTCCGAATTATGGAAAATATATTTCTGACATATTTGTTTCATTTTTTATAAGCTTTCCAACCATACCATTTTCATTGAAATCAGATATTTGAACTAAAAGTTATGATCAAAATACTGAGACATGTGCAGAATCCAAATTTGAATCCAATCCGATTTTGACTCTTATTGGAGAAATTCCAATTTAATCCTTCACTTGATTTTATTAAACTTAACCACATCATATAGATCTTCTATTATGATTGGTTAAACTTAAACATATCTTCTAGGTCTTCTCAAAGTGTGCTTTAAACCCAAAATTAATGGAATTAATTGTATCTTTATTTAAAACCTGAAAACATTAAAACAACACAAAATCAAACAAATAACAATGCTAATGAATTAATATATATAAGTTAATGGGCTTGAATGTGCAACATTCGATGCTTATCAGTAGGGGTTGGCCACTCTCGAATGGCTCGGACCTTCTCCTCATCTACTTGTATGCCCTTGACACCTACAATAAATCCGAGGAAGAACAACTGTTCCATGAGGAAAGTGCATTTCTTCAGATTGAGGTATAGTTTGTTGGCCCTCAACACACTCAAAACTTCTTGTACCTGCTCCAGATGCTCCTCGATATTTTGGCTATAAATCAGGATATCATCGAAATAAACTACAACGAATTTACCGATGAAAGGCTTCAGCACTTGATTCATTACTCGCATGAACGTGCTTAGTGCGTTTGAAAGCCCAAATGGCATCAGCAGCCATTCATAGAAACCCTCATTCGTCTTAAGGGCTGTATTCCATTCTTCCTTCGATCGGATCCGAATCTGGTTATAGCCGCTGCGCAGGTTAAGTTTAGAAAATACCTTGGCCCCAGTCAGCATATCCAGCATATCATTCAGCCTAGGGATGGGGAACCGATACTTCACAGTGATTTCGTTGATGGCTTGACTATCAACACACATCCTCCAACTCCCATCCTTTTTCGGTATAAGCAGGGCCGGTACGGCACAATGACTTAGGCTCTCCTTGATCAAACCCTTTCGGATCAGGTCTTCCACTTGATCTTGAAGAGTCTTATGCTCCTCATAACTCATCCGATAGTGGGGTAGGTTAAAAAGACTTGCTCCCGACACCAAGTCAATTTGGTGCTGAATGTCCCTTATGGGAGGCAACTCAGTCGGTAACTCAGCTGGCGCGAGATCTTCGAACTCCTCCATCATCTGTCGTATCAATCTCAGAATTTCTGCCTTTGAATCCGACTCGACACCTTTAACTGCCAGGGTTAACATCGTCTTAGCAGTTTTCACTTCCTCCATAAACTACGCTTCTTCGAGGGTAAGGAAAGACTGTCTTACCGCCATGGTACTCTTTTGAAGTGCGTTATTAGCCCTAATAGGTACTTGTATGATCTTCTTCCCATGCCACCAAAAGAGGTAGACATTGTCCAGACCCTTATATGTGGCATCTACAACGTACTGTCACGATCGTCCAAACAACACATGACAAGCATCCATCTCTACCACATCGCATGTAACCTCGTCTTGGTAGGACTGCCCGATTGAAAAAGGTACTCGGCAAGTGTCCGTGACTTTCGTCTCGACTCCCTTCTTGATCCAACTGATCTTGTAGGGGCTCGGATGCTTCTCGATTTTTAGCTGCAACGCGGCAACTAATCCCCGATAGACAATATTCTCGCAGCTCCCACTATCAACGATCAGATTGCACACCATATGATTGATAGTACAACAGGTCTTGAAAATGTTGTGCCATTGCGTTGGTTCTTCAAGCTTCGGAGCTAACAACACTCTTTAGACCATGCAGTTGATAGACTCTTCGTCGTCACCTTCGGCAAATTCTCCCCCAACATATTCACCGAGATCATCTTCGTTGGCATCTCCCACCTCCTCTTCCTGACATCAATCCTCTCCTACCGAGTCCACCTTATTCACTGGGTGTCGGTTCGGGCACTCGTTAGATTGGTGATTCGGTTGACCACATCTGAAACACTTTCCGAGAATGGGTTTGGCATATGGATTGTTATGTTGCCGTCGATAGCCTTTTCCCGAGGTGGAAAGGACACTCCTTTAGCCGCTTGGGTGTTACTGCTCTCACCTTGGAACCTTCAGGGCTGTGAGCTTTGTTGCTGGTTCGGCACAACCTCCAAGTCAACTTTCTTCTCGGTCTGCTTAAAAGCTTGTGATCGACGTAGTTGACACACCATTTGCATCTCAATCTTCATGGCCAGTTTTATTGCCTCGGATAAATTCCACACCGTATGTAAAGAGACTTGGTCTTGAATAGGCAAGCGCAACCCATCGATATACCGAGCTACTTGCTGTCCCTCCGTCTCCGATAGGTTATTCCAAGAGTCCAAGCGATAGAACTCCTCAGTATAATCCGTAATCGACCGTGATCCTTGTCGACAATTCTAATATTGCTAATACAATTGATGTGTGTTTTAAATAGTACTCGCAAGTGCACGAATCGTTTTGCAATATAGTGTTATGCAAGTGCGAGGTCGATCCCACAGAGAAATGGTCAAATATTGGAATCTTGCTTAATCAACCTCATTTTAACCTAGTTCCAAAGGTTTGAGAAATGATTGAAGAACAAAAGACTAAATTAAAGAGATGTAAGGAAATATGTAAATTAAAAGGAACTAAGGTTAAGGAATCCACCAAACCAAATCCTACAACTCACACTCTTGGTTTCCACTTGAACACCCAAAGAACATTAAGCTTAGGGTGTTATTCAAGTTTCTTAACCATAAACCCAAGAACCATTAAATGAATCCAACACATTAACAAATCATAAAGAGTACCGATTGAAGTCAAAACATCCAATGTATCATTCAATCACAATGGATATCATCATTCAAACCGATAAAACAATGTATTAGTTGGTTGAAACACATAAAATGTTCTCTATCCACCACTAACCACATTCATTGCAAAAGATAAAGCGTTAAATGAATGGAACTTGAACAACTAACATGATATATCATTAAATGTGCAAGTGGTACAGCAAGATTGTGAGTGTTATCAATGGAAAGGTTTCATCCTCAACCCTAGTTGAGGTTACTAGCCTTCCATGACTAAGAACAGCACAAGAAAAGGATGAACAACCATGGAAATGAAAGAAAAGCTTTACAAAGAGAAAGAATGTGAAAATGAACTACTAAATTACACTACAAGAAGCACGAAATTAAACCTAACTACAGAATTTCTGCTCTATTCTCTCCTCTCCTACTCTCTCTACTACTCTCTCAACAAGGGGATGGCTATGGCTTTTATAAAAGAAAGCCATGGCAAGAAATGACTCCTCTACCCTCCTCTAGGGCTCTTCTGCAGCTAGAGACAACCCCAAACACGAAACCAGCGTGTTCTGCAGCGGAAATCAGAGGGAGGACTGCTTTTTGGCTTCTGATTGGGCGTTCTGGCGCGCTCTGCAAAAGCAGTTTCTGGGAAAATTCGATCGATCTACTTTTATTTCGATCGACTTGTCAGGGTCTCCGAATTTCCAGTTATCTTCTTATGAAATTTGCCATTCCTCTCTTATTGTCCTTACAGAAACAGAAAACACAAAAACTAACCAAAACATTAGAAAATAACAAGGCTAAAGGTCTAACTAGTGCAAATCAAGGGGTCCAAATACACAATATCTGGGGGCAAGAATCGAACCTTCATTAACTTCTTCATCTTCAACCACGTTCGAATCGGTTGCTTGCCTTGTCTCCTCCGGTTGCTTGCCTTGTTCCTAGCAGGCAAATGCACCTCCACGCAACTTGTACACCACCAACTTCACCTATTGTGCCTTCGGTGTCTACATGTAATCAAAGAAATTTTCTACTTTGAGAATCCAATCAAGGAAGTTCTCGACGTGGAGATGACCATTAAAACAAGGCCGGTCAATTTTTACCCAAAAATTATGGGAGTTTTCCGGTCTTCTTCTACCGCCAACTTCCTTCCGGAAGTGGTCGTCTTCCTCACTTGATGACTCTTCGAAGGTTTGATGCCTTCATTGAGGTCTAGGGCCACGTTCTCCTCCAAGATGGCCACGAGCCTCTTCGTGGACGCGATTTCGGAGGTGTTCATGGTTCCTGTTGCCGTCAACTCCGAATCCGACAACTGCTTGTTGTAACGCTTCAAGTGTGCGTTCCATGCGAAGAAATTGTTGGTCTATGGCTGCCCAAAGGGCCTGCACTCCATGTTCTTTACCGTCGGAGTGATTGCCGTTGTTTCCGTCATTCGCAATCAGACCAGGATAGTCAAGGCTTTGATACCAATTGATGTAGCGCAAGCGAATATACGTGATTGGGAATCTGTGTTCTCAAACACAAACATTCAACTCATAAATTAAAGGAAAAAAAAAAACTTCAATTCAATGATAATCAATAATCATCCCTTTCTTACATTGTTTCCCTATTTATAGTGAAGCCCTAAAGGCTTGTAAAGAAAATAAACAATAATAAAGGTGTTAGCAAATCTTCCTTAATCAAGGGAGATTTGATTGACAAGGAAATCCCTTTATTTAAGGAAAAGCATGTTATGGTAATTAACAAAAAGAAAATATAGGTCAACAAAATCTCCACAAAATCAGTACTAAATCCTCCTGGAAATCTGCTTGGCTGATCCTTCCGCAGAAGTCTTCTGCTCCTATTCACTGAGCTGGGTCTCGGTTATTTGCCGAATGGGACTGAGATGGGTCTCGGTTATTTTTTTGAGATTGGATCTCGACTCTTTACTGAGACAGCTCCCAACACATCTTGGCTATGTGCCGATCCAGAATCTCTGTCTCGGATATTGTCTGAGATAATACCATCGATGTTCCGAGGCGCCTCCTGGGATTGTCCTACATCAGAAGGTGCATTGATTTGGAAAATATTCTAAAGATCTTTTTGTTCCAAAAATTTGGATTTCCCTGCTGCATGTTCGGACAGCCTTCAGCAATGTCCAAACACAAGTTACAAAAATTTTGTGTCCCCTACATGTTCGGACAGCCCAGCGGACGCGAGTTCCAGAAAGTCCTTGTCTCCAAGATGTTTGGACACAGAAGTGAAGACTGCGGACATAGAAGATTTTCCATCTGCATGTGCGGACACTAGGGCAACGTGTCCGGCAAAATATTCACTTACTGATACATGTCTAGACATGCAATGACATGTCCGAACACCACCGCCTACAAATCCGTTCCTGACTTGTTTTAAGGTTTTCAGAGCCTATTTAAAGGGGCTTCTAGGCAGTGTTCCTTCCTCTATTGGTCAATAATATATTTAGATGGCAACTGTTTCACAGTTTTTATCAATGTGAGAACAATAAGTGCATGCTTGCACATAATTCCTTTAAATTCAAACAATCTACAAGTGCATTTCACCTCACATTCATTATTATTAAAATAAACACAATACTTTACTTTTTTGTGAAGTTATCATTAACTCTTACACAATCATCAGCTTCATACGTAGAAATTGTACTTTCTCATTTCGCTAGTGATGCAAAATACATCATAAATCCACAAAACTCCTCTTGAACTTATTTGAACTTTTCATTAGTGTAAATACCTTGTAGTTGATTTTCAATAGAATGCAAAATTATGAGTGTAAACATTTTATTAAACGAACCAAAATCAGTTATACGCCCCTTCTCAACCATTCTCATCAAAGCATTATCATAATCCTTAAAAAATTTCTTCAACAGGGTATTTGGCCCCACATAACCATAAAAAAAGGCGTTCATGCTCTCGATTCGTTGTGTAGTGGACATTCTGGCCCAAAATGTATCTTTCACATATGCCAATGCCCGTTGATGCCGCTCACCATATAACTGACACAACCATGCATTATCCTGAAGATTATTACTCTCAACTACTTGTTGCCATTTGTTTTCAAATTCAACACAAGTCAAAGAGTCATATACACAATTTAATAGAGTGCCCTTAAATTTTTCATATTCAGAGTGTGATCCAAGTTTGTGCGGAAGTTTTCTCATGATATGCCATAAACAAAATCTATGTTTGGCTCTTGGAAACACTCTCGCAATTGCAGCTTACATAGCTCTATTTTGATCAGTTATAATTGCATTAGGAGCTCGACCTGACATGCATTTAACCATACTTCGAACAATCACACAAAACTATCAGTGTCATTTGATAGTGATCCACACCAAAAAAGAATGAACTGGCCATGGTGATTCACTCCAACAAAATGTGCAAACGACATTTTGTATTTATTAGTCAAGTATGTTGTGTCAAATGTAATGACATCTCCAAAAGATTTATACGCTTCCCGACTTCGTGCATCTGCCCAGAATACATTTCTCAATCGACTTTCTTCATCCAGATCCATGATATAGAAGAAGCGATCATTTTTTTTCTTGCATTCTCATTAAATTGTTACGCAATGATTCATCATCTCCTTCTCCAAGCAATTCATTCCTTACTTTGTTAATGTAATTTTGACAATCTTTCTCTCCAAATGAAAGATTCACATGCCCACCCGCTTCAACAACAAGGGCTTTGTAGTTCTTACTCGGACGGACTCCAGCTTTATCCATTTGCTATATTTTATTTTATTTATTTATTTTTTTCACATGAGCATCTAGTTTCTTATGGCATGTAAAATATTTTGCTTTGCTTGTGCTTACAATATGAGTGTGTTCAAGCTCGATAGTAGACAATGTAAACCTTCCATCATTTGTTAATTTTGCATTGATCTTCGCCTTTCACCCCATTCTCTCCATTGGTTTTGGCCTAACAATATTAGATGATTTGCTTTTTAACATGCCTTGACGAACACATGCAATGGTGAAGTATCTTAACTTCCCATTATCTCCAGTTGCAGAGCTTCTTTTTGTCACACCAAAACCTACTTGCTTGGCATACTGCTTATAATATGATAAAACCTCTTTTTCAGAATTGAACATCATAGCAATCTTCGTTTCTTCAACCATTTGATTTCCAAGAATAATTTCCTCTAGTCCATCATTGTTCTCATTATCACATATCTAACTCACATTCAATTTGCTTCCCATCTATAATTTTAAAAAAAAAAAAATTAAAAGGAAACAATTAACATAGTTGAACAAATCATACAATACAAGCAATTATTTTTACTAACCAATTGGAGGGCTAAGAGGAGGGTCAAGAGCTTCATCATTATATACATTCATTATTTCCCTCGGTCTCAATTTCACAAGTTATAGGAGACCTAACTGGATGGAGATAAGTTCACAGTTCAACTTTTGTGCTAAAAGAATAAGCTCTCTACAAGGGAAACAAAAATCAAAGAATGTGATTTTTTATTAAAAAAAAAAAAAAACTTTATCAAATACTGTCTCATATATATATATATATATATATATGGAGATGGACGTGAGAGCTAAGAAAGATATTGGAAATTAGAAAGATGAACAATTATTTTCAATGTTAAGTATCTTGTAAGTTGTTAATAACAAAGATAGAGAGTACTTTAGTCTCAATTAAGGGTGTACAAGCGGTGCGGTTATTAACCGAAAATAATCAGTAACCAGAACCGGTTTTTATTATTATATATAATTATAGTGTTATATATATATATATAAACCGGTTAATAACCGCGTAAATGCTTGTTCGATGCGGATAGTCGCATGGTGCCTCTGCGAAACAAATTGAACACCAATGCCTACTTAATCTAGAAAGAGAGGCACTGTATGCAGTAAATTTAGAAAGGGTGGGTATCACCTGCAATAGCAAGGATGTAGGCAATCCAACTAGGGGTGTGCAGAACCCGTACGCCCCTAAAAAACACTTAACCCGCACCTTATAACCGGTTTTCGTTCCTAAATCCTGCAAACCGTGCAATGCGGTGTGGTTTGTGGGTCGGGATGTTAAAAAACATCGGGGACTCGAGCAGCCCCGCCCCGCCCCGCACTGCATGAAAAGAAAAGAAAAAATAAAAATACCCATAACCAGCTAACCACTTAACCTTAGCGTTTCGTAAACCCATCTTCATTTTTTCCTTTCTTTTCTTCTAGCGCCGCACTCCCCCTCTTCTCTTCATTTTTCATTTTTTCTTCCGGTAGTACTCCTTCCTCTGAGTCTTCATGAACCTCTCAAGATCTCCGAGTCCATGGCGAGCATTGCGAAAGTTGTAGGGTGGTCAAGGTTGCTGGAGGTCCACAGGTTCGCGAGGTGGTCAAGGTTTGAGTCAAACCGTCTCTTGCTTCCCTCAGATCTACTGCATTTCGCTTGAAAACGGTTGCTTATATTACTCTCACTCCCTCAAATCTACTCCATTTTAGTTCCCGTCAATCTTTTCTTTTTTCTCGTTGCTCTCAGATCCAAAGATATTCAATCTCATTCTTGGTTTTCGTTGCTAATGGCAAACCCGCTCCCCCCCCCCCTCGTCCCGTTGATACCCGCACCGCACGGGTCTCACGTATAAAATGAGGGTCACGAGTCCAATTTACACAACTCGCAAGGGTGCGGGGTGAGTCCAAAAGGGAAAAAAGCCGCCTCGATTTGACCCGTGCCCACTCCTAAATCCAAGTATATTACTTCTTCCAATCACAACAGCTTTCTTCCCCATTATTTCCAGACCAGACCTAATCAATAACTCAATGCAACCCTTTGGAGTGCAGGGAATGAATAAAGGCTCCCGTCCTCTCATGGCGAGATTTCCCATATTAAGTGGATGGAAGCCATCCCCATCTTACCCAGCCAAATATTGGTTTTTTTTTTTTAAATAAAAATAAAATTGCAACAATAAAAGAAAATCGGTTATCCGCTTAATAACTGATTTAAAATAACCAGATAACTGGCGGTTGGTAAAAACTGCAACCGGCTTATCGGTTGCGGTTGCGGTTGTTAAAATATGAATAATCGGAGACCCCGATTGTGGTAGCGGTTATGAGAAAATAACCGCTACCGCAGCCGGTTGTACATCCCTAGTCTCAATTGTAAATATGCTTCAAGTTACTATAGAAAACCACTATCAAGAACAATTGGCCACCCCAACCTCAATCGGCCATCAACCACCATCGACACCTTCAGAAAATCAACCACCAATTGAAAGTCAAAAACACCAAATCAATCAAAACTCAAAACTATAGAAAATAAAAAAATTTAAACACAACCTAATGAAATCATCAAAAATTACCTACCAAAAATGATTCTAAGCTTTTTGCCTCAACCACTAAGCATCTCTCTTTCCACAACCGCACGGTGGCCGGCGTACCAACGAGGTGGTGCCACGGCCTTCAATCGTCAGACACAAACTCTCTCTTGCTCTCAGCTTGATCATCTCTCTCTCTTGCTGTAGAACGGTTGGAGCAGATAATATCCTTAGAGCCCTGTGTGTGGGTAGTTTTGGGAGTGAACAAAATTCTGAGAGAGAGATAGAGAGAAACAGGAAGAAAAACCAAAATTGCTGTTGGTTTTTCTTAGAAAATGAAAAGTTTGGAGAGAGAGAGAGAGGCTTGGAGAGAGAATGAAAAACTTGGAGAGAGAGACCCACAAAAAATGAAGACTACACGATGAAATCAGTCTTGTTTTTCTCTTCTATGAAAAACTTGGAGAGAGACCGCACAATCTAAGAGAGAGGCCATCTAGGAAGAAGTAGGAAGATTTAGGAAGATGAACAATTAGTCTTCTTCTTCTTCTTCTTTTTTTTTTATAATTTTTTTTTTTTAGAAATGAAAAGCTTTTTAGAGAGAGAACACAGCTTTTTTTAAAAAAATAAATAAATAAATAATAATTGTACATTGACGTGAACAGTAAAGAGATATCACGTCAGTCTACGCCTCTCTAAGTTTTTTAATTGAAAAAATACCATGTCAGATTCAACATTAGTTAGTAATACTCCATTCGTAAAAGTTTAAGTACCTGTAACATTTCTCATTTACATCTTCAAGTTTGCTTTTTGACCTATGGCTTCCTTTTGCTCTTTCAAATCTTTCTTAGCATTCGCATCAAAAGAATCAAACCGCCATTCACCCCATGTCGGCAGGGGGTGACCGAACCATTCCCATTTGGCCAATAGGTGGCTCGACTACCCCTTGTTTGGCTGTTCCAACATCTTTTTATTATTATTATTATTATTAAAATTGTTTTATTAAGGGTATTTTTGTTCTTAAAGAGACATTAACAATTTTTGGTAGTTTATGCTTCATTTGTTTTGACGTAAAATGGTTTCTGTCGTAAAATATTTTCGACGTTTAGTTCGCATGAAAAAATTACGAAAGATGAAAATGCAACTGTCGCCGAAATCTGGCAACGTCCGGTCACCGTTGTCGGATTTCGGTGAGCATGTTTGGCCGGATTCCAGCCGGGCTCCTCTGGATCTGGTCAGATCTGGCAGGATCCCGACCATTTTGGCCAAATCCGGCCGGATCAGTGGCCGGATCAAGGCCATTTTGGCCAGATCCGGCCGACTCTGACCATGGCCAGATTCCCGCGACGGTGGCCAGATGTCGCCGGATTCCGGCGCTGGCAGTATTCCGGTGGCTGGATGTTGCCGGATCCCGGTGCCACCTGAATTCTGACGACCGACTATTGCCGGATTTCGGCAATCGGATATCAAATGTGTGTGCAAGGACGATGAGTTTAATTTCGGAAAAGGATTTACGATTTTTAAAAACGTAAATCGTTTTTCAAAAATTAAAGAAGCTTTTACGGTTAAACCGAAAATGATTTTCGTTGACCATTATTTTCGCCCCTACCAAACACTGTAAAATGCCAATATCATTTTCCAGAGATAATTTTACGCCGAAATAAATGGAGCATTAGTAGAAATTGACGCAATCTATAACTTAGAAGGACATTGACAATCAAGTAATAGTTTGATTGGAATGTGAACTTTTTATTAAAACAATAATTAATCAAAGGTTGATATTAACATTATGCGATAATTACAAGAAAATGGAGAGAGAGAGAGACTGAGAGAGGAGGAAATGGAGTAATAGTATATCGGACTAAGAAAATCGGTGCCGTTTCCATGATTCATAAGGTTGTGCGTACGTGGCATGTTCTGCACCGTTTTCGATTTAAAAGCATGGTCCAGATCAACCAAAATTCACCGCATGATTTCTCCTCAAACTGTGGAGGATCTTTTCTCTTTCGGATAAAACGAATATACCTCCAATAACCCCAATCTTGAGTCTTGTCCCCCAAACATCCAAAATACAAAACCTCTTTTCTTCGTTCCAATCTGATACTCAGTCGCACCCATTTCACCGGTTTGTACGGACTATACTGAACTCACAGAAATCCCATCAAAGGTAAGGTAACAATTCTCTTTCAACTAAACTAGTTCTTGCTATTTCTACTGTTGTGTGTGCTTTTCTTGAATCTTAATCTGGGCTTTGAGGAGCGCGGAAAGATCTTCAAACTGCTTAGAAATGAATTGGTTATTTAAAAATTTACTTCTTGCTGTCTCTGCGGATGTGTTAGCTTGCTTGTTATGATGTTCTGATCGAACAGAGTAATTTTTATGACCCATAAATGTTACGAGCCATTGTTTAATTAATTTTTAGTTTTTGTGTTCGACTCTTTGGTTTTTTTATTTGTTCGACGGCTGCCTTTTACAAATCTTATTTGTTATTGCTACATTTGCAATGTGGGAAGATATAAACCGCAGGTTTTTTTCTTTCAGGAATGTAGGTGTTCTGTCATGGGTTATAATATTATCATATCGTCTTTTCATTCATAGAAACACATCACATCACATGTTGATCCTATCATTTCATTTGAACACTCATTTTATATAAACGTATGTAATCTATAGGAAAATATGTGGCTAGGTATCATCTCAATGCATGTAAACATTTCCTTTGATAACATAGTTCTCAAAACGTGCTCAGATTACACATTTTCATGCACAAAATATAGTTACCGTAATTAAAAACATGCAATAAATTCTACTCGAATTAGTACTTAAGAAAAACATGAGTTTATTATTTTATGAAAAAAAAAAATTCGGGCATTTTGAGAAAAAGTACTAGGTTAACCAATTCACTTACCTATGTTGAACGTCTGAAAATGTTGCTGCCTAAAAGCCTGAATAAAATATAAACATTATTTCAGACCCAAGTCTTCAATTTGCTAAACATTATTTCAAGGAATCATGGCTTGAGGCTAAATTGCTCATCAGAAACTTCTCATTGAAATCAGTCAACAAATGAGCAATTTAGCCTCAAGCCTTGATTCCTTGACCCGTGCCCAAACCAAACAACCAGAGAGTTTGAAAAGGCAGGAGCTATGCAAATTAGAACAGTCAGAATAGACTTTCCAAGGTTTGATGGTTCTGACCCAACACGATAGTTGTATAGAGCCCATAAGTTTTTCACCTACCATCAAACTCCACTCCTTCTCTGATTACTCATCTCCTCCTTTCACTTGGAAGGCTTGCCTGATAGAAGTGGATGGAGTCCTCAGCAGTTCTTACAAGTTGGGAAGCCTTTACCATAGCTTTAGAAATTCGATTTGGTCTCACTACCTATAAGGACCCTGCTGAATCTCTCACCAAGCTTCGACAACACTCAACTGTGGAGCAATACCAATCTCAGCTTGAAGTCTTGGCCAATAGAATAGAAGGATTAACTGAATCCTTCATGGTAAGTTGTTTCCTAGGTGGGTTAAAGGAGGACATCACACTAAGTGTCCTCCTATTCACAAATCTAGAAATTCTAGAAAATTAGAAAAGCAAGAACTGTTGTAGACAACCATCCAAACATAAAGAGATTTGAACATAATAGCTTTTTACTCAATCAACATTCTCTCACGATCTTCAAAGTTTTGAGCATTATGTTCTCCCCAAATACACCACATTAAGTACAAATGAGCTATCCTCCAGACTCCTATATTGCGGTGGCTTCCAAACTGACCTCTCTAGCTAGCCAACAACTTCAACACCCTTTGGGGCATGACCCACTTTATCCCAAAAAGATGGAGAATTAATACCCATAAATCTCTAGCCATTTCGCAGTGAAAAATAAGATGATCAATGGTCTACCACTCTTCTTGCACATGCAACACCAATCCATCACTATAATGTGCCTTTTTCTCAGGTTATCCATAGTTAAAATCTTCCCTAACGTTGCTGTCCATACAAAGAATGTCATTCTCTAAGGAGCCTTATTTCTCCAAATACTCTTCCAAGGAAACACCTTAGTCAAGGAGGGGACTAAGTGTATGATAAAAGAATCTAACCTCGAACGTCTGCCTTTTAGAATGGGATCCGGCAAATTTTATTCTTGTCAACTAGTCTGAACCTGAGAGACTACAAAAGATTAAAGAACGAAGTGACCAACTCCACCTCCCAATCATGTACTAATATGGTAAAAGTGATATTCTACTATAGAGTGTCGTTAGAAAACTGTACATGATCAGCCATTGAAGCCTTCTTACAGCGAGCAATACTAAATGACTCCAAAAAAGCTGCCTTCAACGTATGATCCCCACACTACACATCAATCCAAAACCTGATCTTAAACCCATCTCCCACCTTGAATCTAACAAATTTATAGAATACCCCCCACCCCTTCCTAATTATTTTCCACACCCCGACCCCGAAGGAAAGAAAACAATTTGAAACACGTGTCAAGTCACTTTTGTTGTTTTTTTTCTTCTTCTTCTAGACTCGATCACAAATTAATGTTGCTGTTGAAGACCACAAGACTAGAGTTGGTACAAATAATCAGCTACAAGTTTTATTTGGGCTCAGATCCAATTATTATCTTTAATTGAAGTTAGTTTTTTAACAAGAAATAAAAGATGCACGCCCTTTAGTGTGTAACGCTTTGCAAAAAATCACATGCTTTTTGTGCTTGAGGTGCGCTTTGCTTTAGGGGTAAGAAGTGCTTTTTCTCTAGTGCTTTGTGCTTTAAGAGTGCATGGGTGCACTATAACAACACTAGTGCAGTTGCAGTTGAAAGTAATCTTGTGGTGTGTGTGATTACTTTTCACCTCTTGAAGTTTGACTTGGGGATTATAACTAAACACTTTCATGATTGTTGGAGCTAAACTTAAGATGGTTGGATGGACATTCAGATGCACTGGCATGCATGTAAAAGAGACTTTTAAAGATTGCAGATGAGACGAATAGCGTATTGGGAAGCCTTAGATGTTAAATGGCATTGTTAGGAGATTTGATAACTTGGTTTATTTTTTCCCCTTCATACTTTTTAGGAGTATAAGTATGACCTTACTTAATTTCAGCACTCTCTCTCTCTCTCTCAAGTTTCTTCCACTTTGCAGCTTCACTAATACTTGGTGGAAGCTGCACTCACTTTTTCGTCTGAAGTAAAGTTGGCAGGACATTGAAACTCTATAACTTGACAATTTCCATAATTCGTTTGCAGATTTATGTGCATATTGGTGGGGGGAAGCAATTGTTGAGATGGCACATTTGCTTTCAACTTCATGCATGATAAATGTCTCGTCTGGCTGCAAACCTTATTATATTCCATTGAACCAAGGCTCAAGAGCATTTCCTACCTCTTCTACTTTGCAAGCTTCCAAATCTCCATTTGGAAGACTTGTATCATATGGAGAGAAGCCACAAAGAAATTTTACTGTCCACGCAACCACGCTTCCTATAAGCAAGGAAGCTCCTACTCAACCCGGCTCTAGCTCCCATCAGTCCGTCAATGAACCATCCAAGCCACAGCGGGTCATGGTCATTGGTGGAGATGGCTACTGCGGTTGGGCCACTGCCCTCCACCTATCCAACAAAGGTTATGAGGTTGCCATAGTTGACAGCCTTGTACGCCGTCTTTTTGACCACCAGCTTGGCCTCGAGTCCTTGACTCCAATCGCCTCAATCCACAACCGCCTCCGCTGTTGGAAATCTCTAACCGGAAAAACTATTGAACTCTACATTGGCGATGTTTGTGACTTTGAGTTCTTATCAGAAACCTTCAAGTCATTTGAGCCTGATGCTGTTGTCCATTTTGGGGAACAGCGATCTGCCCCTTACTCCATGATTGATCGGTCAAGAGCTGTTTTTACACAGAACAACAATGTGATTGGAACACTCAATGTGCTCTTTGCTATAAAAGAATTCAGAGAGCAGTGTCATTTGGTGAAGCTTGGGACCATGGGAGAATATGGGACTCCAAATATCGATATTGAGGAGGGTTACATTACAATTACTCATAATGGAAGAACAGATACGCTACCTTATCCTAAGCAAGCTAGCTCGTTCTATCATCTGAGCAAGGTTCACGATTCAAATAATATAGCCTTTACTTGCAAGGCTTGGGGGATTAGAGCCACTGATCTGAATCAAGGGGTGGTTTATGGGATGAAAACTGATGAGACTGGGATGCATGAGGAGCTCTGTAACAGGTTGGATTATGATGGAGTGTTTGGAACTGCACTGAATCGGTTTTGTGTTCAGGCTGCTGTTGGTCATCCACTTACTGTGTATGGCAAAGGGGGCCAGGTAAGAATCTTTTACTCGATAAAACGATGGCATTGCTGCATTACTATAAGATAAGAACGAATTTTTAGAAGCAATTATGAGGAATAATGATTTCTTATGGCTGTAGGACAATTTTCAGTTGTTTTTTATTTTACAAGAAGAGCTCTTCATTGTTAATTGTAGCACTAGCCTGCAGCTTTACTGCACAAATCTTCTTTTGCAATATTCAAAGAGTTGTATATTAAGCTTCTTTAATCAAGTCTTCAAGAATTTCTTTGAAAGGAGGTTAATATACAATGTAATAATTGATCATTTTCGGCAAAGTTACTTCTATGGAAAGCTTTGGAATGGAATTTGGGTAAATAGGAAGAGGATAAGTTAATATTTGCTGTTTATTAGGATGCGGTAAAACATGATAAGGTTAGGAACTTACCATCAACTGCAGCAATTTTCTTGTTATTCATGCTGCTCATGTTTATAAATGTGCCTTACCTGGTTTTTTGTGCAAACTTTTTTTTTTTTTTTTTTTTTTTCTGAAAAAAAAAAAAAAAAAAAAAAAACTTCAGACCAGGGGATATCTTGACATAAGAGACACAGTGCAGTGCGTTGAGCTTGCCATTGCAAACCCCGCGCAGTCCGGTGAGTTTCGGGTCTTCAATCAGTTCACTGAGCAGTTTTCTGTCAATGAACTTGCCGCCCTTGTTACGAAAGCTGGAGAGAAGCTTGGGCTGAATGTTGAAAGCATTTCTGTGCCAAACCCAAGAGTAGAGGCAGAGGAACATTACTACAACGCGAAGCACACTAAACTTATTGAGTTGGGACTTGAACCACACCTTCTTTCTGACTCTCTTGTGGATTCGTTGCTCAACTACGCTATTAAGTTTAAGGATCGTGTTGACACAAAACAGATAATGCCCAGTGTTTCTTGGAGAAAAATGGGTGTCAAGCCTAGGACCATTACGACATAATCCAGTAGACTTGATTTATAGCTGTTGATAGAGAGAATGTTTCATCGATAAACTTGGACAAATAATGTTTGTATTAGCCTCCTTAATGTCTTTTGTTTTGCACCTTAATGAACTTTCAACATAAATATAGTCCGTGATTGCTTAGTTGCAATCTAGGAAGTGGTTAATGAGCGCTTGATTTATAGCTTTTGATAGAGAGAATGTTTCCTCGTTAAACTTGGACAAACAATGTTTGTATTAGCCTCCTTAATGTCTTTTTTTTTTTTTTATTTGCACCTTAATGAACTTTCAACATAAATATAGGAAGTGGTTAATGAGCTGTGTTGACTAAATTCAGAACCCAATTGCCAATATTATGTGCTTTTATGCTACAATTATAATAATAAAGTGAATATCTTTGAAGGAAGTAAGCATAGAGATATTCCAAAGTGTACAATTTATTGTTTCATTCATCTAATCTTGTTCATGGCAACTCACTTTTGTGCTTTTCACGCCCAAGTTCAATGGGATTAAACCATACGCATGCAATAGGCACGACTATTCCCACTGTAACAATACAAGTATGCATCATTGGGCTCTGAACAACGGATATGGATCATGCTTATAACACAATATGAATACCGAATCCATTTAACTTGCACAATGGCCAAGCAGCAAAAGCCCTGAGCTTTGCCTCTGTGGGTTGAGAAACTGCCTGTAGTGATGAACTTGAGGTCAGGACAAGGTAGAATAACTCTCGTTAACAACAAATTTCTCATGTTGTTCTCTACTTCTTTATTTTGATGATACAAATAGAAATCTGTCACAATCGTGAATGAATGGATCGAACTCTTGTCCTTAACGGTAGCTGCTCAGACGTATCTCCGTCTCGAGGAACATGTGTCCTAACAAAATTGAGAACAACTGAAGCCAACTCATCTTGATGTGAAGTGTATTCATGATCAGCTCCTTCTATAATATGTAGTTTATGATTAGATATGAACTTGGCAAACTCCATAGCATCTTCAACTGGTACAACTTTATCCATGGATCCATGAACTGTCAATACCCTGTAAATAAATAGCATTGGAAAGGGTTCTAGATATTGGTAGAAGCAATATTTAATCATATTAAGTGCAAACAGAATGATATTTTACATACTCTACAAGATGGCAAAGTGAAAGGTCATATATTACTTTCTACAGAATGTTTTTACTCCATAATATGGAGGGACGCAAATACCCAAGAGTTTTTAGCCTTGCAAAGTGGTCCTTGTTTGACATTTATTGTTGAAAGTTGAGGGAGATGATTATGCAATATCACAAACATTGCAGATGCAATCCATTGAAGCAATTTGAATCAACTGACCTGTCTGACCAACAAGGAAAAAAAAAATCACTGACCTGCAGTCTTGATGAATCAAAAGGCAGGCTGCATGAGTATCAGTACTTAGACGGTCCCTCAAACTTTCTTCTGTCACACGATACTCAAACTTCCCTGTGAATGAGAAACAATCAACCGGGTAACTGTCAATCTAAATGAAATATAATCCAGGAACTTCATAAATACCAAAGAACTGCTGAAGCGTGAGTTGTTATTACCAAGAATATGTGCTTAATTTTTTTATTTTTTATTTTTTATCAGCATTCAATTTTGATAACCAATGTAACAACAAAAGCTTCCATGCAATGTTAGAAAAATGAAGACAAAGTAGAACTGAACATGTTATCAAATGACAAAAACAAACTATGTAAATGATATAACTATTAGACTAATCAATCACATTTGATTGCTTACCTCTTTTATTCTTAACATCAATAAATCCATTTTGCTTGATTCTTTGTAAAAAATCTTTACCCAAGCGACCTTCAATTCCTCTCTCCAGATTAAAACGGCCAGAAATGTTGACAACCTTTGAAACGTCATTGAACATTGAAGCATACAAGAGAACTACATTGCCCCCTGCAAGATCTCTTTCAAGCGTATAGTAGACAAATCCAAAAATTTGATTATTCAAATAGATTTTCTAAACTATCAAAAATCAATGAGGCACCAGAGAGACGAAACAATTATCATTTTCTTTGCTGATCAACAAAAGTTGTTCTCTAGACAAACCCTTTGAAATGCATTGCCTCTAAATCATTATGGCATGACAAGTGACTTCCTTGGAAAGGGCTATCATCGCTCAAGAAGAAACTAGAGCTTCAAATTTAAGAATTTCCGGTAGAAACATATGGTAGTAACCAAAAAACCCTTGCATCTGATAACTAGGGAAGATTTTACAAGCAGACAAAAAGAAAAAGCGTTGAACCATTAGCAGTGTAAAACCGTAATTCTTTCACCAGGGAGAAAAATCTACAAGTATCTTGACAACACCTAAACATCTAAAAAGATTGGGTAGGAGTGAGATGACAGCTACACTCTACTATACTGTACTCTGTTCAAAATTTTCACCTGCCTTATAAGTAGGATCCTATAGATTGGACATGAATTATTAACACACCTTTACTGTGCCCAACGATTGCAGTTATTACACGTTTTTCCCTATGGAAGTGTTGAATTACTGCACGTAAATCATCAGCTTCTCTATGGTAGTTACCATACTGGAAGGAACCTTCACTTTCCCTGCAAAAGACGTAACATCATCTAATCATTAAGTATTCATATTATCCTAAATTTCAACATTTGGAGTATCTAAAGGCAATCCGAAGAAAGAATTGCTTCTAAACTAAATTTTGTAATCAATTGATTCGTTATTCTGAAGCTACAGCCTTATTTATTAATTGAAGGCATTTAAAAGGGGCCAACAAAATTGTTTATGGCCATTAGAAGCCCTCCTTCCTTACACTCATAAACACACACACACACACACACACACACACACACACATATTAGGAGCAGAATCCAGGTAAAGAAAAATGAACAAAAATGCTAAGGAGGGAAAAAGTGCACTTCAAAGACTGCAACACCGCAACTGTGAAACAAACTTGTTGAATTTCAATCTCAATAAAGTAATTCACACAGTTTTTCAAGGCAAAATATGCAGATGCAAAAAGCATATTTGGTTTGGCTAACTCAGAAAATTGAGAGCACAGGAAAAGGCAACTTCCAGAGAATACACGATGGTTCTAGCACACTGTAGATTTATGTAAGATTCATGTAAAATAAAAGCTGAAACAATGACATATTGTTATGCAAGTAATCTGAATCCAATCAGCCAAAAAACACTTGCAAAGGTTTTGTACTAAAGTGAATGCCTATCACTCGAGACAGGCCATTAAAATATTTCAAAGATTCATCCCTGGACAACAGAAAAAAGAAAAATGGCACACAAATACAGAAAAGAACCTCCAAACATATGTTGTATGTTCATTCTATACAGCAAACGAAACAACCCTTTTGCAATTCCTTTTAGTGCAAACAGCTTACCCGTTGCCAGCAAAGTCAAAGCGGAAGGCACTGATTCCTTCTTTTTCTAGAGCAGCAGCAAGGTTCACCATTGGAATACGTTCCTAGAGATTAACGATCAACCAATCCAATCAGATTGATCCACCCCAAAATTTGACCCAAAAAATGGAACAAACATTCGAAGGATACATCTGCTTATCAGGAAAAATAACCTTCCAGGATTGAAATCCATGGCACAATATAACAAGATCCTTTGAACCTGTATCATGTAATAATCCCACAAGCTCTTCACCGTGGTTGTTTTTTATAGTAACCCTCCACGGATGAGTCACTGTAGAGAGATCAAAAGGAGAAGACACGGGTATGATCCAAATTGAATTATTAGAATAACATGCATACAATATAAAAGAGAAGGAAAAAGAATATGCATTTTGCATGCCAAGTTAGGTGCCAAAGCCAATTAGATGTACTGTTACACATACTTGTCCCTGTAATAAGAAAAAGTTTTATCAAGCACAAATAAATTATATTGAAACAGCGAACCTATCAACCAGATATCTCTGTCTGCTTGATGAATTATATTTATAGGGGCACAAATATAGACATATATAGCAAATTATTAAGGCTCTTGACCCCAAATGGGCAGACTAGATCTTGAAAGGGAGAGCTACTACCCACAGAATCAAAGACCCAGAAACACAAACAGGGTGGAACTAATCTTAAGCAACAATTGGCATGTAAGGAATCATTATCCCAAGTAAAATGCAACGACGAAAATTCTTTTACTTGTGAAAGTAAACCTAAAAACCATCAATGTAGTGTATGAATCATAATCCATCACTCAGTTTATTTATTGTCGAAGAAGACCCATATCAGAAAACTTCATAACCAAGCCCTTCAGGTCATCACCTAAAATGACCTTGAATTTGAGATATTCCACTAATGGGGAATGGGCAAAGAACAATCCTTGATAAAACTTTGGTCGTCAGATAATAGTTGAAAGAATTTCGAAGCGTGGGAAGATAAATATGGCTCACCAGAGTGTTTGGCCCGTTCTTCCTGAGTCGGACCCGACCGAGTTATCGACATGGGTTCGGCTTTGGGGTTCTTTATGGCGCGAAGGAAAGATGGACGAGTCGGACCTTGTGCAGACCGAAGAAACAGTGCTGTGTTAAGGTCAGCTTGCGTGGAATTTAGCTTCGTGAACCACTTGGCAGTTGTCACCTGTTGCTTGAGGCGCGTTTGGCAGTTAAACTGACCCTGAAACTCAATTCTCAAGTTGTCTATGGTTTTCTGTTAAAACTCTTTTGAGTATTTGTGGTGTAATGAGAAAACAAATAGACCCTTCTATTTTAAAAAGTATTGCATATGGTATTTGTGAACATTTGACAAACCTTGATTCTTCTGTCTGAGTGTAACGCAAAATCAAGCAACGATTGTCATATATTTCATATGCCACATTAAAATTTAAGGGGTGGTCGAGTAACCCCATTGGCCAAATAAGGGTGGCCAAGCCACTCTTAAATAGTCAGAGAGTAGTTTTCGCCAACCCTCATTTGGCCATTTGGGTGTGCTGGTCATATGGTACCTATTTTTTAAAAAATGATAATAATATTAATGAGATATACGTGACACATGGCAGTTGTTAATTAGTTTGACATGACACGCCGTTAAATTATTGGACGGAAAGACGAACTATGTTTATCAAATCTCTACATGTACTATGTATAATAATGTGTTTGATTTCACATTAAACTACCGTCCTTGTAAAGGATTTAACCTTTTTTCTTTTTCTCTAAGCCTGAGAGTTTGTCTTTGGGCTTGGATTAATGACTAGGTGTCTAGTTCTCTCATTCTCAATTCACAAAAGTTTTTCTTCGAAAAAAGTTGTAAATGTTTAACCAGGGCTGCATATTGGAGTCCATATGTAATTCTTGACTTTCACATTGTTTGTGATGCTCAGCTCTCAAAAAAACAAAAAACAAAAAATTTGGCTAGCATAATAAGTGTCTTACTGCCCCCAATGGATCCGACTTGTGTGCTGTAGTTGTAAAATTATTGAATGGCCTAGCTGTAACAAAAGAAAATATGCTTTTGTGGTCGGTTGAGTGAAGGTGAAAAAGAAGAAGTTGAAAAAAGACTATGACACCGAGCAATTGGGTTAGCCGATGTTGAGCTCTGGGGCCAATTTTGTCAAAAACAATGGCAAAGCGGCGTAGACCAAGAAAGTCATTGAGATGGAGGAGTGCTCGAAGTTGTGGAGATGGTTGGAGGTGATGGTTCCATCAGGGTCAAGCGGCTGGGGCCGATGAAGCCATGGCTATGGAGGCAGAGCAACCTGCCATGATCAAGAAGAGCTCCAAGTACTTGAATCTTGAGGTGGGAAACCATGGGGGAGAGGTATAAGAATTTGGGTACCGAGCATGAAGCTTGATGTAGTTGAAGAGGTGCCATAAGCCAATGAGAAAGAAGCCAAAGCTTGGCGTAACATGCCCCACCAAAGTCCTCATTTTTTTGAGACAAATTTCAAACCTTCTTAGTTCTTGCTTGGTACCAGAGGATGAAGAAATTGAAGATTCTGAGCTAACGCAAGAACATGATCAAAAAGAGAGAAAAGGGTTGAAAAAACAAATTTTCTTTTGTTAAATCTAGGCCATTAAATACTTTTATAACATCTAGGCCTTTTTGTTACATCTAGGCCGTTAAATACTTTTATAGCATCTAGGGCTATGAATACTTTTACAGCATCTACGCCGTTGAATACTTTTACACAGCATGTGTACTATAGTTTTAACTACAGCACACAAGCCAGATCCGCCCCCAATAGACGTGCCAGATTTTCTTGTTTTTTGTTTCCCTTTTCTGTGCTGTAATGTTTCACTGGTACTCAGTGCTATCTAACATGTCTTACATTGAATATACGTGGCCCTGGCTGCTCCATGTTGAGAAGGACGAAACAGGACTAACAAATCTAATGTGGAAAGTGGGAGCCATTTTTTTGTAAGTAACATGTGTACGATGACCATTTCGTCAATTTATTTAGCTCTACAATTAGTCTTAAGGGAAGCTAACTTTAAAACAAACATTATTCTCAACTGCATAAGTAATGACTTAAAAAATAAAAACAAGAAAAATTAAAAGACAATTATCTTCCAATCCGCTGCTTGATCATTACTACTAGACTCGGTGCCATCTTAATCAATGGAATTTGATTCCTTCCACAGTATTCAGTCAGTTTGACTCCCAGTGATACATGAATAAAACCTCACAGTGCGGCAAACAGACTACAGTACTCAAACACGGAAGGCTGGTACGTAAATTGCTATGTGCACATTGAATCTCATAATTAGGCACTTGGGCAAGGGGTCACACCAACCTCTGTCATGCTATGATCCCACAGGAGCAATGCCTTTAGTCTTGGCTGCGGCAGTTGCAGCAGCAGCGGCTGCAGCTGCTGCTGCAGCAGCCGATGCGGCTGGATTAGGTGTTGAGGGAGGTACTGGGTTGGACTGTGAGCTACTCTGTGTTGTAACCATTTGCGGCTGCTGCTGTTGTTGCTGCTGGTGAGAGTTTACTTGGGTAAGCAAAGCCTTAATCTGATTTCCTGTAAGTGTCTCCTGCTCGAGTAAAGCATTAGCAAGCGCATGAAGCTCCTTGCTATGGGTGGTAAGAATGGTTCTCGCATTGTTGTAAGCCCTTTCCAAGAAGTTCTTCACTTCTTGCTCAATAAGGAGCCTAGTTTCCGTGCTCATACTCTTTCCATTGTCGTCATAATTGTGAGCGACTACCCCAACTTCTTTGCTCATACCATACTTTGTAACCATCGCTCTTGCAAGAGAAGTTGCTTGCTGGAGGTCAGAAGATGCACCAGAAGTAACTTCATTTTCTCCAAAGATGAGCTCTTCTGCAACTCGCCCTCCCATGCAAACATCAAGCCGGGCAAGCATCTGCTTGCGAGAGATACTAGTTTCGTCCTTGTCAGGCAATTGGGCAACCATGCCAAGTGACATCCCACGGGGAACTATTGTTGCCTTGTGAACTGGAAGAGCCCCATCAGTATGGATAGCCACAAGGGCATGACCACCCTCATGGAAAGCCGTGAGCTTTCGTGATTCATCAGATATGACAGCGGACTTTCGTTCACTTCCCATCATAATCTTGTCCTTTGCATACTCTAGATCTTCCATGCTCACTGCTTTAGCACCATCCATTGCAGCCTTTAGAGCAGCAATGTTGACTAAGTTTGCTAGATCTGCACCTGAGAACCCGGGAGTTCCTCTAGCAATAATCATCAAATCAACATCGTCTGCCTTCAGAACCTGTAAAAAGAGCAATTTTTATAGAAAATTCAGAGTCGGACTTTGAATTACTAGTAGTTTGGGATATTTGTCAAAAACAAGAATCAGATGCCTCTATATTCGCATCAGCCAAGAATTGAAGACATCATTTTATATTATAAGATCTATAATATAATGTTACCATCGAAACTATTGACTTGTTGCACCTCTACGGAGCTTTATAATCTATCCTCATGTGGTGATGGATGAATCATGATAATAAACCTGATGCCAGGCTTTTATCAGTCACTTCATTTTTTTTAATAAGTCTTGCTGTTTAATAATTACTAAACCGCTCATCACTTATCTCTTTTATTCTCTCAGTTGAAGGGCAACTTGATCATTAAACAAGTTCCCTCACCCTCCAAATCCACCAATTATGGACCTCCAAGTATAGAAAGTCTTGTTCCCTCATTTCCTTTCCCACCCACTCCAATTCCATCCACTAAAAAAGTTGTTGGTCTGGGTTTACAAAAGACATTGTGAAAACAGGACGGTTAGTCATGGCCAACCCAAGCTTAGTCTTCCAAAAACGATACTTTAGATTTCTTTAGGAGTGAAAAAGAATACCTTTGACATGTGGGATTCCATAATCTGCCTTCGCCCTTCAACATCTGGATTAGGAACAACAATGTGACGATCAAACCGTCCAGGTCTCACCAATGCCTTGTCTAATGACTCTGGAAAATTAGTAGCAGCAATCACAATTATTCCTTCATTTTGTTTGAAGCCATCCAGTTCAACAAGCAACTGATTCAGAGTCATTTTCATGTACTGCTGGTCCTTTGGATTACGACTTCCTCCTATGGCATCTATCTCATCGATGAATATTATACACGGTGAACGCTTCTTTGCAGCTGAAAAAAGATCCCTCACCCTCCGAGCTCCAACACCAACAAACATCTCTTCAAACTCACTGCCACTGCATGAAAAGAAAGGTACCCCAGCTTCTCCAGCAATAGCTCTAGCTAACATTGTTTTGCCAGTGCCGGGTGGGCCAACAAGCAAAACACCTTTTGGGAGCTTTCCACCTAGACGAGTGAAGCGCTGCAACAAGGGAAAACAATTTAAAAGACAAAGAAAGTAAAAATCAAGCTCTAACTGTAATTATCATTATGGAACAAGATCGACCAGAAAACTTAGAGAAGAACAACAAAGGAAGAAACTAACTACTTATGACATCCTAACAAGATTTGACCATGCAAGCAGAGAGACAAGAACTATATTACACAGACTACCAAGAATCTTCTAGGAACATGTCTTTTCTCCTTAAATCTCCAAAAACAGGGTACTTGGGTCATGGCTGAAATAACAAATGTCAAAAAAGTACATGAAAATGTCACTGATTGTACAGCAAAGGTGATCCTTTATACCAAAATAGTGCAATGAAAAGAAAAGAAAAACACTTAAGTCATAAACTATTGCGAGTACTTAGGAAACAAGAATTAAGTTTGTCTCTCACTAAATTGGACAAATCTGATACATAATGAACAATTAGCATATCCAACATAAAATTCATACCCCTACTAGGGTGAATTTTTTTTCCAACATGAATGTGCACACATTTTTATTCATGTCACACACACAAAAATAGAAGAACAAGGAGGGGCCCCTTGGAGAGAGGGGGGGGGGGGGAGAGAGAAATAATAAACATGCATCACAAATGCAATTAACCTTAGGGTCTCGGAGATAGTGAACAATTTCTTCAAGCTCTGCCTTTGCCTCATCTACACCTTTTACATCGTTGAATTTTGTGTTAGATTCCATGCTAGGTTGTACTTCTTCATGTAGACCAAGCCCTGAAAAATGGAAACAAGCAAAGAATGCTTTTCATCGGATTCTTAACATGAAGGAGCACCTGTAGTAGCAAGACATAGTTATACCTTTACTTATTCCTCTATCCTCAATGAGCGCTCCTACACCAGACATCAAGAGAAAGGCAAGTGCAATAGTGCGAATTGTGCGCCACAACTGCTCTTTGAAATGCCCTCCTTCAGTAGCTACCATATGAATAGGAGTACCTGCAGTTCCAAGAATACCATCTTTTGTAGCTTTTCCCACATTCCTAAAGGCTGAAAAACCACCGACACTTTCTTCCTCCCTTGCTGTGTTTGCAATACCTGCAAATTTAAAGACACATTTTGCTCATCAGCTCAAAATCATAAGACAGACAAGGGAGGGTGAGAATGCGAAGTAAACAGAACTCTTCAGATTTTATTGGAGACATTAGATATAGAAGGATATCAAGTCAAAAACTAAGTTTTAGATTGGAGAACCCTGCATGTTCAAGCACCACATACATGGGTCCAAAGAGCACCATGAATACCATGTGCTTTCCAGATGAAATATGAGTTTTGAAGATGCTATTTTCATTTCTGCTGCAGTCTGCAAATATCTGCAATGACTCTTATAAGTTGTAAAAAACTTTAAAGCTAGCTTTATGTCTCCAAGCCAACCAGCAGTATTGTTTTAAAACAAAATATTCAACTTAAATATGGAAACCAATTCCCCTCTAGGAAAAACAATGGGGAATAATAAACCAAATGTAATTTTAACTGCACATAAAATTAGAAAGAGAATCGGAAGAACACCATCCTTATCTTCCTAAAACTAATAGAAATTCAGAATCTCCACAGATTCTGAATGAAAATATGTTCTCTGTCGTAGAAAGGACAGGCAGTCTTATCAAGCCTCGTTTTTGTAGTGTGGCAAACATTTAGATTCCCACGTGATAAATAAGGTTATTAGGTTACCAAAAACACATCTAAAAGAAACACATCACAGGAAAAAGTATGGGGGAAGAATTAATTAAAAGGAAAGGAACAACTCTATTCCTATACCAACCTCTCTGCAGTGTCTTGAGTAACTCACTTTCATCTAGCCGGTCAACCTTGACTAATGCTTTGACATATTCAGAGAGTGCTGAAGAGTTAGAATGTAAAGATGGTTGACTTTCAAATAGCCTTATTACTGCTTCAGGATCATTTCGATGGTAAAGTTCTTTAAGGTGTGCAACTTCACTTGCTTCATCTACATCACGTACTCTGCGAGCCAAACTGCCAACATAACTAGACTGAAACCGCTCTTGAGTACTTGAAAACCTATTACCTGCACAAAAAGGAAAATATCAGAAGATGCAACCAAAACATAACTAAAGCTTCATAGGCTTCACTCCTATGGAAGAAAGTACTCACTCTATCCCATATTGTTGGTCCTCCATTCCATTTTGGGATGTCCCCAAAATATTATCCTACCTTACCACTTCATTTTCAAAAACAATAATACACCCCTTTTTATTTGAGTTTATTAAGAAGAGTAATGTAAAAAAAACTTCATTTCCAAAAGTCAATACCCCCTTAAAAAGTTGAATTTCAAAACAAGACCAACAATATGGAGCAGAGGGAGAATAATTAAGGTTTAGAATAAGTAAAAAGATATTTCTGATTGGAACCTCATAACAATATTCAACTATAGAAAAGCTAGCCTTGATAAGCGAAAAGAAAAGAGAGAACAACAAAAGAACCAAAAAAAAGGACAAAAGCTTGTAGTCGTAAGTGAGAAATAAAATCTTTTATATATTTGGACATGAGTAGAAGACGCAAAGATATAATAAATACGACTTATGATGGCCTGAAGTACACAAACCTCCACCACGTCCAAACTTATTGACAGGGAAATAAGTTCCAACAAAGAATCTTCTAAAATTTCCCAACTCTGATCGATGACTTGAAACCTGGTGCAATAAAGAACATGAACTTTAATACACCAAGTAATAGCAATTAGTTGTAAGACATTTTTCTTGAAAACTTAGCATTTCAAATGATTGGGGACATGACACTATTGTCAACCCATGTGTGACACTTGCATGGAGACCAACAAAAGAATGTGCTTGCTATCATTTAGCGAATATTGCAGATTATATTATGTGTTTTTGTGAAGAAAGTTGTACATTAATCATTATTCACATAACTGTGTAACACCTAATATATATATACACATACTTGCTGTATATATTAACCAAGAGAAACTTTTATAGCTGTGTCCCCTAGTCTAGATTTAGGGAACTGACATCCATAAAACCCATGTCAAAGTCCACAGATCATAGAGAAATAGACAGCATATAATGCTGTGCATGCAATTAGGTAATACAATAAAGCATGCTACAAGCATATAAATGACAAAGAAAATTGCTAGTATGTTCAAGCAAACTAATCCCAACTCTAGCAAGCAAGGTCACAATAAAAGTCCTTTATACACATACACACACATGCTCATATATGCATCCATAGTGGCAGCGCATTAGTGACAAAAAGTTGACCATATAGAAAAAATGGGGGAGAAAGAGAAACAGGAAAGCAAAACTTCTGCTTCTAGGATTCTACTCAAATAAATAATAAGGAAGCAATTTCTTTCCAATTTATTGGGTTTGAAAGAAAAAAAAAAAAAAAAAAAAAAACGTTAATAGTGATTCTACAAGCGACCAAAGTATACTTTTAAGATGCTAACCAAACAGTGCAAAAATTGCTTTGTAAGAACTGAGAAAGCAGAGAACTCCACTCAAGCACAAAACTAGCAACATAACTTATAGAATTCAATAAAAACTGCTGCAAGAAGCTAATAACTTTTCATAAATATAATGCAAGAGACGTCCCTCATTTGTGAAACCAAACAAACCATGCCCAGAACAAGATGAGTGACGAAGCAAACTCCAATTTAATAGAAAGATGCAATCTTCCCCCCAACCCCAACAAAAAATAAAACACTCATCTTTGGATTAACACAACCAGAGATTTCAGACAACCCTCTGTTATTTTTCTTATGAAACCCAGTGATAGAAAAAAAATTTGGAATGTTAAACAACCAAAGGTTTTTCGTATTTCATACGTATTCTGAGCATTTAAACAGACCATATAGCTCCTGAATCAAATAAACTAGGACAAACAGACCAATTAACAAACAAACATGGAATAGATCCACAAAGATGAAAATAAATTACTAGACTCGTTTTGAAACCCAAAAATTATATTTGAGACTAGGGTTTCCGAAAATTCACCAAAATATCGAAAAGAATAATATTATTGATACTCCTGTGTTTTAAAAAAAAAAAAAGTCTTCGAATTACATGACGAAAAACAAAAGATTTACGAGTCGCAGCGAAGATTCAACAAACCTGGGTGATGAGGCGCCTCAAAGCCATAGAGACCAAAAAGGTCTAAGTTTTCCCTCTCCGGAGTCCGGAACCTCCTCTTCACAAAACTCTCTCTCTCTCTCTCTCTCTCTCTCTAAGTTACTCGGCGTTGTGCGATTCTGTGTTGGGTTCTGAACGAGGAACAATCAAACGATGCTGGAAGACCGTGTGATGCAGGTGTTGAGTTCTAAGTTGCACGCGCTGTTTTGCTGCGCACCTCAAGTCTTCGCTGAAAGGTTGTAGGAACACGCGAAATGTCAATGATAACCCCGGAAGCTTAAGGATATTTGTAGTGACAAGATGTCAGCCAAGAAATTGTGTCGACCCATAGCTATAATCGACGATCATGTGGGTTAATTTTGATCGGGTCAAAATATTTTAATTCTAGCATGACCCAAATGAATAATATAACTTGCATAATCTGTTTGAAAAATAAATTGCATTGGGTTGACCCAAATTCTATTCATTTCAACTATTTAGACATGTTTAGCGTAAGAGAAATGGTTGTTGCATGTAGGGTTGGCAATTTTAACACGATCCGCAATTCCGACACAAAAATACAGAATTTGATTTTGGTATTATCGGGTTCGGGTCATAATCGGGTTGATAATTGTGTCTGGCAGGTCAACTCGCAAGTTCAGGGGCGGAACTAGGATTTGTTATGTGGGGAGACGAACTTACGTGGGCGTAGCTGTGGTAATGACGAAGAGTTGAACTTTCTTATCAAATTTGTGTAGCTAAATGATTAAATTTATTATTTTTTTATAGCTTCAAACTTTTAGAATAATTGATAATTTAACGTGAACTTTCTCTAATCCTTAAAAATTGATGGTATTTCTCTTTTATTACATTTCAGTTTTTAAGACAAATGATAATTTGATCGACTTGATCCCCATATCATTGAAAAAATAATGGTGTTTATTGTACATGAGCCATGTATAATTTCATCCCAATCCGATTAATACATGTTAGATTAAAAATAAAATAAGATAATAAGTGTCAAAATTAATAATCATGAAATGATGGTGAGTTTGTGCACTACTTATTGCAAATACTACTTTTCTTATTAAAAAAATCACTGAAATCAGGTTCAAAATTATGAAGTTAAAGAACATTTTTTTAGTTTTTTTTTTCACCCAAAACTTACATAATGCTAGTCCCTAGCATTACAACTAGAAATTAAAATATAAACAACTAATCTATATCCTCTTTCGTGGAAAACATGATTGCATTTAGCACATGCAACAAGTCTTTTAAACCCCTAGGCTACCCTAGTGGACGAGTGAAGTCTCGTGAAGGTTTAGCAGAAATACTACCTACAAACATTATCTTTACAAAACATACATGTTACCTAATAAAAATAAGTATCATCACAACAATGATTCAAAATTCATGAACAACTTTAAACTAATAAACTCCATCTTCACACAGTTTAAGAAAATCATAGTCTACTTGCTTACAAAAGGCCGGCAAAGATCTCACATGTTAAAAAGATGCAGTTTGATATTAACATACAATTATGAGGCTTTCAAATAATATAACCAACATACATGCTCCAGTGTCTCAAAATTCTTTATATCTCTTGCTAGATAGAATAACTAAGGCATAGACATACTTTAATATTATTTACATTATTAGGGTTGTGCAATGCTCAATTCCTTTAAGCTTCTAAATGACCTATGTACCAAGTGTTAGGCCAGTGACTTCCAAACCAGATGGCTTTAGGGCACTAGATGTAAAACATCCCTAAGAGCTTAATAACTCAAGTCAAAAAGAACTACGAAGTCAAGCTAACCATTTTTTTTATTACTTACATTTTTTGACGTGAACACTCAATGCTTAATGAGGCAAGAGGTCCGGTTACTCAATGAAGTTTTTTTTTTTTAATACTATATATGCCAACGGCATTCATCTAACAAGTAATCTTGGTTTTCCGAGACACTAAAAACCATATGCAAGGTATTAACTTAAGTACATACCCCACAAAACAATATGCCAATTTATGTCATGATTTTCAAATTTTACAAGTGAACCTCATAGCCAAAAGTAATTAAGCAAACTTAGAATCTCTAATTGTGTGATCATGTGTTCAAAATTTTAAAATTGTCAATGAAAAGCAAATCACAATTATAAATCAACTAATTTCTACAAAACAACATAAATATTCACAAAGAAATTTGAAAAATTTTTGTACAAAATTTAGACTAAGTGTACTTCTGTACCCCCAAACTTAAAATAACACATTGTCCCCAATGTGTATAAAATGAAAGCATGGTTTAAGGATAAAGAAAACCTGGATGGGGAGGTATGGCTCATAGCATACCCCTAAACTTATTGGTAGGAACACTTAACCTGAAAAAGAAAACTAAAAACAAGAGTAATATACAAGAAAATAAAAAGAGTAATATAACTTCTAGAAAATGAAGAAGTTGGGAAGAAGAGTCCGAGAGGTTCGAGAAGAGAGCTCTCGGGTGTTTGAGAAAAATGGGGCCAAATGAACAGTATGCTAATTTTAAAACCGGTCACGTGGCCTACTGGGCCGATGTCGATCGATCCATCCAAAAATCGATCGATCGCATCTCGATCGATCGAAACAAAACTCGATCGATCTAAATTTAGATCGATCGAAACCCCATTGAATGAAAAAAAAAAAAAAAAAAAAACAGATCAATAAAAAACATAAAAATAACAAGTATAAAATATACACAATCAAACAAAATGAATGGGTGCCTCCCAGGAGAATTAAGTTTAACATCTTCAGCCAGACCCATCAAAACTCACTGTTAATGAATGGATTTGTGTCTGACAATGGTTGAACAAAATTTATCGTTTCGTGTCTATTCCAATTAGGTTCCTTGAGACATAGGGGATATGGCACTTCAGGTTTAAAATGTGTCTCAATGAATTGTGTTGTGGAGTGTGATACTTCGGTAAACACTCCCTTACCCTTGGCAAGTTTTGTCTTTTCTAATTGCCCTATTGGTTCGGTCTTTGTCTCTCCCACCTTTGGATTAATGTCTACCCCTCCACTCCTAGGACTTTCAACAGGTGGACTAGAACACTTCTCTATCTCTCTCTCATTAAAGGACTTAGCTAGTTGTCCAAGTTGGACTTCTAGCTTTGTTATAGACTGAGAATAGGAATTCAGAATTTGAGTCTGAGACTCAAATTTACTGAGACTGGTCAACACATTTTCCTCAAATGTAGAATTTCTAGGAGGTGGAAGGGTTGATTGCTATTGTGGGTTGGGAGGACGACTATTAGGTGGCGGCTGATAAAATTGATTGTTGGACTGCTGATATGCTTGGTTTTATAGTCCATTGTACTGTGGAACATTAGGCCACCACATACTACTATTGTTTCTCAAACCTGGGTTATAAGAATTATTAAAATGATCACTACCCGGTCTAGAGAAAGCTGCATTCATCTGCTCAATAGGGGGCTCAGAAGAAGATTGTCCAACAATAGGACAATTTCTGGCCTGATGTGAAGGGTCAAAGCAAAATGAACATGCATCATGTGGTGTGTGTGTGTGTGTGTATGAGATGCGGTCGCAGGCACAAAACCAGATGCTAACAATTGATCTAATTTTTTAGATAAGGCATCTACTTTGGCATTCAAGTCTAAAGGTTGAGATACCTCATAAAGAGTTTGGGTCTTAGCGTTTGTCCTACGACCGGATGATGAGTGGTGTAAAGAGTTTTCAAAAAGATTTTCAAAAAATGTCAATGCATCATCCTCACTCTTCAACATAAAAGTACCCCACATGAGGCATCTACCATCTATCTACGAGGCTCAGTCAAGCCATCATAGAAGCACTGTACAAGCTGGCACTTGGGAACAACATGATGTGGACACTTTTGTAAAAGGTCCTTCATCCTCTCCCAAGTTTCATGAAATGGTTCTCCCTCTATTTGCGAAAAACCAGTTATAGATTTTCGTATATGATTGGTTTTCCTTATGGTAAAGTACTTCTTAAGGAATTCGTGTTGCATCTGAGCCCAAGAAGTAATGGAGTTAGTCTCTAAGGAAGTCAACAAATACTTAGCTTTTTCTTTCAATGAGAACGGAAAGAGGCGCATCCTTAAAGCATCCTCTAAAAAATTCAAAACCTTATGGTGGAGCAGATTTCAATGAATTCGTCTAAATGCTTATAAGGGGTCATCGGTATTAAGTCCGTAAAATAATGGAAGCATTTGAATGAATCTGGACTTAATTTCAAAATGAGCTGCCGTAATGTCCGGCAACTGAAGGCTTGAAGTAGGTGTGTATGTTGAGGGAACATAGTGGTCCCTCAACAGCACAGGTTTTGGTTCTTCAGCCATTGGTGATTTAGAATGGGCTCTTAGACGTGAGTTCCGTTTGGATCTACTTCGTCTAGAAATCCACTCTAAGTTTGGGTCGTATGGAAAAATAGGTAATGATAATGAACGACGACCAAACATGCACCAACAAAAACTAATCTATATATGCAAGGTACAAAAAAGAAATAAAATGAACAAGGAAGAAAAACCAACCGGTTCTGCAGTGAAGCAGTGCAGCAGCAGCAGCTGGAGCGCTACTGCAGGAAAAGTCGCTCGATCTACTTTTTAGTCGATCGATCGAAACTTTGATCGATCACTTTTAGAGTCGATCAATTGATTCTCTGCAGAAAAGAAAAATGCAGAAAAATAAATCTAAAACAAAGTTAAATGTTAAATATACAAAGGAAAGTAAGAAATTAACTGTATACTCGGTCTGGAGACAGTAGAAAAGTAGTGCTGCTTAAAACAAAAATCAATCGATCGAAAAATTTAGCTTATTGAAATAGATCGATCGGATTTTCTGCAGAAACAGAATTCTGCAGAAAACAGACAGAACCTAATTGAAACACTAAAAACAGTTTTATACGAACCAAAAACAGCTTATGGACAGAATCTACAATATGTACTAAATCAAACTAAATACAATCCTAAATATCCCATAAACAACCGTTAGATCCCCGGCAACGGAGCCAAAAATTGGTAGTCGCAAACCGGCTACGTGGATTTTAAATTTATATATTGAACCACTTCGCAATAGTATGAATCAATTGTACTATAGTAAGGGTTATCGAACCACAAAGATTGATGGTTGTTTTGCGTAACAGAATATTTAAAAGAACGTATCTAACTTAATTTAAGAATAAAAATAAAAGTAAAGGTTGTATAATTGAAGCTACAACAAGTAAAGTGAATAAATGAAAACAACTTAAAGGAAACTTAGGGTATTGATCTTATCCAATCCTCAACCGTTGAAATGCTTAAGGTCTACATGGATCTTCCTAACATGCATGATATGAGCGCGTAATGGGCGTCAACCATTACGACGACCTCGACATGAAAATACTTTAATTAAGACGTAATTATAAAGCACCTAGTTTTACATTAAACAACTTCACGTAAAGATTTAAACTACAATTGAAAAACGTTTACACTACCAAAAGTGTGAAGTGATTAATGCTCCCTAGCTTACTACTCTATAACACATCCTAATAAGCATACACAATACATGAAAACCTTAATTAGGCCACAATGATAAAGTATCTAGTTTCACACCGATCACATCACATAAAAGTTACACTATAATTAAAAAACGGTTTAAACTACCAAAGGTGTGATACGACCGGTGCTCCCTAGCATACCCTATAAGGTAACTCTAACAGGTAAACATATATCATGTCAAATTAGAACCATTGCAAAAGACATCGTTCTTGTTTCCAAGAACGTTGGTTTTACTCAAGAATCCAAGAAAACTTATAGACAAGCCAATCCCCTTTTCATGAATAATTAGATTGGAATATTGATAACAAAACCTTTTAGCATGAGTTTTGATATCCTCTAGCCCTTAACAATCATCAAATATCTCAAGAAAATCCTAAGAACCTCAAGAACACTTCATGGTTTTTGGAGAGGATTTTGATCAAACCCTAAGAACTAATTTAGCTAGACATGAAATAAACTAAATTATGCATGAAATCTAAGGAAAACAGTAAAGGAACAAGAAGAAAATGAACTAAAAACAACTAGATTAAAATCATAAAATTCGGATTACAAAAGAAAATAAAAACTAAACTAAAACTTGAAGAAAAAATAGGGAAAAGAAGAAGAAGTTGCTATCTGGAACTAAGCCCAGAAAACATGCATTAAAGGAAATGAAAAGCACTAGAAATTACTTAAGAAATGAAGTGATACACCTGAGAAAATCCGAAAACCCCAAAAGATGCATGTTTTAACCTAAAACCCTAATATCATATATATAGAGATTTAATTTTTACAAAAGGGGACATCAAAGAACAATTTTTTGCCGCACAAAATAGTGTCGACATCCTCTGTGAACCGCTCAAATTGGATTAATTTCATCCACACAAAGCATATCGACATCCAAAGATTTTCTCGGAAAATATCGAGGTTCGATCGATTGACTTCGTGGCTGCATAAATAATCGATCGATCAATCGATCGACTTTGGATCGATCGATTTTCTTCGACTGAAAATGCGATCGATCGATTTCTTTACTGAAGAAATAATCGATCGATCGATTTGCCTTGGTCACTTTTTCATCTTTTTAGGATCCGCCTCGAACTCTGGAAATGACCAAAATGCCATTGATGTATTTTCAGGTCTAATTTAAGTGTTTTGAACTAGATTTCAACTAAGACCTGAAAATAAGACATAAAACAAAACTACAACAAAACATTATATATACAACACAAACTAGGTCTAACAAATGCAAATTAAGGGGTCTTGAATCGAATAATTCAAGACTTATCAATATATATATATATATTGAGTTTCCCTAGGTTTTGCATATATCCAATAACCTATATATGAGTAATACCTTATGAGTTATAGGAATAGAAGAATAGAGGAGAAGGTAGGAGAAAAGACGTGGCAGGGGAGAAAAAACATTAGCAGACTCTCAAAAGTAATTCTTAGGTGGTAAGCCTACAAAGTGCTGAGAGAGAAGATGAAAGATAGAACAATTCATTCCAAAAGAGAAGAAAAGACAAGTTAGGGGGGACAAATATTAATATTGGAGGGACGATCCTCATTGAAACCCCCTAATAACAGGGGTTTAAAAAACTTTTAGGGGGACGAATCGTTGAACGTGGGACCCCTGCGCGGGTTGACCCGCTAACACGATTTTTTATTTTTATTTTTTTAAAGTCACTTTAGGTCCAAAACCCTAGCCGCATCACTTTTCTTTTCACTTCACCGTCTTCATGCGGCACACCTCCTTGGCTCCTTTACTCCTTCACAGTTCATACTTTCACAGTTTCACCATCACTTTTCTTTTCACTTCGCCGTTAACTAAACATTTGATGAAGGAGTAAAGGAGGTGATAGCTGATAAGATTTGTGGGTTCTTTTTTCTTTTTGGTTTTGGGTTTTCTCGATCTCTTTCTTCTTGGGTGGTGGGTGGTTTGGGGTTTTGCCGTTTGGTATGCCTGTTTGGTTGCCATGGGAACATGTGTAAATTTTTGGATAGGTAAGTATTGGGGTTTCTGTTTTACTGAATTATGGTTTCTGTTTGATGAAATTAGAGCAGATAGTATCGTCTTATGAAACAGATGGGTGTCCACCACGCAATCCTCCAAAACGGCGTCGTCCCCAATGGCTCTTTTCCTCTGATCTCCACCGCCGTTGATTCCGTCCTCAGTGACCATCACGATCACAATCTCACCCCCGAAATGATCCACCGCTACAGTCGGCACCTCTTGCTCCCATCTTTCGGGGTCCAAGCCTAGTCGAACCTCCTAAATTCCTCGGTTTTGGTCGTTGGAGCCAGAGGCCTGGGCTCTCCAGCCCTGCTCTAGTGGCCTGTGCTTGCACACGTTAACTAAACGGGTTTCATCGGGTAATCCGGTTCACAATCGAGTCATGCTCGGGTTACATGTTTTAACCCGATTAATAATCGGGTCGGGTTCATGTTGGACCCGATTGTGTTAACAGGTCAATTGGGTTGACACGAACCCGACCCGCCAACCCTAGTTGCATGTACAACTCTTGACACAACTCTAGTACAACTTCAACAACTTTTTTTCAAACTAACAATTTGATCTGTTTTCCTACACGTGGGTCTTACACATACAATGATTTATTTTAAAAAAAAATTGTTAGAGTTGTATGACCTAATTAACACGTATTTTATAGCATTAACACATATTTTATGACCTTATTAACACATAATTTATAGCATCTCTAATAGAATAAACAAATGACTCATGAAAGTTAAATTTAACAGTTATGAGCCATTTTTCGTCTCCAACATAATAGGCAGAATATAATTTTTCATTTTTGTGTGAATAATAAGAGCATCTCCAGCAAGACTAACCAAAATAACTACTGAAAAAGTACAAGTTTCTATTTTATCTATTCATTTTTCTATACACACTACAACAGATTCTTTATTCTACTCTCTATTTTCTTTAAATATTATTTTGTGTATAAAAGAGTATGAAAGAAAGAGTGAGAGAAAGAGTAAAAGAAGGAAAGTGAGAGAGATAATTTTTTTTAAAAAACTCGATGTAGTGTGAATAGTGAATATGTAGAAGAGCCTAATTACTATTCACACTAGAAGAAAATAAATTATATGATGCATATTTTGCTAGAGACGAAAAATGGCTCATAATAGTCAAATTTGACTATTTTTAGCCATTTGCTTATTCTGTTGAATATGCTTTAAATAGGTGTGTGAATAGTGAATATGCAGAAGAGCCTAATTACTATTCACACTAAAAGAAAAAAAATTATATTATGCATATTCTGCTACAAATGAAAAATGGCTTATAATAGTCAAATTTGACTATTTTGAGCTATTTGCCTTTTCTGTTGAATATGCTATAAATAGGTGTGTGAATAGTGAATATGCAGAAGAGCCTAATTACCATTCATACTAAAAGAAAAAAAATATTAGGGAAAAATATATATTAGCCCCCCAAACTACCACAATTTCTCCGGATGGCACCCTGATCTACCAACACTTGCACTCCGACCCCCCAAACTACCACTTTCTAATTTTTTGGCCCCATCCGTCTATTTATACCGTTAATTCTAACAGAATTTGGCCAAAAACCCAAAAATACCACTCCCTTAACCGTGAGAATTTCAAAGTGTAGGAGGGGTATTTTTGGAATTCTATTTAAAATTGACGGCATAAATGGACGGATGGGGCCAAAAAATCAGAAAGTGGTAGTTTGGGGGGCCAGAATCTAAGCATTGGTAGTTTGGGGGGCCATCCGGAGAAAGGGTGGTAGTTTGTGGGGCTGATATATATTTTTCCCATAAATATTATGTTATGCATATTCTGCTAGAGACGAAAAATGACTCATAATAGTCAAATTTGATTATTTTGAGTCATTTGCCTATTCTGTTGAATATGCTCTAAATAGATTCTTCTGTCTATTCACTATTCACACTACAAAAAGTTTGTTATTACTTTCTTTTTCTCCCTTTCCTTCTCTCTCTCTCTCTCCTCTCCTCTCATTTCTTTCACACTTTTTCCCACACAAAATAATATTTAAAAAAATTAGAGAATAGAATAACGAATCTATTGAACTGTGTATAAAAAAATAAGTAACTAAAATAGAAATTTGTACTTTTTCACTAATTATTTTTGGTTATTCCTTCTGGATATGCTCTTATAAACATAAATTATATCAATAGCAAATATCCATATGAGTTTTATTCATGGTCGCCCAAATTCTCCACCAGGATTCTTCCCCTTCCCCCCACTTTTTCCCACACAAAAATAATATTTAAAAAAAATAGAGAATAGAATAGCAAATCTATTGAACTGTGTATAGAAAAAAAGTAGCTAAAATAGAACTTTGTATTTTTTTCACTAGTTATTTTGGCTATTCCTTCTAGATATGCTCTTATAAACATAAATTATATCAATAACAAATATCCGTATGAGTTTTATTCATAGTCGCCCAAATTCTCCACCAGGATTCTTCCCCTTCCTCCCACCCCCAACTCAAATCAAATTCACTGCTAAACTTATACAAATTCATATGAGTTGTAAATATGCATGTTTGATCCAACAATAACTGAGGCAGTGGCAGTATGGAAGACGATAGAATTTTATAGAGATTTGGAGATCCAACGAGTAATAGTAGAGGAGAATGCTCTTAAAATTGTGCATGCTTTGCGATAGAAATGAGGTTGTTGGAGTTGGTATAACCAATTAATTGAAGATGTAAAAACTGGGTTGAATGGTTTTAAGTCATGGTTTGTAGGGCATATTAAAAGGGAAGCTAATGAACCAACGCATTATTTAGCAAAAGCAGATCTTCACTAATCTCTATAACAAATGTGGATGGAGAAAATGTCCTATATTTATTCAAAGTATTGTACTTGTTGAGCATGATATTTCTTATTGAGTTAATGAAAGCCTAGAAGTTTTATTCAAAAACATAAACAAACCTATAGCAATAAAGAATTACATTCCAACAAATATCATGAATTGACTTCCTCAGTAAGCATCAACATTAATTATTAACATGATGAGAGGTAGATGAAGTTAAAATATAATTTAAATTTATATGGGTTATGTGAGTCAATTCTGGGTTGATCCAAAAATAACCTATTTATTTACTATGTCTAATTGGATCGACCTGATTTGAATAGAATCTTATTACACTAAAATCTAACTCACTAATTTCATATTGTATTTGTGTCAAATTTGCCAGCCGTATAAAAAAATTATTAGCCTTAATTCAAGTAGCTGGACTAGTGCTTTATGACTTGATGACCCTCATAGAGAATGTTTTGATAGAAGATTAAATTCTTTTCTTTTCTTTTCTAAGTAATAGAGGAATACACGATATAATAAGAAGGGATGGAGGCATTACACTCTCCCTTGTTTGGATTCTTTTATTTGGGCAAGCGATGAGGATTTGAGGGGATTTAGGGGTTATTAAACATTTTTAAAACTTATTTTTTAATTTTTCAATTCCCTTGAATTGAGAAATTTTGGACAGGGTGACTATCACATTATTAGGGTGCATCTTCACTTCAAGCACATGAAAAATGATCATCGATAAAAGTGAAATAGAAACTGTTGTGTCAATCTATGGTAAATGGGAAGAAGATTTATAGATAGAAGTATGCCAACATCTTCTATATTGGAAGGATTGAGTCATTAGCATAAATATTGGGCTTCACCAAAAAATTTCTTGGCAACTCCTACCCTAAAATCATTAACAAATAGAAGAGAGAAGTAAGAAATAATTAGATTAATAAAAGAAAACTCAATGAAGAACATTGGTGTGTAGTGTGAATATGGGGTGAAGACTATGTGAGCTTATCAAATGGTAAAATCAGCTTGCAATCTTACTTGGCCTAGTATGAGAGATTTATGTGTTAGTATGAGAGAAAATTGTCATGGAGAAAATGTGTAGTGTCCTTAATTATTTATATAATTAAAATTACTAGCATATATGGAATAAAGCTCCAGGACATAATCATCGTTGCATTTATTCACACCTATGTATCTCAAGTACTCAAAATTGCAATTTACATATTAAAATCTGTCACTCAAATTAAATAAGTTTTAATTATATAACAAAATGCTACTGTGTCATTCAACTAATTAAGCTCAAAGTTGGACCAAAAGTTGTACACTCAAAATATTAAGGACTATGCCTACCATCTATTCTACCCTCTTTTGCATTTATAATCTCTGTAAAACAATATTTTGCAGGTGAAAACGTGAATTCAAAGCTCAGGAAGTAAACAACTATTCTAAATAGTGTGTGATGCGATCCCTCTCTTTTTTCTAATAAAAATATATTTCTTAATTATATTTTTCTTGAATGTAAAAGTAATAACATTTTAGTTTATCATAATAGCTTACTACGAGAAAAATTGTGAAATAATTTACTCTCACTTTGTTTGAAAAGCCAAAAATAAAATTCTCATTTCTTAAAACGTATAAAGAGAGTTTTCTTTTAACACATATAATAGAACTAGAAATATTTTAATATACAAACTTTCTTTCTTTTCTAAACTTGAATGCATAACAATGTTAGAAAATATTCTATCATTTAATCTTTTTTATTTCTAAACTTTGCTTACATCATAAATTGAAGACTTGGTTTGTTAAAATTTTCTTCATCTGCTTTTATTATTATTATTATTATTATTATTATATGTTTTGAAAATAAAAAAAAAACATTAACAAACAATCCAAAACAAAAAATACTCAAAATTATTTTTACATTTATGTTACATCAAAACACTTTTAAAAAAAAAAAAAAAAAAAAAAAAAAAAAAAAAACACTCAAAATACAATAACAAACATACCTGAACTTACTCTACCATTAAAATACTTTATTTCTTGAACTTTTCTTACTAACTGTTCTAGCCTTCCTCGTTGGCTTGATACCGTACACTTACCCCTTTACGATTTAGGGTTTACGAGCTCCTTTGGGCATTTGAACACTTCTGCGACTGCAGGCCACACTAAACTAACTAGGGAGAAGCATCCTTGCTTGACCATGACTATGATAACGCCATGGGAGACACACAACCATGACTATGCTGACGCTATGAGTGGCATACTCAACTCAAGGAAGGAATCCTTGTTGATAACCCACACCTTCTCAACCTAAGTCAATGTGGTTGCATCATGTTTTCTCGTCTACTAATCTTCTTTCACACAGTATCTATGACTGTTATGCTAATCTCTGTTGGCAGTGGGATTAGAGAGATAAATATATATATGCACATGCTTCTTTTTTGTCTATTATATTTCATAACATATTAATAAAACTTACATACTATTCATAAACATGTGCCTTTTTCTTCTTTTTCCATGTAATATCCGCACTTAATTAGGATTAAAGCCCCCTTAATTAGTGCTTAAGTGTTTATATTAGCGTGAGAATAGTCAAAAGTCCCAAAAATGTAAGAACATGAGATTTTAAACGCTTAAGAAAAATTTCCTGTGAAAATCATTCAAATGGTCCACCTCAGCAAAACGTCCAAATGATACGAACATCGTCTGAATGGTAATAGTATGTATGTGAATCAAATAAGACTATGAGGACTTAAAACAAGTTTGATCAATCGAATCCAATATCAATCGATCAAAACATGAAAGTTCTCATTAAATGCACTTCGAATCTCACCTACTTGCACACTTGATTCCTTGTTCAATTGAACAGAGCCCAATTTGATCGATCAAAGCACATCACACCCGTTTAATGTGGGTCATTTCTCACCTACTAGCGTGCATGGTTTCGCCACATGGAGATCCGATTTTGATAGATCGAACCCCAAGTTCGATTGATTGAATTTTCTCAAAATTGTTCTTATTAATTAAAAACGAACACCCAATGTTGACTATAATAGTGATCAAACGCTTACAAGCTCTATTCATCTCTATCCATTTACACAATAAATTCTCTTTCTTTCTATCAATATATATTTTTATTGTTCTAAGTTGGGTGTTACACCCTCCCTCCTTATACAATTTTCCATCCTTGAAATTTATCGAGAAACAATAAGAATAATTACTTGAGTCCACTGGGTCAACAAAAGCATATGGGTTGAAAGTGAATACGTCGTGCTCCATCTGCTTTTGAGGAATTTCATCACATTTGTCTTGAATCACTCTTAACTGTGGGTTTTAGTCCCAATCGTGTCTCCAATCATCAAGACTTTCCTATTCGTTTCCCAATTTTCTTGATCATTTTCTGTCTCATCCTCGTTGAGGTAATCATAGTTTATGTCAGACATGTCGTAGTAATCATCTTCAATCCCATCGTCTTCCACACGCTTTCAATAGGCACATAACTACTTGATATGATGTCCAACAAGCATATGGATGTACCTAATCACCCTGAAAAATATGATCAACTAAGATAATGTCTGAAACTAAACAGAATTAAATATTCGCTTCATTCTACACATGGCTTGCATACAACTTATAAAATTATTCAATGAATTATGTATTAAAGAAAACCGTAATCCTCAAATAGCTGCAGGTGTTTGTTGCGCACCTCACTTCCAATAGGCATGTAACTAATCGATATGATGTCCAATGAGCATATGGATGTACCTAATCACCTTGAAAAATAAGATCAACTAAGATGATGTCCAACACTAAACAGAATTAACTATTCACTTCATTCTACACATGGCTTACATAAAACTTATAAAATCACTCGATGAATTATATATTAAAGAAAACCTTAATCTTCAAATAGTTGCAGGTGTTTGTTGCGCATCTCTTCTTCCAACTCCTACAAGGCCATTTCAATTCCATAATTCCGCCATAGCACCTTTAACAGTTTGATCTTTTTCGTGTTCATTTCCTGCTCCTTCTGATCCAAGATCTCTACCGATATCTCCTTATAAGGAAAATTCTTTTGAATCTATAGTGGCTCATAACTAATGATGTGAGTGGGGTTGGCCACTTATTTTCGAAGCGTCAACACATGCAATACATCTTGTACCTAAGTGAGATTTGGAGGTAGGGCAGCCTTATACGCCATTGAACCTACCCTCAACAACATCTCAAGCTGTCCAATGTAGTGGGACCTCAACTTTCAATTTTCACTGAATCTCATCACGCACTTCATAGGCAAAATCTTCAGGAACACTCAATCCTTGACTCTGAATTCCAGCTTCGTCGGCGCTTATCCGCATAACGTTCTGACGATCATGGGTTGTCATCATTCTCTACATGATGAGGATGACTTTTTCTTATGTATTTTGTACAACCTCCGGCCCCAAAAGTTGTTTCTCACCCACCTTGTCCCAATACGAAGGTGAGAGATAGCTGCATCCATGCAATGACTCGTACAGTGCCATCTTCACAGTCGCTTGATAATGATTATCATAAGTGCACTCGATCAAGGGAAGGTATTGAATCTAACTTCCCTTGAAGTCTAGAACTCAAGCTCGCAACCTGTCCTCTTAGATCTGAATAGTCCTTTATGACTGGGCGTCTATTTGTGGGTGGAAGGCCTTACTGAATAACAGCTTAATGCCCATGGCCTTTTGCAGGCTTTTCCAAAACCTCGAAGTGAAGTGGGGATCCCAATGTTACGATATAACATCCCAACCATAGTTAGACTAGCCTAAGTTACTGGATCAAATGAGGTTCACATGAGCAATTAAATTTTTTAGCATGTTGGCATAAAAATAATTTTTTCCGCATCACATTTAGCACATAATTGAGCATTATTAGATTCATTCTTATTATGTTTTTCCACAGTATTAGCATGATTTTGGCTTTAAAATAAAGTTGAAAAAATAAATTTTTTTAAGCTCCCTAAGTTGGCCGACTATGTTGGGCCATTTTTGTCCAAATCTGTCAATTATTTTTTTAAAATTACAATCCTAACTTAATTTGGACTGTTAAAACCTTAATCCTTGAGACAAAATGACACAATCCTAGATTAATTCCTAGCCAATTTAAACCCTTCTTTGGTTGTGTACCCACTTTAGCCTCTCATTCTTGCAAATTTTTTCAAATCACAAGAGAACACAAAACTCCCTAATTAACTCCTTGAGGAAAATCGGCCACCCATATATATATATAGTTCTTGAAGAAAACAAAGTTTTCTTCAATTCCTCTTCATTATTCGATCAAGGAAGAACCTTGGGAGAAAGTTTTCGTTCAAATATTCACCTTTTGATTGTAAGTTTTCACATATTTTCAACTCTTTTACTCAAAAGTTTTGTCAAAATTCTAGTTTTGATGAAACTAGACTATATGTTTGAATCTTGAAAGTTTTTGTTAGTTCATGTAGATATATGATGTGAGTTGCATAAACCTTGGATTTCTTGCTGTTTTCATGCATGTAGACATCATATAAACACGTGTATGATACTGGTTGGTTCATGTTTTCAATCATCCAAACATGTTTTAAACCATACTTCATTGTGGACATGATAAACTAGCTAGGCATATATATTTTCATAAAAATCATAACTTTGTAATTTAAAAAATAATCTAAGCATGAGAGTGCATTGGATTGTAGATTTTTACTTGCATGAACATGATACAAAAACCCTACATAGGGATCAACCATCAGCCATAGTAGGACCGAGTCCTATATGAGTTTGTTTTGATGTTTTCAATCTTTAAATAGGGTAAATGTTATTCTTCAATCTTCAAAAATGATTATTTTTTTAAAATAATTTTTGTGGGATTTTGGGTTCTGGATAGAAACTTCAAAGGTCCATAAATCAATTCTAAAATCAATAAAAAGTGAGTTTCGATTAGTATAGTTTATTCATATCATTCTAGGAAGTTTTCAGGAAGCATCCGACACTGTTTTTCATGTGGAATCATGCACCATGCACTGATTTCATTGAATCTCATAATCTAGTTCATAAACTCGTGATTGATCTATTTATTTTAGGTTATGGGCCCCAAGTTGTGATTAGTGTGATTTAGAGTTTTGGGCTTTAATAACTTAGAAACTAGTTAGGAGAAGGTCATGATGGGCCAATCTTGATATTAATGCCCCCTAATAATTAGATGTCCCAAAAGTTAATTTAAGAGTTTCTGGATTTTTTGGAAATTTTGAAAATAGAAAATTTGACAAAGTGATTTTCTAAGAGAAAATGATAAAAAAAAAATTTTAAAAAAAAAATTAAAGGTTTAAAAAACTTAAAAGGTTTTAAACAATAGTGTCTTTACAAAAGAGAATTCCTTTAAATTAAATAAGAAGTATTTTCGAATAGATTAAAAAAATAGAGGACAATTGGTTAATTAACTCTAGGGCCTACTCCTATTTAAGAAAAAGGTTTTCATGGGGAAAACCTTTTTATGATGACTTGTGATGACTTAGGTCTTTAGCAGCCAGTTTTATTTTTCTTACTTTGGCACATCACTTTTCTCTTTGCATAGTAAGAAAGCAATTTGTTTTTGTCCTCTCCGGTACGAAAGTCGAATACCGAGCTCTTGCTAACTCAAACTTTTGAGCTTCTTTGGATTTGTTTATTGCGGTAGAAAATGAGGGTTTCTGAGCATACCAAACATTTTGAGATTGATTGTCATTTTATTTATCATCATCTTCAGCAAGGTAGTATATATATACTTGCAACTCAATACTTCTCTCGATCAACATGCATGTCGATATCTTCATCAAATCTCATCTCCTAAGGTGTCTTCGTAATCTAATTTTCAAATTCAAGATGATTCTTACCTTAATATCTTATGCTTGAGCGGAAATGTTAGAATATATTATTGCTTAATGTATTTTTTATTATTAGATTTCATGCCACTATGTACATAATATTATGATAATGTTCTTAGAAATATTCTCAGAATATTGTCATAATATTTCATATCTTAATTAGTTACTGCAGAATCTTGTCTTGGGAAGGTAGAATAAAAATTAGTATGACAAAATATAATAATAAAGTCGTCAAAATGAACAAGCAACACGCTCAATAAAAAAAAAGGATTTATTCTATTTTTTTCTTCTTATATATACGACAATAAAATTTGAAATCGTGAATTTTTCGAACAAAATATAAAAAGCCACTCTACGGTGATAAAGTCTCATCTTGTGTTCAATTCACCTTTGAATTCGTATTGGGAATTTGATTAAGTGAAGAGTAAGCCTAATTATTGTAGAATATTATTTTTCCATGCATATTTCATCAGCCTCATTCAACAATAAACAAGTTGAACTTTGTACAGTTTGATCATCAAGAAAATACAATCATTCTTTTATATACATATTTTTCTTTTCGTTAGCTATTTAAATTTTCATAAAAAAATAAATAAAATAAAAAAGGCAGAGAAAAAATATATATATATATATACCGCGCCAAACCGGCCAGATAGACCTTTAACTTCCGATTCTCTATCTCTCATGCAATATAAAGTGAATGATGGGATGGCCGGGCAGCATTGGGGTGGGGGACCAACCTACTTGTTTATTACTTTAATATTTGAAAACGAGTTTCAATGCCAGGCTTCATAGACTTATTGAGTTTTGGTTAATAAAAGAAAGAAAAATTGGAAAAGTTACTGAGAATAACTGTTAAAAAAAACGAATGGAGAACTGTTTCCCATGAGCATATCGGCTGGAACTCAATCGCTGAAGCAATCATGCCAAGTGTAACTGCACAGAGAAAAGAGGAGTTGCTTTTATCTCTTTTAGCCATGAAGTTAAAACCCCATAATCAACTTCTTATCATCTCCTTATCAACTCTCTCTGTAGTCTGTACTGTATAGATGGGGTGAAAAATTCCTCTTTTTACTTTTGGTTGCTATACGGCCTACTCTTTTCTGGGAAGGGAAAGGCGGTGTAAGTTAATAATACATATTTGAGGCAGAAAATATAATTGAATAAAGTAATTAAATACAAATGATAAAGGAGAGATTTTCTGGTACTGGGAAGAGAACAAAGGAAAAGACAGAAAGCGCACGTCAGAACAAGCCTGTTGGCTTGGCTGTGGTCTTGGATGGGTAGAGAGTTTCAAAAGAATCTCTTCTCAATCTCATCCACATCTCTCTCTCTCTCTAGATCTCTCTCATCTTTCATATTTTACAATTGTTTTTCTGTTTAATGGTGAATCTTCTTGGTTTTAGCAGCAACTAGCTAACTAGGCTACAAGAGGTTTGCTGCTAAACTACTTATTAATGTTTCTCATTTCTTTCTTTCTTTGCTTCAATTTCCAAGCGTTTTGAAAGTTTGTGATAAGCTGAAATCTTCTCTATGATACAGCTTTTCCTTGTTGGGATTATACTTATGTAAGTCTTTCTAAACTAGGGTCTGAGCTAAGATCTCAGGACGCCATGTCATAGATGTAAAGATGATCTCATGAATCTCATACTTTAATTTGTGTCGTTATTCACACAAAGTTGTTTAGTTTAATATAGAAAGGAAGAGGATGAATGAGACTTCTGCCACTCTGTACTCTCAACAGCCCTCTGCGTCTACAAATCTAGCACCACCACCGAAGAAGAAGAGGAGTCTTCCAGGCAAACCAGGTTTCAGATCATCACAACTAACCAGGATTAATTTTTCCAATTTTTGTTTGATGGGTTTTCATTTAATCTTGGTTTTGAACCAGACCCAGAAGCAGAAGTGATAGCTTTGTCCCCCAAAAGTCTCTTAGCAACAAACAGATTCATATGTGACATCTGTAACAAAGGGTTTCAGAGAGATCAAAACCTTCAGCTTCATAGAAGAGGGCATAACGTGCCCTGGAAGTTAAAGCAAAGGACAGGCGAACAGGTAAGGAAAAAGGTGTATGTATGCCCAGAGCTAACATGCGTACACCATGACCCGTCAAGGGCTCTTGGGGACCTCACAGGAATTAAGAAGCACTTTTCCAGGAAGCATGGGGAAAAGAAGTGGAAGTGTGAAAGGTGCTCAAAGCGTTATGCAGTTCAATCAGACTGGAAAGCTCACTCTAAGATTTGTGGCACTCGAGAGTATAGATGTGATTGTGGAACCCTTTTCTCTAGGTAAGATCGAGCAGCATATATACTATTGAATAATTAATGAGAAAAGAAATTTAGAGTTCAGGTTTTTCATTTTTAAATCTTTATTCCATGTTTGAACAAATAGCTTTTCAAATCTGCATCTTCTTCTGCCATGTATATTGTATTGTATGTCGGTGGGGGGTTCAGACTTCAGAAGAAGAAGACTCTCCATTTAATAGCAGAAATCAAATTTCATTTCATTAGAATTCCGAGAGTCACCGCATTTAACTTGAATCAGGATATTTTTCGTTTTAAATAAAATTTGACAGTATTCATTTTATAAATTAAAATTCAAAGTTAGAACATTTATCATGTTATATTATTTTTTTTTTTAAAAAAAGGCATCAACATACATCATTAGATATACATCAACTTTAAATTTTATGCGAATACCCATTAACATCTTATTGCAGTGAACGTGATGAAGCACGGAGAGAAAAGAGAGTGAGAAGTGAGGTTGAAACTTTTTAACTCGTAATAGCTGCTGTAAAGTGGCCAGCTGATTAGGAACCTTTAATGGTAGAGAATACTGCTGCTATGTTTTTTTGTCCTCAGAGAAAAAAGAACGACAATTCAAAAAGGTGTGATGAGAGAGAGAGTACTTTTACACTGTTTAAGCAGTATTTTTATGGTTCCTCTTTTTGTTTTTTCTGCTTGTTTTCATGGTTACAGGAGGGACAGTTTCATCACTCACAGAGCCTTCTGTGATGCTTTAGCACAGGAGAGTGGCAGAGCAATCACAGCGACAAACTCACTTCTCCATAGCCATGGAATCCAAGCAGCACTTCCAGTACTGAAAAGAGAACAAGAACTAAATCTTGCACCAGAAATACAACCATGGTTGGCTGGTCCCTCCCCATTAAATCTCTCCTCGCATCTATTTTCGACAAATTTAGCCCACCATGAAAACCCTAGCCCTAACTCGTCTAAACCTGATTCTACACTTCCCCCCTTTCAACCAGCGGCTTCCCCACACATGTCGGCAACTGCATTATTGCAAAAAGCAGCACAAATGGGCGTTACAATGAGCAAACCCTCACCATCACCTACAGCTGTTTCTTGTTTGGGTCTGTCGTCACGTGAAGAAATGGGAAGTGGGTCTCATTCATTGGCATCTTTCGGGAATAAAGCTGCTGTTGTCACCAGTAGTACTGGGTTCATTGAGCAGGGCGTGCCTGCTGCAAACTCAGGATCATGTGGAGTTCATTCTCAGCTTCTTCATGACATGATGATGAGGTCTTTGCCTTCTTCAACTGGGTTCGAAGGATCTTCCTTTGAAGAGGATTATCATAGGATGATTATGAATCCAAAAAGGGAGGGTGATTTTCAGGATGCTCTCTCAAAAGCAACGGAATCACCATTTAGCAAAAGCAATGGAGGTGGCGGCAACGATGGACTGACAAGAGACTTTTTGGGTGTTGGAGCATTCTCTCATAAAGATTTTCTCAACATGGCTGGCTTTGATTACATGAATCCTTCTTCAACATATGGACAGCACAATCAGAACCAACCACCTTGGCAAGGTTAGCCTTTGGCTGACCTTGCTTTCTTTTCTTCTTTCTTTCTTTCTTCTGCTTCGGTACCTTTTAGTGACCTAGCTAGCTTTTAAGTCCTTCCCTAGAAAGAAAGAGCAGCACCTATCATTTTGCTGGATCAGGTTTGGAATTGTTTCGATTATCAATTATTTGTTGTTGGAATTCATCATATGTTTATTATTATTATTATTATAAATGGAGAAATATGCAAGCGATAAGCATGCTTATTCATTCCACAGAGAACGTGGAAGTAATTTATATTTTTTTCTTAGTAAAGTCCAGCTCCATTGTGAGAAAGTGCCTGCTGATTATTTAATTTTTTGCTCCTCCGACTTTACTTTCCCTTTTTTTGGACTAGAAACTTTAGTTTTTGGCTTAGTGTCGGGTGTTTGATTTTTTATTTTATTTTTCCCCAAGTAAAACAACAAATCAAAGTATTTTGGTCACGTACTTTTCTCTTTTTATGGGTAAGATGAGATTCCCATTACTACCAATATATATATATATATAAACACAACAATTCAACGAGAGTACAAAAAGAAATCCGAAAAAAAAACAAAAATTAGGTCTCATATATAGTGCTGGTGGAAAAAAGAGGTTTTGGAAATGAGCCCTAAACCAGGTCCAATAAAATCTTGGCATGCAGGCCAAGAAATGGCCACCATGACTAGTGGTAGCTAGAGGCAGCGCAGGCGCTAGCTATTTAAGCTTGCATTTGCTCCTATAAATTAATAAGCTGCAGATGTTGCATGTATGGCCGATCATCAAGGAAAAACACTCTTTGCTCCAGCCATATTTGGAGGCCCGATCCCCTCGAAGAGATCATCCCTTTTTCTTTCTCTTTAAGTTTTCTATTAATTTTTCCTTTTTTAATTTCCATCGATCCTATCATCTAGTATCATAGCAGTTCATCCGTGGGAGTGTCATTGTACTATATATGCGTTCTGGTGCTCGACGGTGGCATGTTGCTCCGTCATTGTTCGTGGTGATGGAGTACGGGTGACGAGTTGGGCGACGTAGACTACTGGAACGATTTTAGTTGAAGAAGACATTGGGTGTTTGGCTACAGGCTAAACCTAACAAGGCCAGGTGTGCTTTATTTTATTCCTATTCCAAGTGCAAGAATATACTTGTTCCAGTTAAAGGGATTATGTTATTCTAGTTTTGATATTTGAACTGGTACATGTTAATTTGGATATGCATGAGATCATGACCATATCTTTCTGCACGTGAAGATCGACTTTCATCAATGGTATGGAAACAATCTATCCGGTTGGGTGTCGAGAGAGGAGCGATTTTTTCGTTTACGTGGGATGTAGAAGCATCCAGAGTAGAAATTGCATCCATCCATTTTGAAGGTGAAGCCGTCCAATGGTACGATTGGTTTGAGTCATGCCATGGGATATCCAGTACTTGGGCGGAGTTTGAGGAAGGGCTTCTTGTACAGTTTGGCCCCTTGACATTTGAGAACATCAACGATGAATTAGCTAAGATATGATTATAAACCTTCCCAATCAACGAATATCAAGGCCGATTTGAGCGCCTTACCAACCGTGCCCATGATTGGTTTGAGAGACAGCCGATCGTCACCTTTATTGAAGGTTTTTGACTTGATATCAGATGAAGTCAATAATTATTGGCCATGGACCATTGTAGATGCATTTTCGTTCTCAAGAGTGTAGGAAGAGAGGCTTAACGAAGAAACTCGTTGAACGACCATGGCGTCATGTAAGCCAGTTGTTGGTGGGAGTGGTTCCTCCTCAGCTCCAATAAGAAAGATTGCCCGATCGATCCAGAATGAACTTAAAGAAATAGCAAATGGGCTCTGTTGGAACTGCGATGAGAAGTGACATAGAGGACATGTGTGTAAACAGGGGAGCCTATTGATGATTGAGTCGATGGTGGAACAGATCGTGCCAGAAATAGATAGTGACGAGTCAAATCAAGAAGACAATGAAGTTGTCAATGATGAAGGTGAGGTGGCTTACATTGTACATGCCTTGGCCGGCTATTCGAACCCACAAACCACGAAAGTTAATGGCCTTCTCAAATGTTAGCCATTTATAGTATTGATAAACACATGTAGCACCAATAACATTCTTGATGAAGGTATTGTGTGCTCAAAGACTCTCAAACCTTCCAGAGCGTTGCGAGCAGTTTGAAGTAAAATTGGCGAATGGAAGAACCTTGACGTGCCAACATAAGTGCTTGAATGTCAAGTTGGTTGTGCAAGACCAAGAGTCGCAAGCTTATCTTTCTTTTTTTATTGCCACTTGGCGATTATGAAGTGGTTTTAGGTATATAATGGCAGAAGACCCTTGGTGATGTGCTTTGGAATTTATCCAAGTTAACCATGAAGTTTACATTGAATAGGAATATAGTGACATTCCGCGGGAAACGTGGTAGCAACGTCACTACTATTAGTAGGCACAGGATGGAACAAATTTTAAAGAAGACCTGTCAAGAAGACCTGTCAGTGGTACTTGTTACAATTAAGGAGTGAAGTTACGACGTTGACTGAAGAATCGGGTTTGGCATTAGCAATTTAGCACCATTGCTATCATAATTTTTTGATATTTTTGCTTAACCCAACAAGCTCCCACCCCAAAGGTCACATGATTATTGTATTCCTTTATTGCCAGGAAGTGCACCAACCAATGTGTGACTGTACATTACCCTCACTTTTATAAAACATAGATTGAAAGGAATGTGTAAGAAGTGCTAGACGCCGTTATCATCAGACTCATCATCAGCCCCTATTTTTCACTGTGTTACTAGTACGCAAAAAAAATGGATCTTAGTGAATGTGCGTGGACTATTGGGCTTTAAATAACATCACTGCTAAAGATAAGTATCCAATTCCAGTGATAGATGAGTTACTTAATGAATTGGGAGGAGCACAACAATTCTCTAAGCTAGATCTTCGTTCAAGTTACCATCAAATTCAAGTCCATAAGGAGGATGTGCCGAAGACAGCATTTGCAGAACCTCAATTCTCTATTAGGTTAGATTTTAGAATTAGCCTAGATAGATAAGCTTAGAATAAATGCAAGTTCATTTTAAGATGAACAAAAAAAATATACTAAGGAATGGATCACATCATAGTTTATGAATAAAAATATATATTAATTTTAAGACTCTATGTCAAATGATAGGGTGAGCTTAGTGGAAGAAACTTCACTTAACCTCCTGAACTTTATCACTTTTGCAATGTCCTCCCAACGTTCAAAAACTTTTAATTTAGTGTATCAAACTTTTAATTTTATGTAATCGCACCCCTCCCGTTAGGTTTGAGGTTAAATCAGACAATCAAATGATAAAATGACCCTTATACCTCTGTAAACATTATAAAATTACCCTTAAATTACAATGACAATTTTATTTTTAAATAAGGGTATTTTAGAAATTTCAACAGCCTCCATTAGGATTTAACAGAAAATCATAATGGAAGAGTGAAATTGAAGTTTTTTAAAAGTTCGATACACTAAATTGAGAGCTTTTGAACTTTAGGGAAGATATTGCAAAAGTGATGAAAATTCGGAGGGTTAAGTAAAGTTTTCTCATACTATTATTATGAGGACACAAGGTCGAATCCCACAAGATTAAAACTTGGCCTTATTTTTTACTCTCCTTTTCTTTTCTTTTCTTTTTTTCTTTTTATTATCAAAATCTCTAAAAAAAGCACTACAAAAAAAAAGGCATTTATGGACGGTTTTTTTCTAGATGGTTTCTAAAACCGTCTAGAAAACAAAATTTACAGACTGTTTTTTCGAAACAGTATGTAAAAAATTTATTATGAACGGTTTGATTAAACTGTCTATAAAATTGTAGATGGTTTTAACTAAACCGCGACGGTTTTTTCTGAAATCGTCTGTAAATGTTATTTCCAGACGGTTTAGTTAAAGTCGCCTGAAATTTTATGAACAGTTTTTACCAAACCGTCCATAAAATTTCAGTTCCAGAAGGTTTCAAAAGAAATCGTCTGAAAATTTCTTTTTCCACGCCATGTCATCAATCCACGTGATGCCCTCAAATTTCACCACATCCATCAGATTTTTTTCCCAGCCAAAATCACAACTGTTTGATTTTTTTCCCATCTCTATAAGTTTAAAACCATCGATCCTCTCTCTCTCTAGCTATCTCTCTCGTTCCCTTCAAAAATAAAAAGCTATCTCTTTCATTCTTCTTCTTCTCTCTCCGGCCGGCGACTGAAGACGGGATCTAGACGGTCAGCGGGATCGGAACGACGAGATCTCTTGCCGAAATACAGAGAGAGATCCGGTCATATCATTTGGGCTTTGAAAGTGGAAGAAATTTTGGGGTTTTGACAGAGATTGTGTTGTGTATTTTTGAATTAAACATTTGGGTTTTGTGTGTGAGTGTTTTTTAGGTTGAAACAAAAATAGAATGTGTGGAAGCCGCGTTGAAGCCCAGTTTCAGGAAGGATTTGGCCATGAAATCGTTCCCACAGGCAATTCTGAATGAAGCGTGGGCCGTGAATGGGCAAAATGGCGCGGCTTGTGACGATTTTATTGTGGACAAACTCCTTGACTTGTCTAATGAAGATGGGTTTGTGAAAGAAGAGCCCGTAGAAGAAGAAGAGGAGGAAGATGAAGAAAAAGAAGAAGATAAGGACCTTGGCTTTTGGAAATTCTCTACACCCTACTGGAGCTTTTGGGAAAATTTGTTGCGATGGCGATGGCGTCTGTCGGCGATGGCGAGGATGAGGAAGCGATCTTGTGGACCTCTGGGACGAAAATATCCTTATCATTTTATAATTAATGATATATATATAAATTAATCGAGACCCTAAACCCAAAAGAAATTATCATTTTAGAATTAAAACTACAGTTTTAATTCTGGAAAGAAATAAATCGAGGAAAAAATTATTAATTCTGGACGGTTTGGGCAAAACCATTTAAAAATAATTGTGGACAGTTTTACCAAAACCTTCTAGAATTAATTATGGACGGTTTGGCCCAAACCGTCTAGAATCCGAATTTACGAACCATTTTTCCAAACGGTTTTGGAATTTTTTCTAGACTGTTTTTTGTCATTTCTGGACGGTTTGAAACCGTCCAGAAATCTTGAATTTTTTGTAGTGAAATTTTGGTGCATTAACCTAAATTCAGTTGACCTAGCCCCACATTATTAGATGCATGAAATAATAAAATTCGAAAGTTAATCGATAATAGATAGAGTTAATGATACACATTAATTGGTAGATTAATTTTCTTATAAATCACATTTGCATAGCCGACCATATAATGGATCTGGAATTCAAAGCATTTATGTGAAATACTACGTCTCTTCCTTTTTCAATATAAAATCGAAAGACAATATTTTATTTCTTTTGTTGCAACTACTGTACAACGTGAGTTTCCTAGCCACGACGATGTCTTCCATCTAGCCTTTAATTAAATTTTTGTGCCTTTATGGCATCAAGCCATACACCCCTCTATGTATTTATTTCGCTTGAATAGTTGGGTTTTATTCCACTTAAAAACCAACACCACATCACTTTGCAACTGATTAGGTTGGTTTTAATTGAGTATTCATTGCATTTGTTTCACTTGAATGATTTTGGGAATTAATTTAACATAAATGAATAGTAGTTTTCCACACACCCTTTATTGTGTTTTCCAATTGAATGGTCTTGATTCTCTAATTGAAAAGTGGAGTCTAAAAGAATCGTACGATAATTTCACAAAAAAGTATCGAATTATATGCGTTTTATATGAAAGCCTACTGAATTAGTAAAGGTCTCAAACTGGGGTAGCCAATTATCCAAATCTTTCATTTAAGGGTATTCAGTCAGGATTTGTTATTAAATCCTGACGAAACCCGACTCACGTGCGACCCACGTGTTTTTTTAATCCTCCCTACCCGTTATGCCCCTCAGTCCCTTCAAAAAAAAAAAAAAAACTACTCGAAGGTTTGATGAATATCTCTATCTCATGGAAGCTGTGCTGTCGAGTCGGAGACAAGCTTAATGGAATACCTAAGGCTCCTAAATCCTTCCATGGGTATTTCCTGCAAGAAGATGTCGAAGGGCGAGTGCTTACGCAACAGAAAGTGAAGCCAAGTTCAGTCTTGATACCTATTGATTGGGCAGTTAAGTTCGATGAAAATCGGCCCAAGGTGCTCGCGCCGCAAGCCAACAACAACTCCGAGTTATCGAAAGAGTCATGATCCAAGATTCCCTCTCTGGATGACCCCATAAAAGCAGAATAAGGATTATTTCGCCTACTTCCTACTATTCTGTTACTTATCTCATGCCCATAAATATTACTCCTTGGACCATAAAAGGGGATCCCCTTAAGATGATTTCCAACCTGTCTTTCGGAACCCAGATAAGAGGTGGTAGAGATGAGCCCTCGGGCACCACTGGAGGAAGCCCCAAGAGACTCTGAGGCTGACTGCGAGTAGGCGGCTTTGGGGGAAAAACCCATAGCCGAATCAGCGGGCTTCTTCATGCCAAGAAAGTCATGGAACATTGGCTTAGCTAGTTGTTGTTGGCCTTGGGTTGCACTATTACCGCTAATATTGGCGTTGACATTGTTGGGCATAGTTTGCTGCGGAGCCATTACTTGTGAATTCTCGTCCGCCATTGAAGAACGATTTTGAGTTCTTTAATTAGCTGGAATTCGTGAAAATGTGTGGAAATTTAAAGTTTTGATATGATTGATTTTGCTCTAAAATGAAAGGCTTTTTTAGGTGGAATTTTTTTTAGCGTGTTTGAAAAGTTTCACATATTTAAGCAATTTGAAGAAGAAACAGAGGAATAAGATTTTAAGCAATTTTTCTCATGCATTTTCTGAAACACCTTATATGTTAAATCCACATCACCACTACCCTTTACAAATGTATCAATCAATGCAATCTAACACATAAATCAGACTCAGAATATGCAGTCTTTATGACAAACCCAAAAATCATCTTCCCGATCAAGATATTGTTCGCATTCGAATATGCTCAAATCGCAGCCGCAAAGCAATCTTCATTTGAGTAAAAAAATTGTGTGTGGTGTGCCTGGACGGCCGTTTAGTATGTCAGTTTTTGTTTAAATTGCCCTTTCCTTTCATTGCTTTGTTTTTATTGTGTCATTTTTCTTGGATATTGGATCTTGCATTGAGTGAGAGAATTTCATTATATATATTCAATTCTGCATATCATGTGTTCTACTGTTTATGGTATTGCATTTCATACATGGGTTATTGTTTTGGTTTGTTTTTATTGCTGGCTTTTGTGTTTTGATCGTTCTTTTGAAACCCTTTGTCATTTCATGATAAAAAGGGGGTGAATGCTTGAATTACTCTGATAGGGGGAGTAATTACTTTGATGCTTTTTTATGATGTGATTGGTTAAACATAGTTGTGCTATTGTGTTTATTAGATATATATTCAATGATCTATCTTTATGTTAATCTGAGTTTTCCTACTTCAAATCTCTATGCGTTTAAGGGTTTGTTCTTGTTTCAGAGAACATGTTATGCTCAGAATTTCATATAAGTTGTAATTGAGTTTTGTTACCGAATTGCTAAATGGAGGGTTTGTTAGGTTTTTAATATTGGCAAATTCGATGTCAAAACTTATTTGTTTTATTCAAGAAAGGAAAAAGCCAAATGAGAAGAATATTGCAGAATATTATTCAAGAAAGGAAAGAGCCAAATGAAAAGAATATTGCAGAATATTAATTAAGAAATGAAAGAGCTGAGTAAGGAGAGTATTGCAGAATATTTATCAAGAAAATGAAAGAGCTGTGATTTGGAAATACTGTTCCTAAAAATTTGAATTTCCTGCATAGTGTTCGGATAGCCAAAAGTTGTGTTCGAAAACAAGTTACAGAAAGTTTACTTTGTGATACATGTCTGGACACGCGATGACATGTTCGGACACCATCGCCTAAAAATCCATTTCTGACTTGTTTTAGGGTTTCTAAAGCCTATTTAAAGGGGCTTCTAGGCGGTGTCTCTTTAAGAATTCTTATAGAGAATTCTATTGTGTTAAGATAAGGTTTATTAAGTTTAAACTATTATATGTATCTCTCTTAGAGTGTTACTTGTATTTTTATTCAACCATTGAAGTCTAATTGGAGAAGAGCTACAGTTAAGGGATCAATAGAAGAACTCTCCAGAAGGGTTTGAGAGAGAGGCAGACAAGTAGACGCTTGTTAGAATTCAAGAATGTGACTACTACAAAAGGTTGTGAGTACAAACTTCTTGTTATTAACTATTTCTTCTAATAATTTATTTATTGGGTTTGGCTACCCCGGAGTGATTTTTATCTTTGGTGCAAAGAATTTCCACTTTGTAACTAAATATCTATGTTAATTCTTTTTACTGCTTTACATATTTGGTTAACTGTTTGGTTGAAGTTACTTAGGAGTATAAATTTATTTTCATAAACCACTAGCCGAATGCAAATTAGTAGGTTTTTTTTAAAAAAATTTATATTAATATTTTTATGTTGTAAATAAAAATTGATTTTTATAGATTAATATGATTGAATGAAAATATAAAAAATTATTTATGATTTTTTGTACCTGCCAAACACCGAAAAATATTTTTCTCTAAAAAACATTTTACACTGAAACAAACAAAGCCTTAACGACGATTAGATGCGTTAGCGAAATTGGTTATGCCCCCCTAATTGATGTATAATGGTTTCCACTTTTTAGTAATTTGCTTTTGTTTATGTTGTTGTCTATTGCTAAGTTTGTTTCGACATAAAATGTTTTCCGTCGTAAAATATTTTCAACAAAAATCATTTTTTAGAAAAAAATAAAAAAAAATGATTTTTCTGAAAATATTTTTTGACATTTGGCTCGTACGAAAAAATTTATTTGCTGAAAGAGACTTATTTTCCCCCTTTATTTCTTCCTCTTGTCATTATTTCTGGTATTATAAGTTACAGATAACTGAAAGGGACTTATTTTCCCCCTTTATTTCTTCCTCTTGTCATTATTTCTGGTATTATAAGTTACAGATAACTGATAAGGCAACGTACAAGCAATTTCATTCTCTCATTTGGCTTGAAAAGTGGTGTGATTTGGAGACACGTGAAGTGTCTCTATTGCTACGAGCAAATGAATGAAGAGTACCCGGGAAGCCGAATTGCAACTGGTTTAGGAAATGCTGAAAATCGTGTGTTTTCCAGAGAAGAAAACATGTGTTGCCCTAGCTAGAAGGTGTGAAAATATTGTGGTAAATCCCTCTGTTTACTGCCCAACCCCCAAGAAAAACCCCAAATAAAAATATGAAAGCATACTAGTGGTGCCTGGACCAAAATATTAAATATGGCACTTGTAATTAGAATACTAGAATAAAGGCTTTTTTTTTTTTTTTTTTTTTTTTTTTTTAATTTCTAATTCCAAGCTGGATGCAAAATATTCATCTCTATTCGGTAATAACAAAGCAATCAGAATACGATTGAATCAAGAAAAACAAATTGAAGGGAATACCCACCATCATTCTTTCTGTGGCACATCCATAGCCATCATTGAGCTGGTTTAAGTGATGGAGATATGCGTTATTTGGGCTGTCTGTTTATGCTTTTTGCTGTTTGGTGAAGCAGATGAAGTCGAAGCCTCTCATCACCAGTATAGAAATCTTCAATCACTTTCAAGAGAGCAGCCTTACAGGACTGCTTACCACTTTCAACCTCCTAAAAATTGGATGAATGGTATGTTTGTACAACCTTTGAATTTGTTTCCCACTTCATATATATGCTTCTTTCAATTTTATTCTTGAGTTGACTTTGTTCTTTGTTCTTGTAATTGGCAAATGGCTGCGGTTGAACACCCAGATCCTAATGGTATGTTTCCTCAATTTCCTTTATCTTCTGAAAATTTTGAAAATTACATGGTATTCTAAAATGGTTCCATCTTAGAACAGGACCCATGTATTATAAGGGAGTTTACCATCTATTCTACCAATTCAATCCATATGGTGCGGTGTGGGGAAACATATCATGGGCTCATTCAATATCCTACGATCTTGTTGATTGGGTTCATCTTGAACCTGCCATTAACCCATCACAGCCTTTTGACATCAATGGTTGCTGGTCGGGTTCAACTACATTTCTTCCAGGGGAAAAACCTGCCATTTTGTACACTGGAGAGGACCTCAAAAACCGTCAAGTTCAAAATCTGGCAGTGCCCAAGAATGTTTCTGACCCGCTGCTAAGAGAATGGGTGAAATCTCCTCATAATCCTCTGCTCACTCCAATCGATGACATTGATCCACAGAATTTCAGAGACCCAACAACTGCTTGGCAAGGCCCCGACAGAGTATGGCGGGTCATCGTTGGGAGCAAGATAAATGGTCGGGGAATGGCAATTCTATATCGAAGCAAAGATTTTGTTGAATGGACTAGGAGTAAGAATCCGCTCCACTCATCAACAAAAACTGGCATGTGGGAATGTCCAGATTTTTACCCTGTCAGTATCAACAACAAAAATGGAGAGAAGAAATTTTCCAAGCATGTGCTCAAGGCAAGCTTCAATAATCAGGACCACTACATATTGGGAAATTACACGCCCAGAACAGACAAATTTGAGGTTGACACCGACTTCTTGGATGAAGGTTTTGATTTCCGATATGACTATGGGAAATTTTATGCTTCCAAAACATTCTACGACAGTGCTAAGAAGAGGCAGATATTATGGGGCTGGGTGACTGAGTCTGATAGTGAATCAGATGACATTGAGAAAGGATGGTCCGGGCTTCAGGTAATCCAAGTTTAAATTTTTTTTATTCATTTCTATCACTTGATGGATTAGGGGGTTACTTTTAAGCAAGACATATCTCATGGAAACGAAAAAACTTGATGATCCATACTTTTAAGCTAGATATGTCACATCTAGAACTTTATTATTCTGTCATGCTAATCTGGCAATGAACTGACATGAGACCACAATGTTCACAAGGGTTTCAACCATAGTAAAAGTGGTTAAACACCAATCAGGGGGTGCCTGAAAATAATTCTACATATTGTCTATTACTGCCATTGAACAAACTGAATTCTAGTCATGAAGCTTTCAAACATGTAGGAAAAAGTGTTTAATTGCATGATTAAAAGCATCCTTTTGTTTTCTAGTCAATTCCTAGAAGTATTCTGCTTAGTGGAACTGGACGACAATTAGTGTTGTGGCCAATCAAAGAAATAGAGAAACTACGCACCAACAATGTGAGTTTCCATGATAAGGAGCTCAAGGGTGGTTCCCTTTTCGAAGTTTCAGGAATTACAGCTTCACAGGTAACTCTAACTTTATCCTAATCATTGACTGTACTTAGGCTTATATACATAAGTTATATAATATACTTCCATGTTCTTTCTTCTTCTTTTTCCATGGAAGGCCGATGTGGAAATTTCATTTGATCTGCCCAATCTGGATGAAGCTGAGTCTATAGACCCGAGTTGGGTTGATCCCCAACTGCTCTGTAGTCAAAAGGGAGCATCTGTTAGAGGCACAGTAGGGCCATTTGGTTTGCTGGTTCTGGCTTCTAAGGACTTAACAGAGCAAACTGCAGTCTTCTTTCGCATATTTAGAAGGCATGACAATTATGTTGTGCTCATGTGTAGCGATCAAAGCAGGTTGAAAAAATATCCTTTCGAATCTTTCTGAATTACTTTGAACTCCTAGCTGGATATGAAAGCAACAGCTTCTTCAGGTCTTCGTTGAGGGAAGGGCTTGACAAGCCCATCTATGGAGCATTTGTGTCTATGGATCATCTTGACAGGAAAATATCATTAAGAAGCTTGGTATGTAGCTTAATTAGTAGTTTAATTATACTTCAACTCGGTGGATTATACTCTATGACATCTCTGGTTTTATCTTTGTGCAGATAGACCATTCAATTATTGAGAGTTTTGGTGGGGATGGGAGGACTTGCATCACTGCTAGAGTTTATCCAAAATTGGCGATTCATAGAGAAGGCCACCTATATGTATTCAACAATGGAACCTCGAGTGTCAGAATTTCGAGCCTGAATGCTTGGAGCATGAAGAGAGCTCAAATTTTTCCTATGCAAAAGAGACGAAAGCAACAAATCAATTAGAAGTAAACGTTAAGGATTGAGATCTGAAACATGATAGTTATAAACAGCTCAACATTTCCTTTTCTTCTTTTTTTTTTCTTCTTGATTGGTCAGCTTCTCTCATATGCTACATTAGCTTGTCAAGCTTAGCTCCATGGTTCAACTCCTAGTTTGGTTTTTGGCTATTCCAAAGCCAGTGGTATCAGAGTATTGAAGCCTTGTTCTTTCTAAAAATTGAGGCCTGAGTCAAAAAGAGCATTTTTAAATTTTAAAACATTAATATAATATATTTTTATACTTTTATATTAAATATTAATTTAAAAATAATTCATTTCTTTTATGTTCAAGTTTTGTTAATATATTATTCTCAATAGATAATATGATTTAATCTGTTTTATTTTTCTAGTAAGATAACTTGATTGTAAGTAAGATTTAGTTATTTGTGTACTAAAATCAACAACGCGCAACCGAAACTCGTAACAACGACCAACTAAAATCAACATCTGATTATAAGTATAACATATAAACCATTAAAAAAACAAAGAACGATTGAACCAAGAAACAAAACATTAGAAGCTTAACCATGAAATCTGCCTCGAAAACCGACGACGTCGAACTTCAGGTGCGTTTGGCAACAAACTTTACCCTTCCAAACAAAAAGAAAAAAAAAAAATGTCAACCTACATGTAAACGTCATTTACATGAAGTCCAAAATGTTGCTGCAACCCCTAATTTGCTCCACCTCCATGGTTACACCCTTTGGTCAAACCCATGCTTGAGTCCCAATCAACAAGATTGTGATGGCCACATTTTCACAAGGAAACGAATACAAGAAAAGGAAATTTTAAAAAGCATTTTGGTCCTTTTCAACTTCTTGGTACGGCACGTAACAAAGACATGTGCCGAATGCCGATGGCGATCGGTCTTGAAATATTCTGTTTGAGATTGTGTTAGAAAATAAAAAAATTTATTTTCAAGCTTTTTTCTAAAAGAAAAAATAATTAAAGAAGTATTTATTGAATTTATTCTACTAAACAGATTTATTTTTACTTTGCACAATTTTTTAAATACTTTTTAAACTCCTTAATATTCAAACAAGATTTAAATTAGTGGATTATTGAGGGCATGACTTTGGACATGGAAGGTGTAACCAGGGTGATAACGTTTGGGAGAGATTTATATTAATACATAAAAGTATTTCTCCCTATCTAAAGTGCGGCACATATGCGTGCGTGCCTTTTAAACAATTCTCAATCACGCGTGAGTCTTGACTCTTCAATTATAAAAGTCGACCGGATTAAATTATAAAATATAATTGCTTTTTAATAGATTCCTATATAATTGAGATTCTCAATGAATATATCACTAAAATGGAAACATTCATGATTTTTAATTATACCCTAAAACTTAAAAAAATGTTAATTTAGTGTATCTATCTTTCAATTTTTTATTCAATTTCACTCATCTATTAAGATTCTATGTTAAATCCTAATTAGAGGGTGGCAAAATTCATAAAACACTCCTCATTTTCTTGGGAATTTTTTTTTTTTTTTTTTTGCAAAGATTTAAGCGTTCGTTAGGATTTAACAGAATTAGTAAAAATATTCATGCATAAATCTTCCTAACGGAACGGTGTCAAACTTCATAAAATACCCCTCTCATTTTTTAGGAATTGGTCAGGATTTAACAGAATTAAAAAAAAAAAAAATACTCATGCTTAAATCTTTGAATTTTTTTTTTAAAAAAATGAATATTTTAAAAATTTTGACAAGATTTAACTAAAAATTCTAATAGAAGGGTAAAATTGAAAAATAAAATAAAATATGAATATACTAAATTGACATTTTTTAAAATTTAAGGGTATCATTACAAGAATAATGAAAGATTATGGGTGGTAAGTGAAGTTTTTCCTCGTAAAATTAACCATCAAATTTTTATTTTTTTCACAAGCCTTTGCTGATTCAAAAGTTGATTTTCATTGCCATAACATTCTAATTATGTAACAGTCGTATAACAGACTTAACAGTCTAGTAAACAATATTTTTCTTTTTCAAAATAAAAATAATAAGAAAAAAGAGAAAATAAATATTAGGGAGCAAAAATAAAATAAAAAAATAATAATAATAACCGGAAGATCAGATATATAAAGAGCTTGAGCACAAAGGTTCGTCGACAACATACTTTATATATCCGGAAATGAAGCGCGTATTCCGTTGGTCTCCCTTGGAGCAGAGACCGAATATTTCAAGGTTCGTCACAGGCAGAGATAGAGAACAAGTGTATGATATCGGAATCTCCATTTAGTCATTAAGCAAAAACTTGCTTATTAATCCCGAAATTATATGAACTGTTAAACGGGCTTTCTTGAATCTTTAACCGCCAACTATTTTTTTTTTTTTAGATGAATAAAAGCTTTCATTGAAAACCACCAACTACTTTCCCACCATTTCTAGGGAGAAAGAAACACGGTTTCAGAGATAGTATGAGAGGGTTTTAGGGAGGAAGGGAGAGAGAGAGAGAGGGGATTTAGAAGAATGAGTAAAGAAGATGATGATGACCCAGAAAAGAGGAAGTCGAAATCAGGGCCGTACCACTGGTTGACGAACTTTCACCGCGATCTGATGGCGGGCGCCGTGTTGGGCGGGGTGGTGCACACGATTGTCGCCCCAATAGAGCGATCGAAGCTCATCTTGCAGACTCAAGAGAGCAACCTGGCGATTGTTGGAGGCAGTGGGGGTAGGAGGTTCAAGGGAATGCTCGATTGCATCGTCCGTACGGTCCGAGACGAAGGCATTCTCTCTCTTTGGAGAGGCAATGGGAGCAGCGTTATTCGCTATTACCCTTCTGTCGCTCTCAATTTCTCACTCAAGGTATTTATTGTTAAATCCCTTTTCCCGCTTTGAATAGTTGAAAAGAAAAGAAAAGAAGGTATTTATTTATTTTATTTTTTTATTTATTTTTTTTTTTAAAATCCCAATTTTATGCTGCTCTTTTTCGTTGATTTCATTTGTTTTTTTGCCTTTGAATCTGTGAGTTTCTGTTGTGTATGAACTTAATGAATGGAAGTTGATTTGGTTGGTTTTGATGGGTTTCCCAGCTCATAGATATTGGAGTTTCCGGCAATGGTTGAAGCGACGTTGATCGTTTTTTGCATATAACATGAATGATGAAATGCTTCAATGTAGAAGTGGGTTAGGTTACTACGTAAACCTTGAATTGGTATTTGGTACCATATTATAAATTTTAGGCGATGTGGTGTTGTTTACTAGCCTTGGTAGGTGAGGTAGTGTGCTTCCGGTTTAGACCAATTTTATACAAAAATTATTTCTGGTAGGTGGGTTAGGTTACTACGCATGGCTTGGCCTGGTTTAGACCAATTTTATACAAAAATTATTGGTAGAGTGCTTCCAGTTGAATGTTATCTGACTTTTTAGTGAAAGATGATAGCAACTGTTCCGAATAAACTCTTATATATGGTTTGCCTTCCTGTCCAGTACTCAAACAGTCCCTTGAAGTATACTGAACAAAATAATAATAAATTGGAACCCCATAGGACTTTTCAGTTCTGGAAATGAACCCTGAAAAATTCCTTTTAAAATATTTAAAAGAAAAGTAGAACCCCTATCACATTCACCCGGCATTAATATCTTGGATATGCCGTTACTGATATATCAAGAGAAAAAGAAATAAGAGGATCCATAATAACATATGTACCTTGCACTGATATCCCAAGATGGTCTTTAGACCTGCCAACTCATGTGAAATGGGATTTAAATGAGCTTTTGTGCTGCTCCTGGTGTAGACATTGGATTCACTTTAAGGGATTTGTTGGGGGATAGATAAGGTATTACAACAAATTCAATAAAGGAAGGTATTGGGAGCAGGGCAGATTCAAATTTATAACTTGTGCGCTTAAAACCTCCATTTCGACAAAGTAACATCCTCCCCAGGCTAGCTTACTGAGAGGGAGTACATGTGGGTTAGAGTTATCCAATATTGGGGAAGAATAATATGTAAGAGCTGTTAACGATTTCTGTCCAATAACCGTACAACATAAATGTCCAACTCTCTGGCATTAGTACATTTACTCAAGGACTTTTCATTGCTGTATAGGATTCATTCTCCATATTGCCCATAATTTCTTTGAACTTCTTTTTTTCTGTGCGAGAGTCTAAACTGTATTATGTCTTATGGATGATTTGCTTGTCCAATGATTAACCTTTTATAAAAGCGAGAGCTGCTGTCTTAGAAAGGACTGGGTATGTCCAATGAATGGTGTTTAATTGCTTTTTTCAATATAATAGCTGTCTATCTCCAACCAGACTCTCTCCCCTTTTTAAATGTTTTATTCATCTTGCATAGATCCCACAAGCACCACTCCCTACTTCGTCCTCTCTTGAGTATTGTATTTTTTTTATTTTTGGTCTTCTCTCTCAATATTTTACTTATCTCCGGATTGCACATCCATCATCTCTCATGCCTTTTTTCACTTCATATTGTTAAGATTCTTCCTATCTTGTTCTTTAGTGAGCATCACCTTTGTATTTCTTTATCTATATCCACTGAGACCCTAGGGATAATTCCATGAGAAATATAAATCCCAATCAACATCTGAAATTGTGATTTCCTTCTTGGTTGGAAAAATTAAAAGGAATTACATTTTACCCTCATGTGGTTTGGTTAGAGTTTGAATTGCCAATCTATGAGTTAAAAATCCACATGAGATCTATGTGTATTTGTTTGTTATCCCTGAGTTTAATGGATTCAAATTGTAATGAGGTTACCTGTATTTTTGGGACTTTCTTTTCTGGGCAAGTGTACATGTGACTACGTATATTTGTTTGTTATTCCTGAGTTTAATGGATTCAAATTGTAATGAGGTTACCTGTATTTTTGGGACTTTCTTTTCTAGACAAGTGTACATGTGAATTTTAATGATTTGGAGCTGAAAATTATAAATGATGTGACCTCAGGTGCGTAAAATGCAACTTTTTAAACCACTAGTTGGCAACTTGAATTTGACCTCAACGAGTTAAATTGATCATGTACTACAAATTTTACCCCCTTTGCCTAATGATCTTCCATAATGCCGGTTCTAATATCTCCATAAAACCAAAAACTATAAAAACCTAAATTAACTCCTCACTGGTGAAAACCACAAAGTTAAAGAATAAATTGTCCATCCTTCTAGCCATGGGTCTTTTCCTTTCTCATTTCTTCCTAAAAATCCCTCTAACGTACTCTCTAGTATATTTCTGTTTTTTCAAACTCCTCTGACTCCTTGGTATGTGCTTTTGGTCTCCCTTCATTCGGTTGGCAATTTTTTCTTAGTGATTTTATGTAAATATTCTTCAGAAGAATATGATCTTTCCAAGAATTTCGTATTCTAGTGTTATATTATTTGTATGTCAATTAAGCTAATGTTTAGTGATAAATTATAAGTATTAATCTTATGAGTGGGAGTAGTAAAAATTTTTGGGAGCACTGAGAGAAGATGGGTACACTAATTGAAGCCCATGGTAAAGGATATTTGAAAGGAGTTTGATAAGAATACTTTTTCATTTTTTTTAATAATTAATTAAAATATCATTAAAAGCGTTAAGCGCCCCCAGGTATACAGAAAGTATTCAAGAGAAATCACCTAGCTAAAAAAAGAAGGGAAAAAAAAAATGGAAATCATGATAACTAAGCACTAAAGAGAAACAAAAGCAGATTTCCAAAGATACAGTGTATTGAAAATGTCCAAAGATACAAAGTATTGAAGAAGAAAAAACATTAAGCTCTTCAAATGTCCTCGCACGGTCTTCAACTTTTGTCATTCCTTTCCTTTCCTAAACACCACAAAAGGTATGAAGGCACCATCTTTCACACAGCAGCACTTCGAGTGCTGCCGGCAGTCCACCACTCGTCTAGACATAATCCAAGACAACCCAAAAAAAAATAAAAAAATCATGAGGCACTAACAACCTTGCTATGGAGAAGAAGAGTTCACAAACTCCCCTCTCCTTTTACACATACAACACCTATCGACCACAATGACATGTCACTTCCTAAGGTTATCTATGGTAAAGATCTTTCCTAGGGCTGCTAACCAAACAGAAAATGCCGCCCTCAAATGAACTTTAGTTCACCAAAGACTCTTCCAAGGGAAAAGAAGTCATCATTACGAACCAGGACACTATAGAAGGATCTAACAATGAACAACCCTCTTTTGGAGGGGGCCCACCAAAGCTTGTCTTCGCCATTTCACTCTAACTGAATACAATACCTTGAAAAGCATCGCAAAAGCATCCACTTCCTGATCGTTAGATGCTCTAGCAAAGCTTAAATTCCACTGATTGGAGCCCCCTGAGTTCTCCAAGTGTGCCGCTATGGAAGCATTTTTCGCACAAGCAATACCATGTAAATCTAGGAATGCTTCTTTTAGAGCCATATCCCCACACCATAGGTCATGCTAGAATCTAAACTTAAAGCCAACTTCCCCCAATCCCTCCTAATAGTCTTCCATAACCCCGTCCCATACGCCCCATCAGGTTCATTAGAACCTCACCCATCCCATGAACTGCCATATTTAGAGTCCACCACAACTCTCCACCATGCCTCACTCTCATGCACATAGCACTAAAGCCATTTTCAGAAGAGAAATATGATTGAACATCAACAAATTCCAAACCCCCAACTCTCCCACTGAGATCGGAGAACAAACCTTGGACCATCTTATCAGGTGTGATATTTTAATTCTTCGCCTAGCCCACCCCATAAAAAATCCCATTGAAGTTTCTGAATACGGGTTGCAACACCCAGAAGGAAAAGGAAAAAATACATGAAGTACATAGGCAAATTGGAGAGTGTGCTTTTAATAAGGATAAGCTTACCACCTTTAGACAAATACACCATTTTCCAACTAGCCAACTGACGCTTTATTTTTTCAATAACACCGTCCCAAATAGGCTTGGCCTTATAGGAGGCCCCCAACAAAAGTCCAAGATACTTCAAAAGCAAAGAAGCAATCTCACATCCTAGAATACCAGCCAACACATCCACATTATCAACATTACCCACAAGAACAAATTCTAACTTAGCCAAATCGATCTTCAAGCCCAACACAACTTCAAAACATAAGAATAAGCACCACAAATGACGCAGTTGATCTGGGTCTGCCTCACAGAAAATCAAAGTATCATCAACAAATAGAAGGTGAGAGATATCAATCCCATTAATATTCCTTGTCCCTATAGAGAAGCCAGACAACAAAGTCTTATTCACTGCAGTAGAAATCATCCTACGCAAAGCTTCCATCACAATGACAAACAGCAGAGAAGACAGATGGTCTCCTTGCCTCAAGCCACAAGAGCTACTAAAAAAACGGTGGGAGTGTCGTTTACCAAAACTGAGAAACATACCGAAGAGGAAGGTCCATCAAGCTCTGATAAAGAATGAAGTCAGGAAAAAACCACCATAGTTGGGCGTAATCAAATTTCTCCCAATCTCTCATTGAGGAACCAAGTAACATTAAAATCACCCCCAATGCACCAAGGAAAGTTCCACCAATTGAGCATACCAGCTAGCTCATCCCAAAGAACCCTTCTATCCCATGAGAATTAGGGCCATAAACACCCGTAAAAGTCCAAGTGAAGTGATCTTTAATGTTTCTAAAAGTAACAGCTAGGGTGAACTCCCCCACACACTCATCAATTTTCTCCATCACCCTCCTATCCCACATAATCGAAACACCACCTGAAGCCCCTCTAGAGTCCAGACAACACCAATCCACATGATGACACCCCCACAAACTGCGCACAACCCTACAAGACATGACCTCCAGCCTAGTTGAAATCAAACAATATCAACTTTCCACTCTCTGAGTAGGTTCCTCAACCTCAGGCATTTATCCCCCTCATGTTCCAAGATAGTAGTTTAGGCTTCATAAAAAACTGAGATACCCCTCTCCTTTCCTTTTCCAAGGCATGCACTCTCACTTTTAGAGTCATAATTAATGGAGCATTCCTGCCATGAACTGATTAATTCCCTGAGCCATTGCCGCCACCGGCATGATCTGAAGCCACTGCGTGGTCTACTGGTGTAGGGGCGACGTCAAAGGACACCCCTCGAGCCACTGCCGACAGAGTATGGGGTTCATCGGCTGAGGCCGTAGGAGCTCCGGGCTGACCTGTACCATAGCCCTTACCCGCGTCCAAGCCCTAAACAAAAGACCCACACCATAGTCATTGTGTGATCCAAAATGAAATCCGGGCTGACCCGCACCCAAAGTTCTTTTCCACTTATGTGTTATTTTCTACTTGGGCTTGAAGTAATATTTAGCCTGAATAACCCCAGAGCCCATCGAGGGCTTTCCTTTAGGATCTTGAATAGAGTGGGCCGTTGGAGGCGGGCCTAATAGGCTTACAAGGGCCTTAGAAGGAAAACCCAAGCCCAAACTCAACTCAATCCATTTTAAACACTGCTTTGTGTCTTTTTAGGCTCACCAACGTCTCTCTAAAGGAGCAGAGATCGAGAATAACACCCTGAAGTCCTCTGCTCGAGCTGACACTACTAGCTGAAAATTTAGGATCTTCAACCTTCCCAGACGCAGACCCAGAGGAAGACGTCCCTGCCAAGCTGCCACACTATCCCATTGGTGCCTGCACTTCAAAATTACCAGATGAGCCCTTCAACGACGAGGGAAAAGCTGGAAACTTCCTCAGTCCCATAACAGCCTCCACGTATGACGAATTCCCCCCAACTCCAATGGAGGTCTCTGTGTCATCTTCATCTGACCTGCGTCTGGCGCCAAAGGACTGTTGGAGTGACACCCAGCTGACCTACCACCATGTCGTGATTGGAAGAACTGCAAAACTACTTGTAGCTCCGCGGCGAAGGGCTTCCAGCCCCTGCCATGTCTCCCTGCCAGCACGAAGATGAGGCCCCTCTGTCTACCTCCCCCAAAGTCCGTCACCACCAAGAACCGCCCATGCTTATTGGAGCATCACTGGGTGAGGAGAGTTTGGAAACCAACTCTGGAGCGTCTCCAAAACTCCTTCCTCCCCTCCTCTAGAACCACCACCTCAGTGGTGGCTAACAACCAAGAGACGTTGACAGTGCCCAAGCATAAGGATCGGGCAGGACCCCTGCTCCTCTCAAAAACCCTACGCAGTGGAGACCTACCCTCCACTACCAACTCAAACAGTTTAGACTCCATACGACACCCTCTTATCAACCCCAATCAAGAAAAGAACTACTGGCACACGCTAGCATGCACCGACAAGAGAGAGAGCTCGTTAAAGTTAGCTTTGTGTCTTATACTGACAAATTCATAACCTTCTACTGACCATAGTTTTGGAGAAAAAGAAAGAAAATGCAGGAAATCATGAGAAGAAATAGGCTAAGTACAAAAAAAAAAAGGAATGTCAAAAATAAATTATAGGGTGTCGTATCCTTTCATTTTCTTAGAGAGGTTATGGAGGGTAGTCTCAAAGAGTTGGGGAAAGTTACCTTACAATCATTTGGGGTGCGTGGAAACAAAAGGCTTTAGTGAATCAAAGTTATGGAATTATTTGTGAAGAATGTGCAGAATTGTGTTTTTTGAATATTGTGCGATTTAGTGGTCTTGTCTGTTTTAGTTGAGAAGCAGACATATATAGGATATAGCAGAGAATTTGTACTGTTATTGGTCTAAATTCTGATAATCTCATGTCAAGGAGATTACGTATATAAGATTTAGGTAGAGCATTCGTTGGGCAACTGCTTTATATTTTGATCATCTAGTGTTCAGGAGATCAATTGCAAGCCTGTAATAGTATAAATTGTGGGTCACGGTAAATGATAGGGAACGAAGAAACCATCAAATTGCTATTAATGGATTGTCAAGTCAAGTTAATGTGAGATCCACTTTCTAACTTGATTCTATATGGTACCGTAAAAATCAGTTTATACAAGTGAAAGTTTAGCTAACGTAGGAATTTGGAATACAGAAGCTTACTGATTATCTGGAGTGAAATTGTAGATCTATTTGAAGTGATGGCAGGATCTAATGAGAAATCAATATAACAGTAATTTTGATTGTGGTATGAGGGCCAAATCGACAGAGGGACAATTTAGTATTTGTATAACAAAAAAAAAAAAAAATTATATGGCCCTAGATAGAGCAATATTGTAGAAAACAAATGTGTAGGTACTGAATACTCGGAGGAAAAATTTATTTAATGAAAATTAATATCTGATGGTAGAACTGTATTAGGAGAAAATTTCAGAAAAGGCATATGCAGGTGTTCAAGGAAAGGGGACTAAGAAAATTTGTGCTGCATAAAGAAATGCATGTGTGTAATATGAAAAAAGTAAAAAAGGAAACACAATTGTTCTCGCAATGGATATATTTCCAGATGTTACGAAGTAATTTAGGAGTTATTAGCTATATCTTTGATTTCATGAATCATTATCCTTTACGAACTAATTAGCATCATGTAAAGATTTTCCTGTGAAGTTTTGCTTCGTATCAAGGGAGAAAGAGGTGACATATTAGTCAAGTGGAAGCCGAGGATAGGGGTCAAGAATGAATTTGAGTTGTTTAAAAGAGATACATTTCTAGAAAATGATAGAAAGAAAATAGATTTTTTTAATATCGATATATAATACCTGATGGACTAAAGGTCTATGAAGTTCTGTAAGCTATTCTTAGTCACACAATGGCATATAAAGAAAACGTTACGCTGTTGAGAACAAACTATGAAGGTAAAGAAATGTCAAGGTGTTTCTTTACATAGTTTGTAAAGAAATGCCAAAGTGTTTCTTATCAAAGTAATCAGTTAGATCAAATAAAAGTTATGTGATTAGCTACACATTGAGTGGTTGTAAAAGTCTGAAATAAGGTTTGATTTGAATGTCCAAGAATTTCATGTGAAAATCATAAAACCTGGACCATTCTAGATGCACTAAAGAAGATGGCAAGAGAGATTGTGATGGACAAATAAGGTTTTGAATTTTCTAGTTTGTGAGCTAGAAGTTAGAAGCTCTCGGTAGGTTATGTTTGGTAAAATTTTCCAAAACACTTTTGGGTTTTCAAATACTGAAATACTTTTTAAACTTTTTTTTTTTTTTGATAAATAAGAAAAGTTCTATTAAAAATGGAAAGGCACCCCTAAGTACATCTAAACAAGTTTTCAGATGTGGCCCTTAGAGAAAACTATTTTCAGTTTTCCTTTTTGAAAATACTTTTCACCAAAATATTTTTGTTATTTATTTTCTTGAAAATATATTTGGTAACAGATCTGAAAACTGATTTTAAAAATAAAAAAATAGGAACCAATGTTAGATATTTGTGGTTTTAACGTGCAAAGATGGGTTGAACCACTGAAGCACTCTGGGGGTGGCCAAACCACTCTTAAAGATGGCCTAAAGGGTGGCTTGGCTTGAGAGGCTGGCCGAGCCACCCTCAAAGGCCTCTTCGATTAAAGTTATTTTCTGAGGTAGCCGAACCATCCCTTCGTTTTTTTCTCTTTTCTTTTTTCTTTTTCTTTTTCTTTTTTTGTTTATTTTGCTTGTTTGTATTTTTTTTATTTTATTTAAAGGTAGAATTATACAATCGTAGGGGTTCCGTCAGAAAAATAGATGAAATTTTTTATGAAATGATCAATTTTATACAGGAGTACACCACGATGGTCCTTAATTTTTGTATCCTAGGGATTGATTTGAAATAAGTTGAAACCCTAGAATGAATTTAGTAATTTAGCCTAAATTAAAATTTGGAAGCTGTGGAAGATGAAATTTCCATGAGAAGTATGTCAATATTAGTATGTTCTTCCTCTGTGATCTGTAACTTACATTACTCACATGCAAAAGCCATTAAGCCACAAGGAAAATTGATATAAGTATCTCGACATAGTAAAGCAAATACATATCCAATTATTTCTGTACATGATATGAGCAAGCTTATGAAACACATATCTAAGACTATAAATTATACTTCAAAAACCAGTTTGGCATCAGCAGAGGTAGAAGTTGTTGTTGTTGTTATATTGGATGGTTGATGGAGAACTTCCTAGCAGTAGAGGAAGATTTCCAGTGATCATTTCTTTTCAAGTTATGATGATTTCTGGGTCTTAACTTCTTTTTCTTTTTCCTTTTTTGCCCTCTCACAGGATCTCTATAGAAGCATGTTAAGAAGTGGAAACTCTGGATGTAGTCATTTTCTATCTGGTCCATCTGCCAATTTTATCGCTGGGTCTGCAGCCGGTTGTACAACATTGATCTTAATATATCCTCTTGATATTGCACACACCCGTCTCGCTGCTGATATTGGGAAAAGTGAAGTTCGTCAATTTCGAGGCATCTACCATTTCTTGACTACCATAGGCAAAAAAGATGGGATTCGGGGGGTTTACAGAGGGCTTCCTGCCTCTCTACATGGGATGGTTGTTCACCGCGGCCTTTATTTTGGAGGCTTTGATACGATAAAAGAGATGCTCTCAGAAGAATCAAAGCCCGAGTTGCCATTGTGGAAGCGATGGGTGGTGGCTCAAGCGGTCACAACATCTGCCGGGTTGTTGTCATATCCATTGGATACCGTACGGAGGCGGATGATGATGCAATCCGGCTTGGAACAGCCTATGTACAATAGCACACTGGACTGCTGGAGGAAGATTTATGGGACAGAGGGGTTGGCTTCATTTTATCGCGGGGCTCTTTCAAATATGTTAAGGAGTACTGGTGCTGCTGCCATCTTGGTCTTATATGACGAGGTGAAGAAGTTCATGAACTGGGGGAGATTGTAGCAGGAAACCATGCAATTTGGTCGGTCATTTCATGTTTAACACAAGGTTTAAAGTAGGTTAGAATGATGAAGCAAAATGAGATTTACAAGCGGAAAATCTTGTAATGCGCAAATGATAGCAATACACACTTCATTGGCCACTTCGCTTTTTGAGGCTCTGGCAATTTACGCCTTGATTTTTTGTTAAAAAAAATAATGCTTTTTAGAATGTGTTTTTTACGTACTTTTTTTTCTTTTTCTTTTTTTTTTTTTTCTTTTTGTGATGTGACATAATTGCATGTCCAAATAATTTTTAGTGTTTTGTGTGTTAAGTTGTTTTTTAATGCTTTTGCTTTTTCTTTTTCTTTTCTTTTTTTTTTTTTAATTTTTTTGTTAAAAGGTCCAAAGTAATCTTAAAAAGCAATAGCAAAGGAGCTAAGAATGTCGGTAATTTTATGTGGAAGTTGCACTTCATTGTCTACTCTATTTCTCTTTTGCCTTTTTAAAATTTCTTTAATTATTAATTAGGAATGGGGTAAAGGGGGGATCTCATAGAGGATATACGGAAGAATGTAAAAGCAGCAAACCCCAAACATCAAACAGAGATCTAGAGAGAGAGAGAGAGAGAGAGAGAGAGAGAGAGAGTTTTGATCCTCTTTTTAAAAAAAAAATTAAAAATCCTGGATTTTAAAACTTTTCAATAATAATTTCGGGTTTTAATAATTATTTTAGTCAAATCACCTCATAAATTTTTGTAAATTTCCTAACGGAAGGCTATGTGAAATGTGAACTATTACGTTAAAAGATTTTGTTTTTGAAAAATAAAAAATAAAAATCAAACGATCCCAAAGTTTTCTTTTTTGTGTGTTTTTTTAATGATTTTTTTAAGGGTGTAATTTACATTTCATATAGCTTCTGTTAGGAAATTGGCAAATTAAAACTTTTTTTTTTTAAAAGTTAAAGATCCCTTTCAATAGATTGAAACGAGACCAAATCGGTTTAATGTCCAGGGTTACAAAGAATCTCTAATAAACTAAGTCAGAGGCACAGGGTTAGAGAGTCCTCCACCCAGGCAAGGTCAGACTTAAACCACCATAACAGATCACAGGTGCAACAAAATAACCTAGCCAACAGAAGATGCCTCTACGTATACATAAGCATCTACAAGATTGAAGAGAGGTCATACATTCTGTGCTATACACTAGCTTTTACGGATCAGGTTTTGATTAATCTTAAAAAAAATAACGCAGACTGGCAAAGTAGACTATTACAATAGACAAAAACAAATAAACAGAACAACTTTAATTTCATTGGCCGGCGAAAACCAAGGAAGGGGCCAAAAATCATTCCCCCACATCCCCGTATTTCTCGGCATCTTTGGAGCACCCATTATAGACCCGTTACCAGATATGTCGGGCGGTTTTTGCACCTCATTGTGCAAAAGAGCAGTTACCGAAGGAAGAAACCGCTTGTCAACCTAACCACCGGCCCATCAGAACGCTGTTGTCGTCGTCGTCGTCGCTACAAGATCCCGGGAATTCCTGCAGACCCAAGATCACCCAAAGCTAGCCGCCTGATCCCTTGGAAACCTCACTCATCTGGGAACCCGACAACCATGGAGAGGACCTGGACAGCCACATCATATAATACCTGCAAATCCAAATAACCCAAGCATAACAGCCAGGAAACCCACGAATCAAAGCATGAGGAATTGATGAAACACCCACTCTGATTCAACAACCACAACTTCTGATTCACCAATCGGCTCTGATACAACATTTGATTTCACCGAACATGAAAAAAAACCTCAAACAAAACATTAAAACAACTTCTCCATCCCAAATTAGGATGAGAAGAAAACTACTCCATCCTCAGAGGCGCTCACGACGCCCGAAGAGATGAAAACTAATTTATTGAAAGCAAAAACACAAAGCACCATGGGAATGCTTCCCTCCTCCGCAACAAACCACGCTCTTTTCTCTGGAAAATAATTGCTACAGAGAAGTTTTTTATTTTGCTAGATGTTTTTTAGTCATGCAAATTAAAACTATTAGAGCATTTTTAGTAGCCTCACCAAATTAGTTTTTTAGCTATTTTGGTGAGCCAATTTGATGAAAACTCTTAAAAACCACTCCCAGCAGCCTCACCATTTTAACCAAAAAAATTTGATGACTGAAATTACTAGTCAAATTAGACCAGGCATTTTCACTCAACAACCCACTCACCAAATTTTGTTTCACATTTCTCTCTCACATGATTAGCACACTTTTTTCCTTTTTTCTCTCATTTTCTTCTCTCATCTCCCATCTCTCACACGATAATGTCCTTATTTCATGGATATAAATGATTTTTTATAAAAATATTATATAGAGAAAAAATAAAGAAATATGAAAAAATTATTATTTAAATGGAATAGTGAATATTGACTAGTTAAAATGGTGAGGCTGCTAGGGGAATTTTAATAAAGTGGCTCATCAGAATAGAAAAAAGTAATTTTTAGTTATTTTGGTGAGTAAAATTTGGTGAGGCTACTAGGAATGCTCTAAGGGATTGAAAAATGACAAAAACCCGAAACTACTATTGAAAATTTTGGAACCGATTGAAATTTGAAAGCGGGTCAAAACTAGATAGTAAATTGTAAATTCTCCTTAATTTTATCAGACCTAAAACGATAATTAATATTTTGGAAAAATAAAGGGAAATAATGTGATGATAATAACAATAATGACTGATTAATATATATTCCCTTCTTTTAACTTTTTTATGGGAAGATCTTAACTTATTATCAAATCTTTCTAATCCATAGGAAGGACGGAGGACAGCCCTCATTAATTGGTTGAATTTATAAAATTATAATGCTATTAATAAAAATATAGAAATTTTCACTATTATTACCTCCCCTTTAGTTTTCTTTTCCTAATATCTTTTATTTGTATCAATTCTTTAAGGGATAATTGCACCGTTGGTCTCTGTGGTATACCATAATTATTTTTCACTCCCTATGGTTTAAAAAGTTCACTGGAGGTCCTCGTGATATGCAATAATTACAAATCGATCCCTGGCGTCAAATTCTGTTAAAATTTTTAACAGATTCCGTCAAATGCCACATCAGCGCCACGTGTCGCCAATAAGATGGCGACACGTGTCTATCGTAATAAAAAATATAAATTTATTAAAAAATAAATAAAAATACTTATTTTTTTATAAAAAAAATTCAAAAAAAATTCAAAAAAAAAAACAAAAAAAAAAAAAAGCTGAAGGGGTGGCCCAGCCACCCCTTTGGGGGTGGCCTGGCCGCCCCCAGCCACTGGGGGTGGCCGCGCGTCACCCCCGGCGGCCTCTGGGGGTGGCGCGCGGCCACCCCCATGGGCTGTGGGTGGCTTGGCCACCCCTTTCTTTCCCATTTTTGTTTTTTTCTTTTTTTTTCTTTTTTTTTTTTTTTAGAAAAAATAAGTATTTTATTTATTTTTTAATAAATTTATATTATTTTATTAAAATTAGACATGTCAGCGCCACGTGTCACCAATAAGATGGCGACACGTGGCGCTGACGTGGCATTTGACGGAATCTGTTAAAAATTTTAACAGAATTTGACGCCAGGGATCGATTTGTAATTATTGCATATCACGAGGACCTCCAGTGAACTTTTTAAACCATAGGGAGTGAAAAATAATTATGGTATACCACAGGGACCAACGGTGCAATTATCCCATTCTTTAATTCAAAAATATTTTATTTTCACTTTTAAACCCTTTTTTTTTTTTTTTTTTTTTAAGTACTTGAGATAAGGGACTTTAAAAAGGGAAAGAGGAATGTAATCCAAAATAGGGAAGAGAGGAGGATCATGAGAAAACTAAAAAAATAGGAATAAATTAGTTGTCCAGCTAGTTGTTGATGGAATGGCCGCCAAAACATGAGGGATTGTTGTGGCATGAAATACGTCAACCTTGCATGATACCTGGATGTTGAGAGCCAAAGTAACTCTTGAGAAAATCGTCTTCTAAGATAAAAAAAATGAGCTTTTAAAGAAAGAGTCAAACGTGCAGCCAGCAGAGTCGCCAAAGTTTCACCATGAAGAGTTGTACATGGGAGGGTAATGAGAGAGACACACGTCACACACTTAAGAATAGTGCCTGTTGAATTTCTACATACAACCAGGGCCGGCTCAAAGCCTAGGCGAGTTAGGCACTCGCCTAGGGCCCCCGATTTGATAAGGCCCAAAAAAAAATTCTAGGCCCAATTTTTTTTTTAATTTAAGGCCCAAAATTTTTTTAGTAAGGTCCAAAAAAAAATTCATAAAACTTAAGGCCTCTAAATAAGTAATTTAAAAAATGACTTAATTTAATAAGGCCCCAATATAATAAGCCCATGGTAACTTATCAAATATAAACTTAATAGAAAATGATTAGTCTATTCAAAAGATTTAGATAGAATATTTTGTTTTTGTTTACAAGTTGTTTAATTCAAAACCTAATAGAATGCAACTAGATAATGAAGGAACTAATGACTTGAAAAATCTTAGCGCTAAACTTAAAACTCGTGAAATCTTAGTGTTTAATTGATATAATAATAATATTAATTTTTTTTTTTTTACTTAAATCTTTTTTTAAGGCCCCATTTTAAAGTTTCGCCTAAGGCCTCAAAATACATTGAGCCGGCCCTGCATACAACTACCTGCGTTAAAAAGGAATCACGAATAGCAATATCATAGTTGATCTTTAAGAAATTAGAGCTAGGCTTCTTCCAAACCTCTGAGATGTTGTACTTAGTAAACCAGATTGAATGATGTTCCAGAACAAATTTGTTGATTGTAGCTAATATAGCAGGAGCATTAAGAATCTGACCTTCATTATGAGCTTTATTTTCTAACTTCTCGATTAAGTTCTATTTCACTAATCATAAAAGTATGGAATTAATAATAGACACGTCATCCTACTTCCTTTTGGTAACCCCAATTGCAACCATTTGATAATTAATCATTGTGACTCGTGAGAGAGACACTGCCCCCTGCCTTCCCATTAATAATCTTTTTCTTTTCCTTTTCCTTTTTTTTTTTTTTTTCTTTTTTCAAGGCAATTCCCATTAAAGAATTGGGTATAAAATTTAAAAAGGAGAAACAAGGAGAGAGAGAGAGAGAGTGACGTGAGTAAACAAGGATACAGTGGTTTGGCTGCGACTGAAAGATACAGTACATGGAATTAAGACTTCTTATTAATTATAAGATTAATTCTTTTGTTCTTGATAATTGTGTAAATTTTTAAAATAACCAGTAATTACTTTGATTTAGTTAAATATTGCATGATTAGTGTATTTCTTATTCGCTTAAACTTTTAACGTAAACAAAGATTTTAAAGAAATCTCAATTAATAGATGAGATTAAGCCAAATTCTTTTTTTAATTACGTTTATGTTTTGGAAGAAAAGAGGAAACAAGTGGAAACCCCACCAAGGAATTGAAGCCAAGGCCACCATGACATCACACCCCAGAAAAAAGGGTATAATTTAAAAATAATTTATTTTTTCTAATTTTTAGAATAATAAATTGATTCAGTATTCAAAGAGGATTTTGGAAATTTATGATAGGACACAAATTGTCACCTAAAACTCTGCCACTAAGGAATTTTCGAAGGGGCACTTCGGTTACCCAATATATATATATATATATATATATTACTTTGAATTGCACTTAATTTTTAGGAAAAACATCACTTATAATTTTTAATTTTTTGTTATTTTTATAATTAAATATTCAAACTTTAAAAAGTATCAATTTAGGGTTTTTATTTTTCAATTTTTTTAATTTTAACCCTTCGTTAAAAAATTTCGTTAAATTCTGTCAAAATTTTCAAAATACCCGTCTTTTTTTTTCAAGAAAAAAAAAATGCAAAGATTTAAGTGTTTGTCATAATTTAACGGATTGGCAAAAATACCATTACCATGCCTGAATCTTTGAAGAAAAAATTATAATTTTTTTTAAGAAAAAAAAAAACATCGAAGCATTTTGAGAATTTTGAAAGGATTTAATGAAAAATTCTAACGGAATATTGAAATTGAAAAATGGATATCCTAAATTAACACTTTTTAAAGTTTGAATACTTAATTGTAAAAGTAATGAAACTTCAGGAGTGTTATAAGTGAATTTTTTCCTAAATTTTATATTTATTTATTCCATAACAAAACTTAGATGTTTTATAAATTGTTGAACCATGTCTACGATTGCGAACATCTAATTAAGTATATTAGAAACTGAAAATTGGTTTATTTAATTAAGTTGAATTTGTTCACAAACTACTTGGTTAATTTACTCTCTCATTATATATAATGAATATCATAATTTGAAATTTTTTTTATCCTAGATAAAACCATCCTAATACTTAGTTATTATGTTGTAATTAAAATCATATTCGTCAAGCTAATTAAATAAATTAGTTTTTTAGTTATAAAATAAAAAATAAAAAATAAAAAAAAATCATCAACTCATATTTGTAATAGAACTTTTATTATTATTATTATAAAAAAAAAATGGCAACGTTTTAAATAGTAATTTTAACTATTTCACAATCTCAATTCACAAACTTAAACAACTCGATTTTCAGTCTATATATATATAAGTGTGATCGATATTCCCGTTGGAGAGAGAATCCATGGGGAAGGAGATTCTTCTGACGTTTGGTTGTAAAGCTTGGAAGAGAGGGTCCACGTAAAATGGAAGCCATTGCATGTGTGCCACGTGTGACTTGGAATTAAAGTAAAAAAAAATGAAGGTGGACAAGCACTCCTTAGATTGCGGTTGTTGTGGTGGTTGACGTTATTGCTACTGCCAAGCTGTCTTTTCCAAATGGAAAGGAAAATGGGGTCCCGCTGATGTGATGTGGGGTTGGACTCTAACCCTTAATTATCACCTATCACATCCCATCATTCTTTTCCTTAATTGGGCAAAACATCTTTTCTAAAAGACCCTTTTTTTTTTTTATTTGGAACCATTTGGAACAAGTTTTCTTTTCTGATCTTCTTGTTAATGCTTTCTTTTCATTTGATTTTTTCTTTTTCTTCTTCCAAGTATTATGATGCGATATAAAAATTGAAAAAAACGAAGTGTTTTATAAGTATTAGTAATGTAACTAGTAGCTTGTACCTATTAACCTCTCTATTCCATCTCTCTCAACCAGAAGCTTCTCCACTAGTGCCTTCGTTTGGTCGGGGGAGGGAGGTTCTAAGCCTCCATCTTCTTGGTTTTGCTTCTCCTTTTAGCCTTTCTAGGGCTATAAAGGTTTTTATCCCTCCTTGGATTGTTCTAGTAAAGGTTAGAGTTTCTCAACTATTAAGATTGTGGAGTTTTGTCCCCCCATACTAGATTCGGTGATGGTTTTGTCCTCCATAGGACTAGGAGGTTTGTGTTTTTTAATTTTTTCTTTGTTTGTTGGCAAGAAAGCACTCTAGAGAGGTTTCGAAAAGGGAGTGTTCGTCGCTCGTGTCGCCGGCGAAAAGGCTTAGCCGTATTTCAGTTTTTCAACAATCTTTTCAGGCTAGATATGTGCTGTTCTGCCGCTCTCTAGTCGACACGCGCCCCCCAGCGTTGCTTGCCACAACCCTCTGGTACAGCCGCTGCTTGATACGACCGGAAAGCTCATCAGTGATCGACGCGTAGTCATCACACGCCAGGGTGTTCCTCACACCTTGGGCTGCGCGTGATGGCCACACCCCGTCTCTTTTGCCGTGTCTTGTGACACTCGGGGGTTTCTGGTGATCAGCTGCTGCAGGGGATCTTCCGATGGCAGTGAGTATGCTACACGCGCCTTCTTCGGTGGTGTTTTCTTCTGACGACAACTTTTGTTTTAGGTGTTTTCTTGTATTGTGTTTCTTCTGATAGTTTGTTGTGTGCTTGTATTAATCTAATCATTGGTTTTTGCCCATAATGTATAATCAACTCTTTGTTCAAGTAAATGTTTATGTCAACGCAGAGACACTATTCAGTTGGCTAGATTTTTTTAGTAACAACTGTCTGTATTTGACCGAGTCTTTTAGACTCTTGTTGGGATGTACACCTTTAAGATGGTTGATTTTCACCTATATGGTGATTGCTGTTGTAATGTTGTTTTTATCAATGAAAGTTTAACTTTCTCTCAAAAAAGAAAAAGAAAAAGTATTAGTAATTTAGATTTTGAATTGTTTATTAATTTCTTTTTTAAAGAAAAAAAATGTGTTATTAAACAAAACTATACTTATACTTTCATGTCAATTATTGCCTTCTAGTAATACTACATTAAAATCTTTGAGAAATAAAAGAAAATATAAGAGTACTTTGTTTGGAAGATGTTTCAGCAAAACGCATTTATGTACTGCTCGTGTGTTTGGCAAGCTGTTTTGAAAACGAAAATACCCAAAAAAAAAATAAAAAATAAGGAAACAACTCACACATGTTTCTGAAAATAATTTTCAACTACATTCAGAGAGAGAGAGAGAGAGAGAGAGAATCTGAGGGAATGACCGAGAACTCGAGGGATAGAGAAAGGAACTATAGAGATTGAGGTGATCAGGGTAAGAGAGCTGAACAGAGAGGGGGCGACGTACAAAACATTGCCAATCACGATGGTTGCGTCCCACCCAGAGAGAAGTGAGAGAGAGAGATGGCAGTGACAGTGTAGGACACGTGGTGGCAGATCTTAAACCATGGCGCTGGTCATGGTGGCGATGTCGATGACTATTCTGTTTTCCCCTTCAACCTCATTTCCACTAGGTAAAGGCTCAAAATTCCCCATATGTGTAGTAGTTAGAGGAGTTCTCGATCTACGTACTCTCAGCAAATTTTCCATGTCTGGTTCATCCAGAAATTTGTTACAATTTTGTTAATTTTTGTGGTATTATTATTCGGTTGTTTTTGGAGATTCCGTGGATAAATAGAAAGTTAAGATGGTGGCCTCGGGTGAAATGTGTACGATGTGCTATGGATAACAAAAGGTGCATGCATGTTGTGGCAAACCGAAAGAAAAGAGAATAGTGCATGGTGTGTGTAAAGTTCATGATTTTGGCAATGTGGTGTAATTAATTCGATGATTGAGAAGTAAAGAAGTTGTTTTTTGTTTTTAAATGTAGATTTAAATAGTTTGTATCACAAAGCTATCCTTTGATTTTTGGGATACATTAATTGAAGGTTTTTGTTGGATTCATGGTCATATATATATGCTACGTGTAGTGTGATCGAATTAAGTGGTTAAATTTGGATTCGGTAACATGTAATTAGTCATTTTCTTCTTTAAGTGAAAATTGTTTTCAAAAGAGTTGTCCTTAAACAAAATTGGTCAGTTTTATGTTTTCAAAAATTGTTCTCGAAAAATTTTGCCAAACGTTTTACTAACAACAAAAAAAAAAAAGCAGAAAATGATTTTCAATTTTGGTTCTAAAAAACACTTCTCACAATTTTTGTTCTAAAAACCAGAAACGTGATTTGCCAAACCGGCTCTAAAAATAACTTTGGTTTTTATGTAGATACCCAAGTAATATCTTAGCATGCATTTTATGATTTATACGATAAATTTATATAATAAATTGTACTATCACAAATATAACCTGATATAATTCTATTACAGTACATATTATAATACCTGAAATTTTTTTATTCCACCTAGCTAAAAGAACTATCACATTAATACTAACATTAAAAGTTCAAGATTTATCGACGACCCATATATATATATAGTCTTTAAAAAGAATTGGGACTGTAATGTTTTTCATAGCGCCTGAACCCTATACTTCCTGTGATTCGCTCTCCCCTTGCTACAACCATTAGCAGTACTACTTGTCTGATAAAATCAGTCTCAATTCCATAAATTTGATATCATAAGTAAATTAGAAATTTATTTTATCAGTCTCATTCACATTGCCATCTATTTGATAATGTTTGAGCCAAAAGTACATAAAAGGTTACCTTTGTGAGCCAACATGGCCCACCAAAGTTCACAAAATTTTGGTCAAAAACATGTTTCAAGATAGAAACATTACAACTTAATCAATGTGTAATTAGAAAAGAAAAAAAAAAGTGTGTTTGTTTATATATTGTACGGATGATACAATGATAATTTATAAGGGACAAACTAGGTCGGAGGAGGTTTTAAAAGTGTGTTTGTTTCACATGTTAAGAAACAAAATGGCAAAATTATATACTCGGTTGAAAGAAATCAGTCTGAAGGAAAAATTTTGTCTATTTTTAAGGGTTTTTTTTTTTTTAGAATATTCCTTAATAATATGCTAATTTTTGTTTTTTTCTTAATGTATAAATGTGTACAAACCACAAGTCTGATTGACTGATTGTAGACGCATCTATCTAAGATATTGCCATTATTAGGTGTATCCATGTGCCATGACTAGTGTCCAATCGCAAGGTGACAAATTTGGGGTTGTCTTTGCATTAATTTCAGGTGTCAACTTCTACCACATCTCTCCTTATCACACGATCCAAAAATCTACAATTTTTATTTTTAACACTTTAATTTAATGATAAAATAATTATTAATTTCAAAATTTAATCGTAATTTTTATTCTCGAGTGTGCACTTAAAAATACATATAATGTTTTTTTTTAAAAAAATACCTGGTCGCTTTACCGTTTAAATTACTAGAGATTTTGTTAATTCTTCCTTTCTAATAAAACGGAATATAAGCATGTCGGTTAACTAATAAGTAATTAAACGTGGTTATACGAAATCAAATATATATATATAATAAAAAAAAAAATAAATATATATATATATATATATATATAAAAGTGTAAGGACATTTTTATCTTTTAATATGTTTGACACAAAAATATCCTTACACTATATCTAACCGGATACTCTTCCGGTTAAGTTTAACCGGAAGTTCAACAGGATCGGAGAATCCTAATACCTTACTTACACACACGTCACGATATCAACCATTGGCTACAACCTAGTTGGAAAGATCTACAATATTAACGGTTATGATGCTCCCCTCCCATGATTGGCCCGGGTCCCACGAACCTACTGATTCTCCAAACCCAAAAGATCAGAGTAGAAGAAGAACTATTTTCTATTCAATACAGTATATATAAGACACACCAACTATTATTACAGATGCAAGCTTGCAGGCCACCAGAGACACGAAACTTACCTGGAAATTTATATAGATATATCAATTAACGGCCCAGATTGATTAATAAGTGGTAGGCCCCGAACCTACCGGACTATTATAACCGGATGGACTCGGTAAAAGAAACCTGGAACTGGAAGCCAAGAGACAAGAGACAGTGTATTTCGAAGCATACACGTGTTGCATCTACGAGAGCGAGTATCCCATGACGCAATTCTTCTTCTTCTTCTTCTTCGTCTACTACTTCTACTATCACTATTGACGATCAAACAGAAAGCAAAAGAAAAGGGAAAAATTATTTCCTACAATGGTTGGTTTCAATTACAAGAAGGACAATAATAGGAGTAATTAACCCAGTGTACCCAGAAATTAGGAGCGATTAAAGCAACAAGCGCCGGTATCATACCCAGAGAGCACCGACTTCGACGAGCTTGGGGACGAGGTGGCCGCTTAGGTGGAGGGCGACGAGGGACTCCAAGCCGCCGACGCAGGTGCCGCCAATGAAGACAGCCGGGGCGGGATTGCTAGGGGAGGAGTCGGTGTCGGAGTCGAGGGTCGCGGAGGGGAGGGCGGCGATCTCGTTGTCGTCCAATTCGATGACGGTGGGATGGACGCGGAGGGTGGACAGAAGCTTCTTCATGACGTGGCACATGCAGCACGAGGGTCGGCTGAAGATGATCACCGGGTGCTCCGATATCAGGCGCCGGATGCGGGCCTCCGCCGACTCCGCCACGTCGATGGACAGCGACGAGGACGATGTGGTGGTTGGGGGGCTCAGGTCGAGGCGGACGACTTCGTTCGAGCAACGTCGTAGGCCTTGCATCGCCGGATTCGGAAAAAAAGCCTAGAGGGTTTTCTTTTCTTTGGAGTATTACACCAAAAGAGAGAGAGAGTGAGAGATGGCGTTGATGTCAACGGGGGCAAGTGGGTGTTTGTGGGAGGTGGGTTCTTGGGGAGTTTTATAAATGAGAGGATGCTGTGGTTGCTTACATCACAATGTACTGTTACTACATGTATTATACTAAGGTTCTTTTGTAATCAAAAGCTTGTTGGGAGAGACAATGGCTGCCAAGCCCACGCGCTTCCATGTTATTATTATTATTATTATTATTATTATTATTATTATTATTATTATTATTATGTATAAAAAGTAAGAAAAAAAGGAAACAAAGTTAGGTTAAGTCGGAATACGATCTTTATAATTTTAAATAAATTGTAAATTTTTAAATTATATAATTTTGACAATTTTCAGGTGTTAAAACGTTTGAAAAATGTCATTAATTGAAAATATAGTTCATAATTGAATATATTTTTATTAGGTTCTTATTCTCTATATTGTAAAAAGTTTTTAGCTAAAAACCATTTTTTAATTTAATGAAAAAGAAATGTTTCTAAAAAAGTAAAGATGCAGCCTTTTGAGAGAGAAATTCGTTTTGCCTACCTCGACAACATACCATCTTTTTGATAGGTGTTATTTTTCTTTCTACGTTTAAAAATGATCTAAATTGCATAATTTGAAAATCTTGATCGGATTAATTCACTTTTTCCACCCCCTTCCCTTATTTTCACTTCTCCAAAAAAACATCAATTTCAAAATACTTTTAACTTTTTTTACTTTTTATATCACATCAACACTTTTTATTACTTTTTAAATAAAAAACTCACTACAATATAATTTTTTTTTTCATTTCTTCGTATAAATTTTTTCAACTTTATATCACATCAATCATATTTTTTAATGATTAAAAAAAAAAAAATTCCTAAGGAGAGGAGAGGGAGGGTTCAAGAATTTTCAAACGGAGCCGAAGAGAAACAAGGTGCGTGAATGATTGGAGAGTGGAAGGGACGAGGTGGCGATGCGCGTGAAGAGCGAAGAGGTCAGATAATACGGTAGTTCGGGAATAGTGGATATCTGCCGGCGTAGTGGCGTGGGGCAGTCACATGGGGGGGTAGTAAATGACCATTGCGTCACATTGACTTCGACGTGGAACGGTAAGATTGAACGGTGACGTAACCAAAAGCCGAGGCCCCCAGTGTCGTAGAAAAGAAGGCCAGCTGACGTGGATGGAGTACTGGGGGGGAAGAGGTGTGACCCCACATCCATGACATAATCATCAGAGTGAAATTCACTTTCCTCGTCACCATGACGTTCCCAGAAGAACACGTGGCGATGCCTTTTACTTTCCTTCAGGCAGGGAGATGGTGGGCTTTGGGCTTGGAGGGGGCGTATGAGAGGAGAGCACGTGGTATGTCAGTGTGCTGTGATGGGAAATTGAGTGGGGGTGACCTTGTGGGATGGTGGTCCCTACCATCATGAATTTAAGGCTTGGAAGTCCTCGAAGCTGCACCGTTGATGGTGCTGGATATGGTGTCTGCCATATGTTTGAAGATGAGTAGGGATTGCATCACCACTTGGAAAGGGCCCCACTCAACCTTGTCAGTCCAACCCCACTGTTCTGTTTTTCTACTTTCTCTCAACACAAAAGTTACTCCATTTAATTGTTCAAATCTACAAAGCACTAGTGACCTCCTAAATTCACCCCCTACTTTTTACTACTTCCAATAAGAATCATATATTATATATTAATATAATAAATAGCCCCCCAAAATAAAATACATATATAATAGTTATTATTCAATTCTTGCCGCCATTACCACTGGCACCGGCCAATACATGGATGATAAGTCCATATCTTTAAAAAGAAGAATTAAGAGCTTAAGATTGGTTGGGAAAGCTTTGATGATCTATCTAATTGATTCACGTTTCGTTGACCACCCAAAAAGCAGAAAAAAAAAAAAAAAAAGAGAGACGAGAAATCTAATAAATTAGGCACATGAGTGTCATCTTTTAGTATAGGAAACAAAATAAATTAATAGAGTCGAAATAAGAGCATAAAAGATGAAGGGCCCTATTCTTATAGAAGCTTGTTGCTTTTGCCTCTCTTCGTTTTTGGAAATTTTTGTTCAAATTCTGTTTGCGTGGTCGAGTGGTTATTTGACCTGCTGGTGAGCGGTGAAATTTGTTATTCTGAACTTGGAACATGGTAAGTTTTTGGGTTATGCCGACGGGCTTCTCCTTGACCAATTGGCCTTAATGTCCTTAATCTAAGCTTGTAGACTCTTTGGTAGGTAGGCCATAATCAAGGGCTCTTCGTCATTGAGTGGTTCATATATATGTTGTCGGACTTGAAGAACCTCGGGGTAAACGGGCCTTATGGGCCCTTTAGTGATTCGATCGAGTACATCGCTAGCTAGCTAATTAACAACACTTGATGGCCTTGGGTGGTCAACGAGAAGTCAAATCTTTGAAAGGGAATTAATTAAGTGTGGTTGTTAGAAAAAAAAAAAAAACCAATCAGAAAGTAGAAGTAAGTTACAAGGTGATAAAGATCCCAAAATAGCTTTTCATGCTTGCTTTCGGTGGTGATGTGCATGATTAATTTGATGGTCGTGGATGGATGCCTTTAGTGGAGAGGAACCTAACACATATATAACGATCGATCCGAGCCACCTGATCACAAGTTTAACACGTACACTAAATCATAGTGTTAATGACAATTAGTTGTATCCGGACATAACACATGTTGTAAATTGTAAGCCAATAATGGATTTAATTGGATGCGAAGATTACGAAGGTAATTATTTTGTTGTTAAGGAAGCTAGCGTGGACCAATTAAAAGGATGTTTTTTTTTTTTTTTTTTTTTTTTTTTGTAAAGTTGTAGGAAGTGGTACTCGTGGTGATCACCATGCACAAGGTCAAATCCGGAGATCAAATCCGGCATCTTAAGCGTCAGCCATTCACAGAGCCTTCTTTATTGTTGTCCATCGACGATGCACATCCGTAAAAGGTGTCATCATCATATATCGCATGCCAGGGCTTCGATCACTCGATGGATGGATGGATGGATGGATAGTCTTTCATATGAGAACTGGCAAGAACTGCTATGGCAGGCAACTACGTACGTACGCCACATATTTTGATTATTTTCCTTGTTATTTTATATTGTTGCTGTTGCTTTTTTGTATACAAAATGCAATTCATTTTTGGAAAGAAAAAGGCTTAAGAGTGACCCTTAATTACTAATATATAGTGGGCCCTTTCGAGTGATTAGCTCAGTAGCCCCACTACCACTAGTTTATTCAAACTTAATTGATTTTCTTTTTTTTTTAAACGAACTAATTAGAGGCTTGCTACACAGTGACCGTCTCCTGTGAGTTTTTTTTAATAAAAAAATATTTTTTTATTAAAAAGTTGGTTTTGATGTCCCATCAAAGTCAACTTTTTTAATAATTTTTTATTATTATTATTATATATGGGTGATGGGGGACGGATGAGTGTCCTCCATCCAGCATTTCCCCCCCCCTACCCTGTCCCAAGCCCTCTATGGGGACGCCCACCTCTAGGAACCTACGCGGCCCCTCCCATTAATTTAGAGCCACACTCCTCTGCCAATAACTAACTAACCTAGCTAGCTCCCTAAAATATAGAAATTTAAAATTTTTATAATAATAATTAGGAAGAAAAAAAATAAAATTCTATCAACCTTTCATAGTCTCCCTTCCTCTTTGTGAATATTTGTGGAGTATTTTTTTTTTCTTTTCTTTTGGAATCACTGGTAAGTACTGGTAATGGTATTAAACTTGACACTGTCCAAAATTTTCGAAGTGATTTTTTATAAGTTTTCAATTATAGTAGGATAATATTTTCAGTACCAAATAATACAAAATATTGGTGATTTTCTTCCAAAATAAATTTAACAAAAATTTGTTTTTCTCAAAAATTGTTTTACACATAAACAAATAAAACTTAAACACATTGGGTCTTATTGATATTTTAGTAAAACTTGACTATGATATGACTCGAATTAAAAAAGCGCTTATAATTTCTCACATTCAACCCTTTTTGTCATTTATTCCCCGCGAATAACATCGTGTCAAAGAAAAACCTAGTTGATTTGCCACTTCTACCATTTTTTAATCGAAAGAAAAGAAAGAAAAGGACTTTGTTTTAGTTCTGGCAACATAGAGTTGTTATAGACACAGTCTCCAAGAGGTAACTCAATCGGCTGCAGATCACGCCTCATAAAACGGAGGCTTTTAGTTCGAATTCCTCCTCCCTCTCTTGTATGGACAAGTCAAAAAAAAAAAAAAAAAAAAAAACAAGTCAGCATATAGTAATGCCCACTCGCTTGAGGGAGGCGTGGGTGTTTTACTGCTTGGATTGCCCATCTTAGACGATTTGTTGGGATGATGAAGGAACAACCCCCCACGTGCGCAACCACATTTCAGTACCTTTCAGAAGCCGGTGATGTAGGAGACACTTCAACAATATGTACTTTACTTCCTATTTTCGATTTTACAGCTCAACAGCATTGCCAATTCCCACCCCAAATTAATTAAGGATTAAATTAACAAATAATTATTTTAATGGAGATTAACTTAAAACGCCTTGTTGCTGATGCCGGGTGCGCATCGTTCCTATGGGCGCAGTTTAGCAAAACGCTCTGTTTGTGCCTTTGCTTTTAGCCTGTCGGCGCCGCTGGGTTTATATCAGCCTTTATTTATTTTGTCCATTTGTTTAAGCTCGTTGACTGGCTGAGAGTGACACGTGGGGTGACGCCAAGTGATGTGATGGTGTCAGAGTATTTTTGACGTCACTGTCTGAGTCATTGTCGGGTCATAAAACAAGTGTTGATTGCTCCCCCCATGGACTCACCAAAGGAGGGTCTTCTGTTCTTCGCTTACCCACGTCATGGCATCTTCGCTCATTCTTATCAGTTATCGCTGCCTATTTCGTCCGATTTGCTGTGATGCATCGCTTCTAATCTTCTATGTGTATAGTGAATATGAAAGAATAAATTAAATATGATTTCAGTAAATTTAATAAAATTGGTAATTAGTAAAAAATTGAAATTTTGAGCCTGTTGGGTTGGCTTCATGGTTGAAGGGGTCACTTGAAATTATTCTTTATCAAGTTCGATTTCTATTGAGCCTGCGATTCAATTTAATTCATGCGGAGGGGAGCATCAAGTATGGATTCAGGTGTACCTTTTAAGAATAGGGTATATAAAGTGACCTTATCTTAAGTCATTATTAATAATAATAATAATAAAAACCTTGAAATTGAATTTACCTGTGAAGATATTAATAAGTTCTGACACTTTCACACAGAAGTTCAGTCTGTACTCTGCCTTTGAAATGCTTGAAGTACTTATGCAGAACTTTTAAGAGAACTCTTAAAGTGTCTTTGAATTTTGTAGGACTTTTTTAGTGGGCGGACCAATTTCATTTTTTCTAAAAATAATTATCTTTTAACAATTTTTTCTATCGCACCAATTATCTTTTAACAATTTTTTATTTTTATTTTTTTATATTACATCAATTATTTTGGTCCAAGTGAAATAAAAAAAATATTTTAGGCCCTTCGGGTGGCCCTCAAGGGCTATGGGAGAGATTTGGCCACCCCAAAACTGGCTAAAATGGGGGTGGCCTGCCACTCGTATAATTTTATTTTTTTTTTTTTAAAAAAAAAAAAATCTCAAAATAAATAATAAAAAAAATATATGGTAATCATGTGTTGTAATTTTAATAGTGTTACGTGTCGCTAATATGAAAATTCGTTAGTTTTAGACGAAAAAATGGACGGATGTACCATCTCTATCTTTTTTCATAGCACAAGTACCACGTATGAAAGAAAGAGGAAAATGAGGGAGCAAAAAATAGTGTTAAATCACAAGGGGTAAAAGGTATTTTAACCAAAAAACAAAAAAAAAAACCATTACGAAACACACCCTAAGATTCAAAGAACCAATTAACAACGTAATGATTTGGGAATCTCGTTTTGGAAATAGAATAGGAAAACTAATGGCTACACTTGCTTCTCATATGATGATCAGGAACCCACATCTTTTACAGTTGCGTCAAAGGTACGTTGTTGAGTGGCGTGAGGCGGCCATGAATTTAGAGTTCGATACTCTTCTTCGGAATGGCATATGGGCAAATATTGGTTCCTCCCCACTTCAAATATGAATTAATGTTGTTGGGTGTAAGTGGATTTTCAAGCTTAAACGGAACGTTGATGGTGGCATTTAGTGGAACAAGGCTCGGTTAGTGGATGCATGAGGGCTATCATCAACAACCCAATGTTGATTTTGACTACACTTTCAACCCAATGGTCTAACACACAACCATCAGACTGTTTATGCATTTTCTAGATCATCTGTACCAGCTACTTCGGGAAGCAATATACGGCCTGAAACAAAGCCCTCCCAGCATAGTTAACATATATGTTTGAGCACAAAATTGTTGCAGCTCGGGTTCACGATCGACTTCAAATATTGCTGACTCCTTATTTGCATGTTATTCGTGGACCTGATTATTGTATTTTCATTATCGTATATGTTGATGATTTACTTGATAATTAAAGCTTCGGCTAGACTTTGCCGTAAAGAACGTACGTACCTAGGATTTTCTCTTCACTATTTTCTGGGTATGGAGGTTACAGAGGTGCCGAATGGTTTGATGCTTTCTCAATTAACGAACGGCAACATGCAGATATGCTAACAGCAAATCCATGACATTGAAAGGACGTTAGAAATTAAAGGTGCGTGTGACAATCATGAGGATGCATACACTGGCCATAGCGCGGATAGACCATTTGAGGGACCGGAGGAGATCACCGGAGTGAAAAATGAAACGGGACAGACAGTCCCATGGCGTAAGAGGTAGTATAGGACGTACAACCTTCACTCTAGGGATTAAAATTTTAGCATTTCTCGGGATTAAATATATATATGATTGAAATTTATTCAGCCAAAAATGGGGTTAGGGGATCGAAGATGTGTAGGAAATTAAAAGTTTATGTTTTTCCAAAGAGTTAGTAATTAATGTTCACTATTTTGCAATGCGTTTTCAGATCTTTATCAAAGAACATGAATATTATTTTGTGAGACTTATCAGATTTATGATACTTAATTAATTCCCTTATTTTATTATTTTGATTTATATTGGAATTATGTGATAAAGAAATGGGTCATTCACTGTGCTTTTACACTTTTACCCCTCTCTCTCTTTTATACTTTTACCCCCAACATGCTGACTTACATGCTTAAAAAGAGAAATACGTATCCTGAAAAATAAAAGGAATAGTTATTTCAATAGAAATAAACTACATTTTTTTAGAAAAAACCTTTCTTATTTTCTTTCAATTTTTTTTTCAAAAAGAAAAAAAGAAACCCCAACCCCCTTTAGTTGTCAAAAAGGATTTTTTTTTTTTTCATAATTTAAGTTTTTTTTTAAAAAATATATATATAATCTGAGTTTTTTTTTTAGTAATTTTGACTAGATTTCAATTAAAGTATATGAGTTGTTACCAAATTAAATATTAAGAATAACCATTCCATTCAACTCTCTTTTATACCTGGTAATAATTATTCTATTCCCCAATGAAATATCCATTCCTCAAACCAAATAAAGCCTTAATTTTTTATTTTGTTTTTTAATTTTTAATTTTTAACTTTAAAGATGATGTGTGTGATGTAAAATTCAAAAAGCACTTTTTTCTTATCCCATGAGCCGCACAAACCTAATAAACAATTTACTTAGAACAGTTGCTTTTTATTATTATTATTATTTTTTACCGCTGGCGGCCAAGCACGATGAACTAGCTGGTTACTAAGGGATTTGATTCTTGTACAACACCAATACAACAACTGTACAATAACCCCTCACATGAAGGCAACAACCCCTCACATGAAGGTGGGCCCCAGTATGTGGGACCCACCCTCATGTGAGGGATTGTTGTACAGTTGTTGTATTGGTGTTGTAAATCTAACATTTTTCGGTTACTAATTGCTATGCCTCGCCTGATCTAGATTTTGACTAATTTAGATTTCTTATAATTCCTTGTCTAAAATGAGAGACATGAGAAATTGTAGCGCAATTGTGAAAAGATTTTTCTGTCCGAACAAGTAGAGCCATCCCCATATACCTTTTCACCTTATTTATATATATTTCTTATGTTAATTCTCTATTTGTTTTGTCTTCTTAAAAATAATAATAATAATAAATCGTACCTAATATACTATAAGAAAAGAGAGAGAAAGAAAAAAGAAAATCTTCGGCTAAACACCCTTATTTTAATTGATTATATGTTAAATCAATCAATTAATGTCACGTCACATTTCATGTCATTTGCCAACTATACATACGACGTGACACAATTATTTTAAATGACACATATACCCTAAATAAATATTATTTATTTAGGGTATATATGTAATTCAAAGTAATTGTTTTATGTTGCACGTACAGTTGACACATAACATTTCAAAAGAGAGCTCCATGACACTAATTGATCCCAATCAGGCTAATTTGGGCAAAAATATGCAGTAAATCAGGCATAAATTTGTCTACAAGTATTAGAATCATGCATAAGATCCCAATCCGAAAAACCCTTTTCAACGCACACGTCGTGGCTACCTAGCTACACTTGGTGAGCGTTGGGCTCAAAATCCATTGTTGTTCCATCCGAATTAGTGTTTAAAGCTTTTTTTGCCATCTTAGGATTTTATTTTTCGTAGGGATTTTATCACGGAATTTCTCTAGATTTTTGGCAGAATCCTTATTTTGATTTGGAGTTCGCTTTTATGTAATAATTAAATTTTTTTCCTTTTCTGAAAAAAGTCGGTTTGCTTAAATTATTTAAGCCCGGCTTCTGGGCTTAGTTCAGTACTTCGTATTTGAATAAGAATTCAGTATTTTCATTGTCTTTCTCCGTTTACTTTGGGCGGCTAGAGTTTTTTTCCAAACCTATTCAATTACATGTGGCCCATCGACTAATGGTGATAGAGAAGTTCAGGTCCAATAACCAGGATGGCTTAGGCCTTTCAAGACAATATCTCATCCTTGGGCCATGACATTGTATCCGTGGGCAACAAGTACGACATAAGAGCAAGGTTACTCTTTACATTCGTCTATTACACGTACTTTTATATCGGTTGACGTAACGTGTTATAAGTGACTTTCTTACTTAAAATACCTCACATCAATCGATTTGAAATGAGTTTTGTTGGATCAGTTTTCGGTAGGCACCTGCAAAATATATATATAAAAAAAAAGGTAAGCAAAAGAGCTTGTTGGAAGCGTGCCGGCTAGAAATAGCTCTGATGCTTAAGTCAGCAATTTAATTATACGAGGAGAATAGTTTAGCCAAATTGTAACCCCATACCTGTGTATAGCGCCTTCCTTTTATAAGCTTCAAAGCCGTCGGGGCCTGTATGTATGAATCCCGAAATCTTAGGAGTGAATCATGAATATCTAATAATATGGGTTGGAAGTTATGGGAATTTAAACTCTTTCTGGCACAACATCTGATTTAAATCAAATTCTGGATAATGGGCTTAGTAGCCCTTTGGGCCTATGTCAGTTCCAAGGTGGGCTTGACAATTCGGGTGGCCCAATTCCCACCAGGCGTAAAGAGCCGCATTGACAATTCGTGTGGGCTTTATATGTCACTCATGACATATGATGAAGAAGGGTGGAAGAATACAACTAGTTTTGGATAGGATGAATTTGCTTAGCTTGGTGGGCTTTTAAAGTTTAAATCCTCGGGTCACCATTTGATACAACAGAGAACGACTATTGGGCCGATCCCATTTTTATGGGTCTAGGTTTTGTTTCCTTCACTTTTTGTTGCCCATATTAGAGCGTGCTAGCTGGTGTGCTAAGATCATAACAATGAGCTTTTAATTATTATTTTTTTTTTTTATAATTTAACTATAAAATTTTACTTTTGTTGATTTAACTAGTCACTATTAAATAACTAAAAAACTCTCTAAATATTTCTCTACTTTAAATAAATACTATTTTTTATTGACAAAATTAACTGCTAAAAGCATTCAATGCATTAAATTCAAGTCAAGCCAAACCTTGTGAGGCATTCAATGTAAAAAATAATATTAAAAAAACTTTAACATTCACCTTTTTGATCTTTAGATTTAAAGATAGATTTTGACAGATGTTAAATTTAACTTTTGACAGAGAGTTTGTTATACACAGTAGTTATTATGCATTTTGTTAAAAAAGTAGAGAAAAACCAAATTTAAAAAGCTCATTGTGAGTGCTCCAACATGCGCTCGAGAGCTTTTCAATTGTAAACTCTCTACTGTGTGCCTTTTAATTTTTTATTTTTGAGTTTAGTGTAATGTAAAATATTTGGTCACCTTGAAAATGTTTTTTCAATTGACTAAGAACAATAATCTTCATGAGTAGGGCCGGCTGAATAGCTAAGCAAATTAGGCAATCGCATAAGGTCCCCAATTAAATAAGGCCCCAAATAATGATAGTATAATTAAATTTCCTTCAATTATGACAAAAAAAGTTAGTCAATGTTCTTTAATTAAGATCTCAATTATGGTAAAAAATAATATTATGACAAAAAAGTTAGTTAGTGCTCTTTAATTAAGGCCTCAATTATTGTAAAAAAATAAATACAAAAAATTGAATTCCAAGATATTAAGGAGGAAAAGAAATAAAAATACAAACGTTACATTAATTGTATCCCTAAAACAGTTATTAAACTCATAATTTTACATGAACTTAAAACTAAGACTAAGTTATCCATTAAAATAATTTTTAGGACGAAGTAAATTAAATTCTACATAAAAAAGAAAAAGAAAAATTATACGTAACTCAATACAAAATATGACACCTGTTGAAACTAAATATCTCCTAAAAAAGATAAATTTTGCAAGTCGTTCGAAAATGAAAAAAAAAAAAAAAAAAAAAAAAAGAGGCCGTACATAAATTTATCGCTTTAAACCTCAAAAACATATTAAGCCGACTTTTGTCCACCAAGTGTAGAATGATTTATCCGTCAAATTTTTAAGCTACCATAACACCTGCCCAATCAGGTAAGCCCGCAGATCTTTTATTCGGTTTGAATTTTATTTTTAATAGTTTGTCTAAAAATAGGTAATAAAAAACAAAAAAGATTTGTTTTGGATAAGAAAAAGACAAGTTGTCAACGATTTTTTGTCGCATATAAACGAAATGCACACGATAACATGCAAAGATTTTTAAAGCAACTGGACATCCTCCTAGGCAGCCGCCTTAGCTGTCTACCCAACACGCCACGAAATAAACAAACGAGGATAAAAAAGGTCCTCGACGAACAGCGAGGCTGACTCGGCTGAGTGAGCTCGCTGCCACTTGGGATCATGGATGAGATCCAACGGCACACAAACGCTGAGAACTTTCTAGAATATTTGGTGATGACCAGTTTCAAGTGAAATAATGGCAGAGAAACTTCTTGCAAACTTCCGAAAAGGATCACGCCGACAGAAATATCTCCCAGCCTCCTCTCTAGAAGTTTCTTATCCACCCCCATAAATATTCACTCTCTCTCACCGTTCACTTCCCCAACAACACCAGCCTCAAGAGTCTCTCATCAGAAACCTGTGAAAATATCGAAACTTGCGACAAACCCAAGTGTCACCAATTTTTTTTTTTTTTTTTTGTCGAGCAGAGAAGAGAGAACTCTCGTGTTTCTGTCTTTTTTATTTCAAGCATTTGTGTACGCTATTGAGAAGGGGGTGCACATGAAGGGAGTGAGAGTTAAAGAGGAAGACTCGGTGACATGCGCTGCGGGATTATCATCCTCTTCGTCTTCGGCCTTCTCGCCGCAGCCGATGGAGGGGCTGCACGAGGTGGGTCCGCCTCCGTTTCTTACCAAGACCTTTGAAATGGTGGAAGACTCGTCGACGGACTCGATTGTGTCGTGGAGCGGAGCTCGCAACAGCTTCATCGTTTGGGACCCTAACAAGTTCTCCAACATCCTTCTTCCCCGCCACTTCAAGCACAGTAACTTCTCCAGCTTCATTCGCCAGCTCAATACATATGTAAGTATTCCCTATTCTGGAATAGAAAATTGTGGTCCTCCTTGCATTTCTGTTTATGCTTTTGCAGAATTATATCTGGGTTGCTCTTAATTTCCTCTGCTATAAATGTCTTCTCCGTTCTGCTACTCTTACCTTTGCTAAAAAAGTCTTCTCTGTTCTTTAGTTGTTGAATGATTCATCACATAACCGGTAGAAGCATCATTTGAGTTATCTTTTGCAGTATTTCGTAGATTCTGTGATTTTGAAGGCTCTTAATGTCCCAACTTTGCATTCGTTTTGTCGAATTCGAGTTGGGTTAGTAAAATTTGAATTTTATTTTTTAGCTCTAGGTAGAGTCGATCAGTCTTCCTTTTTTTGAAGGCTGCATATTTTGATTCCGATCTGTTGATGAATATCTGGTGCGTTTGTTTTGATTTCCATCTTCTATTGCTTACTTAGCTGTTTGCATCCCATGGAAATCTGAGGATTTATACCGTCAAATTATTCGTTCTATTCCTGGAATTCTGCTAAATGCTAATTCTGTGAATTTTATCTTAAATTAATGTTTTTCATATTAAGTCACTAATTATCCTCAAAGCTAAGTTTATAAAAATTGATGAATTTAATGATTTAAATTATATCCACATGCTTCCCACCTCCTATTTCAATTTATGGAGACAAAGTTCAACCTCAAGATCTTTGCTCTATATCACGTTAAATCATTATTTTTCTCAAAGTTTAAGTTTATAAGAAAGGGATCAATTTAATTATTTAATTTATATTTAAACACTTTCATTTTACAGGAATTTTGACCTGATCAATATCTTATACCCTTCGTCTTCAATATTACAGCATGTCCAGCGTTTTCTTTGACATTAGACCGTTTCTTATTGCCTTTAATCATCTTAATTTGTTTATTTATGTGTTTGGTGATGATCATTTCCTCTCTTCCCTTCCCTCATTTTCTGTCAATTGAAATGACAATAACTTATCCAAGAATTTGTTCCAGTTTTCCTTGGTCGGCTTTACAAGCTACATCGTTTTGAATGAGTTTCAAGGTTTCCTAATCTCTTTAATGTTGGAATTGGATGCAGGGTTTCAGAAAGGTTGATCCTGATCGATGGGAGTTTGCAAATGAAGGGTTTCTAGGAGGACAGAGGCATCTATTGAAGACCATCAAGAGGAGAAGACAAGTCACACAAGGTATGCAACAACAAGGAGGAGGAGGAGGAGGAGCTTGGGTCGAAGTGGGACAATATGGCTTGGAAGGTGATCTTGAAAGATTAAAGAGAGATAGAAGTTTGTTAATGGCAGAAATTTTGAGGTTGAGGCAGCAACAACAGAATTCGAGGGTAAAAATCATTTCAATGGAGGATAGGTTACAGACCACAGAGAGGAAACAGCAACAGATAATGACTTTTCTTGCCAAAGCACTCAGTAACCCATCATTTATCCAGCAATTTGCTCAGAGGACTGCTCGAAGGAGAGAATTGCGAGGTATTGAGAATGGAAGAAAGCGGAGACTAACCACAAGCCCAAGTGTGGAGAATTTGCCAGAAGTAGAGTCAGCGGTGGCAGGCAGTGGTGGCGAAATTGTGGATTACGCAAGCCAAGAGCAAGAAGAATTGGCAACCATGGAGTCAGAAATAGAGACTTTTTTCTCAGCTGCCTTGGACAATGAATCAAGCAGTGATATCAAGGATCCAATTGAAATACCCGCAACAAATGGCGGCAATTTGGATTTTGTTAATGAGTCAATATGGGATGAACTACTGAATGATGATTTGATTGCTGGCGATCTACAGGAAAAAGCTGCGGTGGGTGATCAATCAGAAATAGATGTGGAAGTGGAGTATTTGTTTGCAAAACCTGCCGACTGGGGTGAGGATTTGCGAGAACTTGTGGACCAAATGGGTCATCTCAGGTCTATGCCGTGACCATATGCTCATATCAGTATATATCACAAATAAGGCAAATATCTGAATATATTCTATCAGACATGATTTTGGGTATTGTGTATTTTGGGTTGGTCTCTGCAGCTCTCTGTTCCTCTATGTCTCATCGGTATATGACTTACAAACTCCGGTTTCATTATTTTGTTGCTTTACAGTATTTATTTTCTCTGTGATAAAGGATGCGTGGTTTCTCATGAACAGGGATGGATAGAGTTGTAAAGAGGCCTGCAGATTTCGTTCTCCTGCTTCTGTCTCCTTTAAGGATTAATCCGGTCATCCATATATTTTCTACTACTTTTTAGTGCACTTTGAATCAGTTCCACGGTCTTTGATTAGCTGTTTTATTGTCTGCATTTTGCAGGCGGACCAGCAATCGGGCACCGGCGAGGAGCGGTTTTATTCAATGACTCGTCCGCAAGCTCTGTCGTTATAGTATCTGCACATATAGAAGATACCTTGCTCAGCTTTCATAGTATGGAATTCCGATTCGTTTATTCGATCGATGTTGATATCAGCCAAGTTTTGTACGAGTATATTAAATTCCTTCTCCTTTTTCTCTTTCCCTCGCTTGTACATAGAAATTAAGTTCTTGTTTATATTTGAAATACTGCTTATATTTCCATTTTTTTTATGTTGTTAATGAGCAGCCTTTGGTTTTCTGGGTATGTTGGACTCTGAATATATATAGTCTTTTTGCTGCATGACAGAAACATCTTTCTCTCATGGTTATGGCTAATAAGATCTGTGAAGACTGCAATTTGATGAAGACTTTTGGTGTATTTAATCAAGCGTCCCTTAAGGGTATGATATTCGTCTTGGTAAGTTGAGCAGACTCACACTTGGTGGATTGAGAAGCATTTATATAATATAAGGGGTGTCTGCGTGTAAACTCTTGATTAGGTTCCCCACAGGCAACAGGCTACTATACAAGCTAGAAAGTCGTGTTCCCCTTTTGGATTTTCCTCGAGGATAAATAGCAATTCATGCAAGCGTGATAAAAAAATAATGGCATATTCCAGCATTGAAAAAGCACTCTAAAACTGATAATGAAGATACTTGTACAAAGTTGGTGCTTGAGGAATAGATACTTGAACAGTGAAATTGGAAAGAAGACTATTTAGATAAGTTTTCAGAAACTGTTTTCATATTTTAAGATAATAGTAAGCAAATTTTAGCCGCAAAAGCAAGGGAGAAATGTTGAGGGAACTAAATCTTTTACTAACGGATAGGTTCATTAGAAATGATAAAAATAATTAATAAAAAAAAATGTTACCGATACTGATGAACAAGTTCTACGTTATCTTAATATTCATCTCTTTAGTAAAAGCAAGAAGATGGTCTAAGGTGTCTAAGTTTGATGGGGGTAGCGTAAAGGAAATGAAGGAAGGATGTCTGTGTTTGATAGGCGGTTAGTAGTAATAGAGAGTTTGGTAGTTGTGATAAGAAGTTTGGCAAGGTGAGCATTCATTGTAGAGGACACGCGTCAATCATGCTGAAGAGAGTTGTCAAGCATGCATGGAAAAGACGGAAAACGTGGCGGATGATCTTAGCGGAAGAGGGAGATCGAGCTCGTAAAGATCTAGAGGGCATATGTCATGACTAAGAAGAGTTTGGCCAAAGCGTGTAGGCGTGTGCCAACTGTGTAAGAAGTCAAGGTTTCTATTGAGTTGGAGATCCAGTTAGCTAAATAAGTGCTGGCCCACATTCAATACCAAACTAAAAGAGGGCCCAATATATTCAAGAGGTGCTCCAAGTTCATCTTATCCACCAGTGCTATTTTTCAACAGATGCAGTCGATGTTGGACCAAGATGTATTGTTATTGAGGGATTGTTGTTGCATGACCGAAAGGCCATTGGACGGCAATAATCACGTTGAACCAAATCAATAAGAGTTTAAAGGATTGTTATTGCACGGCCGCTGGATGACCACAATCCAATGCTAACATATGCGACTCAGACTATGATGCAGCTGACATATGTACTACTGCTGGGAGCTTGCAGTTCGGCTTATGAAGCAGCATTGCTGGCGACCTACAACTCACATTATATTCTATTAAGAAATTGACCAGAGCACGTGTGACGATTCTTTTTTATTTTGACAAAACGTAAAACAAGTCATTGCAGTGGTACGACTACATGTCGTTCAGCCAACATAGGCACATGCCCAATAACATGCACCTGATATACAGAGTTACATCTACAGCAGAATACATATGATACATCAAACGTAGCGGAAAACTATAACTATAAATAAACATGTTATCTATACAAAAGTGAGCCATAACACAAGCCCATCTGTTTAAAGTTTAAATACATAAAACTATTACAAAATAATGGCTCATACAAAATAATACGTGGCACATACGTCACAAGCCATATACAAAAGTACTCAAAATAAGGACACCACAGTCCTATCCCACTACGACTGTCGCTACGAGCTTCAATCGTCGTAACTCAAATAGTAAACTACCGGTTCATCATCCGCCTCAGGAGTATCTGCAATCATAGGAATATCATCTACACGGTTGTGGTGGTATCCACATCCGCATAGGTGAAAGAATGAGTCTACCGTCTCAGTATAAAACATACTAAGACCTCAGTAATATAAAACTAACCGAGTTTTCACAATGAACCAACCTTTATTTTTTTTTAGTCGTGCGAGCACTATATCAACCACAATTTACCAATAGTTACTACAGTAAACACCGACTATTCAGAAAACATTAAAACATACTATATAGCTGTGAAAATATATAGAAGTTCCAGTCTACCGCTTGGAAGATTCTAAATATAGACCTCTCTATAATAATACTTTTCAACGGTGGCTCAGACATATGTGCACATGATCACTCCATCACAGATATCACGTCTACACATAAGTCTTACGCAATAAAACATGGCATCTTACTCTTCCATACTAGGATAACATCCTTCAGCAAAACACTCGCAATACCATCTTTAATTGTATTTCAGCTTCGTGCCTTGAACGTCAGTAGATTATGAGAGCACTAGAGTTAAACTCAATTATGCTAACACATCTTTCCTGAAGAACAATAACAGTCAACCTTCTTACTCATAGACATGACATTACTCGCACCTGGGCAGTCATGTATCCATGTACATTCAAGTTCAATGTATCTTAACACATGCAACTATCCGATAGAAATATGCATAAGCGCTTTTCATTTAAGACACTTATGCATACCAACAATTCTAGTAAAAGCTACTCATAACATAAAACATCATTCATGAAACAATGCTATACATGATATGCATGAAACTGGGCCTACTGGGGCTTGGGTTCCCCACGATGCTGATAACTGTTGTTTAACTGTGTTGACTGCGTTTTGTTACTGTTATTTTGCTGTTGTATGTATGCTATATACTACATGCTTTGTGCCTGGCCACTATATGTTTCACTACTGTATCATGCAGTTGCTAAATCAAGTTCCCTTAAAACTAAACAAGTCCAACAGTTCATCAAATACTTTGAAATCATTCAAATCATAGTTTCTTCATAAAACGTAAACAGTTTCAATATGACATGTTCTCAAACAATTTGAGTAATTTAAATCCCAACCGCATCAAATACTCAAACACTTTAAATCCATTCAACACATTTCACTCATGCATCAATTCTTAAACATCATTGATATAGTTTGAATATAATTGAAACTAATCAAATTATCCAAAACATATATTTCATCATATGGACGGTTCGGTTTCATAAACAGTATATATATTTTTATCAATCTATTACATATAAAAATATATATTTTTCTCAGTGAGTAGAATACTCAGCTCAGATCGCTTGTACTCCCAATATTCAAACGACTCTAAGTTCAACCGTAAAGTGCCGCTAAAAATATAATACATTGCATTAATTAACATTCTAACTAATAATCACACTAGGTAGCATTTTGAATCGCTCAAAAAACCACAATGCTAATTTACCAATAAAATTCTTAAATTCTTAAATATTTATCCATAATTCATAATTACTTTAATAAACCCAATATTGCTAACTCATAAGCATTACTTAGAGTTAAACACAATAACATAGCGTTTTAACAAAATACCCAAAACTAATGTCTATGGAAAACTTACCAAATAGCAAAGACCAAATGCTCAGGAAGCTCTTAGTAACTCCAAACCACACCAAACCTAAAGAAAACACTACGTTAAACTCATTTCTACAAGATTTATTAAAAATCTTCAAAAATGTGAGTTTAGCGATTTACCTCAAACGTTCGGTCAAAACATAGATCGGGCTTCGAGGATTACGTTATTGAAGTCGGATCTAAGATTGGACGGCTGGATTTCAAGATATCACGGTTTTTAGGTGAAAAATTGTATAGAAATAAGGAAGAAAATCAAGCTGCCGAGAAGAAAAGGCGTTCTGCCCTCTTTAAAACAAACCCCGTCCAGACGGGTATCATAAACCGTCCGGACACGCGTGAAATGAGGCGTCCGCCTCACGCAAAACAGGTACCGTCCGAACGGGCATTGTCTCCGGTCCGAACGTGCGTCCACTTGCGAACATGCGCCCAAGAAGGGCCGTCTAGACGCCCATAATATTGCGTCCGGACGCGCCATGTAAACTTACATATTTTTACATCATTTTCTCATTTATTCAATTTCCAATTCCTTTTCTCTTATTTATTTTCTTTTATATAACTTATTCCTTTGGTCCATAAAATATTCTCTGCGTGTCCTATTGTATTTTTCAGTCGTCAATCTAATTTTAGTCATTTATCCCATTAAATTTATTCTTAAAATGACAAATAATATTCGGGACATCACAACACAATTATATATTTTGATGCAGGGTAGTTTTCAATCAGACCTACTTTAATAAACGGGTCATATCTCATAATCTTAACATTGGATTGGGGCATTTTTTATGGCGTTGGAAAGCTCATTTAGAAGGATTTTCATTCTTTGAAGTTTACTAATCCCAACGTTTACTGGGTCAAAACGAGGCATGTTGAAGAGCATATGAAGACACATTAATGGATTGGCAGTGTTGCTCATCTAGAGACTCGTTCAAACGATAGGTGGTTTGATGAAGGCAGAATTGCTCGTTTGAAGTTAGGTTCGAACAAGAGCTGGTTATGAGGGATAGCAATTTGGCATAATGGCTCCTACAATGTCTCGTCTGAAGTCCTGTACGAACGGCGTCTTTAAAGAAGTACTCATATGGTTGTCTAAATTTGGGCTCGAATGCGCCGTTGAGGAAATTGTGAATTCAATCAAGTATATGACGAAACCCCCAACTCATTCAAATGAGGATGGGTCTGGTTCGAACGTGTGGCGCAAATTTTTATAGAATCGACTTTATTTAAGTGTTTTCTTAGGTTTAGGAATCTAGGTAGTATAAATATATGTTATGACCGTCTAGAGCCACAACTTTTGTGTATTTTTTTATCAGTTATCACTGGGAAACACTTTGATAGTGGTTTTCTTTTTTATCATACCTGATAAGTCTTGAATTATTCGATTCAAGACCCCTTAATTTGCATTTGTTAGACCTAGTTCTTGTTGTATATATAACGTGTTGTTGTAGTTTTTGTGTTTTGTCTTATTTTCAGGTCTTAATTGAAATCTAATTCAAAATACTTAAATTAGACTTGGAAATACATCAAGGGTATTTTAGTCACTTCCAGAGTTCAGGATTGTTCCTGCGAGTTGAAGAATTGGTAAGGCAATTAGATCGATCGACTTTAAATGAGATCGATCGATCGAAGTTCATCGGTCGAAGAAAAATCGATCCTACGAAATGCGATCGATCGAACCAGGACAAGCCCGACTGCGATCGATCGATCGAATTCTCCGTCTTCCATAAGATTAGATATTTCAAGATCTTTTGAATTCTTTATGCAATTCAAATCATAAGTTGGATTTTGTGGACAGAAATGGACGCCGACCAGCTCTGTTTGTGCGGCTAGAATTAATTCTTGATGGTCTTTTGTCAATCCAATTCTCTATATATATGAGATTATGGATTTACGTCTAGACATGCATCTTTTGGGGATTTCGGATTTGCTCAGGTGTATCAACTTAATTTTCTTGCTTTTTAGTTTCTTTGATGCTACTCTCTGGACCGAAATCCAGAGAGCTTGTTCCCTTTGTATTTTCTTCCTTGTTCTTCAATTTTCTAGCTTAGTTTGCTTTTCTTTTTCTTCCTTTTCTTGTATCCGAATTTTAGAAGTTAAATATAGTTGTTGTTCTTAATTTCCTTTACTGTTTACATTAATTTTCATGCTTAAATTAGATTCAATTATGTCTAGCTAAATTAGTTCTTAGGGTTTGATCAAAATCCTCTCCAAAAATCATAAAGTGTTCTTGAGGTTCTTAGGATTTTCTAGATGTGTTTGATGATTGTGAAGGGCTAGAAGATCTCAAAACCCATGCTAAAAGGTTTTGTTTTCAAGATTCCAATCTATTTATTCATGAAAAATAGTTAAACTTGTCTATGAGTTTTCTTAGATTTCTTGAGTAAAATCAACGTTCTTGAAAGAGAACGATGTCTTTTGCAATGGTTCTTTTTGACATGATATGTGTTTACTTATTAGAGTTACCTTATAGGGTATGCTAGGGAGCACCGGTCATTTCATACCTTTGGTAGTGTAGAATGTCTTTCCATTGTAGTTTAATCTTTACGTGGAATAGACCGGTGCAAAACTGGATATCTTATCATTGTGGCCTAATTAGGGTTTTCATGTATTGTGTATGCTTATTAGGATGTGTTATAGAGTAGTAAGTTAGGGAGCATCAACCTCCCACACCTTTGGTAGTGTAATTGTTTTTCAATTATAGTTTAAGTCTTTACATGGTAAGTGATTGATGTGAAATTAGGTGCTCTATGATTACGTTTTAACGAAAGTGTTTTCGTGTCGAGGTCGTCGTAATGGTTGACGCCCATTATGCGCTCATATCATGCACATTAGGAAGATCCATATAGACGTTAAGCATTTTATCGGTTGAGGAGTGGATAAGATCAATACCCTAAGTTTTCTTTTAAGTTTGTTTTCATTTCCCGCTTTTCTTATTTTACTTGTTGTAGCTTCAATTCTATAACTTTACTTTTGTGTTTATTCTTAAATTAAATTAGATACGTTCCTTTAAATATCCCGTTACGCAAAACAACCCCCAATCTCTGTGGTTCGATAACCCTTACTATAATACAATTGATTCGTACTATTGCGAGTGGTAAAACATATAAATTTAAAATCCATGTACGGAGTCGTCTAGACTCTAGCGTACCAATACCTTGAATCCTTGATTGACTGTTGGTTTTGGGAAGAGTTGTGATACTTGTTTTGTTTGTATTTGCCAACCCACTACCTTTCACCTCATGAGTTGATGAGTTATTTGGAGAACGAATTGGTGCCCATATCATCGCACAAATCACGGCTCTCACTGATTAATATGCCAGCATAGGTGGTCCAAACAGTCGTCATCGTCAATTAAATATGCATCATGCAAAGGAAGATGACAAGTATATTGTTGAGAGTGAACTTGTCAACCCTTTTGCAGAGCGTAGAGCACAGAGGGATACCCTATGGTGCAAGCTCACACTAATTGATGGGAAACAAGATTCAAGCTTGACATCACTCCGCCTTGATAGTTGTTTGCAGGCTTCAAATCCATCTATTGAATTCATCTTATGTGAATGAGGAAGGAGAGTTTGTTGATGGGGAATTCCAATTATATGAGTGTGTGAATGAAGATTTCAAAAAAGTCAAGTTCGTTGATGAGGAGTTCCAATATGAAGGGGATGTTGAAAATCCTTCACAATGGTTCGTGAATTGGAATTCTCCACCAACTTATGATACCGACGTCGATGATGAAGATCTATGGTAAGTTCTTCATCATATGACCCAGAGGATTGTTTGGACGAGTTAAGTCTTTCGAATAACACATAAAATCTTGTTGATGAGAATGATATACATCATGTATTTGACGAAAGCCCCAAAGTGAAGTATTTGATTTGGGCGTTGAAGAAATTGATTCTGTGGATTTTTTTGGAATTGATAATATTGTGTCAAATTCTCCTAACAATGATTTTAATGAATTGAATGAGTTACCTCACCCTCAAGCCTCTCACACCCCTCTAAGTGTTTCCAGAAGAGATAATGAGATTTTGAGCAAGTTTTGAATGTTACTTAAGGCTTTATTTATAGAGTTTCAAGTCGGTGCTACAATGCTCGGTCGACTGGGCACTGGTCTCGGTTGATCGGGCTCTTTTTTATCAGGCTTGTTGATTTGCTGCCATGCATCTCGGTTGATCGAGTCAAATCGATCAAATCTAAATCAGATTGAGTTTGACTTAGCCACCAAGTATAGGCTTGGTCGATCAACACTTGACTTGGTCAATCAAGCCTCAAAATATCCTGATTTTTGCCATGTGTCCTTAGTCTTGGTGAATCAGGCATACTTCTTAGTAGATTTGGCTCTATTATAAAAAGCCATAATTTTGTCTTTTGAACCTCGATTTTTGTTCTGTTTTGTCTTATCTTTCTCGAACATTCCCGTAACATGTTTTTAGATAGTATTTTATGTGTTTTTATTTTCTTGGGCGTTACATATATTCTACTCCAAACCTGCTTTTGCCAATATTTGTTATATATTGAACATCTTGGGGTCTAACATTTTCCTTCCATCCAGGAGAACCTTGTCCTCAAGGTCTAAAGGAGGAACTTTTTTAGACAAGACCAAATAGGCAAATACAAACCCCCCCCCCCAATAGTATATAATTCCATTAAAGTTCTTTTTTTTTTTTGTAATTTTTTAATTTTTTTTCGTGTGTGTGTTGTATATGCTAACTCATATGCATGTTGAATAACAATTAATCCAACCATCTGACAGAAAGAAATATGGGACCCTGCAATTTTGGGAACTTTTTCCTTCATATTTTGGAGAGCTTTAGTCCTTTTTTTTTTTTCTTTTTTTTTTGCAATATTGCAACACCTCATCTTTAGGTGCTAGCTCATGTTCAAGAGTGTAATATCGCTTCCTCTTCGTCTTGCTAGCCACTGCCAATTCCATGGAGTGGAGGCAACACTCTCACCTCGACACCATAGCCTTCTTTCATCTATGTCTTCTCCTCCATGGTCTTCTCTTCTTCAAGTTTCTCTCTCAAGAATAAACTTTGAACCTTAGTACGTATAGTAATGCTGCAAGCTGCTACAACATATGCTCAAAGAGTTACTCCAAACGATCAACGCGGGGACAACGTTGGCTCTCTCTCTCTCCTCTCTCTCTCTCTCTCTCTCTCTCAATCTTCTACTTTTTTATAGGAAATGAAACCAAATTCATACTCCAAAACAATCTTTAATCCTAATCCCACTGCAACTAAACTATTGCTCATAAGAGCTTATTTAGTCTTATAAGAACTCTTCTAAACAACTAACTCACTACAAAAAATATAGGTTTTACTAACCTTACTTTAGTAACGTGATGCTCAGGTTACAAAACAATTTGTTACTAAAATAATTTTAGTAACGTGAAAATTGTCATCAGGTTACTAGTTAGTAACGCGAAACACTTTTGTGCGTTACTACATTTTTAGTAACGCGCAAAAGTATTTCACATTACTAAATAGTAACCTATCATTTTTTGCATGTTACTGAAATTAGTAACCTAATAAAATTAGTATCACGTTACTAACATAAAAAATAAAAAAAAATATATATTATAACGTTACTAATGTATGTATAAAAAAATTATTATTATTTTCAGTAACGTGTGAACACACGTTACTACAATTATGTAAAAAAATAAAAATAAAAATGTTGAAAAACCCTAAAAATTACGCCGCCGGCCCGCCTCTGTTCTTCACCGTTTCTACGCTCGTCGCCGGAAAAATTGAGCCCCGCCGGATTCTGGAAATTCGGGGTTCCGAAGGAAGCTTCGGCATTCTTCTCCAGGTCTGAGTTCAGAGTGAGCAATGGCTCTTCGAGAATGGCCAGATCTGGATCGTGTCTTCGTTCAATTGGGAAAAAAAAAAACCAAATGAAAACCACAGATGAAACCCAAACAACAAAACCAAAGTCAGCCACAACCTAGTCGAAAACCAAAGCAAACCATTAAAACCAAAATTTGACCTCAAAACCCAGATGAAAACCAAATCAAACCAACACCGATCGAAACCCAGATGAGAAAACCACGTGCCAGATAAACCTCAAAACCCAAATGAAAACCAAAGCAAAGCAAGAACACCGATCAAAACGCCACTCATCCAGATGAACACCGATCAAGAAATGATGAGAGAGAGAGAGAGAGAGAGAGAGAGAGAGAACCACTCTGCCAGGAACTAGCTCGTCGGGTGGGCCTCCGGCGCCGGCTCATCACTCCCAAGCGTCGCCGTTGATGGCGATCCTGTCGTCCATTCCGATTCCAGATCTCTGCTCCTCTCGGGCGGGCGAAACTATAAGAACAAAATGAGAAAAAGAAAGAAGAAAATCGTAAATAAAGAGGGGGAAAAAAAAAAAAGCAAACCGAGATATGGACTGAGATTGGGAGGAGGAATTACCTAGAACCAAATGCAAACAGAGAACCAAATCCTCATATAACCAAAAACAAAGAAGTGAGAGTTTTAAATATTTGGGGACACAAATTTCAGATGGGCGGGTATTTTAAAAATTTGGGGAAAAAAAATTGGAGTGAACTTGGCCGCGCAAAAATTTGCTGCGCGCCCATTACATCAGTAACGTGCCAAATTTGGCACGTTATTAAATATATATAGTAATCAATTTTTTTATTTTTTTATTTATTTTTATAAAAACATTATGAATTTTTTTTTTAATACAAATTGTTTTTAAAAAATTTTACAAAAGTGTTTTTTAATTAGTTTTTTTATAGAAAAATTAAAATAAAATAAAATTACACAGATTGTTTTTATATACATAGCTTTCAATTTTTTAATCAGTTTTTTTTTTTTTTTTTTTTATTATAAAAAAATTATAAACGCACATATTAAAAATTATAAAAACACATTTTTATATTATAATCCGTTGATAATAATATTTATATAGTATGTTAAACTAACATAGTAATTAGTTATTAATACTTAATTAGTATAAATGTTTTAAACGTTTTACATTTGACACGTCGTAATCACTAGAATCGATCAATAAGATCGATCGTAATGGATCAATAGGACCAATAGATTATCCAATCGATCCTAATCAGTCAATAGGTTCGATAGATCATCCCATCGATCGTGATCGATTGATAAGATCATCCGATCGATCGTGATAATATCGATCCTATTCGATCGATCGTGATAGATCAATAGGATCGATAGATCATTCGATCGATCGTGATAGATCAATAGGATCGATAGATCATTCGATCGATCGTGATAGATCAATAGGATCGATAGATCATCCGATCGATTGTGATTGATCCATAGGATCGATAGATCATCCGATCGATCGTGATCGATCCATAGGATCGATAGATCATCCGATCGATCGTGATCGATCCATAGGATCGATAGATCATCCGATCGATCGTGATCAATCCATAGGATCGATAGATCATCCGATCGATCGTGATCGATCAATAAGATCGATAGATCATCCGATCAATATGATCTATAGATCATTTGATCGATTGTGATAGATCAATTGGATCGATAAATCATCCGATTGATCGTGATCAATCAATAGGATCGTTAGATCATCCGATCGATTGTGATCGATCAATAAGATCGTTAGATCATCCGATCAATCGCGATTGATCAATAGGATCGATATATCATCCGATCGATCGTGATATATTAATATGATCGATAGATCATCCGATTGATCAATACGATCGATATATCATCCGATCGATCGTGATAAATCAATATGATCGATAGATCATCCGATCGATCGTGATATATCAATATGATCGCTCCGATCGATCGTGATAGATCATCCGATCGATCGCGATGGATCAATATAATCGATAGACCATCCGATCAATCATAGTGCATTAATTAGTCCGATCGATTGTGATAAAGTTTGATCAATCGTACTTGACATAATGAATGTTAGATCTAACGTGCGATTGATCCTAATAAGTACTTGTTCGATCGATCATGACAGGATCATAGAATCGATATAATATTTGTCACTAATTAGTGATGTGTTAAATGTAAAATGTCACTAATTCTTTCATTTATTTTTATTTTTTTTCTTCCTCATCCCGTTACAAAATTGCCTGCAATTGGATGCCTAATTGATCGCGATATGATCAAATGATCGATCAAACTTGACACAAGTGAATGTTTGATCAAATATCTAATTCATCCTAGTGCATCGGTCCGATCTATTGTGACAGGAACATCCGATCAATCAAACTTGACACAGTTATCGGTTCGATCTAACGTGCGATCGATCATAGGATCAATAGAATCATCCAATCGATCATAGTGTATTACTCCGGTTGAAAAAACCAATTTTTCAAAAAAAAGAAACTAAAAAATTATTTTTTTTAAGAACAAATTAAAAACATTAAAGAAAAAAAAATGATTAAAAAATGATTTTTTTTTTTAAAAAAAAAAAACAAACGAAAAAGAAAAAAGAAAAACCAGTTTTCTATTAAATTAACTGAATTTTTTTTAAAAAAAAAAAACAAAAAAAGTTATTTTTTAAAAACAAAATAAAAGAAGTAAAGAAAAACGAAAAAAAAAATTAAAATTATTAAAATTGAAAAACGAAAAAGAAAAAAGTAAAACCAGTTTTCTATTAAATTAAAAAAAAAATGAAAAAGAACAATTTTTTTTTTAGAAAAAAAACAAACGAAAAAAAACTATAAATTAAGAAAAAAAAAACTAATATATATAATTTTTTAAAAAAAAACTAATTAAAAAAATATATCATCTCTCAAAAAATAAAAATAAAAATATAGACATAATATTTAGAAATGTTACTAATTTAGTAACGTGGAAAAGTTTGCACGTTACTAATTTAGTAACGTGTAAAATAAGTAACGTTACTAATTCTTAAAAATTATATTATTTTAAAAAAAAATTATATTGACATAATATTTAGTAACGTTAAAAATTTTAAGAATTAGTTTTACACGTTACTAAATGTTAAGTTTTTTGTAGTGCACTGGATTACTGTTCATCAAAGCTTATTGACTCCTCCAAGAACTCTTCTAAACAAATTCTACTCCAAACTGCCTCTAAACAACTGCCAGACAAAGAAGATTGAGAGTATTTTGTTAACTTAATTACGGGCTGCAAAGTTGAGGAAATGGCCTGGAATTTTCTTAGCCCCAATTATGGGCCCAGAAAACCGACTTAAGATAACATTTCTTGTTTGGGGAGGGGGATTCAGTGAGAAAGTTGGATGCCAATTTGGACTATCAACTCCATCCAACTGAAGTTGAACATGCAAAAAATTGGTATCAAAACAATATGACAAAGACAAAATTGTATCACTATCAATCCATGTCTACGAGGATTTAACATTCACTGTCGACAAGCACTAGCAATCACATGATTTATAAGCATGCAAAGACTAATATCTGAACATTGAGACAAAACAAGAGGTGGAGGAATACCAAGAAATGGCACTTCATTCCAAACAAGCATAATTCTCCTACCAAAGACAAGGACATCAAGCCAATCCTTCGACATACCATCGTACTACTCTGCCGGTTGGATAACGATAAGCAATTTCTTAGTTTTTCTTTTTAGTCTATCCATCCGATCCGAGTGGGCCATGATAATTTCCTTTTCTTTTCTTTATACTACCCGTAAATTCAATTTGAAAAATTGAATACAAAAATGACGGGTTAGAATTTTGTATAATCGGGTTCGTATTAATTCGGGTCGACCAGAATTTACCAGTTTGACCCATGGATGACCCGCATTTTTTTTTTTTTCCTTTTGCATTTAAATTCATATGCATGTCTGAATGGGTCAAACTGGTTTGAGTCAACCTAGCACAACTAAATTTATTAAATGGGTTAGGCGGATGTCGTATTGTGTTATCCGTTAATGTAAATGGATCGTATCAAAGTTGAAGAGTTTGACACGTTTAACTAAACAGTCGAGATGGAATTGAGGGTATGAAAATGAAATGTGAGTTGAGCAAACTTGGGTGATAGGGGAGGTTTGTAGGGGCAAAAACAAACTGCAATTGGGTAATGCGGGGAGTGTTGACCCATCAACATAAAGCTACTCTGAAACTGAGAGCACCATCATATCTTTTGAGATTGAGTGGGATAAGCCTAATCCTAATCCGCCAGGCTCACTTTTGAGGTTAGGCGTGAACCTGTGTAATCTTCAGTCCTGAAAAGGAAAGCTCAGAAAAAAGTAGAAGACCAAAAGGAGGACTACAAATTTCAATCTTCATATATATTGCTGTATTTGCAAGACAAGGACGCCGGCACCAATGGTGTCACACATAAGTGGGCACACACTCCGGCCGAATTATTCAAAGCAGGAACCGGTTGTGATTGTCTTCTCTTTCGTGTCGACTTATCGGCTTTCAATTCTTTTGTGGGGTGGGCAATATTGTATGACAAGATATCCGGTCAGTTATATATCATCAATTTCATCATTCATAAAGATTTTTATTATTTTCCAAATTTTTTAGGTGAGGCTATACTTCCTACCTTCCTTGTTGTTTAGTACTTTTAGAAACTTTTTAATCAAATTAGATATATTTTTGTTAGTGTATTAATTATAATTTTTAGGGATAAAGCAAAGATTTTATCTAAGGGGGGGGGGGGGGGGCGGCCCTATATATATATAACTGAAAAATATAATCTAAACAAAGTTATAATCTAAAATATTTGAGTAATTCTATAAGTGACTGTTGTGTTCTTCTTGTGTCTCTCTAAAAATGATGTGGCTTTTAAAATCACCATTTAATTAAAATTTAATAGTGATCAATCACAAACTCAATTATGAGAGATAAAAGAATGACAAAAGAGTGACTTGTATCATTCCTCACAATATTGACTTATGACCAAAATTTTAAGTTATGTATACATTTATCATTAAAATCCTACAAATTTCACCAAAAATAATTTTTTTTTTAATAGATTTTTATAATTTAGAAGATTAAATTAAATCACACACTAAAATTTAACATTGTTTTTTTTTTTTTGAAAAAAAAAAAAACTAAGAAGCTTTGGTAGAGTATATCCAAAAAAGAGGAGCAATAATTATAGCGGACAATTAATAGGATATAGGGTTACCTGGTTGGCTGATTGTTCTTAATTTTGGATGGCTCAGATTCCAACGACTACCCGGTAGGCTTGGAAAAACCTGTTAGAGAAATTATACATTCACAAGAATCACAACCCCTCTCACCCAACTCTCACACAACTCTCTCACATTGTGTGGGCCCCACATGCACAATGTGAGAAGAGGGTTGTGTAGGAGTTGGGTGAGACGGGTTGTAAGGGAAACATTTCTCAACCTGTTAACAAGCCTAAAGGCAGTCACCTCAATTCTCATATATTGATTCGTACACTAATTATCCAAGGAAACTAATAAGCTTTTGGCTGGAGCCCTCAAAACCTTAGAGGGACGCTGGCCTACACAAGGAGCCCAAGAGCGCCCATCAGGTATATGCAATCCAACGTAACGGTCTCATATTATTGCTCATTTGAATTCCCTCCCTTCACATATATATATATATAAAAAAAAAATATATATATATATATATTTGCTAATTTTGATGTCGGAATGACCTCATCAAAATCCCACCGATCAACCTTTTAAACCCTTTTCTTTTCCGTAAAGGAATCATAGCATGTGGTCTCCCAAAGCAAACCAAAAGAAAGAAGCCTTTTGCTTTTTGTATGAAAGCGAGATTAATAAATTAAATGCTTAGCATTTGAGGGGAATGGGAACCTCCCCTTCCTTAATTTCCAACCTCTAAAGAAATATATATATATATATATTATATATATATATATATATACACTACAAAAAAAATTGTTTTTCGCCACTTGCAGTTCGCCACGTGTACGGTCACTGTACACGTGGCTAACTGTTGGCCGCGTGCAAGTGGCCACGTAAATACACGCGGTGGGTCCGGTTGACACTAACTGCACAATTGGCCGCGTGTATTTTAATACACGCGGCTAACAATAAAATACACGCGGCAATATGTTTTTTTAAAAAAAAAAAATTAAAAAATAATTTTTTATTTAATTTAAATCTGTATTGAATTATTTTTTAAATAATTGATTGTATTTTTAATTTAATTCTTTATTTTTAGAGGAAAAAAAATATAATAACTGGAAAAAAAAAAAAAAAAAAAAAAACACAAACAAGTTCAGTAGAGAGAGAGAGAGATACAGAGAGAGAGAGATAGAGAGAGAGAGAGACAGAGAGAGAGATACAGAGAGAGAAAGAGACAGAGAGAGACAGAGAGAGAGAGAGAGAGAGAGGAGAGAGAGAGAGACAGAGAGAGAGAGAGAGAGAGAGAGAGAGAGAGCGGAGAGAGAGAGAGATACAGAAGAGAGAGAGAGCGAGAGAGAGAGATACAGAAGAGAGAGAGAGAGCGAGAGAGAGAGATACAGAAGAGAGAGAGAGAGATACAGAAGAGAGAGAGAGAGCGAGAGAGAGAGAGATACAGAAGAGAGAGAGAGAGCGAGAGACAGAGAGATACAGAAGAGAGAGAGAGCGAGAAAGAGAGATACAGAAGAGAGAGAGAGCGAGAGAGAGAGAGATACAGAAGAGAGAGAGAGCGAGAGAGAGAGAGATACAGAAGAGAGAGAGAGCGAGAGAGAGAGATACAGAAGAGAGAGAGAGCGAGAGAGAGAGATGCAGAAGAGAGAGAGAGAGAGCGAGAGAGAGAGATGCAGAAGAGAGAGAGAGCGAGAGAGAGAGATGCAGAAGAGAGAGAGAGCGAGAGAGAGAGAGATGCAGAAGAGAGAGAGAGCGAGAGAGAGAGATGCAGAAGAGAGAGAGAGCGAGAGAGAGAGATGCAGAAGAGAGAGAGAGCGAGAGAGAGAGATACAGAAGAGAGAGAGAGCGAGAGAGAGAGATACGTACAGAGAGAGAGTTTTGAAGTTATGCGAAATTCATCAAAAAACAAAAAAAGAGATACAGAGAGAGAGTTTTGAAGTTTTGAAGCTGCTGTTTATCGATTTTTTTGAAGCAAATTTGCTTTTGAAGCTGCTGTCCAGTACTGGCGCGCGGGAACATGCATTTGAAGCAAATTTGAAACTGCCAAATTTTGGCAGCGTGTCTTTCGGCCACGCGGCCAATTTCTTATACGTATATATACATAATAAAATTTGCTTTTATTAATATATATTTAATAAAAACAATTAGCCACGTGTATTTTAATACACGTGGCTATATACAAAACTTAATAAATTTATTTTTATTAATATATATTTAATAAAAACAATTAGCCACGTGTATTTTAATACACGTGGCTATATACAAAACTTAATAAATTTATTTTTATTAATATATATTTAATAAAAACAATTGGCCACGTGTATTAAATACACGCGACCAATTGGCCGCGTGTAAAAAATACACGCGGCCAATTGGCCGCGTGTAATTAATTACACGCGGCCAACTGTGATGCGCATATTTCTAGCCACGTGTACTGTATACACGTGGCTAATTGGACGCGTGTCTACAGTAACAGGTACTGTAGACACGCGGCCAATTGTAGAGTTTTTTGTAGTGATAATACAATACTGAAATTTCATTGGTCCTTTATATTTACTCGGTAACTTAATCATATTTGACTAATTTGAGCAATAACTAGTTTTAGTCTAGTTATCTTTACTATAATATGTTTTATAGTAAAATATATATATATATATATATATATATATATATATATATATATATAGGTAAAGCAATTAGGTGGCATCATTGGAAAGTGAAGATATCAAGAGCTACCACTTCAAAATTCTTAGGGAGACCATAGACCATATATGGACCATAGACCCCCCCAGATCCTCCCTCCCCCTACACTTTCAAAGCTATAATGATTTCAATCTTCAACCAATTGAAAGTGATCAAGACTTGCATAAAGCCGTACGTTAATGATTTTAATTGAGTTTAGAAGGGGTCCCCAAGTATAAAGTCAATAAAGTATTATGTTGTTTGAGTAGGGTTTGATAATTTTTGACGCTATTTATGAATTCGACACAAAATTATTATAAAAATTGGCAGTTTATAATTAAAGGGTTTGATCTGTTTAATTAAACATGTCGAATTAAGGTTAACACATGACATTTATGGTTGCAAATTTTTAACACGACTGATAAACTCAATACGAAGTTAGGGTTGAGGGGTCTAACCTGTTTAATTAAATGGATCGAGTTAAAATTGACTTATATAACCTTATAGATATAAATCAACACAACCCGAACTTAGCACGCAATACCAATTGCGGCCCCTGTTTGTGAGCATTATTGAGAGTCTAAGATTATAAAACTATTGAAATTGTATGATAGATATTAACGGTAGATATTGATGAACTGGAAATTTTATGTTGTTTAAATTTTTTAATCAAGTCAATGTTAATAAAAAAAATATTAAAAAATATAGAAAAATGGTCATCGGTTTCACCCATATAATCATTCACATATAGACAAAGACCAGGCATCCATCAAGAGGCGTATCGTGACAGCCCTCTAGCCCCACCCCACATGCACCACCACCACCACCACCACCATCACCACTTCCCTTCCCCAAACCCTGTATAAAAAACCAAGCTTCCTGCAAGAACCAAGCACCTCTCTTTCTTTTTCTGTCTCTGAAAAAAAAAAAAAGATGGCTTTTTGGGAAGAAACCCTTCAAAGAGTGGGGAGCGGGGGTGGGGAACTGTTCTTCACAGTGTTGGCCGTAGTAGTAGGAGTATTAGGCTACTTGTATGGGCCTTACTGGGGTGTCAGACGGGTACCCGGCCCACCTGCCATTCCCTTGGTAGGGCACCTCCCCTTGCTTGCAAAGTACGGCCCTGATGTCTTCTCTGTCCTTGCAAAACGATACGGCCCTATTTTCAGGTCAGTGCACTGACTTTTACGCTTTTCTCTTCTGGCTTCACGCCAAAATTTCAAATTTCAAGCCCTCTTCTGGAGATGATCATGGCAAGAAGTCAATGAAAAGAACCTAAAAAAGTGCAACCAATTTTATCGGGTGACTAGTATTTCAGAGCATTCCTCTCAAAATATGTTTATAATATGTTCATTTCTAATTTCCTCTTTCTTTGTGTTTTCTTTGTTAAGCTTATCTCTTCCTCTCCGATAAAGGATTCAGATTTCAGCAATTTGTGATCGGCGGTAAATGTAAAAGAGTTTTAATAGGTTTACGTGACCCAATAAGTAGACGGGTTACTCGAAATTCGTTCAAAATAATAAATGTGAAAGAACTTTTATAAGTTTACGTGACTTAATAAGTAAACGGATTACTCGAAATCTGATCGAACAGATAAGCTTCGTAAAAGCTTTTTCGCATTTATTTGGTTAAATTCATAGCCATTTGGATAACAAATTGCTTGGAATCAAAGATAGAAAGATAGACATCCCTTGTTGGGTAAGGGAATGCGTATGGGACCAATAATTTGGTCAAATAGGAAGTGTCAGTATGACAGTATCGGGTCTTTCTTTTTTTTTTCTCTCTTTGATTGAAATTTCAAGTGTAAAGTCTATTCAAGGGAATAAAGGGTACCAAAACGAACGTGGATGGGCTGGCCAACTTTGTTTATTGAAAAACAATGATTTTGTCTCCTCCACTTTCCCTTGCGGGCATGTTTTTCCTTTTCTTCTCGTTTGTTTCCTAGGAAAAACTAGAGTTACTTCCCCCCCCCCCCCCCCCCCCCTCAAAAAAAAAAGGAGCAAAAATGGGACAAATATTCTCAAGTTTGATGTTTTATCGCTTAATAAAAGTTGAATAAAAGGACATGTTATGTTTAGAGCAGGTTTCACATGGGTAGGCAGCCACTGATAATTGTAGCAGACCCGGAGCTTTGTAGAGAGGTGGGGATAAAGAAATTCAAGGATATTCCAAACAGAAGCGTACCCTCACCCATCTCCGCCTCCCCTCTTCATCAAAAAGGTCTCTTCTTCACCAGGTATTTGATGTTTCTACACACTTACAGAGAATTTTAAAGCAGCAGATATAAAGATTAATGTCATTGAACTTGCAGGGATGCAAGATGGTCAACCATGCGAAACACGATATTGTCAGTCTACCAGCCATCACACCTTGCCAGCCTAATACCCACCATGCAATCATTTATCGAGTCTGCAACTCAAAATCTTCACTCCTTTGAAGAAGAAGACATCACTTTCTCTAACCTTTCCCTCAAACTGGCCACTGATGTCATCGGGCAAGCAGCCTTTGGTGTCAACTTTGGCCTCTCTAAACCGCAGTCTATCAGTGATTCAGTTCAGGTTGTTGATAACGAGAATCATGATGAGGAAGTCTCAGACTTCCTTAACAAGCACATTTACTCAACAACACAGCTTAAGATGGACTTATCGGGCTCATTTTCAATCATACTGGGTCTACTTGTTCCCATACTGCAGGAACCGTTTAGGCAGATCCTGAAGAGAATACCTGGTACAATGGACTGGAAAGTTGAGCGTACTAATCAGAAACTGAGTGGCCGGCTTGATGAGATTGTAGTAAAGAGAATGAAAGACAGGGACCGACGTTCGAAGGACTTCTTGTCCCTCATACTGAATGCGAGAGACTCACAAACGGTATTGTTAAATCAATCACTTATTTAAATAGCTTAAGCTTATAAGAATGATGAATTTAATAATTTAATTTATATTCTAATACTTCATTTCACATGTGGGCTCAAATTTTTTTTCTTAATAAATGAGACCCAACACATGAAATATTTAATTAAAATGAAAAATGAATGATATAGATATAGTTTGAAATCAGAACCTCTGTTATGATATCATGTTAAATTATTATTTATCTAAAAAGTTTAAACTTAAAAGAATGATAAATTTATATTCTAACAGGTATCAAAGAATGTCTTTACCCAAGACTACATTAGTGCAGTTACTTATGAGCACTTGCTTGCTGGATCGGCCACCACAGCCTTCACATTGTCTTCAGTTGTCTATTTAGTTGCTGGACATCCAGAAGTTGAGAAGAAGTTGCTTGCAGAGATTGATGGCTTTGGTCCGCCTGATCTATTGCCAAGCGCTAATGATCTTCAAAACAAATTCCCTTATCTCGAACAGGCAAGGCTCTTAAAACTTCTATTTTCTGACAGTTGATCAGTAAGGTTTGAAGTTGCATGCGCTAACCAAAGAGCTATATTGCTATGTATTGTATTTGATAGTCACATAGTCTCATTTTTCTCTTGATTGTTTGAGTGCTGCAGGTCATCAAAGAGGCCATGAGGTATTACACTGTCTCCCCATTAGTTGCGAGAGAAACATCAAAAGAAATAGAGATAGGAGGTTATCTTCTTCCAAAGGTATTATTTATGATAAATGTTATTTAGTAGACTGCTATACGACTGTCATATAACTAGAATGACGTGACAGTGAAAATTAATTCTAAATTTTTATTTTTGTTTCTTTTACAAGCTCTTGTTTCAAAGACTGATTTTTACTGACAAGTCATCTTAATTATAGTCATATAACAGTCTATTAAATGACATTACTCATTATTTATACATGTTTGAATGTCCTACATGGCCTTTATGTTGATTAGTATGTCATGTAGTTCATATTCCTAATGAGCAGGGGACATGGGTGTGGCTAGCACTTGGAGTCCTAGCAAAAGATCCAAAGAACTTCCCAGAGCCAGAAAAGTTCAGACCAGAGAGGTTTGACCCAAATTGTGAAGAAGCAAAACGAAGGCATCCTTACGCTTTCATACCCTTTGGAATTGGGCCTCGATCATGCATCGGCCAGAAATTTTCCCTACAGGAAATAAAGCTCTCATTGATTCATTTATACCAGAAATATGTATTTCGACATTCACCCACCATGGACAAGCCTTTGGAACTTGAATATGGCTTAGTTCTCAACTTCAAGCATGGTGTCAAGCTTAGAGTCATAAAACGAACATCAATTTTGTTAAACATGGCTCAGTAAGACACTAGTGATGCACTCAATAAGACACTTGAGACTGTTTTGGTTTCATGAAACTGCAATAAATCAATCATGCTTCAAGGTGTTCACACTAGTGCTGTTCATACTTTTTAAGTTTTTTTCTGTAATTAGCTCCCAATACAGCCATGGCTTCATCTTCAAGTTGTGTTATCCAGATAACTGATAAGTTAAAGAGCTTGGGGGAAAATAAAACTAACAAGTTAAAGAAGGAAGCAATAAACAATCTTTTTTACAAAAAAAGAACCCTTAAATAAAACCTCAAAGACCCGTAGGGTTGCTTTGAACTTAAATACACATTCTCAAATAAAGGGGAAAGGGAACAACAAGCTGTTGAACTTCTCGAACGAACAGAGATGAATCCCTCTGTTCATCTAAGTATCTTACCTTAACCTCATCGAGTGTTTATCCATTCGGGTCGGCAGGCAAAGTTGTTTGGAAAAGTTGATTGAAGAAGGCTCAGAACCAGCACTGCTTTTGGAATCCGCATTAGAGAAAGCTGCTGACTTTTTGAGAAACTGGAACTCGTCCATGGACTGCCTTTGAACTCTCTGAGATGAATGACTGTATGTTTTCTGCTTCGCCTTAGTTGATTCGGTCAGGCACATGTAGTTTGGCCTACTATTATTGCTATCTTCAGTTCTCTCTGAAGCCAATCCAGTGTTTCCAGAAACTGGTGTTGTCGATGTGCAGAATGAAGATGAAGCAGAGCTCTCATCATACCGAAATTCGGAACTCGGGCTTGAAGACGAGCGAGTAACTTGCCCAATATGGGGAGGTTTAGCAGAAATCCTGGTAGTCACATTATTCCTCCTGACTTTCACGGTGCAGGGTTCAGAAGATTTCGAATGTGTGCCCATAAGAGAATCTACACAACTCTTTGGAGGTGGAGTTGCCTCCCAAGGATCAGGAGTGTGGGATTGTTCCATCAACCTAGTCTCCCATGGCTTGGCTGCCATCCAACGTTCTAACCAACTCCATCCCCAGCTATTCTTGTCGATCTCATGATTCTTGAGAGAGTACACCGAGGCATTTGAATGGAAATTTGAAGAGAGAGTTGATCTCCATTGCTGAAAAACAATGAAATAATTGAATAGTCTAGCTCAGATGGAGAGGAAAGTGCTAAAACTCACACACATGTTCATTTTTGTTAAATCACCACTTATCCTAAAAGTTTAAGCTGATAAGAAATAGTATAATTAAACATTTAATCAAATACTTTAACTTCCTCTCACATATAGACTCGAACTCTTTTTAATAAGTGAAATTCAATACGTAAAATATTTAACTAAAATATAGAGTTTGGAGTCGTACTCATGACCTCCAAACGAAACGAGCCATTACCTAGAAGGCAAACATCTAATTTTCATTGTGAAAATTTGACTTTAGGGCCTCGATGATTTCATCAATGAATTGGCAAGGAAGCACAAGTAATAAGAATGAAAGAAATCCAGAAATGAGAAAGTCAGATACAAAGGGCATGCAAGGAAGGCCAACCCCGCTTAACCCTCGGCAGGTAAGAAATCTATTGATTGATTAATGGTTGTGTTTAAAAACTTGATAACATATTAAATCATCACTTATTTTAAAAGTTAAAACTAGTATAAATAGATGAATTTAATCATTTAATTTATAATTTTAATACCTTTTGAGCGAGAGCATATGCAATTGCTCTCTCTCTCCGGAAGGCACCTTCTTGCCTCATTTGTAATTTTGCTTTAACATCTTCCAATGTTCCCTTGCTATCACACCACCGATCCTGAAATTTATAAAGGTCAAAATTGAAGTCTCATTTTTACATGAATTGCAATGAATATGAACACAAAGAGAAAGACAACAGTCACAAAAGCATCCATCATTTGGGATGAGACCAACATGAAGAGTGTGTTTGGCATGTGATTCCTTATACCACAGAAAATATATGGTTTAGAAGTGCGTTTTTAAAAAAATGTGATAAAAAAATTAAAAAATAAAATAAAAATAAAAAAGAGGAAAAAATTGAAGATTGTCAAATAGTAGGGAATGAAGTTTTTTTCTAAAAACTCATGATTTTAAAGAATAAATTGCGATTTTATCAAATATTTAATTAAGTTTTTAAAAATCACATTTTTCAAATTTCACGTTTTAAAATCGCAAACCTAAACCAACGTAAATGGACCAAATACTTCATGGTTTGTGGTACCTCAGCTTGTTTAAGGAGATCAGCCATGCTGCGGCGCTCATTGAGCATCTCCTGTACAGCCTGCCCCTCCATGGACATCCGGACACGACGAGCCCTAACTCTGGCCTGAACTCGAACAAGAGCCTGCATGCACCTTAGTGTCACGGCGGCCTGCTTCCTCACCTGCCGCCCCCGAACTAGAGCTTGAAGCCTTACCACTCCTTTCAAGGCCCTCAAAGCCCTTCTTGCCTACAATTTTTAACACAACCCCCATTTAATGAAAATAGCCGAGTATTTTAAAATCAAGACCAGCAGACAAACAAATACTCATCAAACAGAAGAAAGAATACTACTTTTATGAGATAATTCTAATTCTCAATTCTCGTTCAAGGTTCACTTTGGTTTCCGAGGTAGAGAACAATTTTATTGCTGCACATGTCAGGCTATCCTGTAATACAATTTAATAATTACAGTTAAACTTGCATTAAATTCCTTAATAATCTCTTGAGATCTGTTGTCCACTGCTTACTAAGATTTCATTTGTTAAGATGATAGACTAATTTCTCAATGCTGCATGGTAGCCTAAAATAATCCAAGATCACAACTTTGCTATTAGGAGCTAAATTTAAAACATCAAGAACTAAACTTTAAGATGAAATATATGCTCTACCTATGTAAAGTTGCGATCTTGATAAAACATGCAAACGCAGTATGCTTGTCTAGAGAATATTGGAAACAGAAGAATAAGAAAATCTCCAAAAGAAAAACATACAAACTCATCTTATTTGTTCAAGTTTCTTTTAATTTCTCAGGAACCAAAGAGAGAAAAAAGAGGATGAGAAGCAGGGAGACCCATTTACCAAGAAGCCACGAAAAGCAGTTTGGATCCGGATAGCTGCCCATTCTTTCCGAACAGCCCTAAAATTCTTAGGAGGAGCACGAAGCACCGTGGCCACTGCTGCTGTAAAAGCATCAGCCACTGGTGGAGACTCAGACCCCTCAGAAGCCGCTCTGTGGCTCCCTTTAAAACCCTTCCATGAAGACCCCAACTCCCCAGAAGAAGTCCTCCATAGCCTCCATTTCTTGCTCTTACCGCCCACCTTATCCTAGAGAGATCCAAAGTCTTAGAGATTGAGCAGAAAAGAGAAAGAACAAGAAAAAAAAAAAAAAAGACATTAGAGCTTACATGGTCTTCCCTTTCGGGCTTTTTGAGACCTATAAGAGCCTTCACCCATTTCCCCGAAGCACCCATTACCGGAAAGGTCTTGTTTCAGCAGAAAAAAGCAAGAAACTGTGTGATTGATTCTTGAAGAAACTGAGTTCCCAAGAGATCAAAGAAGAAAGCTTTTTTCAGAAAGAGAAACTAGGTACCACTGATGTGCTGCAATCTATATGAGCTTGAGACAGAGATAGTGGTTTTTGCAAAAATGGAGTTTGCTTCTTTGGAGAAAAAAAATTTCGAAATGAGAGAGAGAGAGAGAGAGAGAGAGAGAGACGTGGGTTTCTTAGGTGGGATGAGTGGGGGGGGGGGGGGTGGGTTTTGTGGGAATTGGACGTTTGAAATTCAAAAAAGAAACAACGGACAAATGGGGGCTCATCCCGCTCTGAATCGCTTCATGTGGAGGAGTGCCCCGTGAAAAATTGGCCCCTGGTTCCGGTAAAATATTACGGAATTAGACCCCACTCCTTTTGTCAGTTTATTGGCAAAGAACATGAAAAGGCACGACCCGTTTGGCCAGGTACGTTAAAAGATACAAAAAGGACCAAAAGGCAAACCGACAAAAAGATTTCCCGAGTCAGTGCAGTTGAGACTTGAGATCCGGTGTTCTTTTCACTTTTCTTCTTCATTTTTGAATCCGTCTCGGTGGGACCACATTGGAGCAATTCGATTGGGCCACTTGTACGGTGCAAAACCCATGTCGACCAAATTAGACGGTTCACATCCTCTAATTGTTCCTATTGTATTGCATGGGAGCATTTTAATTGTTTCAATGTTCAAACGGTTCAGGACCCAGTTTCGAACATGCATACATTTGCGGTTGCTTGAAAGTTTTTTTTTTTTTTTTTTTTTTTTTGAAGGGGCGGTTGCTTGAAAGTTGAAACTGTTTCTTGGATTTTCTTAATTCACATAATCTAACATATATATATATATATATATATATATATATATATATATATATATATATATATACACACACACACAAAGACGAAACAATTAATTTTGATTATAATTAAATTAATAAGTAATTTTTCAGTCTAACAGATAGATAATTGTGGGTATTTTGTTAATGTGAGAAAAAAAAAACTTTTTTTCTATGTGAAAAAGGGTAAAAAACAAATTTCCCAACTCCACCAAAATCCACCAAAAAAAAAATTCCACCAAAGTCCCAATTGCATAAGATCATGGTAACAGATTTGGCTTAGACGCTGTAAAAAAAAAATTTTAAAAAAAAAAAAAAAAACTACTTTTATGTCATGTAATTTTTTAATGGTTAAGATTTAATTTCAATTTTTTCATAAAAAGAAAAAAGTGTGTGTGAAATTAAATCTAAAAGTTACATACTATAATTCTATCAAATATTTATCCAACAATGCTGACGTAATACTCTCAACTAACTATTGAATCTTTTTTTATTTAAAAATAATTAATTGAAAATGTCACATCAACATTCGGATAAATAGATCATGTTGGATAGTATTACTCATCTAAACGGATGAAAAAACTAATAATAATTTTTTTTACAATATCTAAATGCTTTGATACCATAATTCTATCTAACATTCATCGATCAATAATATTGATGTGACATTCTCAATTAATTATTAAATTCTTTTCTTTTTATTTAACAAAAATTAATCCAATAATTAATTAAAATGCCATTTCAGCATTATTAGATAATGTTCAAATAGCATTAATAATCTAGACCTTAAAAAACCTATAAAACATAATAATTTGTCTTTTTTTACAACATATATTCCCAATTCAATGATAATTGGCGGCAATTAATAGTCCTTGGACAGCAATAATGTTGAAATAACCAACGTTAACCCATTTATTACGAATCTGGATCCTCTCCGGATCATTTTTAACGGCAGAAGTACTCGAGCAGATCATTAAATTCAGGGCGGGGGAATAGAAGAGTGCTTTATTTAAAGCATTAATTAAAAAACACGTTTTATTTGGTGGGAAGTGCTTCTGTAATTTAATTTTACAGATTGGCGTTGACATCGAGATTGCGACCTGAGACACCTTTGTCCAATTGTCCCGGTCCGGTGGTCCTTACGAGAATCTGTGGAAAACTCCAAATTGACCTCGACCTTTTTTATCATATTACGGGACTGCCCTTCCGTCTGTTAAACGTCCAGCGCATGCTGCAGGCTCCTCAAGCCACGTACTTGGAGGGGGAGAACAACTTGAGCTAAAGAGACAAGTAGACAGCTGGACCTATGATTCAAATTTCAAAGTAACCAACTCCCTTTTTTGTCTATTTTAGTTGGGTAACTATTTTGTTTGCTTGATTAGGGGTTGATTTAGAGTAAATCTAATCGTTATTTTCGTGTTTTTTTTTTTTTTTTTTTTTTTTTTTTGTTGCTTAGACATGTGAACGACATTTAGAATTATTCGTTGAGTTGGATTTTGAATTACTAGTAATTTGGATAAATAATATAAGGAGGACTCTTTTTATGTTTTACTAAAATTGATCTGACTTTTAAAATTATTATTGAATCAAAATTTAATAATGATCTATTACGCATCTAATGGTGATTTTAAAAGCCACATTAATTGTAGGAGAACTCAAAAAGGATATGAGTGATTTAGTATTACTTTCAATAACATGAGATATCTCATATAGGATTTACCTCCTCAAAATACATTTCGAGATGTCTAGTCACCTATTCGGACATGGACATAGGGGTGTACAAACGGAGCGGTTACAACCGTTTTAAAACCGTTAACCGCATAATCGTTTTCAAAAGCGGTTATAAATAACCACTAACTGCTTATGCGGAGGCGTTAGCGATTATAAGGTTTGGAAAAAACTGTTAATAATCGTTAATTCGCTTATATATATATATATATATATATATATATAATTGAAAACCCGGGGAGGGTGTCGTTTTGGGCATTCAGAAATGCCTAAAACGACACCATTTTTGGACAATGTTTATAGACATCTTTTTCTTTTAGCCTTTAGGGTTTCACTTCATTCTTCATTTCCTCACCTTATCGCCGCTCGCCCCTCTGCCTCTAGCCTCTCCAGCGCCACTCCTCTCCACTTAGCTCGTGCCTCGTCTCGTCTCCGCCGCCGCTATTCTGTATTCTGTAAGCATCTCTACTCTTTCTCTCGCTTTCTTTCCCTATATCTTGAAAAATAACTCTCTAAAACGACCATTCACTGAATCACCATATTCCAGTGACTCGCTTTCCATTGCTACGTTTGTCTCGGCTTTTTTACGGTTTGTGCAATTTTGATTTATGTGATTTTAAATTGTTTGTTTTAGGGTTTTTCATTTTAGGGTTCGATTGTGGAGGACTGATTGAGGGTTTCAATTTTAGTGTTTCATTTTTGTATTGTTCAAGCTGCTATTTCAAATCAGATTTATCTGGTTTAGGGTATTGGGGGTCCTGAATCTCTTGTTTGTGTCCTTGCCCTGGAGTTTTATTCAGTAATATATGATAGCATATGCTCTTTGTTCAAAAAAAAAAAAAAGTTCTAACCTGAAAAACTATCAAAATTACTCTTTATTAGTAATTAACTAGAGTATCAAAGCTTTATAAAATACGATTCTCTCCGTTTGAAGTAATTTTATGTACATAGTTTTATATTATTTAAATTTTTTAAATCATGTTCAATATATATATCATTAAATTTATAAAATCTTATATAGACGATGAAATAAATTTAGTTTTAAAATTGTTTTAAATTTTATTATTTTCTAATTGAAAAAATTACACGTGGCAAGGGTATTATGGGAATATTTCAACAAATGAAGTCTTTTTGGCACTTTTTTATAGTTTGAGGGCCAAAGTTCAAGGGTTAGTAGTTTGTGGGCTACTTCCAAAACGTCTGGTAGTTTGGAGGCTCAAATATAATTTTCCCATTTTGCATTCTCTCACTTATTTTTCATCCATCTTTTTATATATATAAAAAAAAAAAAAAAAAAAAAAATTAATAATTATACAATTTGTAGGACTAACACCTTCATCCGTAATTTGTGTAAGTCTTATATATTTAATGATTGATTTTTTTTTTTCAAAAAAAAAAATTGGGAGATAAATGAGAGAATACAATATAGTAAGTTTTCAAACATCAATTTTCACATTATTTATCGTTGGCTTTTGTAGTTTGTTTGTTTTTTCTTCATCTTACAAATTTTGAAAGTCCTAAATTCGACTTATTGTTGTTATTGTGACATTGGAAAAGACTCAAAAGGACAAAAAGGGAATTTAACATTCCTTGGGAAAATAATTGATATTGTGACATTGGAAAAGATTCAAAAGGAAAAAAGAAAATTTAACATTACTTGGCATTTGCTCAAGTTGCAAGCAATTTACATTTATTATGTAATTTATGTTAAAATAAATAAGCTACACTCCTTTTTAGAATGTTATAAATAAATGTTATTTTTTTTTTAAGGAAAAAAAAAATTTAGTCTCTAAATTTTCTCTGTGGTTTTAATTTAGTCATTAAGCTTTCAATGTCATTTTAGGTTTATTTCAATTCCAAATAGGTTCTCATCTTTAAATTAATTGACAACCTCGTACATTAAACCACTAAACTTATGACATATGGCTCACGTTTGACACATTAAGTGTCAATTGTATGTTCTACGTGGTAAATCTACCTAAATTATAATCTATCCTAAATAAGAATATTAAAAAAGCAAAAAATAAAAAAAATAAAAAGAGGGATGGCGATTGCTGTACAAATCTACCGATAAATGATTGTTGTACAATTTTTGATACAACTCTTATACAATTCCAACAACTTTTTTTCTAACTAACCACTGGATATGTTTTTCTACGTGTAGGTCCTAAATATCCAATGATTGATCTTAAAAAAAGTTATTAAAGTTATATAAGAGTTGTACGAAAGTTGTAAACGTATCATATCTCGAAGATACCTCTTAATCTCTTATGGAAAATGTTAGATTTACAACACCAATACAACAACTGCACAACAACCCCTCACATGAGGATATCCTCATGTGAGGGGTTGTTGTGACAGTGTAGTGCAAGAATCAAATCCCAACTCTTATACATAAATGGGCAGTAACCCCTCACACTAGCCACCCCTCTTTAAAAAAGAAGAAGTTATTATTATAATGCTTTATTTTATTTTATTTTATTTTTATTCATGGTAGATTTGTAATTTAAGGTAAATTTGTCGCATGGCACGTCAAATGTAAGTTACATGTCATTGACTCAATGGCCTGACCTAACATGTCATCAATTTTTTTTTCATCAACTAATTAGATAATAAGTTGATAGAAGGATTTATTTGAAACTGACATAAAAGTAATTAAGGACCTAATTATTTTTTGTAACATATTAAATAACATTTCATCAAAGGTAATTTCCATCTCCAATGGAAAATGAATTAAATTATGAAACATATTTCTTTTGATTTTTTTTTTTTTTTGGGGGGGCTTAAAAAAGGAAAAGAAAACATCATTGGTCAACGCTACATGGTCAATAGTCAAATGTTGTGACCAATTAAAGTGCACAATAACGTTATCAAGGTTTGTCTCGCATTTCACACAAAACAAAAATTACACAATAAATTGCGATTGAAGACTTTAATTGTATTTTGTATTTAACAATCAAATGATGTTTTCTTAGAGGTCGTGACAAAGGTTCTGATTCAAAAAAATCTTGACAATTTTCTTGAATTGATAAAACGTGTATACATAAAATGCAAAATATACTTCACATTCTATCTATAAAGAGATTTTACATGTCTCGGCAAGAATGATCGGAAAGGCAATTTGAGAAGAAATTGGTTATTCAAAATTTTGCATTATTGTTGATGAAGGATGAGATGAGTGTAAGAAAGAATAAATGGTTATTGTTTTGAGATTTATTGACAAAGATGGTTTTATACAGAATGCGCGCTTCTTTGTTATTGTCCGTGTTAAAAATACTCGAGCATTAACTTTAAAGAATAAAATATTTATTGTTCTTTCCTGTCATTATCTTGATATTCAAAATATTCGTAAACAATGGTATGATGGTGCTAGCAATATGCATGATGAATGAAAAGAATTGCAGACATTATTTCTTAATGATTGTCCTTGTGTATATTATGTTCATTGCTTTGCTAATCGATTATGATTAGAGTTAGTTGGTGCATCTCGAGAGGTAGTTTTGTTCATGAGTTCTTCTCAAATTTAAATTTCATTATCAATGTGGTTGGTGCTTCATGTAAATGTCGTGATGAACTACAAGCTGCTCAAGCATCATAAATCACACATTTGCTAGTCGTTGATGAACTTGAAAATGAACTAACCAAATTGGCACTTTGAAATGAGCTGGTGATTCTCATTGGCTTTCTCATTTATCTTTTATTTGTAGCCTAGTAAGAATGTTTGGTGCTACTTATTCAATTTTTGAGAATATTATAAAAGTAGGATCCACTTACTCTTGATGTGGGAATGCTAATACTGCTTAAAAAATGATTACTTCATTCTAATTCATTTTTATTTTTCATTTGATGAAAGAAATCGTGGGTATTACGTATTGATGCTCTTTGTGACAAAAATCTCTAGTCATCTTGAATTTTATGCGATTAGTTTCTAATACAAAAGCACTCATCCAAATTTTGAGAGATGAAGACTAGGATAATTTGCTTGAGGACATAATCTCTTTCTCCAAGCAATTTGAAATTGGCATTTCAAATTTGAGTGCTCGTTATGTTCAAGGTCAGGGTCATTATCAACGGGATCACATCACAGTGGTACATCATTATCATTTTGACATGTTCAATGCTATTATAGACTTTCAATTACAAAGTTTGATAGTAAGTTTGGCAAGCGGTAACGAAACTCTTGACACTTAGTTTAACTTTGAATCCAAATGATGCATATAAATTCTTTAGCATTGAAGTAGCTGTCGGTGATAGCGAGACATTGATCGATGAAACATGGATAGTTATTTTGTAAATTAAAGAGCTTAAAGACAATAATATCATTTTTCTATTATTGATCATGTGGTGAAAAATTAAGTGCATGCCACGTGACTAAGTCTATTAGATTTAACAAAAAATCATAATAAACGAGTGCTTAATTTGTCACAAATCCATTGACTTAATTGCTAAATTAAAAGTACAACCAAATTAACACCCATGTCAAAATCCAAGAATACTAGTTGGAAATCTTTTCAAAAAAATAAAAGAAAACTAGCCAAAAATAGGGGAAGAAGCTTTATTTGATTATCGCCGCATATATGTTTACAACTCCGGGAAGAGAACGGATCAATGATCCCCATCAGGAGATCATACTATTTGGCTTATTTTAGAGACCAAAAATCAGGTTTAAAAAAAAAAAAATGAAAGAATAATAAAATTTTTGTTAGGCCCTTCAGCTCCTTTGCTGAAACCCTTTTACTCTAAAGAACTCTTATTGAGAGCACAAGAAGTGCCCATCCTGCCAAAGATGTTGAATCCGAATCCCTTTTTGGGAATGCCTGGAGTTTAATTAGCAGCAGTACTAACGGGTACCCTTGGGCTAGGGAAACCCATGTAGGCGAGCCTAGGCGAGACCCGGATCTTTGGACTGGGTCGCGGCGAAGGGATTGGGAGACCGCTCGCGGAACGGCCGGGTGTGACCCTGGGTGATAGATTGACTTGCTCAAGTGCTTGGGACTGTAGCTCAATTGGGTACTCCCTCACACATCCAATACGAGGACCAACTGGGCTAGTCCACTTGCAAGACAAACGCTTAGGCATGTTGAATACTGGTGCTTCTGGTTTGGCTGCCTTGGAATCCATACTCTCCTGCTCATGACTTGTTGTGATGGATATATCCTTTATAGTCTCATTCACATCACTAGTTGATGAGAGAACCTTGACGGCTTCTGCCTTAGAATTCTGGCCAATAACTTTGAAGGACGGGTTGTCATCATCCATTGCACACCTCTGCAGAAGAAATGGCGCACATTAACTATGTCTACAAGTGACTAATTTCAAAATAATCACGATGGTTTTACTTGTACAGCATTCTCATCCGACCAGCCAAAATAACATTTGCTAAAATAACCCAAATGTTATTTTAGCTAGCCGGGATGCTAAAATAGGACTAAAATGAGCTGCATCCAGCTCACCAAATTGGTTTAGACATTTGGTGAGCTGCTACAGTGCATAGTGAGGTCTTTATTGCCTATATGCGTTTACCACATATATAATGGCTGGAAGATAAATGCCAACCAGATAAAGAGATCTTTATGGCCACAGATTTGAGAGTAATTTACCTTAACATTGGTGAGGTCTACATGGTGCTCCTCGAGGAAACCAAGGAATTCCTTGAAGTTGTCTTCGGTTGGGAGATAGTGACCACTATATGGCCATATAGCCTGGAGAAGACAAGGACACTTCGCTTAAAAAAATTGAACTTCAACATAATAAACAACAATCATCTGCAAGTCTATGCTATATTATATGTACCTCGAGTACCCCATCATGGGCAACTAATCTCCCTGCTGCCGTTGTAGCACCTCCTGATAGAAAACTTGAGTGTTGAAAAACACCCTTCTTCTTCTGCCCCACATACAAAGCCCTAGAGGTGCTGAGCACAAAAATCCACTTAGAACCCTCAACTGTGTTAACAAGCATCCCAGTTTGCCTGTAGAGAAGCTTTCCACTCTCTACAATCACTTCGTATGCTTCTCGCTCTTTCTGCAATTTGCAAACAACAGAGAACGAAAAAATTATAACCTAGAAATATATGCATGTATCCCACATTCACATAGGCCTATCTAGACGTGTAAATGGTTGGAAGACTTACTGGTCCAAGATACTCAATGCATTGACGTTGTAGATCAGTCCTTGGGCACCTTTTAAGAGTTAGGTCTTTACCATCACCAACATCCAACCTTCAGTTTTCAGGGGAGGACAAGGAAGTTAGAAATGAGTGGTAAAGAAGGATAAACCCGGATCGTATACAGCTGTAACATATAAGGAAATTGATTTTCATGAGTACCAGTAGAAGAAAGGTTGGGTGCTCTTGCTATCAAACCAGACGTCATAGTAGAAGTGTAAATTGTGGCCATACCGATGGCGTGGATCGATCTGCAAGAGAACAAGGATTAATGAAGCACAATTAGCAGGTGATTCAACCTCCTTACCAATTATTCTGGGACTAACAATATGAAACCTATTACTATCCAACAAATATCAGTCTATAGAAGCCAAGCATTCAGCTAGACCTTATTCAAAAGCCCAAAACTTGAGCTTGATTTGAAATTTCTTTCAAAAGAAAGAATGTCACCAATTCCTTTTAAGGAAGTATATATATAGGCCAAATTTGACCCAGTTTTAAGTCTGATGAGAAGAGACTTGGAAAATATGTTTCCTTACATCTAGTACAGCAGCCATTTTTGAAAACATCACTCGGCCAACCATTCTCTATGATTCAACTAAGAGAATATCAAAGAAAAGTTCATCCAGCAGTAAAGATGTATTAAGAGGGCCGAATCTACAAACATGTCTTTGAGAATCATGCAAACCAACTAAATAACTCCTATCAGTTCAGTAAAATGTGTGCACTTTATAGGTCCAAAATTAGACTCAGAGGAAAAGACTCTACTTTCAAACTGGATTAGAAGGATTTTTGTCTTTTCAATTTTTTGGCCTGAACTACATCAGGAAGATGAAATGATCAGATCAAGTAAGAAGATTGTATGCCAAAAAAAGCCTATGGACTTACAGCTTCAAGCCAGTGTTGCAGGGCTAATTTCTGAGCCTTCTCATCCTTAGATAAACCTTTTCCAACCTACAAATACACAAGAGTTTATGCTGTTAGTGTTATGTTTCTAACAATACTTTCTCTTTTTTTTTTTTCCCCACTAAATTTGTAAGGTAGTAACTAAGTACCCTGGCAGCTCTTGTCCTGGCGCGTGACCACCGTGACACAGCGGTTTCTGGTTTTTCAACGTTGAAGAAAGATACAGAGCTCCGTTTAAGATCTGCAAAGTCTAAGGCCTTCCACCTGTGACAATTTGAATTGATTTTAGAAAAAAAAAAAAAAGGTTGAAAACATCTAAAAAATGAAAGAAATTGAGATAATATAGAAACAAACCAGAGTTCCTCAACCACAACTGCACAATCTGCAAGGTTCCGTCTAGTCCGATAACTCTTGTAGACTTTCTGAAGCTTAGTTGCAGCAGCATCAAGCTCACTAACCGGCTTTGGAGAAAACAATATCACTAGTTCAGGAAGCAAAAGATTGGGCTTCTTTATCTTCATTTTTTCATGATTGTTACCCATTGAGGAGATTGAATCAGATGCTTCAAGGTTTACTTCCTTGGATTCCCAATTTTGCAAGCTCATTGACCTTTCTATAACCAATTTATCTAACCCCTTGTTAACGATTTCTGAATCTTCTTTCTTGAAGCTTGGGGACCTTGCAATGACTGTTTCAATGGTGTCCGTTAAACCAGAAAACATGTACCTCAGGGTTCCATTCCACGCAGAAAAGAGTAAGGAAAAAGAGAGACCCATTCAACAACAAACGGTAACAAATTTCAATTTGTCAATCGACAATGATCAAACCTGCTCAACGAAAGTAGAGCACCAATATCAGAAAGCTCTTAATAGTTCAATGGGAAGGGCTACTAAATGAAATTTCAAGTCAATAACATAATTGTTGCCTAAACAAGTTTGTTTCGTATGAAGATACCAAGACTTTGCAAATCCTCTATCTCTCCAAATTCAGAATTAAGAACCAAGAACTAAAATTTCAATATACCTCAAGATAACAAGAACAAAAAAATGCTTTTACTTTGAGAAAATAAGCAAGCACATAATAATATCTATACAGGACTAAAAAAAATGCACAAGGGTCAAAAATCTCCAGTTCATTTCATACAAGAATGAGACAGAACATATCAATGAAAACACCACACATGTTAAGACAGACCCACATCATGGAAACATCAAAATTAGTAGAAATCCCAAAATGAGTCAGTAGAGAATGAAAAGTTGAAGATCCCTTACCAGCAAATCCCAAAACCAGGGCCTTCAGCAGTTTTTCCCTACTTCTCTCCCTCTCTCTCTCTCTCTAAACCAAAGTCTGCTTGGAGAGAGATTGAATAATATTTGAAGTCAAACACCCACCAAACACCGGTACCATCTGAGTAGTCCCTTACTCTTATATAGTGGTAGCCAGTAGGGAGTTTGAAAAATCAAAGTTGGCGTCTCAGTCTGCAGCAATATAAGGAAAGTGAATATGGCGGGTCTGACAATGAGCTTCTGGGAAATTAGAGAGAAAGATTGGAGAAATTCCGCTTAACTCAACATGTGTTTGAATGGTAATAATAAAAGAAAGACCTTCTTTTCTTTCCTTTTTCTTTTTATTTTTCATTTTCTTTTTTTTATACTACAATTTTATCTCATTTCATTGACATGTCATTCCTAGGGGTGAAAATAAGAGCGGTTAATAACCGCCTACAAACCATTTTTGTAAGCGGTAAAAAAAAATACTAACAACCTAAGGCGGTGACGCGGGATAGAACCAATATTGTTCTTACAACATATAATAGCAATAAAAACTATAAATTAAAGATAGAAAAAGGAATTTAGGAAGAGAGAAAATAATAAATACGGAAGAAAAAACCCCTAATTGCCCAAAATAAGTAAATCGAGAAATAACTCTGAAATATTTAAAATTTAGGGTTAAATACCCTATTAATACCTGAGTTTTAAGCTTTTTTAAATTTAGTATCTAAGTTTTCATTTATTTCATTGGTGGACCTGAGTTTAGGAGTAGGGGTAATTACCTTTTCCTCCCCATGAACTACCAAAAAATGCGCGATGCCCCCCATGAACTACCAACTCGACTAAAATAGAGCATTCAACTACCAAAGACAACCATTTTTCCCCATTCCGTCAGTCAAAGGAGTTAAAACAAACGGTCAACGGGTCACGTGACCGTTACACACCGTTTTACCCTCATTTTCTTCCTTTTTTCCTCCCATGAACTACCACCATCTTTCTCTTTTCCCCCATGAATTATCACCATCTTCCAACATGCCCCCATGTAAAACGGCACATGATTCGTTGACTGTTTCTTTTAACCCCTCTAACTGACGGAAGAAGGAAAAATGGTTGTCTTTGGTAGTTGAATGCTCTATTTTGGTCGAGTTGGTAGTTCATGGAAGCATAGCGCATTTTTTGGTAGTTCATTAGGGGAAAAAGTAATTACCCCTTAGGAGTAAAAACCACTTTAGTACTTCTGTTACATTTTACGTCCAAATATTAACGGTCTGTCATGTGTTAACCGTTTGACACGTGACACTATATAAAAAAAATTAAAAAATAAAAATCTTTAAAAATTAATTAAAAATAATAAAATAATAATTTTTTTTAAAAAAAGAAGAGGAGTCACCCCCTTGGCTAGTCTGGGGTGGCCGAATGGGGTGGTTCGGCCACCCCATAGCAGAAAAAAAATAATAAAATAAAAATTAGAGGGTTTGCCCATAGGGGTGCCTGCCACGGTGGTGGTTTGGCCACTTCTAAGGGCCAAAACCCTTCAATTTTTAATTTTTTTTGCCATGAGATGGTTCAGTCACCTTCAATCAGCCAAGGGGGTGGCTCCTTTTTTTTCAATTTTCAATTTTTTATATAGTGCCACGTGTCAACCTCTGAGGTTGACACATGGTAGACCGTTAATATTTGAACGGAAAATGTAACAAAAGTACCAAAGTGGTTTTTACTTCTAAACTCAGGTCCACCTATGAAATATATGAAAACTTAAGTACTTAATTTAAAAAAGCTTAAAACTCAGGTACCAATAAAGTATTTAACCGTAAAATTTAACTAATAATTCAAAACTTGATTCCAAAATAATACATATATGCTTTTACATAGGCAAAGTTTGAGTATTTTCCAAGAACAATACTTTGAGAAAAAATAAAGAAATAAAAATACAAAACATAACCCTAAACTAAGAGACAAAGTAAAATTCTTGTACAGAAAGTTAAATATATTATTCTAAAAATAATATTAAAATATTTTGTATGATTCTTTTCGTTATTAAGCTGATCTTATTCAAGAAATAATCTTCAAATCTTATGCCTTAATTTTCTCCTACATTACAGTTTCAGAGGTAAGAAGATGCAGTTACTAACTGCTAGTCGCTTACCCATATATATATATATATATAAACGTCATTTCATATGGGTTTTAAAAGACACCACATATCTAAAAAAAAAAAATTAAAAAAAAAAGGTTCAATACCCAAAAATAAGCTCAAAAGGTTTAATGGTGCGTTTGGTTCGAATATTTTTCAATATTCGAACCGGGTTTTTATTCAAAAACCCGGAACCCGATCTATGAGGAATAAAACCCATATGCCTGTTGAATATTGTTCTGAATGCGGTTTGAATTTCAAGGTGCATTCTTTCCAACGTAGAAATCAAAGCTGGCAAAAGAAATTTTTTTAAAAGAAAAAAAGAAAAATAGGAGAATGGGGTGGCCGCGCGCCACCCCGCGACCCCCTGGGGATGGCTTTTGAGCCACCCTGCGTGGATTTTCGAGGTGGCCCGAAAGCCACCCCTAAGCCTTAAGGGTGGCCGGAAGGCCACCTCTGGGGCCGGGGATGGCCGCGCGGCTACCCCCAGTGGCCGGGGGTGGCAGCACGCCACCCCCTCAGCCCTAGGGGTGGCTTTCGGGGCACCGCAAATGGATCCACGGGTGGCCCGAAAGCCTTAAGGGTGGATTTCGGGCCACCCCTGGGGCCAGGGGTGGCCGAGTGGCCTGGGGGTGGGGGGGTGGTGCTCGGCCACCCCCAGGGGCCAGGGTGGCTCGCAGGCCACCCCCCTCCCAAGGGGTGGCTGCCGGTTCTCCTTTATTATTATTTTTTTTTTGTTTTTGTTTTATAAATAAAAATTTTGTTTTTTTAGTTTTTAATTTTTAATTTTTTTTGTTATTTTTTTTATTATTTTTTATCATATCAATCATTATACACAACTTTTCATTAAATCCAATCATTTTATACCATTATAAAACACTTTTTTTCAATCTCATAAATTCAGCACTCAATCACATATTCGAAAAGAATCTGAATTATATTCAACATTCAAACACATTTTCATTGCCTTGAAACTCGCAATTAAATTCAAAATATTATTCATATTCAAAATATTCAATACTCAAACGCACCATTAAATTTTAAAACAGTTATACGATGAGGTTATAATTTTAAATAACCGTTAATCAGGCGGTTATGGTTATTATTAAAAGCAATAATCAGTAATTGTAATCACCTTTTCACCTCTAGTCATAATCAATTCTTAATTAATTTATTTATTTTTAAGGATTTATCCGAGAGATCTATTATTCCTTTCCCGTTTTCTTCCTTTGAATGTGTTTGTATATATATATATATAAATTTTTTTTAAAAAATATCTCTCATTAATTGGGTAGTGTTGATGCAGGTAGACCTCTTGATTGCAAGCAACGATAGTAGCTGAAGGGAGTAATTGCAGTGCCAGTGGTAGCAGGAGTCTGAAGATGGTAGTTCACCCACCCTAATAACTTCTGCTTTAAGCCTTTAAACCCACGTATATATACAAATACAAAACATATATACGATATATTACGTACCTTCTATAGAGTCTATAGAGACACGTCATTCCTTGTCTCCTTCAATGACGTCAGCCGCATGGGTCCATCAGCCTACTAGTTTGGCATAAAGACTACGGTACGATTTCGGATCAGCAACAACCTCGTGAGATCACGTACGTCCGTTCATGGATAGAGTTTTAGATAAGCTTCTTAATTTATTTTATATTTATTTGTTATTCTTATTTCTTACCTGCATCATCTATTTTGTCAATAAATTATCTCTAAGATATTATTAACGTACAAGTTTTGGATAGAGTCATAATTAATTATTTAATAGAAATGCTATTTTGCAATTTTTTCATCGTACTAAACTCGCATGCACTTGCAGGCATGCATGCTCAATTTATTCTTAGATTAATCTTAATTTTTTTTAAAAAAAAAAAAATTAATAGCAAATTAAGTATGTTATCTTAGCTGAATATGCTTAAAAAATACCAAATAAAATTTCTCCTAATTTAATATTTAATTATTCTTATTTCGTACCACGATATATTTGATCAGTAAGGGAGTAATTAATAATTAAGTAGGTTTAGGGTCCCTTTTATGGCTGCGAGATTTTTTTAAGATGACGAGTTCATGAAGAATTATTTTGTTAGATATTTAACATTTGCAAGGAAGCTTAGGGTCCCTCAAACATATAATATATTAGGTATGGATGGAATAAATTTTAGATTATATTTGTGATATTATTTTATTTGAGTAATCAGCTCTATTTTACTGATCGAGCTAGTAATAAAAGTGTTAAAAAAAAATTAAGATTCTTGAAATATCCTTTTATTATTTTCTTGAAATATCTAGATATGTTATGTTAGCACGTAACAAATTGCAGTGGATTCGAAGAAGCTATATTTTGACTGGGGGATTTATGATGATGTTATTTGACCAATTAGTCAACTCCAAGGAATTATTATTTTTTTAGATGTTTAACATTTGATAGGAATTTTAGGGTTGATTGAAATATCCTAAAGTAAGGATGATAGGATTCTTCAAAATATTCTATTGGGAGAATTTCATTTGTAACTTTTGAACTTTCAAATATTTTGAAAGAAAGTACATAAATTTTAAAACGTCTCAATTTATGTTTTTTATTTTTCAGAAAGTTTCAATCACAGTCCTCCGTTAGAATTTTTCGTTAAATCCCGTCTAAATTCTCAAAATACTCATGTGTTTATTTAAAAAAATATATAAAAAATTTCAAAAATTTAGGCATATGTATTTTTGCAAATTCTGTTAAATTTTAACCAACACCTAAATCCTAGCAATTTTTTCTTTCATAAAAAAAATGAGGGTGTTTTTTAAATTTTGACAGAATTTAACAGAAAATTTTAACAGATGATTGAGATTGAAACTTTTTAAAAAATGAATACCCCAAATTAAGACGTTTAAAAGTTTAAGTACATTCTTTTAAAATTGGTGAAAATTTAAAAATTATAAGTGAAGTTGTCCATGTCCCACCTTTACTTTTTTATTTCTTAAAAATATTCATATTTCAAGTGAGCACGTAACAATTAATAAATCATGTAGCAAGTTGTTGTAAAAAAGAAGAAAAAAATGATTAATTAGACAAAACAAAATTAAATCAAGTCAGCAACAGAAAAGCACACAGCTTTTTCCCTACCATGTGAAAAGTGTTAAAGCCATTTTTAAAATTATTTTTTATTTGTACAGATGAAGTATATAAAGGAAAGACAAATATGTATATCTACGTAGTTATTACGGTTATTATTCGATATCCGCATATTAAGTAATTAAATTTTTGAACCTATTTTAATTTTTTAAACTTATTTTAAAAATAATTTAAAATTATTTTTAACTTTTTAATATTAAATAATATAAACGATTAATATCCACTCACGTGTGCCCGGTAGACCAGGTTGTGGGGTTGACCACATTTGTTTTATGGGACACCTTTTTCGTGAAACATAGTGGAAGTTCTTTTTGCAATACCGGGTCAAATTCCATGTATTCCAACGTGTTGAAGATTCAAGTGTTTTTGTTGTTTTTGCAGGCATGGCACTAGACATTCTCTCTCGAGAGAGACTAGGCAGACAAGGCGATAAGGTCTACACTACCATTTACCAATGTTTGGTCGTTTGGTACTCCATTTGAAAAACCATATCGGATATGTTTGACAAAATGTTTATACAGTATAGAACGATGGATTATATTGTTAATTTTAAAATTAGTAAGAAGTAATGATGTAATATAAAGTAAAAAGAATTTGTATAGAAAAGAGAAAAAATTTGGTATTGTAGTGAATTTTTTTATTTGAATAGAAAAAAAAAAATTATTAATATGATATAAAAAGTAAAATATATATATATATATTTTGATGTTAATTGTTATTAAAAAATGTGAAAAAAAATAGAAGAAAACGGTTGCAGCCCATTATCATGGCATGGCAAATTCATTGCCAAACAAAGCCATTATCGAGAGCCATAGAATGATAGAAGTAGGCCCTTGGCAGTTTCTTGGAAGGCTCTTAGCTAAAAACATAGACCTCCTAAATCATCTCCCCACGAGACCGGGCGCTTGGCACATCAGAATTCTTTCTAGTTGCTTTCAATTGGAAATGTATTGGTCGTTGGATATACTCCTCTCCAATTGAAAGCAATTGAAAAGGATCCTAGTCAAGCGCGAAGCAACCAATAACTTTCATCGTCAATTCGTCATATAACAAGTTAAAACATAAAAGCATTTCCAATGAGCTCATTATTTTAAAATTTTCACCAAAATTTAGTTAATATCTCAAAGAATTATAATTTTATATAATGTAAAATTACAATTCTGCCTTTGTGTATAAATGACCTGCTCCTCTCCAATTGAAAGCAATTGAAAATGATCCTAATCAAGCGCGAAGCAACCAATAACTTTCATCGTCAATTCGCCATATAACAAGTTAAAACATAAAAGCATTTCCAATGAGCTCATTATTTTAAAATTTTCACCAAAATTTAGTTAATATCTCAAAGAATTATAATTTTATAGAATGTAAAATTACAATTCCCCCTTTGTGTATAAAGGATCTGCTCCTCTCCAATTGAAAGCAATTGAAAAGGATCCTAGTCAAGCGCGAAGCAACCAATAACTTTCATCGTCAATTCGTCATATAACAAGTTAAAACATAAAAGCATTTCCAATGAGCTCATTATTTTAAAATTTTCACCAAAATTTAGTTAATATCTCAAAGAATTATAATTTTATAGAATGTAAAATTACAATTCTGCCTTTGTGTATAAAGGACCTGCTCCTCTCCAATTGAAAGCAATTGAAAAGGATCCTAATCAAGCGCGAAGCAACCAATAACTTTCATCGTCAATTCGTCATATAACAAGTTAAAACATAAAAGCATTTCCAATGAGCTCATTATTTTAAAATTTTCACCAAAATTTAGTTAATATCTCAAAGAATTATAATTTTATATAATGTAAAATTACAATTCTGCCTTTGTGTATAAATGACCTGCTCCTCTCCAATTGAAAGCAATTGAAAATGATCCTAATCAAGCGCGAAGCAACCAATAACTTTCATCGTCAATTCGCCATATAACAAGTTAAAACATAAAAGCATTTCCAATGAGCTCATTATTTTAAAATTTTCACCAAAATTTAGTTAATATCTCAAAGAATTATAATTTTATAGAATGTAAAATTACAATTCTGCCTTTGTGTATAAAGGACCTGCTCCTCTCCAATTGAAAGCAATTGAAAATGATCCTAATCAAGCGCGAAGCAACCAATAACTTTCATCGCCAATTCGCCATATAACAAGTTAAAACATAAAAGCATTTCCAATGAGCTCATTATTTTAAAATTTTCACCAAAATTTAGTTAATATCTCAATGAATTATAATTTTATAGAATGTAAAATTACAATTCTGCCTTTGTGTATAAAGGACCTGCTCCTCTCCAATTGAAAGCAATTGAAAATGATCCTAATCAAGCGCGAAGCAACCAATAACTTTCATCGCCAATTCGCCATATAACAAGTTAAAACATAAAAGCATTCCCAATGAGCTCACTATTTTAAAATTTTCACCAAAATTTAGTTAATATCTCAAAGAATTATAATTTTATATAATGTAAAATTACAATTCTGCCTTTGTGTATAAAGGACCTGCTCCTCTCCAATTGAAAGCAATTGAAAAGGATCCTAGCCAAGCGCGAAGCAACCAATAACTTTCATCGCCAATTCGTCATATAACAAGTTAAAACATAAAAGCATTTCCAATGAGCTCATTATTTTAAATTTTTCACCAAAATTTAGTTAATATCTCAAAGAATTATAATTTATAGAATGTAAAATTACAAATCTGCCTTTGTGTATAAAGGATCTGCTCCTCTCCAGTTGAAAGCAATTGAAAAGGATCCTAGTCAAGCGCGAAGCAACCAATAACTTTCATCGCCAATTCACCATATTACAAGTTAAAACATAAAAGCATTTCCAATGAGCTCACTATTTTAAAATTTTACCAAAATTTAGTTAATATCTCAAAAAAAAATCCGCTTTAACAAACCCTCTATAATTTCTCTATTTTGACTCTTATCAAAATTTGACTCACAAATTCCATTAACTATTGAATTTTTTTTTTTTTATTTATTTTTTATTTTCACTTTCAATTCTCGTCTTTCTTTTTCACTTTTCCGCCCGACTTCTCTCCCCTCTCTCTCTCTCTCTATATGAAATTCTAAATCACCACATATGTCGGTGGCCTTGGATTTCTTTCAAGGTATTCTTCCATCTCAAACTATTACATGAGATAAATTTCTTTCGTGAATTTTTCATGGGTTGATTTATGGTTGTTCTTTTGATTAAAATATTATGGGTTTGAATTTTCGGTAATCTGGGAGATTGATTTTGAGGTGTTCTTCGATGAATTTTGGACGACCGATTCATGAAGATTCTGTATGGGTTGGTTTCGGAGATATGTATTTTGGGTTTAATTTGCTTTTCTTCTAAGTTCTTGAGAGACCCATTTGATTAAACTCGATTTTTGCAATAGTTGATTAATTTGAGTTGTTTGTTTTCAATGAGGTTTTTTTTTTTTTCGGTGTTGAATGGGTTTGTTGGAGAAGATGATATAGTTTTTTAAAAAAAAAATTTAAACTAATGATTGTGTAGGCAGTAAACTACCGAACTTGAACGAGTAATGAAAGTGTAAGTTCGGCTCATTTAAATTTATCACAAGTCTGAGCTGAGCTTGAACTCATCTATCACGAGCCTAAGTCGAGTTCGAACTCATGAAGAGTTTTAAAAATTAAGTTCAAGTTGGCTAAATGAGCTCGAGCTCATAATGAGTTTTAAAAATTAAGTTCGGCTCGGCTGATTTTGTTGTAAGTTATATAGTTTATTTAACATACAAAAAAGATGAGCTATTTATGTTTTATGTTAAATAAACTATATAACTTACAAAAAAAATAAATAAATTATGTAATGATTATTAAATATCAAATGATAATATTTGTAACATATAATAAAGTGATTACATATCATATGCCACAATGTTATATTATTATATGATCATATAATCGTATAATCCTATTATATTACATAAATAATAAGATTAAGTATTTGAATTGTCATTAGATCATATGACAAACAATTAAGTACTGATATTATTCCCTAATACTATTTTATATACATATAACCAATAAATTATAACTAATTAATATATACTAACCAATGACCATTGTTATTTGTTACTTAATTTATACTTACATATAGTATATTGCTTGTTAATATACTATATATATAAGTCGATCATTATACGAGCTGGTTCACGAGCTTTAATTGAGTCGAGTTTATACGAGTTTGCATCGTTTAATAATCAAACCTAATTCTGTGTTTACGAGTAGTTCATTTTTTAATAATCGATTCAAGCACGAGTCGAGTTTATTCGAAGCCGATCTCGAGTAAGCTCACGAGTAAATCAGTTCGTTTACACCCTAAATTAGAGCCAGATCTAGTGTGTGTGATGGGTTGTGCGTTTTAACACTTTGTGCAATTTTTCCACTTTTTTTTTTTTTTCTTCTTCTTCTTCCAGTTAAAGTTGTTAAAGTGCTTGCTTTCAAAGTAAATAAAAAATAATATATGTTTAAAATAGAGAAATATTTAGAGAGTTTGATGTATGAAACTTTTTAAAAGTGATAGATTAAATAACAAACGTAGATTGTTTAGCTAAAATTTGGAGAAAATTTGGAGAGCTCTCACTAGGGATGCTCTAACCAAACACCCTATTCCTTTCTTTTATTTTCACTTTCAAAAAATAATCAACTTCAAAATATTCTATTTTTTTTTTCATTTTTATATCACATCGATAATTTTTTATTACTATTCAAATAAAAAATTTCACTAAAATATAATTTTTTTTTCCACTTTTTCATAAAAGTTCTTTCTACTTTATATCATATCAATCACTTCTTACAATTATTATAAAAAAAAAATTGAACTTAACATCTTTACCAAACACATCATCTATTTTAAAATGAAAAAAATATACTCAGTTTGTTAATGCTTTTTAATGAGGTTTTTTTTTTTTTTTTTTTTTTTTTTTTTTTTTTTTTTTTTTTAAATGTGCTTTGATGTGATTTAAAGATGAAAGCAATTTGAAGTGATTTGTGTTTTGGAGTGTTTGTTAATATTTTAGTTTTGAAAAAAAAAAAAAGAGAAAAAGAAAAAGAAAAAGAAAATGCGTTATCAAATGAAGTTATAACTTATAAGGGCTTTGTTTGTTAATGTGTTTCGATGAGTATTTTTTGTTTTTGGTTAGAAAAAGTATTATGATATAACATAAAGTAAAAACTTTTCTTCTGTCTTGAAGACTGTTTTGGGTTGTTTGTTAATATTTGAGAAAATTTCACTTACCGGTGTTGCAATGTTAACCTCGAATTATCCAAAGTTATAATGTTAGTATCCCATTTTTCAGCTCCTTTTAGTTTCACTCGTACCATTAGGGTTTAACCTCGGTTAAACAAAACGACAAACAAGTGAAATGTCTCGTATACTTCTATAAAATTTATAAAAATACAATTTAACCCTTAATTAAAAAACCTAAACCACGGTCACCCAGGAACTTTTACTTCTGTTTTTTTTTAAAAAAATGGATACTTTGGACATTTTGGCATCCTCCATTACTTAATAGAAAATCTTAATAGTGGTTGAAAAATGAGATACCCATATTGCAAGTTTTGATAATTCATGACACTTTTCAAGTGAAGTTTCTTTTAATATTTTTATTTTGAAAACAAAAGACAAAACAAAAAGTTTAACAAACGGAGAAGGCTCCTTAGGATTACTAATTTACAACGTTGCATAGTGCTGATATTGATAATTAATTCGATCCAATCCGTGTAGCAAGTGAAAAAAACTAGAAAGCTTAAGAAGCCACAAAGAGACTCCACACAACTATAGTGAAGTGACAACCTCAAGAAAATGTTTTGTTGGTAATTTGCCGAAATCGACACATATTTTATATGCCTTATTATTAATATTATTTAGAAATTAAAAAATAAAAAATAAAATTTTGGGAAAAAAGAGTGAAGGGGGATGATTTGGAAAGAGAAGGGACGAAGAATAGTCAATGCCATTATGCTAGTGTTGGAGAAAGAAGCTTGAGAGGAACGACAGCTTTGTTACTGGAAATTCCAAAGCAGAGACGCAAGTTATTTTTGTTTTGTTGCTAAAAAAAAAAGAAAAAAAAGTTTTTATTTTTATTTTTTATTTTTAGTTTCACAAATTTATGATTGTAAAATTATTTAATAATCAAGTTTTTTTTTTAATGGGTTAAACACCTTTTAGCCTCATGTGATTTAACTCTTTTATTTTTTGTCCCATGTGGTTCATTTCGCATCACTTATGGTACTTTGGTTTTGGTTAAAGATAGAAATGGTACTCCCATTAAATTTTCGTCCAAAAACTAAAGGTAGTCCATGTCAGAGCCACTAAATACTCTTTAAAAGTCGACACCAGTTCCAAATGCCACATATTATATACATGCCACATTAGCGCCATGCATATCAAAATTTCAACAAACATAAGCGGATTAATTAAGTTTCGTGGAATGCAAATTATTCACATGTCAACGCACAATTACACAACATTATGTGTTTCTTGTTTAAAAAAAAAAAAAAAACATTATGTGTTTCTTGCTTATAGTTGTTTGCTAGCCGAATGATTTTCAAAATAATTTCAAATGTGGACTGAGGTGAGTCTATCCCAGCCTCCTGATGATGTTAAGTGTACATGATTTCAAGCAGTCTGATCTTTTGGAGACTGCAGCAAAAGATCAATGCAGCAAAAATATTATTATAAGCTTAATGCAGCAAATTTTTTAATGAATTTATTTATTTTTATTATTATGAGAAATTTCACTTTCCTCCAATTCACTGGTTTTACAAACTTCAAATCATCAAAAATTGCAACTTGTGTATCCCATTTTTCACCTTTTTTTTTTTAATTTTTAATTTTTTAATTAAGTGTAAATTTGTGTTTTTATAAATTTTACGTGGTAACCTATTTGGCGTTTAATATAACCCTAAACTCTAACGATAGCGTTAAAATTAGGAAGGATAAAAATTTAATACAGACATTAAACTAATTAACAATTCCTTTCACCCTCTTCCCCACGGCTAGTTCCATTCTCAGCATTATCATGGTCGTCATCATCATCGCTATTAATGCATTGTCAGCATCCACATCGCATGCAGCAACCTGCCCCATCCTGCCCGGAACCTCATTAAAGTTGCCATCCCAAGGGATTTCGATGGCTGACCTCCTGCTTTTCATTTTCTATTTTCCTTTATTTATATTTGGATTTTTTCTTCGTCCAAATGGGGTTGGGGTGTGTGATTTGCATTGGTATGCCTATTTGATATTGCATATGTGCATACACATCTATCTTTGCCATGGATGCATGTTTTGGTGGGCTAGAATTCATGGTTTTGCCATTGATATTGTATATGCATACATTTTATTTTTTTTTTCCGGCAAATTACCAATAAAAAAATATTTTTGATTAATAGTGTAATTAGGAGAAAGTCAAAGCATAGTTTTATCCACATTGTGCAATTAAGGAAAGCAAATTTTGCAAAATGTCAAATTTCAGAAGAATATAATAAATTAAATTACTAAATATCGATAACTTTAAATATTTGGATCTTATATGTCACGGGGTGTATCAAGACTTTATACAAATTTGAAGGTATTATATAATTTATAATTATTTGAAATTTTAACTAGTATTTTTAAATTATATGATTAAAATTTTATTATATAAATATTTATCGCTTTCACAGACCCAACATATACCACATCATTGACATCAATATGTATGCGCAATGCATCCGTCCCTCTGTAGTCTTTTTTCCACGTGTCATTTTTTTTTTCTTTTTTTTTCTTTTTTTTAACAAAAAAAGCAATCAAAACGTGGGGTGTCGCCATTCATGTTTCATTTTCAAAATTTCCCCCATTTCCCAAATCTCCCCCTCTCCACCGTGCCCTCCCCCACCGACCGGATCGCCGACGCCGACGCCAACGCCGCTCGCTCTCTCTCGGAGTCCCTCGAAACCAGCAGACCGGCCCATCGGCCTGAAATCCGAATCTGACGCCTTTGCCAACGCCGACGCCACTCTCTCTCCCTCGGAGTCTCTCGAAACCAGTAGATCCGACACCCAGCTCACTCTCTGTCGGACCCAGCACAGACCGGCAGCCCAGGTCTTACGCCGACGTCGCTCTCGCTGTCGAACCCAGCAGACCGGCCCACCGATCAGCGCCCAAATCGACTCCCAACTCTCTCACAGACCGGCACCGGATCTCCGACATTGCCCAGATCGGCCGGGTTTCTCGACGACCCACCCACCTCGGACCCAGCTCTTTCACAGACCAGGAGCGGCGACCACCGTATTCTCTCTCTAAGGTATCTCTCTCTCTCTCTCTTGATAAGCCAATCGTTTTAGCTTCCCCTTCCCTCACCAACAGTGTTTTAGCTTCTCTCCACCGTTTCCCTCCCACACCGCCGAATAGCAACGCCTACCGCCACCCACTCCCTAGCCACTGACCAGCTTCCCCTTTCCTAATCGCCGAATTTCAAAATCGTCTTCACATCTGACGAAACCCGTCTCATTCTCCCCAATTTTTTTTCAGCCCATCCCTCTCCTCCCTCCACCGTAGCCCACAAGGATTCGTGTGGAGAAAAAATTGGGATGGTTTCCTTCCAGTGGCATATGAAGTGCTAGTTATTGTGATGGTCAATTTTTTTCCAAGTGGTTCTTGAATATCTTTTTCACCTTTTTTTTCCCTGGTTCAATTGGATTTCTATAGACATTTAGAATGCTCTTACTATTATCTGGTTGCAAGTATGGACATTTCCAATCATTTAGAATGCTTTTGCTATTATCTGGTTGCAAGTATGGACATTTCCAATCATTTAGAATGCTTTTGCTATTTTCTGTAGATATTTAGCATGCCTTTTGCCCTAAAATAATTTAGTTGCTTCATTTTCATGGATGGTTTGGAGGAATAGTTCTTTTCCATGGTGGCAGATTTACTTGTTTTTTTCTTTTGCTTGCGTTAGACCTGTGTGGTTTTTTTTTTTTTTTTAAAAAAATAAATAAAAATAAAAATTGATGAACAGAGCTGTTTAGTAGATTCCTTGATTGATTGTGTATCCAAAACCAATAACATAGTGTATAACGAATGACATGTTATTTATTTGTTTTGGCGAGTGACTATATATATATATATTTAGTGACTCAACTAAAAAAACCCATATATATAACAACTATTTTGGGTTCTGAGGTTGGGGGTTTTGTTAATTTATAATGGACTTTTGTTGCTTTGTAATGAGAGAGAGATTGAAGTTGTTTTGTGTGTTGCTTTGGAAAGTTCAGGACGCTAAGAATCTTTATCTGTGTATAATAATGCATGGTTATGGAATGTATGTGTTTATGGTCACCTCTAACAACTCATATGTTATTCAAGAAATATAGTTTTGTATGTATGTGTTTATCTTATTTTTGGATTATATTTGTAGAAATTAGCCCTCTAATGTTGTGAATTAGCAAACAGCTGTGTCGTTATCAAATTTATGTGTGTCTTTGTGAGCCATGCACTTCATGTATTATTGCTTGTACATTTGGCAATAGATTGTTATAATGCTTACATGGTACATTTTAAAGAGAAAAAAAAGATGTAAAGATACTACTATTTACTTTTCTTCTTCATTCTTAGATTTAGTGATATTTTGATATTCATTTGGGGGTTTGTTTTTTTTTTTTTTATATTCTTTTGACTGGTGATTGTTTGACATGCTTATTTGACATGCTCGCATGCTTAGATTGGTTGGTTGGTTGAATGATGTTTTTTACGGTTGGTTGGTTGGTCTTTTGCATAGGCAAGACAAAATGTCGGTAAATAGTGGTGCGTCAAGTGCGTCAAGTGCATGTCTGTTATGTTACTGTGGAGTGCCTGCACGTGTAAGGTATTCTTGGACTGATACAAATACCGCCAGAAAGTGGTATAGCTGTGAAAATTATAAGGTACTTTTTGAAATTAATATTGTGTTTATACTTTGTTTGCTAGTAGGTGGTGATAGCATTTTTTAATTTTGCTTTGTCATGCAGAGAAAGGGTGATTGTGATTTTTTTGCATGGGCTAATAATGAAATGACTACGTACGAAACAAAGATAATGGAACGCCTAAAAGTCCTCGACGATAGAAGAAATGCAGATAATGATAGACTTGAGAAACTAATTGAAACAAAAGTTAATGATCAATATCTTAAACTTGAGAAGTTGATTGAAAAAAAATATAATGATCAATATGTTAAACTTGAGAAGATGATTGAAGAAAAATATAAAAATAAATATGTTAAACTTCGATGGGAGCTGGAGCAATGTCAAACTAATGGAAAGATATTTCGGGGTATGATAGTAGTAGTCATTTTGCTTTTTGTTTTTTACCTTAGTGGCTATAGTGGATCTCGAGGTACTTATTTGATGTTAAACTAAAAGAAAATGAGAGTTATGTATCAAGTTGGGATGTATTGTATTGTAGTATGTTGGATTGTAATGCGGTCACTTTGTAGAGGAATATTATTTTGTGATTGGATGTAATATGACAGTTTATTTCAATGAACTTTTAGTAGGATGTAATATGATAGTTTACTTGCTAGTAATGAATGGTATTTAATGTAATGTTATGTTTAGTCCGCTATCTGTTTTTTAGTTGTTTAAACAATTGTGTATGATAGGTTAGTTGGATGTAATGTATAATCTTTGTTTTTTACATGTTTTGTTGACCAATTTATAAATGTTTGCAGTCAGAGAACCAATTGTTATCAGGAGGACAGAAAATTACTGTAGCTAGATTGCCTAATATTTATGTACTAATTAAGAATGATCGATCATGCTGAAACTTGGGCAACCAATATTGGTTGCTCCAAGAATGTGTCTTGTGATGATACCTCACAAGACACATTCTTGGAGCAACCATTAGAATTTACATCTTTTAGTTCTTATGATTTTTTTTATCTACAGCATTTATTTTTCCAAAAATTGAAGACATAAACATTGTCGTGTAAATTCTTTCAAGCATTTATTCTTTCAAAAATATTCACTTGATAAAAGCATCCAACATTGGCGTGTAAATTTTCTTTTTCTTTTTCAGTTATGTAAAAAATTAAAAACAGGTCGTTAGAGTTGTGCAGAAGTTGTATAGGATTTGTGCAAAAAACATTACTCTCTTCCAACATACCACATTGTATCCACTAATGTTGCATTCAAAGTAGCCTTACACCCCGTTTTGCTTGTTTTCATAGGCTTACAAAGGTTATTGCTTGAGTTGGATGATGCGTTGCCTTGACGAGCACATGCTAAAGTGATGTAATGTACATCTCCATTTTCATACTTTTTTTTCTTCTTCTGCACCACACCAAATCCCTCTTGCTTTGCATAATTTCTATAATGTTCAAGAAGCTCCTCTATGGAGCCAAATAACATACCCTCCTTAGGTTCCTCAACATTTTTATCTTCATCTATGAACTTGTGCTTGGAACGACAATTGACCAAACTATCATCTTTCAATTGTTTATTAGTCACAATTTCATTTCCATCTGTATCAAAACAAATGAAACATAGTGTAAAGAACCTAGCTATGAATAATAACATTTACTTTAAGATATGTTATAGAAATTAAAAGTAAGCATGAAACAACCAACATACCATTTTGAGGGTCCATTTCGATGGGCACAACATCATCAACTTGTTCGTGTGTCAACGAACATTCATCTTCGCATTGTGAAATCAAGGGCAGTTGTGATAAGTCCATCTAAAAGTTTCTACAACAAATAAAAATTCATATTAGTGCAACAATTTTTAAGTGCTTGAGGGCCATACCCTAAACAATGGTGACAAATGTCAGCATTAGCTATTTGACATATCCCATTCTCCTCTCATGTAAATGTAATTTGCCATAGTATTGTTACATCTTAAGCTAAAATTTAGCTCCTATTAGCATTCTTTTTTTCGATGAATAAGCATATTATTAACAACTAAACCATCAAAGCAGAGTTACACAACTACAAACTCAACAAAACAAACAGCCAACTACAGAAAAACAAGCAACTGTAGCTAAACTATCTACAACAACTCACAACTACATAGCTGCATGATGATATAAGTCCTTGGAAATCAACTTTTAATAGATAATTCTACTGCAATATCAGCAATTGAAAGTATATAATAAGGTATATCTTCTATAGGTGTATCTCCATTACAAATATTTCCATTTCGATAAAATCAAATAAACAAGTAAAACACAAAAGCTATATGTTTGCACATTTGTCCGGTAAGTCCCTATGCTTATTTAATTTAAAGACAATAACCCATAGACCTCTTTGCCAAAGGAACAAGATTACAAGTCTAAATTTATGAACAACATAATATGTCTATTATGGTCAGAGTAGCAGTAAGTAAATTTCATTTAAAAATAATATAAAATGGAGACCTTGGAGAGAACCTAAGATCGGTCGGCGCCGGAAGTTGAGAGCTCGGTCAGTGGTGGAGATGGGTAGAAAAGGGGGGCACTTTTACCGGAAATGGGCTGCTGGAAATGGGGGGAGCTCAGTGGATTTTTGTGTTCAACTCCCCCAAGACATAATCTGCCCAAGTGACAGAGAAGAATAAGAAATTGCTAGGAAAGCAAACAACAACAAGAAAAATGCAAACGAGGCCTTTATCTTTTACACGAGAACTGGCCAAAAGCTTTACTTGTCTTGTTATGATAGGAGCCTTAGAGAAGGTATTTCAATAGTGTCTATTTAGTATTCACTATGCCTTGAAAGAAGCTTATTAAAATTAAGAAAAATATTACTTTGCATTCCCTTGTCTTGTTTTTATTCTTTTGGTTCTGTTATGTGAGGGCCAACATGAAACTTACAGTACTATAGAGAGTATTCGAGAGAGAGAGAGAGAGAGAGCTGGGACGGCCGGTCTACTGGGTTCGACAGAGAGCGCGACGTCGGCGTCAGACCTGGGCGGCCGGTCTGTGCTGGGTTCGACAGAGCTAGGCGGGTGGGTCGTCGGTGGGCCGATTTGCTGGGCCGGTCTGCTGGGTTCGAGAGAGAGAGCCGGGACGGCCTGTCGGTGGGTCGTCGAGAAACCTGGTCTGCAGGTCCGGTGCCGGTCTGTGAGAGAGCTGGGAGAGAAATGGTTTTGGGGGGAAATGGTTTTGGTCTGCTGGTCCGGTGCCGGTCTGTGAGAGAGCTGGGAAAGAAATTGTTTCAGCCAATGGTTTTGGTCTGCTGGTTTCGAGGGAAAGAGAAAGGGGGGAGAATTTTTTGGGGGAAATGGTTTTTGTTCTCGACGACCCGTGATTTTGGTTTCAATTTTTTTTTAATAAAATGCTACTGCCACGTGGGAAAGTGGCTGATGAAAGACGGACAAAAGGCTCCTCTAATTTAGGGGTGTGCAGCGGTTCGGAAATCGGTTAAATCGGCTTGGTCGGTTCGGTTAACCGAGCATGTCGGTTAATTCGGTTAATTCGCCGACATCTAACCGATAAGAAAAAATTTCGATGTTTTCGGTTAAAACGGTTAAGGCGGTTAATGGTCGGTTAAGGCGGTCGGTTAATCGGTTATGGTTCAGATTAAGCCTTAAAAATGGGCCTTCTGGCCCTTCTTAATTTGGGCCTCATTTTTTAATGGGTCAAAAAGACTCAAAATAATTTTAATTTTTAAGGCCTATATGACTATATCAATATGCTTTATTTTTTAGACTTTTAGCATTTGGCTATTTGCCAATTGCCACTTGCCAGCAACTCAGCAAGCCCAGCCAGCAGGGCCACTGGGCAGTCTGGGCTACTGGGCTAGCAGGCCCAGCACGGCAGACACTAGTCCACTGGGCAGTCAAGTTGTTAACCTTGAGTCCTTTTTACTGTTTTACATAATTTAAAAAAAAATAAAAATAAAAGAAAAAAAAACAATAATACATAAAAGAAAAAACTGGAAAAGTGGTCCATTGGCAGTGGACTGGTCCCGGTGACTCACTGACTGCTAATGTGAAACACTGAAAATTTGAAATGTGCAATTGTGTTGTGCTTTCAAGTTTCACACTTTCACTGCTTTGTGCCTTTGTGGCTTAAGGCTTTGTGCAAAACTCCAAAGCCCAAATTGAAAAATGAGTCAAAATGTCAAATACAGTGATATACTCAATAACTCAAAGTCTCAAACGCACTGCATGCAGTATGCACATTATGCACTCATCACTTATTCACTTGATTTAGTTGATTCACTTATGTTGTTATGCACTCAGACACTTAGTGAGTCAGTGCTGACTGCTGAGTGCAAATAATTGGAACAAAGGCACAATTACAAATCCACATACCACAATCATACATTCATAATAAATTACAAAACAAAATTACTCCACTTTTCTTCAATAATACATTAATGCAATAATACTTGAATAAAAATAAAAATAAAAATAATTTAAATTACTTAATGTTCAGCTAATCAGCTACTAGCTAGCTGCATGTCTGCACCCTGCAAGAAAAAAATTGAAAAAGCAAGAAAAAAAAAAGTAGGAAAACATATGTTCTAAAGACTAAAAAAAGCAGGGAAAAAAAAGCAGCAGAAACAAATAGTAGTATCTGTATCAATTATCATCCTAAAAAATGCAAGAAAAAAAAAATAAAAAATGCATGAAACATTGAAACTGATGAAAGACAGTCTGCATCCATTTGCTCAGAAATCCTTTCATTCCTTTGCATATTCTGGTAAATCAGAATATCAAATTCACTAATTCAGGATTCATCATAGCACACATCAAACAAAAAGAATATCTTCTATCTCTATCTCAATACCAACTCACAATGATAAGTATAAACTTATCAGTTATCAAGTTTCCACCAACAGGCAACCACTCCAGAATTCCAAACATTACCAGTTCTAAAAGTTCCAGAATTTCAAACAAAAGTTACAAAACCATAATTTAATAGTAACAAGCTAAAAATTACAGCTTCAAGTCTCCAACAAAAACTCCAAAAGAGAAGAGAAATAAAAACTTCCTCCAATAGACATGTGATGACTTTTAATTTGCTTCCTTGATCCTTCAATGATCAAACAAATAAAAAAAAACATAAGTTATAAATATAGACTATATAGTGATCAATAAAAAAGAGTAAATGACCATTAGATCACAAACAAGTAAATGTCAAGAAAATAATAAGATGAAAAAACATACCACTTACTCTCAACGTGACAAAGTACATCCTTCAAGCCTCATTGTCAAATGTAATAGAGTCAGACATAATTTCTACCACAAGAAAATTTTAAAAGAATTAGTAAAAATCAATTCAATCGAATAATTGGAACAATGAAGAAATATGATTAACAAATATTATCTGAGTCAAGCTTATCGCTATCTTCATCTTCAAAAGTATGAAGATGTAACTCATCATTCTCACTGATCCAAGAAGATTTCAACCAATTCTGAGTATATATAAGAGTCTCAACTGTTTTCGGAGCTAAAGAACTCCGAAAAGGGTCTATGACGCGACCTCCAGTGCTAAATGCCGACTCGGAAGCAACAGTGGTGATTGGAATTGCAAAGACATCTCGTGCAACCTCAGCTAGAACCGGAAACTTTGATGAATTTATCTTCCACCACATCAAAGCATCAAAAGTTTTACATGGTGGCTCAACATCTTCCGCGAAAATCTTTGTCTCTGTCCGACACAATGCCAAATTTTTGGATGCCCGAAATGAATGGAAGTCTGTTAAAACATTTTTTTTTACTTCTAGAAGTAGTAGAAGTACCCACACCCACTGAGGCTGAATTTCCACAACTCTGCTCTTCATTTGACTTGTCCCCACTTCCTCCAATATTCGCTACGTTCTTAGCATAGTGATTATACAACTGCTCCAATGTATTCTTCAATTTGGTGATAATCCTCTCTACTTTTTCTTCACCTATGTTGCTTTTGAACCAAAATTCTAAAATAATTATCTTGTAACGTGGATCAAGCACAGCAGCAACAAACAACAATGAATTAATTTTCTCAAAGTCTTCCCAATACTTGTTATATTTTATTTTCATCCTGATCGCCATGGAACTCAACAAATCATCATCACTCTTACAATACTCAATCAAAGTATTATAAACATTTTGGAGTATATTGAAATAATTGTTAGAAGTCGAGTATGAGGAACCCGATATCTCAATTGTCACCTCATAAAATACTTGCAAAAATTTAGCAAAGTTTCTAACATTTTTCCAAACTTCATCAAGCGGAACCCCCAACCCCCTTCTCCCTCCACCATCCTCACACAAGTAGTTCCCAAAACTAACATCTTCATATAACATTAGTTCAAATGCACTTTCATACTTCTCTATCACATCCAACATCATATAAGTAGAGTTCCATCGAGTTGGAACATCAAGAACCAATGAAGCATGATACCCACCTGTCTTCCTTTCCGCACAAGACTTGAAAATGGCCAATCTTTGAGTGGATCCCTTTACATATTTCACCATATTTCGGATCCTTATGATTGAATCATCTACATCTTTCAATCCCTCATGCACAATTAAATTGATAATATGTGCACAACACCTTACATGAATAAACTCATGGCGACAAATAACTTCATTATTGGCCATAGTCCGCTTTTTAAAACAATCAACTGCAGTATCATTTGCACTTGCATTGTTAAGTGATATTGTCAATAACCCTGGAATCCCCCATTCCTCCAAACATTGCTCCAATTCTTTCGCAATCGTTAACCCCTTGTGATCCGCCACTTGGCGAAATGCCAATATTCTTTTTTGATATTTCCAACTAGGATCAATGAAATGTCCAGTGATGCACATGTAATTCATATTTTGAATCGAAGTCCATGTGTCAGTGGTCAAACAAACCCTTTGACTAGTTTTCAAAAACTTGGTCTTCATTGTTTCCTTAATCCGCATATACAACTTGGCACAATCCCTCATCAATGTATAGCGAGAATGAAGCCTAAATCGCGGCTCAAGAACCTTGAACAATTTCTTAAACCCCATCCTATCCACAGTTGAAAAAGGCATTTCATCCACAATAATCATCTCACAAAGCGTCTCCCTAATGATTTTTTCAGAGTACTTCGCAATCATTAGGTTCTTACAACTACTAGTACCACCATCACCCTCACTTGGCACAGACTCAAAAGTGAACTTAGATTGAGATACATCTTGATTAGCTAATAATGCCTTGTACTATTGGCATGCTTTGATATGGTACAACATGTTAGAGGTGTCATTGCTCTTTCCGTGACATTTATAGTCAACCCCACAATAATTACAACGTGCCACAGGTTTATCTGCAGGACTTTCTAGATCCTTAGTAAAATGTTGCCACACCATGGATTTTTTCCTACCATTTCTTTTTCTTTTGTTCTTAGGGAGTGGTGGTCGTCCACCACGGTGGACGACCAGCACATCTAATCCCTTGTGTATCCGTCTCCAACTCATCAGAATCACTTTCAACATCAATGCTTTCTTCAATACCTATTGAACTATCAATAGGAGGAGATGGATAACAAGATGCAGCTACTGATGATGCAGGTGCAGGTGCAGGTGTAGATGCAGATGCAGGTGCAAGTGCAGGTGTAGGTGTAGAGGTACCAATATCCATAGATGTAGGTGTAGGTGCATCCATATGACCATCTGAATTATGAAAATAAAAATAATGATCAAACTTTTCACACTACCATGAAAAGCTCAAGCATTCCAAAGATCGTTAGAGAACTTAGAGGTTTATCAAAATTTCTTATTGAAAGGATCACATCAACAAATTACATATGGAGATTTACTTCAAGACACAAATAATTATTCAAGATGCTACACATATATTACAATTCAGTGTCATCTCATATTCTCATAGAGTTATAGTCATAGCATACAAATTTGAAGAAAGATTTTTATTTATTTATTTTTTATTTTCCAACAAGTTGATCATCTACCATAAATCACATGAGTCTAAGTCAAACTTCACCCCTATCTTTCTAGTTTCTAGGATTAAACTGTACTAATTTGCTCTTGCCTCTTGGCTACCTAATTTGCATTAAAAAAAAAAAAAAAATCAGGAATCAACCTTCATTAAAATACCCCAAAGGGCCAAATTACAATGAACAGAAAGACTTCCTAAACAGTAAACACAAAGCCAGAAACTGACTGTTATGGACTTATGGGAATATTGTTAATTCCTACCTATCCAAAAAAAAAAAAAAAAACTAATACAATTCCTGTGTTTAACAAAGATTTGAAATTGCATTTTAAGAAATAAGAATGTGTTTAACAAACATTTGTATTACCTTATTTTGTCCAAGTCAAAATTTTTCTTGTTCAATGTTCAGTAGAATCAGTACATAAAAATAATAATTAGGTAATACAAATTACCTAAGTTCGGCAGTTCCTAACTTGCTCTGCAATGGCCGACAGCCGACTGGCTGTTTCAAAAAAAATTAAAAATGATAGTATGATACATAAAAAAAAATTAAGACTAAGAGAAGAGAGACTGAGAGAGAGAGAGCTACCAGAGATTTGGAGAAGACTCAGAAGAGGGCAGTCAGCACTCGGCAGACTCGGCACTGAGCACTGCTGCATGCCTGCGGGCTGCGGCTGCACTGAGCACTCGGCGACTCGGCACTGGGCAAGTGACTAGGTCACCGACTCACAGGTGGCCACTGGCCAGGTGCCAGGTGGGGATCGTGGGGTCGTGAACTCGTGGGGACTCTGGGTCCCGGGGAGGCGCTGCGGTAACCGGTAGGCGGAGATGGGATCTGGGAATGGCCGAATCACTGGAGTCGGGATAGCCGGATAGCCGGCCTGCCAAAGCCCAAAAGCCATCCGTCAAGGCGTCAACGCCGTCAAGGTTAGGTCAAGGGCAATTGGGCAGTCTGGGCAGTGGGCAAGGAGGTTCACGGACTCAAAAGTTCGAAACTGATGATTAATGAAGAGCAAGAAATGAAGAATGCGATGAATATATACTTCATACAAAACGACGCCGTTTCTTTATCACTAAAACGACGTCGTTTCGCTATAGGCGGTCGGTTAACCAACCGGTTAATGAGTCGGTCAATTTCCGGTTCGGAAAGTCGGTTAACCGACTAACCGACTGAATATCGAATCGACCACATTTCGATAAAAAGATTCTCTTCCGATTACCGAACCGAATTTTGTCGGTTAAGTCGGTATGCGGTTAATTTCAGTTCAGTCGCGGTTCGGTAGGCGGTCGGTAGGCGGTAATCGGTTAATCTGCACACCCCTACCTCTATAGCATTTCCCAACTTGAAAACCCAGCCACTGTTCTTGAGTCCTGACCAAAAAAAAAAACCAACGATCGCCATCAATCACTTGTCGGAAAGCTCCACTAAACAGTCCAGATCTCCCCACCTGTCTCCATTTCGTACCTCTTAGTTGCTGCTTTGTTGCAAGAGGGATGCTAGACCTACACCCATTTTACACTAACAAGTTTATACACCCTGATGTGGCACGAGCCACGTCAGATTTTTACTACGATTTTTGTTTCCAATGTCTGATGCTGAATTGACGTTACCTGACACACACACACAAAAAAAAAAAAAAAAACGTGAATCGAAGTTAAACAAAGGCCCCGTTTGAAAACCTCCTTGCCCTCTCCTCCCCTTGGGTATTTTTTTGAATGATTGAAAATTAAAATTGATGTGATATAAAGTTGATATAATTTATATGGAAAAGTGAAAAAAATTTGTATTGTAGTGAGTTTTTTATTTAAAAAGTAATAAGAAAGTGTTGATGTGATATAAAAAGTGAAAAAAGTTAAGAATGTTTTGAAGTTGATGTTTTTTGGGAGAAGTGAAGGGAAGGAAAGGGAAAGGGAGGGGAGGGGAAATTGGTTTTCAAACGGGGCCAAAATCTGCTCTCTCTCCTCTCTCTCTCTCTCTCTCTCTCTCCGTCTCTGCAAGCTTCCATGAACATGTTATTTCTTCTTTTTTCTAAAGAAAGCTTCAGCTGCTTAAAGTTTCGTTTCTTTGGTTTTGTGGGATATTGAGTTATTTGGTTTCACTATTGGTTTGGGATAGTTTAATTAGATTCTAAGAAAAGTACAGGTGAAAATAATTTCTATGTTTTCTCCTGAAGAGTTGAAGGATTTGGTTTGCCGAGAGTTATGTAAATGGACGATAGATTCGATATCGCCTTGTGTGGATCTTTTCACTTTTGGACTCATGCCTAGGCTCACATGACGGAGCAGTATGCAGAAGGTGCCACGCCCATTGTTGGACGAGGCAGCAGCTGCCTTGTGGGCCTCACGGAGCTTCTCTGACCGGATTTTAATAGTGAAGACATGGAGAGATTTGAAAAAAAAAATGGAACTTTAAGAGGCCAGGTTTAGTCCTTCTTCAGAAGAACGTTCATGGAAGCTTGCAAAGACGGAAAGGGAGAGAGAGAGAGAGAGAGAGAGAGAGAGAGAGAGCAGAATCAGCAGATCTGGTTTAATCCCTCACGTTTTGTTTTTCAAAATCATGACTTTTATGTGTCAGTTAACGTCAATTCAGTATCTGACGCGGCTCATACCACATCAGGGTGTATAAACCTGAGAGTGTAAGATGGGTGTGAGCCTAGCGTTCCTCCTGTTGCAATGGTGTTAGGCTAATTGTTGTTTCGCCTATTTTGTTGTAGTTTTGAGTTGTTGTTCCCTGGGCTGTGAGCCTGTGAGGTGAACTTGGGTCAGTTTTCACTGGCGTGTGTAGATTGTTGACGAGCTTTATAAAGATTTTTTTATTCATCTAAAAGAAGAAGAAGAAGTTATAATGGTCTAAATCATCAACAGAAGTGGAAAATTTAGCTCTAATAGGGAAGATACACCATACTAATTTTCAGAAAAGAAGTTTAAACCCTTCGCGGATCATCCTAAGAAGTGTAACCGCCACATTTCAAACTAACAAAGATTATATCCCTTTAGTCTTTCAAATTAATGTGAAACCTACAAGTTAATTGGTAGGAGTAGTTAGGCCTGGGTATCGGGGGAATCGGTGACGGTAGGGGGTTTTCCGCCTACCGTCCCGACTTTGTCGTTGATATCGGTAATTTCACCGACAATGTGTCGATATCTCATATTTCGACCGTTACCGTCATCGGTTAACCGGAGACGGTAACGGTCGGTGAAGTCGGTTAAAGGGAGGTTAGACATGCAGAAGAAGAAGAAGGTGGCTGGTAGATAAGTTTCTTTTCCTCCTGTGCGAAACTGCAAATGTACCTCAGCTCTCTTCAAATCAGGCTTCAAGTAACGGAATTTACTTCACTGTAACCACTAAACATGACAAAAAAAAAAGGGGGAAGGTTGCTTATGCTGTAATGGAAAGAATTCAAAGAAAGGAGAGGGTACCAAAAAAAAAACAAAAAAAGGGGAAGGTTGCTTCTGCTGTAATGGAAAGAATTCAAAAATGAAAGGAGAGGGTACCAAAAAAAAAAGAAAAAGGGGAAGGTTGCTTCTACTGTAATGGAAAGAATTCAAAGAAAGGAGAGGGTACAAAAAACAAAAACAAAAATGGAGGAAGGTTGCTTCTGCTGTATGGAAAGAATTCAAAGAAAGGAGAGGGTGCAACAATGTTTAAACGGGGAGAGAAGAAGATAATTATGGCACTGCACAAAGTACAAGGTAATGATGGCATGGATTTACTTACATTGGGCTGTGTAAATGCAAGTAGTGAAGGCAAGAATCTTGCGCAAGATTGTACATTTTTTACCAAAAAAATTAATAAATAAAGTACAAAATAATAATTAAAAAAAAACAAATAATGATGGCACCAAAATCATATTCTAAACACATTGTGTATTTCTGTCGGTAGTGTAATCACTTTAAAAAAACAAAAACTAATAAAAATTAAATCATATTTTAAATAATACAAATATACAACAGATACTATATAACAATTAAACTTAACTTTATTATTCATACTTCTCAAATCATAAATAACTTTAGTGCTCATATCATAATTCACTAAAACAATTAAACAAAAAAAAATAACAGTTCGCAAACCAAATTAAAATTTATAGAAGAAAACTAATACAATTTAAATAGCAAATAGCATCCTTCAATTTCATCTTCTCAATAATCCAATTAAACTAAACATCCTTCTATTACTTTTATTTGATACCTGCATTGATCAAATAAATCAAAATATAAGCATAGTGATTAATAATAATAAAAAATACCTCAAACTAAATATTAAGTAATAATAATAATAATAATAATATGCAAGAAAAAAAAATCATCACCTAAAAAAAGAGATCATTCGATAAAGCACGTCCTTCAAACCTTAATCCGCATTATATGTGATGAAATTGGATATTATTTCTACCACAATAAATTTTTAAAAGAATTAATAAAAAATCAATGAATAATTGGAACAATAAACAAAATATGAAATTTATTTTGTTACTATTACCTGAGTCAAGCTTGTAGCTCTCTTCATCTTCAACATTAGACAAGTATGACTCATGAGCACTAATGGGAGTAGATCTCAACCAATTTTGAGTACATACAAGAGCCTCAACTGTTTTTGGAGCCAAAGAACTCCGATAAGGATCTATCACCCGACCTCCAGTGCCAAATGCTGACTCAGAAGCAACCGTGGTAATTGGAATTGCCAATGCATCTCGCGCTATCTCAGTGAGGATTGGAAATTTTGTCGAATTTACCTTCCACCACATTAAAATATCAAAGTTTTCACTAGGTGTTTCAACATCCTCCAAAAAATATTGTTCTATTTCCGTCTTACATTGCATCAAATTTCGAGACGCCCGAAATGAAAGAAAATTCTGTAAAAAAGTAGTTCTAGACTTAGAAATACCAACTAATGTTGTACTACTCCGCACTTCATCATTTGATAACATAGAACCACTTCCAACATTTTTAGAACCACGGGCGTAGTGCTCATATAACCGACCTAATACCCACTTCAGTTGAGAGTCAATTCTTTCCGCTTTCTCAGCCCCAAAACTAAGCCGGAACCAATATTCCAAACCAGCCATCTTGTAACGTGGATCAAGCAAAGAAGCCACAAACAATAACGGGTTAATCTTCTCAACATCTCCCCAATACTTATCATATTTCACTTTCATTCTGTTCGCCATGGTATTCAACAATGGATCACTGCTTTCAGAATACTCTGTCAAACATGAATGAACATCACAAAGTACGTCGAAATATAAGTTGGAAGTTGAATGCAAGGAACCAGAGATTTTCATTGTGACATCATAAAACACTTGCAAGAACTTAATAAAGTGACGGATATTATACCAATCATCATTAGTCGGAGAACCCAACCCCATTTTTCCCGCACCATCCTCGTACAAATAGTTTAAAAAATGTCCATCTTCTTCTATCATAAGTTCAAATGCCCTTTGGTACTTTTCTGCCACCTCCAACATCATATAAGTAGAATTCCATCTAGTGGGAACATCAAGTGTCAAGGAAGCATTACACTCAACGTTTTTTTCTTTCTGCACAAGACTTAAAGAGAGCCAATCTTTGGGGAGAAGACTTCACATACTTCACCATATTTCGGACCTTTATGATTGAATTGTCAACATTTTTCAAACCCTCATGCACAATTAAATTAAGAATATGTGCAGAACACCTCACATGAATAAACTCATGACGACAAACAACTTCTTTATTGGCTACAGTTCTTTTTTTAAACCAATCAATTGCAGTATCATTAGCACTTGCATTGTCAACTGATATTGTCAATATCCTATGAATCCCCCATTCAACCAAACACTCTTCTAATTCCCTTGCAATTGTTTGCCCCTTATGATCTGGCACTTGACGAAATGCTAATATCCTTTTGTGAAAAGTCCAATTAGTATCAATAAAATGTCCAGTGACACACATATAATTCATATTCTGAATTGAAGTCCATGTGTCAGTGGTCAAGCAAACCCTTTGACCAGTCATAAAAAATGTGTTTTTCAATGTGTTTTTATCTCTCATATACAGTTTGACACAATCCTTCATTACTGTATATCGAGAAGGAACCTTAAATCGAGGCTCAAGAACCCTAAGTAATTTCTGAAATCCCTTTCCCTCAACGGTCATAAAAGGCAATTCATCAACAATAATCATTTTGCAAAGTGCCTCCCTAATAACTTTCTCAGAATACTTTGCAATCATGAGGTTGTTACCACTACCACCCTTCCCGGCCCCAAAGGTGAACTTAGACTGAGACCTATCCTGTTTAGCTTTTAGGCTCTTGTACTTTTGGCATGAGTTCACATGATACAACATAGATGAGGTGCCATTGTTCTTTGGGTGACATTTATAGGGAGTTCCACAGTAATTGCAATGTGCGATAGGATCGTCATCATGGGTGCTTTTATCTCTAGTGAAATGGTCCCACGTTGCAGATTTGTTTGTAACATTTCTTTTTTTTCCTAAGGAGTGGTGGTCGTCCACCACGACCATGACCACCCACTGGCATAGATCCAGTAGCAGATGTTTCTACATCCTCAATCTCTATAGGAGTCACTGGAGTGTCCTCAATCTCTATGGGAGTCACTGGAGTGTCCAGAGGAGAAGATATATGACAAGAAATACCATTCACTGAAGGTGTGCCTAGAGGTGAATCCATCTGTAATTGATTAAGAACTAAAAATTAATATTATTCCTTATTAATTATTATGGTGAACAAACATGATGCGTTATGGTAATTTCATGATTTTGGTCATCAAAATGAAATTTTTTTCTAACAAATAATCATAGCAACCTAAAAATTAATATTATTCTTAATTAGTTATTATGATTTTTAACTATAAATTCTTATTTTTCTAAGAGAAATCAATCTAAGAAATTTTATATAAATTTTAAACCTATCTGCAGATAATTTTTAGGTTGGCAAGCTCTTCCACCCGGTGAAAAATCACATTTTTTTTTCCATCATACTCGTATCAATCCTACTGAACCAATCTTGTAAAAAATAATTTTTTTCTCTCTCACTTTGTGTGATTTGCCAGGTATTCCACAAAAAAACAAAAGACGTTTGTGTGATTTGCCAATCGCAAGGTATTCCACAAAAAAACAAAAGGCCAAAAAGTTAGCGTACTTGGGAAGGCAAAGGGCACGTCACATGAAGAGAAGTCAGAGAAAAAATATGTTGCAGGATTCGATTCAGTAAGATTGATATGAGTTACTGTTCATGATGGGAAAAAAAGGCGATTATTCATCGGGTGAAATGGCTTGCCAAACTATTAAGGAAAAAAAAATTGCAGTGAAACTGTACAGAGATGACTAAGACTAAGAAAGTAAGACGTGCGAAAATTCAAAGTGAAAACTGTGTTCCACGACCACGAAAATTAAAAAGCAATATTTTACTAAAAGATATAAATGTACAGAAAAGATATAAAGCGTAAGAATTAGAAAAAGAAAAAACAAAAAGAAAAAGAAATAAGGCAAGGCATAAAATAAAAGAACATTGAATCTTTAGCTGTTATTGTTTTGTTTACCCTTCAAAGGAACTGCACGGCTCGGCAAGAGATTGAGTTTCAGAATGCAGCTTGCAGAGTTTTAGTTGTTTGACGATGGCAACAGCAGCCTTTCAGCCTCAGCCCTCAACTTAGGTTAGGGTTTTGAGTTTTTTCATAGGGATGTATATATAGGAATAATAGGATGGAACTCCGTGGAAGAACAAAGAACGTGAAAACTCTCCCAATCTGTTTCTACTTCTTGTGCTTACAAAACGATGTTTTTGTTAATAATTTTTTTTAAAGGAAATACGACTGTCGGTTCGGATCGGTTCGAAAACCGACTATGCGAAAATCATCTCGCTTGCCGACTGAACCGATGTCGGCAAGCAAAATCTATACCGCCTACCGGCCGCTTGTTGTCGGTGGCGGCTCGGTGTCGGCGCGGTGACGGCCGGTGGGCGGCCAATATGCACAGTCCTAGGAGTAGTAGTTAAGGAGATAAAAATGCGATATTTACTATTACTCGTCTTAAAAACATTTTGACCAGTAGTTGTATACATGTAGATGAGGTTATTTACAATATTCGCAACCGCATTTGCAAAATGTGAATATTATTTTTAGATATCTGCATTCATGTGATTATTGTAGTTATTATTCGATATCCGCGTATTAAGTAAAATGCTTTTTGGGCCTATTTTAGTCTTTTGGACATATTTTTTACGATTTTAAAAATAATTTAGAACGATTTTTAGTATTTTAGGCTTGTTTTAATTTTTTTTAAAAAAAAGTTATAATCCATTGAAATAATATTGACTTTACATTATTTTTATTTTTTTATCCAAGTGTTTCACAAAAAAACAATATAGCCAACCAAACCAATATATCGAAAACAACATTATTTTGGTATTAACTACTAAAACAACATCATTTTGATAAATTTATTAAAAAAAAATTTATAAAAAAAATATATTACATATAACGAATATGCAAATAGTAATTAATATTCACTCTCGCATGTACCGTGGACCAAGTCGTGGGGTTGACTACATTTGTGTTATGGGACACCTTTTGTGTGAAAGATAAGTGGAAGTTCTTTTTGCAATACAGGGTCGAATTCCATGTATTCCACCTACCTTTTGGAAGATTCAAGACATTCTCTCGAGAGAAACTAGGCAGACAAGGCCGCCAAGGTCTACAAAAGACATACCAAACATTGGTCGGATGGTAAGTTGGTTATCTATAAAAATAAAAACATTGGTCGGCTGGTCGTCCATCGGAAAAGCATATTCAAGAGCCATAGAAGTAGGCCCTTGGCAGTTTCTTGGAAGGCTCTTAGCTAAAGGCATAGACCTCCTATATCATCTCACTAGACCCTGCGCTTGGCCAACCAACCAATAACTTTCACCGCCATATTACAAGTTAAAGGGAAAATCTCTTTACACAATAGGCCTATTGTGCACAATTATTCACATGGGTAAGACCCTCTGTGAGTGAATGAGTCCTACCAATGTGAGTGCTTATCCACAAATTATACACAACCTGTTGTGCAGGAATCAGTCCACCAAGTCAAAACATACTCCAACTTTAAAATGAAAAAATAGACTTTGTTTGTTAATGCTTTTTTTTTTTTTTTTTTTTTGAAAAAAAAAAATGTGTTTTGATGTGATTTAAAAGTGAAAGTAATTTGGAGTGTATGTCGATGTTTTAGTTTTGAAAACAAAAAGGTGAAAGAAAAGGGTTTATGAAATGAAGTTATATGGGCTTTGTTTGTTAATGTGTTTTGATTAGTGTTTTTTTGTTAAAATAAGGTGTTTGATTTAATATAAAAGTGAAAACCGTTCTTCTGTTTTGAGGAGTGTTTTGGGTTATTTGTTAATATTTGAAAAAAAATCACTTACTTCCCTCGAAGTGTCATAGTTGTTACAATGTTAATCTCGAATTATCTAAAGTAACAATGTCAATATCTCATTTTTCAACTCCTTTTAGTTTCACTCCTACCATTAGGGTTTAAGCTCTGTTAAACAAAATGACAAATAAGTGAAATGTCTCGTATACCACTATAAAATTTATAAAAAATACAATTTAACCCTTAATTAAAAATATATTATTATTTTTTTAAAATAAAAAAGAAAATAAAATAAAAGTAAAACAGAAAATAAAATAATTAAAAAAAGAATAGAAAACCTAAACCACGGTCACCTAGGGACTTTTACCTTTTTTTTTTTTTTTTTTTTGGATAACTTTACAAAAGGGTACTAAACTATCACTCATTTTGACGGAAGGATACCAAACTATCATTTCTCTCGAATCGGTGTATTAAACTATTAAAAACCCTAAAATAAGGGTATTCTGTCAGGTTTTAGTGTTAAATCATGCCAAAATTTCTAAAATATTTTATTGTTTAAAAACTTTCAAAGATTCAAGCGTAAGTATTTTTGTAAATTTCGTTAAATTCTGACAAACACTTAAATCTTAACATTTTTTTTTTTAAAGAAAAAAGAAGAGGGGTATTTTGGGTATTCTGTCAAGATTTAACGCCCAAAGCTGACGGAATACCCTTATTTAAGGGTTTTTGATAGTTTAATACCCCAATTCGAAACAAATGATATTTTGATATCCTTCTGTCAAAACGTGTGATAGTTCAGTACCTTTTTGTGAAGTAATCATTTTTATTTTTTATTAAAAAAATATGGATACTTGGGACATTTTGACATGCTCCGATGCTTAATAGTGGTTGAAAAATGAGATACCCACATTGTAAGTTTTGATAATTCATGACACTTTTCAAGTGTAATAAGTGAAGTTTCCCCTTATTACTTTTACACAAAACAAAGAGTTTAACAAACGGAGCCTCTAAGTCTCATTAGCATTACTAATTTACTACGTTGCTTGGTGCCAATATTGATAATTAATTTGATCCAATCCGTGTAGCAAGTGGAAAAACTAGAAAGCTTAAGAAGCCACAAAGAGACTCCACACAACTTGAGTGACGTGACAAACTCAAGAAAATGTTTTGACCGTTGAGTCACATAAGGAGGGAAAAGAGCAACTTCAATAGTAAGGAAGCAAACATATTGATGATAGGGGTGAAAAGGCGGCCAGAACCGCTAACCGCAACCGCCTAGGCGGTTAGTGAAAAATGCCAACTGCCTCCCAAATAACCGCCAAGGCGGTTTATAACTGCCAACCAGAAACTGATTTTTTTTTTTTTTTAATGAATCTTTTTTTGTTCTTATTCTTACAATCAAACAACAAAACACAAAACAAAATCCATCTAAAGCATTATACAAGCATAACCCTAGCAGAATAACTATAGTAAGTAACCGTCCATATTTGCAATTACCTACAGTAATTAGGGCTTGGTCGACTAGACAAGCTTCTGTTTGTTTGTTGAGAGGAACTTTCTAGTCCAAGGAAAAAAGGTTGGGCAAAAAAGTGAACACTGCTGGCCAAAAAACCACAAAAAATTACAGATCTTTCTTCCGGCACTTTTCCGATCATAAGAAAAATACAAGATATCTGCTTCTTCCTTGAACCCCCTTCCCCATACAAATCGTTCTACTGGTTCCACTCACCCATTATAGATCCTACAAAAGCAAAGCTGAAAGCAACCTTCATTTCTGGTATAGATCACAAAATCTTCAATTGGCTAGGACACAAAATCGAGAGGTTGAGGGGCTTGAGGCTGGTGAGATGAGTGGCGGCGTGGAAACATGAGAGAATGAGAGATGAGAATCTAATATCAGTAGTGGCCAAGGTTTGATTTTGTTCTCTAGGGTTAGGTTAAAACGTATGAAACGACGCCGTTTGGAATAAAAACCAAAACAGAGTCGTTTTATATAATAATAATAATAATAATAAAGGCGCTTAGCAGTTATAACCGCCTTTGTAAAACCCGCTAACCGCCCTACTGTAAGACGGTTAGCGGTTAACGGTTTTTAAAGCGATTTTAACGGTTTTGCGGTTATACGGTTAGTGATTATAAGCGGTTAGCAGACAGTTATTAGAGTGCGGTTATTTCACCCCTAATTGATGATACAATACAAAACCTTACCCAACCATGTAACCTTAGCTTGTTTTATATGGGCTCATGCAGAGAACAATGTTACTTGGTCTCAAAAGGAAAATCAAATGAAGCTATGAAAAAGTGAATCAAAAGCAATTGAAAGCATGGGTACAAGAATGTAAAATCAACGACAACAAGAAGATTAAACAAAACTTCAAGTGGAAAATTTAGCTCTAATAGGGAAGATACACCATACTAATTTTCAGATAAGAAGTTTAAACCCTTCATGGATCATCATACGAAGTGTAACCGCCACACTTCAAAGTGTATTATATTTGTCTGAATTGAAAGTGTAACCAGCTTGCATCTTAGTCTTATTCTGAAGAAATTAGGCAGCAGATATTGACCGAGTCTTCTGTCGAGGTGGAATTTGGAGCCAAAACTTCATCGTGTCGTATGCGGTGAAACCAAGGGCCACAGAAGGAACAATCTAGGAATATAATATAATCCTTGTTAGCAGGACACTTATGATTCACGAGACCAATTGCACGACCAAGGTGAGCCTAAACCTTAAATAACAACCCTAAGTGGTCGCAGTGCTTGTAACCTACACCTGAAAAGTATTGGAATAAGAAAGCAAAATCTAGAATGCTTCTTTGAAGCATCAAACATGTTTTTTGATAAGTGCATCAAACATGTTAGATAGATCATCATTGATAGGAAGGAGAAACCTACTTAAATTGAACTTTAAGAAAACAATTACTCTGTTAATGTGTGGGAGCGTGTTTCTGGTAAGTAACAAATTTTCTAAAGAGTAAAAGGGAAATCGTGCTTTGAGGAGACTAATGATTCAGGTCGCTAACTCAACGGTAGGGTACTCAGCTTTTAAGTGCGACTATCCCGACAGACTATGTTGACTCAATAATTATGAATAATTACCTTAATATAGTTAATGCTTAGACCTGCAAACAACTGTCTCCATCCTTGATTACAAACAATAGTAGTAAGACCTTCCCATGTGTTTCTGTATCTGGCATTTCCTTGTTGCAAATTTTCAACCTGAAACAGCATCCCACAAGTAATGTAAAACACCAAATTTTGGACCCATGTAATTCCTGTCAAAGTATCAAATTGATTTAGCAATTACAATTACATCAACGTTTGCCAGAATGTCAAGCATATGGGCAACGACAGCTTTAATGCAAGTTAATTCTTTGCTTGTTGGCTTTGACCCTATCGATTTTTGTCTTAGAAAGAGGATCACTATTAAGGCCTGGGTCGATATTGACACCTCAATGATCTGCTTGTCCTGAAATGACCTAAGCCAGCCATTACACAGTAAGTAAACTTAAGCTGCATGACTATTAATTTCAAACATACTCCTCTACAGCCCGGTAGGTCAAATTACTAACTAAATGGTATCTTTCGAGTAATTAATATAGGCTCTTGCTACTTTGGCATTCTCTTAAGCTCAAAGAGGCTTGGGCCATCCCATCATTACTCAGCTGTACGTTAACATAAATGATGAAGTTCTAGTCTGGTGGTCCAATTCCTTCATATACCGAGAATAATTTCATTTGAAACCTATTGCATGGAATTGCCCTCTGCAAATCTCAGTCTATATCATTAGTACATTACATTGCCAGTAAAAATGATTTGGAAAACCTGTACTAAAATATTTGGTTTACCACTTTCCATAAGTGACCTCCAAAGATCGGGGACACCACCCTCGCTGGTCATTCACGAGAAAGATAGTCTGGATGGTGAGTAATAGAAGTCAAAGCATTCAATTAAAAGGTCAATTCTAGGTGCCTATCCCAGCTTTGATATGTTGCTCAGATCTAATTAAGATGTAGCTAATGACATCACGTAAAACCAGACTGAGGGAACTATTAATATCAAACCAACCGGCATTCTAGGCCAGTTCAGTGTGTGGCTTGCTGTAAAAACACTTGAGCCTTCTGACAGATACAATAAATTTTCTCACTAGCCTTAGGCTACCATGGCCTAAGCACATGGACTCATAGGGACACTAGTAGCTATATTGCCTCACGGCTTCCTCTTATGTTATAATTTGCTTGTCCCAGAAAATGTTTTTCATGTTTATAGCCCGTAAAAGAAGCAACAGCTCCTTTCTAGTAAGAGTATAAGGATAATGGAGCAATACCTGCATCTGTCTCCTAACAACATCTAATGGGTATGTGAAAGTCTGCCCAAACAACCCAGCTAGAGCTCCACAAGTAAGACGCATCATAATGGACTTTTGATGCTCTTCAGGAACATGCCTCTTGAGTTCCTCATATATGTAGAACTTCAAACCAGCATAAGGAAGGATTCCAGTGAGTGTTGGGCCTGCTCAAACAAAGGAAGCTTCAAATGAATATTAGCATGCTCAATATATGGTATCACACAGGGAAAGAGAGAAAGTTAAAAGGAGAAACAAGTTTGACAAGGACAACTGCAGAGCTCAGGTCACAGGGAAAAAATGGATGGGCCATTCCCCCCGCGGAAAAAAACTGAGCTGTTGTTAAAACATCCTTTTGAAACTCATTAATGTCATGTATATTGCTGATGACACACTATGAAGTAAAGAACATAACCATGCAAGCACATACCTACACCTCGATAAAGTGAACGCATTCCTCCTTCCTTGTAGACAGTTCTAAGTACATCTCTTATGCCATTATATGCAGGCTGAGTATGATTACTTTTCATTCCATGATTGAGGCTAACTCTTGTGTCAACGACCTACAAAACCATGAAGAATTAAACAAAGAAGTTAAAAGGCATCTGATGATGAAATATTGAACTATGGAATAATCAATCAGAAGAGGAAAAAGAACCAGTAAACTCCACATGAAGTTCTAATAGCTTAACATATTAAAATAATAATCTCTAAATACTGGACTACGGAGGAACAAACGATAAAATACAGAAACTTCAAAGACTGAAGATGTTCTTTTTTTTGCCCCCGGGGGGGGGGGGGGGGGGGGGGGGCATCAGAATTAAGTAATTAGCATCTAAGGCATCTAATCCAGGATTCTACATGGCATTTAAGCTAACCCAATTTGTCAGTGAGTATACCATTCAAAGGTAAGCAAAGTCGACTGAGAGAAACAATGTCTTAATGTAGAACCTATGCTCACACAGTTAGTCACTTTCCTAAAACCAAACAAATCTATGAATGAGATACTCTACAGAACATGTTTGAATAAGTTGGGGGAACCCATGCCCCCTCCCCCCCCTGCAGGCCAAAATAAAAAAATCAATATATGTAGCTCCCCCCTGGTTACTAACAATCCTAGAACGTGAAACATATCAGTATAAGTATCAATATTCAATGACAACAAATTCACCCAACACCATAAATACTTCTCCTCACTCAGAGAAGACCAAATGTTTAATCATTATTTATGCAAGACCAATACCTGATAAGCAAGTTTAGTACGAGCCAGATCTAAAGGATATGTGCATAAAACTGCTGTTCCTCCAGCTGCTGCACCAGCTAAAAGATCAATATGAGGCCCTGTTCCTAAGGCAGAATAGTTGTTCAAAATCCAACACCGATACTGCTCATATGTCATGAAATGTAGGGCTGCATAAGGAATAATCCGAATAACGCTAGCTCCATTTCCTCTAAAATACAAACATGCATAAGTTAAAATAAACCACTGGCATAAATTATTGAATTTTATAAAAGTGAACTTACTTATACTTACTTGTAGAATCCTTTAACACCTTCATGTTTCATTAACTTCTTCAAAGATTGAAGCACCCCAAGAGAATGGAACCCTTCTGTTCTTGTCTGTAAGAATCCACACAAGACACAAACGACAGAAAAAGAGAGTTAGAAAAATCTATGGAAAATATATATACATATAGATAAACAGAAATCTAAAAAAAAAAATAAAGAAAAGGAAAAAGAAGTATGCAACAGTCGTGAAGCACTAGTTTTTAGTAATGATAAAACCATGATTCAAAATCCTCAAAGAAAAAAAGCTCTAGTACTAAAAAGAACTTACTAAAATCAATCACTTATATTAAGAAATCAATCACTTTAACAGATAAAAAGTTTGAATAACTGATCAGTTTTGGAAACCAAACAACAAATCCTAATAAATGCCCCCTTATTAAATAGTATTGAAAAGAGCTCATGGAAGTGTAAGAAAAGGCAATACTGCTTAAGTATGTTTATTTGTTTACCATATGAGGGATCTAAGATGAGTAGAAAAAGAACAAAAAGAGCCATCAAGAAAAGAAAATATTCTTTAGAAGGAAAACTTAATCACATCAGGAGAGCCACAGTCCCATTAATAGCACGAGAACATCTCTGACTCCATATAGTCCTCAATCAAATTAAACTCAGAATATGATAAAATTATCTACCTATTAGTTTCTTGCCCATTGAGCCAAACAAAGCTTCCCAAATACAAGGGGGCAACTGTACAAGTCATGTTTGCCATCCTACTTCATCAGGAGTTAGCCGCCTACTGTTAACTCCAACTACAACAGCTCATCATATCCCAAAAACAAGCAGCTTTTCTATTTTTCCTTCCATCTTTCATCTCACATCTTCAAAGTAAATAAAATTACCATAGCCCTTCTTACCTGATTTTGTCGTTGGTTGTCATTACATGAGACCAAAGAATCTCATTCAAGTCAGTAACTTACTTTAATCTAACTTTTTAGAGCATTAGTTTGTTAACTTTCTGGCTTTTCTTAACGGTAAATATCCATGGTCCTCGTTGTCTCATATCATTTTCCAAGTATGACCTTTTATCAAAACAAACTTGCTAAGTACCTCCCCTGCTCCCCACTTCATCCAACAAGCTCTAGATCTATGAGAATAGAATAGAATGCTTAGAAAAAGAAGAGTTTCTCAATTGATTCAAAAAATTGTTGTATCATTATTATCTTTTCAGATAAACCAAATCCAAATGAAACCCATAGAATTTGTAGCTTTTAAATTACTTACAAAAATCATTGCCATTACATCAATTTTCCGAACTACAAGCGAATTTTTCATATAATTTCAAATAATCATGCATATCCAGCAGTTCTTTCTTTTATTATTTGCACACACCGCTTCTCCCGCACTCCAAATATATTCTTTGGCTGATTCATTCTTTGCACACTATTCTCATTCTAAATAACTGCAGAACCCTATATTAATCACTATAACTTAACCCCACCCCAACCACTTAATAAGAATTCCATCCAAAATAATTCATATGGTTACTTTTGCACATTCCCCTTCACTGTCCACATTTTAGATTCCATCTTTCAGAACTGTTGAGTAGCTTAAGCTGCATTCTCTAAAACTTTTCAATTTCCTTTCTATCCAAAATTCAATTCTTTACCATGTCTTCAAAAAGGTTCTATAGAATCCAAATTCCATCAGATTGTTGTTACAAAAGTGAGCCTAACTATAAGATACAGCAAGTCATCTAGAACTCATTATATTTAATCATATTAAACAAAATTAAAAAGAAAACAAGATTACGAGAAGGGGAAACTTTTTTGGGATGCTTCACCTGCAAAAGTATTTTGATCCGTTCCAGGGGTGCAACAGCAGTCTTAGCAAACGCTCCGGCAGCACCTCCAGCAATCAGCTCCTTAACATAGACAGGCATACTATCAAGGCATGACACCTCTCTGCGAGCCGATGAACCATCAACGAGCCCTGCCATATTTGACGACAACACCGACCCTTGCGAAGAATCCATCTCAAAAAGCACTCAAAACTCAAAAGCCAATTTCACTACCACAACCTTCGTAAATTTGAGAAATTCTGATTAGCCACCCTGCAGCTTAAAGAACTCCCTATCCCATCTATCTCTCGGAATACAAAACGAAGAGGTCTTTTGTTCAAAGGGCAGGTAAAATGGCCAGAGAACACCCAGAAACCAAGTGGGCACGTTCGCAAGCCGATCCTCCTCTTCAATGACAAGAAGATTCATCAACAATGCACAGCTTAGGCAGATCAAATATCCAAAACCCCCCGGTTCAATTATAATAATTCATTGCAGATTTCGATCTAGAAAGCCACGAGTCTGATCAAATGCTCATAGCCCTTCAATCTAAAGAATACCCACTTGAATCAAAGACCAAATGATCAATCCCCACTCATAACTAATCAAAATCAGTGGCTAATAGGATCGATAATGTTCAAGAAAACATACCCAGCCACCCAGGAATTAATGTTTGGGTTGCAGGAGAACAGGCATGTGAACCTTTAGCAATATGGAAAGAGAAATACCTGTTCTCCTTCGCCGCGAGAAGGAGGAGGTTTCCTTCAACTTTCCCGGCGAACGGTCTTGTATATCTGTCCCCTGTTGCTTCTCCTTTTGTTTCTTTGAACGCGCTTTATGAATATATGAATTTAAAGGGGTTCGTTCCTTTTTCCTTTCCTATTTCTGTGGAACCGTGATACGGTGCAACTCTGGTGCGTGTGCGTCGGCTTCGGTGGACCATCACTCGTGTTGCTCGTGTTGTCAACCATGGACTTTTGGTGTACTATGAATATAGCAATTGAAGAACGTAGCAAATTTTGATAGTCCTTTTTTTTTTCTTTTTTTTTTTAATAATTAATAATTAATAATTTTATTATGTTTTAAATGTAGTTATTTAAGCTGGGTCAACTGACTCTACCTTGGCCTGACCATAATACCGCACATGATGAACCTAGATATATGGTAAAAATCGCATGCATTTCTTCAAGTTCGATTGAACTATAATTTGACCTAGTCTTATTAGAGCATTAATGAGACTCGAAACGATTAATATTAATAGAATTGAGAATTTTTATTCTGTGAGTCGAACTTTAACCTTAATACATGCCCAATTACTTAGGGATTTCTTGAAGCCATTCAACCACCACCACATATAGTTATTAAAATGAAATGAATCTTATGTATTAGCAATATAATATTTAATGTTTATGCATTTCTATAAGGTTGGAAAGAAAGATGTAGAACTACATAAATTAATGAAAGCAAAATAAAAAATTGTATGAAAAGTCACTAAACTTTTGGATAGTAAGACGGATATTAATGTCTCTTAGACAAATATTGACTTCCACTTATACAATAAGTTTTTTTTTTATTAGGGTATTCCCCGACCCCCTATAGGCTGCAATGTACTTCGTTCGCTGAACGACTATCCCACCAAGGTGGTAGTTGAACATTCTTAGCGCAGTAACTGCCTTGCTAAGAAACTAATAACTAACCCCTAGCCCAATGTCCAACGCCACTCTAAACATTGGGCCTTAAATCATGAGTAGATGGTCAGAGGCCTGCAAGGACCCTCCTCTCCCCTCCCCCCCAACCCCACACACAAAACCCAGGTGGCTGGTCCCAAGAGGGAGGTAGCACCCAGGAGGATTCGAACCTGGGAAAAGATGGGAGAAAAGGGGATACAACAATTCTATCCTCATGATACAATAATGTCCAAATGTAATGTGCGGATTGCAAATTTTGAACACTACTATAAATAAAAAATTATGTAACAGCAGAGAAGAAGAGAATGAAAAAAGATTACTAAGAAAAATACACACATAAATAATAAACCCGTGTACGACGATGCGTAAGTGCTAAGTGCGTCAAATGGACACGCATGCAACGGCCAGTGTTTCGCATTGTGTGACACAACTAACATGTGTGTATTCAAAATCCAATCCAGTATAGGAGCAAGATAAATACTTATAAGGCACATAAAAACTCATAGTATAACTTTTCAATGTGAGACAAAGAGTAATTGAAAAAATAGAGAAAAAGTTGAAATATTGAAATTAGAGGAAAACTTAAATTTTCATTAAATAAATAATTTTCAACATATACACCATACCAAAATCACAAAGTAAGTTATTATCAATTTAATAAATATTTAATTGTTAAAAAAATCATGAGCATAACTGCATAAGAATAGTTTCGGTTAGTTAAAGCTAAATAATATGATGAAATGCAAATTCAAATTCACTTCACAGTTCACACCTTGCATTTTCCGGTTTGACCCATAAGGATACGTGGCTACCTGATTTATTTATTTATTTATTATTATTATTTTGGTAATTTACTCGATTTTCAATCCTTTTTATATGTGATTCTGTTGAATTAAAGAGGCCAAAAATCTCGGAGATAACTAGAGATTTTTCCTAACTGCTACCGTGGTTTGACGATACGGTTGGAGTTTGAGATAGACCCATCTCCAACTTTAGAATTGATGTTTAATGTGATTTTTGCCATGGGATTTTTTTTTTTTTTGGTAATTACATTTTTTCTCGTATACTATCGGCATCCGTCAATATGCTCCCACAAATTGACACTCTCTTACCCGCATCGAACTATCATTTATTTACCAAAACCCAATTCCGCCCGTCAACATCCTTTAAATTAGGAACGTGTTCCGTGCTGTGGATTCATACCTAGTTATTATGCATGCATGGGATACACTTTATTAGTTTGGAAACGGATTATCTGTTATGCAGGTAGAACAGGACCAGATCTTGAATTCGAGTCGGACTCACGAACCAGTTTCTGGCCTTTGTGTATTAATTTCATCAGCCGAATGGTAGCACTTACAAAAGTTGTCAATTTCTTGTAGCATGTACATTTGCCTTAAAGTTTTCAATTGATTAAAAGCCACCACTGTTTGTTGTTAATAATACTAAAGCGTGATTTGAGTCTCGCTTGACATGTCTGTCGAAACTTGTAAGTTCTGAGCGTTTTTCGTTAGTATTTAAATGAAATTACAAGATCGCTTAAAAATAAATAAAAATAAAAATAATACTAAAGCGGCTACACTTTCTTATCTCCACGAATATGTCGGGACACAGCACCTGCAACTGAATCACAGGTGTACAACTTACTAATTAAAAGGGAGGAAATATGTAGTTCAATTTCCTAATGGGCAGGAGAAATCATGATAATCATATGGTTCAACATTTTAATTAATCAATTTTGAGATTTTTATACTTAATTATCCTGTTGCATCTACTCTCAAGATATTGTTAAATGTATTTATTGAGCTTGAATTTTATTTATTTATTTGCATCTAGGTCTTCATCATTGACTTCGGTCTGGCGACCAAATATACAAATCCTTCATCAAATCAACATGCACATTCGTTACAGGTTTGTGGAGCATTCATTGATTTCATCACACCAAAAAGGCTTTGCATTTACTTCATTTATCTGCTGGCTATGGAATGTATGGCAAATATGCATTCTTCTGACATTCTTTATCTAACATGGTCAACATATATACTATCTAACGGCCTATTTTTTTTTTTTTTTACAAATCATTTGCATAATCATTAATTTCTTAAAAATACAAATAGATCCTCACAGTAGCATAACAGTGAATCGCAAAGCCAACATATGATACATACCCCATAATATGTACATGGTAAATCAGAGAAACGTCTATCTAACTATGCAATGGAAACATAAATCTGAATAGCGGAAATCATAACATATACATCTATCTCATATAATTTATCAAGAGTCATTTAACATCTATCTGTTTAAGTCTTATCAATATATTAATTACATCAAAGAATGACTTACAAAGAATAAGTGACACAAGCGTCATAAGCCATATAACAAACCTATAAAACAGCGGACACCCGTGGTCCAACAATTACGACCGTCGTGACGAGCTTTAATCATAATATCCCAAGTACACTGCTACAACACCATCAACTACGACTGGAGTACCTGCAGCCAAAAGAACATCATCTATACGGTTGTAGATGTGATAACCCCACAACCGTATAGATGCTATTCCTTTGGCTGCAGGTATTTCAGTCGTAGTTGATGGTGTTGTAGCAGCGTACTTGGGATATTATAACTGAAACTCGCCGCGACGGTCGTAATTGTTGGACCACAGGTGTCCACTGTTTTATCCCACTGCAACTTGGGGTCTCCCTCTAGCGATCTCCATCTTTGAATCTCTCTACTCGAGCGCGTGTGTGTGCTCGTGATGGGGAGGAAATATGAAAGTGAAAGGGGCTGGAACCGAGAGAAGGAAGGAGATAAAAGAGAGAAAAGGGAAGAAAGAAAGAAAAGAAAGAGGAAGAGGGGGAGTGGTCGTGTGAGAAGGGGAAAAGGGAGAGAAAAAGAAAAAGAAAGGAGAAGAGAGAGAGTGAGTGGGACACTTGTCCCATTGTTGGTGGTTGGGAGAAGATAATATTATCTTCTCCCAACCAATCCGGTGGTGATACGTGGCAAGATAGGATTAACTTTTATTTAAATGCCTAGACTTCCATAAATTACACTAGGACCCACAATATTAAAATCTTATCTTTTAATAACTAATATATAACCCCACATTTAAATTATTTAATCCAATTATATTTTATCAATACAATTAATTATTCTTCTAATTCTATTATTTTATCTTAAACTTATTTTATTTCAATAACATAAACATCACTTAGAATCTAAAATTAATCTGTCTTGTTTAATAAATATAATTTATTAATTGCTAAATTCTCCACTTAATTTTTTGGTCTTTACATACTAAGCAGAGCAAGTAGGAGTTTTGTTGGAACGAGAACATTTGCCAGCAGAAATACTCATCTTGGAATTCGTATGTTTCATTTCTTTTCTTTTCTTTTCAATGGTGTATTTGCTAGCAGCTGCTTGATCCATACTTGGGGGATTTTTATGTTTATTAATTTGTTAGAACAAAGCCGGAGGCAGGGATGATTTAGAATCTCTTGGATATGAACGTGATCTTGACTCTTGAGTTGTGTTGTGTTGTGGGTGCAATCAACTAATAAAGAATGCACATATATATAATATATATATATAGACAACAAAGTGGCAATTAAAGAGGCCAAAAATCTCGGAGATAACTAGCTAGAGATTTTTCCCAACTGCTACCGTGGTTTGACGATATGGTGTTGGAGTTTGAGATACAAATGGCATACAGATCCTTGTTCCACACAATCAAGCCACTAGAAAATCCATCTATTCTCTGGCTCGATCACAACGTTCCTTTCAGGCATTTGATCGAACAATGCATGTGCTTCATCCAAGAGGTTCATTTTCTATGTAATTTGAGTCTTATACGATTTCTCTTCCTACACCAAAGAGCCGTTTTAGAGTTCCTTGCACATCATAGAAGCCTTTCTAGCGGGTTCTTGGCAGTCAAATGCAGTGACCGTTAAAGTTATGTTAGCCCTACCCATCTGGATCATTATCAATTAAATCAGCCTTCGAAGCTGCTTCTGAAAAGTAGGCCATTGAAACTGAGATAATGCTTGTTCCAACACCCTGGTGAAAAACAACAGGGATATATCTGACATATTCATGTCGGCAAACCAAAGAGATCAATAAAAGTTTCCAGAGAGGTCTAGAGAGCGCATTTAGTTTCTAAGAAGGGAAAAAAAAATGTATTTATTGAGCTTGAATTTTTTATTTATTTTTTATTTGCATCTAGGTCTTCATCATTGACTTCGGTCTGGCGACCAAATATACAAATCCTTCTTCAAATCAACATGCACATTCGTTACAGGTTTCTGGAGCATTCATTGATTTCATCACACCAAAAAGGATCGGCATTTACTTCATTTATCTGCTGGATATGGAATGTACGGCAAATATGCATTCTTCTGACATTCTTTATCTAACATGCTCAACATCTATACTATGTGGACCTCTTTTTTTTTTTTTTCTTTTTTTTTATACAAATTATTTTCATAATCATTAATCTCTTAAAAATACAAACGGATTCTCACAGTGGCACAATGGTATGTCGCAAAACCAACATATGATACATACCTCATAATATGTATCTAGTAAATCAAAGTAACGTCTATTTAACTATGCAGCGGAAACATAAACTTAAATAACAAAAATCATAACATATACCTTTATCACATATAATTTCATCAAGAGTCATTTAACATATACCTGTTTAAATCTTATCAATACGTTAATTACATCAAAGAATGACTTACAAAGAATAAGTGACACATGCGTCACAAGCCATATAACAAACCTATAAAACAGTAGACACCCGTGGTCCAGCAATTACGACCGTCGCATTGAGCTTCAATCATAACATTCCAAATACACTGTTACAAGACCATCAACTACGACTGGAGTACCTGCAACCAAAGGAACAGATCTATGCGGTTGGGGGATTCCTTTGACTACAGGTACTCCGGTCGTAGTTGATGGTCTTGTAGCAGTGTACTTGGGATATTATGACTGAAGCACGGTCGTAATTGCTGGAACATGGGTTTCCACTATTTTATCCCACTGCAACTCGGGCTCTCCCTCTCACGATCTCCATCTTTGATTCTCTCTAATCGGGCATGTGTGTGTGCGATGGGGAGGAAATATGAAAGTGAAAGGGGCTGGAACTGAGAGAAGGAAGGAGATAATAGAGAGAAAAGAGAAGAAAGAAAGAAAAGAAAGAGGGAGAGGGAGAGTGCTAAGAGTGGTCGTGTGAGAGGAGGAAAATGGAGAGAAAAAGAAAGAGAGAGGGGATGAGAGAGAGTGAGTGGGACACTTGTCCCATTTGGGTGGTTGGGAGAAGATGATGTTATCTTCTCCTAACCAATCCGGTGGTGACATGTGGCAAGGTGGATTAACTTTTTATTTAAATGCCTAGATTTTCATAAATTACACTTGGACCCTACAATATTAAAATCCTATCTTTTAATAACTAATATATAACCCCACATTTAAATTATTTAATCTAATTATATTTTATCAATACAATTAATTATTATTCTAGTTCTATTATTTTATCTTAGATTTATTTTATTTCAATAACATAAACATCACTTAGAAACTAATTTTAATCTGTCTTATTTAATAAATATAATTTATTGATTGCTAAATTCTCCATTTAATTTCTTGGTCTTTTACATAATACGCCAAGCAAGTAGGAGTTTTGTTGGAACGAGAACATTTGCTAGCAGAAATACTCATCTTGGAATTCGTATGTTTCATTTCTTTTCTTTTCTTTTCAATGGTGTATTTGCTAGCAGCTGCTTGATCCATACTTGGGATTTTTATGTTTCTTAATTTGTTAGAATAAAGCCGGAGGCCGGGATGATTTAGAATCTCTTGGATATGTTCTCATATATCTCCTAAGGGGAAGGTAAATACTCCATGCACTTTTAACTGTCTATGCTCTATATTGCATATATAGTTTGGACCACATATTATGCTCCATTTCTAGTTTCTGGCAGCTTTCCTTGGCAGTACTTTAAAGCAGTAAATCCAGAAAAGATCGAAAGTCAGAAATGGTTAAAAGTTTGATGGATCCCACTTCTATTGAGGACTTATGTCACGGTTGCCCCATAGAATTTGAGTCTTGCTTTCACTACTGTCGCTCACTTCACTTTCACAGTGAGCCAGATTATGGCTATCTGAAAAGAATGTTCAGACATCTTTTTTCTCGTGAAGGTTTGTTTCCATATCATTTCCCTGCTTTTTCTATTGAGTTCATAAGATGGATAGATGTAATTTAACACAAACTATATATATATATATATATATATATATATATATATATATATATAAGCTCTTGGTAGGTCTTCAGTGTATCCTTTGAGCAGCAGAATAGCAAGGCCATCAATCAGTGTTGGAAGATTTCCAGAAGAGAAGAATGTTGCAAAGGTTTCAGAAGTAGCTCTTGGTGCTAAGGTAGCTTACAGTGACTTTGCCAATTATGACAGATGAATTTTGATATGCATCATAGACTCATAGCCATGGTTTTCATTTCCCAAAGTTGATGAATTCTTTGTTTTCACTGGCGTCCTACTTTGTCCAATTATTAGTTGATCTACGGCCAACTTTTGACAAATATTTTCCATCAGAAATCTCATGCACATGGACAAATGTTACTGAATATCAAACCAAAAATGAATACCCAATATCTACCAAAAAATGAGTAATTTGTATGAATTTTATTTTGTAACTGAATTCCTTCCAATAACAGACAAACAGTTATACTATAGACAAAATTTATTCAAGTGCAGAATGTAAGGACAAAAAATTAAAACATAAAAGAAATGATCAAAAAGTGCGTTACAAAGTCGCTTTCCTTAAAGAAGTTATTTGCCTCCACTAATTCTTGATCAATTGGCTATGTGCATTGGGTTATCGAAAATACTTCTCCAGTATACAATGAATCCTAGAAAACCTCTGATGTTCGATTTCGTTTTGCACAAAATGAAATCAAACCAAAACACCTTCACAGTTTCTATTCTATCAAGGAGATTAAAGTGTTGTTTCTGTAGAAAAGCATAACCTAATAAACACGAATTTTAAACAATGCATAAGGATTTCGAAAGAGATACAAGAGGAGAAGATTTCAGTTTAAAAAATTGGTCTGTAGGTGGTAATTGCTCCGAGCTCCTTCGTGCCAAGTGCGCCATCAAGGCGCCACTAGTGCCCTACAAGCTTCTGCCTCTTAACAGCGGGAATACTACTCCAGTGCCAGATAAATCAAGTCCCTCTTGTGCTCAAACCAGCAACTCTGTCCAGAAGAGAGAAACTCAGCAGAGAAACTCTTCCAGATTCTCGAAGCCAAGGGCACATCTTCCGGCAGAAAGGGTTGGAAACCATGAGCATATTTTTTAAGTGCTTGAGGGCCATACCCTAAACAATGGTGAGAAATGTTAGCATTAGCTTTGAGGGAAGCTGTTTGACATATCCCATTCTCCTATCATGTAAATCGTAATTTGTCATAGTACTGTTACATCTTAAGCTAAAATTCAGCTTCTATTAGCATTCTTTTCTAATCACTCTTCATAATTTACTGATGAGCTTATGAATTCTAAATTAAATTGATCACCAAGTACTTCAGAAATCCAGAACAATTGGTTTGACTCCAGACAGTTACATTTTCTAAGCCTTTTCCTCTCCTCTTATATTACCTTAATGTTTGTACAATGTCAGGATATAATCATGAATACTTATGGTGGTCTGGTTCTTCCTTACTACAATGAAATTCTGAGTTGATATAATACCAAGAGCTGGAATGTTTCAGCTGTGCAAAAAGTTCCTCTCAATCTGGATATCTATGCAAAATCTTTGCTGTGCAAACAGTTAATGGCTCCCCAAAGAATGTATTGATTATAATTCTCATATTTAGCAGCAAACAATCATACTAAAATTCTCAACCATACCCCCTCCCAACAAGGTCATTTTGACCATTCTCTCAAAAATAGTTCGTACTCGCTGTCTTTTAGCATTTTAAAACAGCCGCATTCATCAGATATGAAAAACTCTATCTACCCGCATATGCCACAGAAATGCATGATATATTGGCATCAATGAATTCTTCTCCTATTTCTAGATTTTCCTTCTTTTTCTTTCATCTTCTTTGTTGGGTAGCAGCTGTATCTTGTTCGTTGAATGAGCATTGCCTAGACAAAGATAGCATACTCGCGGTCCTAGGGTGGTATGTCGAAATTCTATTTCCCTTACCATCATAAACAACAGCATCATCCTCTTCCGGTACTTTACATTTTTCCCCTAATATAATTGTCTTCATCCAAATGGAGTCTTCTGGGTTCAACTTCCCTTTCTTCCTCCGATGATTTTCCTCCCTTCTAGCCATTGACATGCTTCTTGGTAATTTCATGCTTAAACTCATTGTCATTCTTCGGTCAGACGCGGACTTTGTCAAGTGATTGGAAGAGTCAGCCTCTCCCATTTGTTTCATCGCAGGTGGAAGTGGCAGATCCTTGTCTTGTGTTTCTTTGTCATCTGTGGAATCCATAGCTTCTACTGGCTCTGCAGGTTTTGGAGGAGTTGGAGACGTCATTGTCGTTGTAGTTGTAGTTGCTGTTGAATCAAACACACCTGACTTCTCTGTTTCTTTATACGGAGAAGGTGATTGTGATGGTGATGATCTTTTCCGAGACCGAACTCCACATAGAGCTGCGATCATAGCAATTGTCGCGGCAATCCCTACGGCAAGGAGTGAAAATGAGAGCACCGGAGGCATCAACGGTTTCTCATTCGTAGGGACTCTCCTTCCCATGACTGAAACATCCAAAATAAGGTGAGGAGCTTTGATCTCTGTTTCTCTCACTCTGTTTCTTCTCTGCTCTCTTCTATCTCTACACGATTTATTCTTTCTTGGTTTGATGTTGGAAAATGGTGCCAGCCACAAGGTTGTTTCAATCTTGGTGAAGAAAAAGGAGTTCTAAGATGAAATGGGCGTTTTCGGTTTTTTTTTTTTTGTTGGTTTCTTGGAGTATCCGAAACGAATTGCTTGAAGCTAGGAATTGAGAGGATGGAAGCAGAGTTACTATTTTGGGGCTTCTCAAGACCTCCTATTATGGCTAAAGCCATGCACTTGACGGTTAAGTTGGTTACACCTTTTGTCTAAATATATCTCCCGAAATATTTAGACAAAAACAGCCGAGACACTGAGTTCTCAAAACGTGCAGAAACTTGAACGAAGAAACCCAAAACTCAAAACTCTTAACAAGACTGAAATTGGTTCTAATTTCAACGTTACTCAACATTGAAGCTATGAGTATTCTTAGTAGCCTATTTTGGTGAACCTACTAAAAAATCACTCCCCGCAATCTTACCACTTTAACCAAAAAGTTTCGGTCACCAATTTTGATGAGTGCTATTCACTCACCAGCTCTCACCAATTTTGTTTCTCCTTTCTCTCTTACACGATCACGGCACACTTTTTTCCTTTATTCTCCTATTTTCTTCTCCCAATTGTCACTTTTTTCCTTTCTTCTCCCATTTTTGGTCCATTTTGCAGTGACCTCTCTCTCTGTGTGCAAAATTTCTGAGACTTTCACAGAGAGAGAGAGAGAGAGAGAGAGAGACTGCAAGAGCAGTGAAACGTTGAGCGTGTCCTCAAGTGGCCGCCTCCATCCCCACATCTTCCTCGCGCTTGACTTTTGAAATTTTTAGCACCCCAACAAACTAGCCGTTCCTATCATCCTCTTCGCAACTAATTCTCATCATCCTGTTTATATTAACTGCTTACAAAAAATTTCTTCACACTGCAACGTTGCCCCTCAAAAATATAGGTTTCCAATAGGGGTGTACAAGCGGTTATAACCGGCGGTTATTGGCTAAAACCGCTAACCGCCTAGCGGTTATTTTATTTTTACCAACCGCAACCGCTATCTACCTTGGCGGAGGCAGTTATTTTTATAACCGCCGGTTAGCGGTTATAACCGGCGGTTTAAAACCGCTTTTGAATTCCGATTTTGGGCCGGGTTTAGACCGGGTTTGGGCCGGGTTTAAACCGGTTTTGGGTCAGTTTTTGTACAGATTTTAATTTTTTCAAGAAAAAAATTTAATACTTTTTGGGCCTTTTGTCATTTAGTACAAAATTAACAAATCTAAATACAAAATTACAAATCCAAAACACAAACATAACCAAATCTAAATCTAATTTTTCAAATCCAAATAACCAAATTCAAAACAAAAAAATTACAAATCCAAACATATTCTAAATTCCAAAACCAAACAAATCCAAATAATTACCCATTTGCCATCCCAGAATTTTATTATATATATATATATATATATAAAAGCGGTTAGCGGTTATTTATAACCGCTTTTCAAACTCTATAATCGCTAACCGCCTCCGCCTAGGCGGTTAGCGGTTATAAGCGGTTAACGGTTAGCGGTTTTAAAGCGGTTATAACCGCTCCGTTTGAACACCCCTAATTTTCAAGTGCTGGCCGGAGGCAGCAAGGCCCTTCAACCGCCCCGCCTGTAGGATGCTCCGCCGAAAATGCGATAGTAATTGCTTGCTTGCACCCTACTTCCTATGTGATGACGCGGAGAAGTTTGTTGGCGTGCATAGAGTGTTTAGTGCCAGCAATGTCGCCAACAAGATTAAATAGAAAAAGAATAAAGAAATTTGAAAATATATTATTTAAATGGAATAAAGATAGTGAATAGTTAAAATGGTGAGGTTATGAGGGAACTTTAAAAAAGTGGTTCACCAGAATGGAGAAAAGTAGTTTTTAACTATTTTGGTGAGTAAAATTTAGTGAGGCTACTAGGAATGCTCTAAGGTAAAAATAAGCTAAGTTTAGAAAGTTGAAATCGAGAGTAATTCATGTTAGTACAGTTTCTAGTATGGTGTGAACACATCACGTCCTTTCAAGTTCTTCAAGCTTTCCCAATATCCTACAAAACAATTAAAACTAAGAGACAATTCTGAGGATTTCACTCTGATGCTTAAGTTAGTTTTTGAAAGAGAAAATCTTCTGAAGTCTCCAAAAATTCAGTCTTTTGGGAGAACATGTATCTATGCCTTCATCACAATAATTTCAGCTTAGAGAATACCTGAGTGTCTGTTGTTGTATTTATTACAAACATTATTTCTTTTTAGAGGTATTTAAAACATATTATTGTTTCTCAAAATGTTTATGAGTTTTTATAAAGAAGAAAAATCAGTTTTAATAATTTGATCTTAAAATATTTTGACCATTTATTTATTTATTCTTAAAGAATTTTGACCGTTAGCCATAAAATCTGAAAATATAACCGTTTGGTGTTACAAATCATTAGAACATCCTCGTGAGATTTTTTTACCGTTTGATATTAAGTCAAATTGATGAAGTTTTATCATCTTAGATTCTTGTGCTTTTTACTTCCTTAAAGGAAAAAAAATATTTGATTTACGGTTTTTAATCGTTAGTTGTTATTAAAGCTAGTATACGGGTTTTTTTACTTCTGGTGATTAAACTCATTGTCTTGGTCGTTAAAGAAAAAAACCTGATGCTCATGTGTCTATAAATTAAGTTCTCAATATGCATTTGAAAACTGACTTCTTCTTTGGCTTCCAACATATTTTTCAGCAGTATTTTATTCCAAAGTGAATTTGTTTCAAGTCAAAAAACTATTTGTTATATTATTAGTTTTCCTAAAAAAATAATAATAAAAATTTCTGAAGTCCTCCATCCACTTTAATTAAAGGGTTGTTCTATTAGTCTTCGTTCTTAGAAGTGTGTCCTTAACAAAGATAGACGCTATAGTCTAATCCTAAGAGGTTGTGTGCCAAGAGATCTGATTACATCGAGTTATATACTCCGGGAGTCACGAATCAACCTTTAAGGACAACGCTCTTGTGTGATTCTATAGCATTGTGAGATCTTTCTTTGCATGTTGAATTGAACAGTTTTTATGACACCCAGTTTGTGTGTGAGTTCTTACCTATGTTAGAGGATCTTGGAGTAGAACTGTTGGCTCTACTGTGAGTTTTTAAATTATGTTTTATATGCCTTGATTTGTTTTCAAGACATTATATATAATTTCATTTTTTTAAAAAAAAAAAAATCAAGTGATGAAGGTGCTCCTTGATTGCATTAAAGCTGGGGGAAATTTATAATTACATGAATATTGTATATGATAAGTAGCATATGTTGCGTGATCTATTTGAAAAAATAAATAAATAAAAATTAGCATCTAGCACTTATGTTAGCTATGGTATGCTAGATTAGCGTGAATACCTTGAAAAGATTTTGCTAATTTTTCATCTATATCATTTACCTTTCAATTCTCCTACATGTTGATTTAAAATAAAATATATGTGCTTATTGATGTTCTTATTGGGACTCATTTAACATCTGAGAAATTTATTATATCATAAGATTGATACTAATGACGTATTTATGACAATGAGCCAATACTAGTTGATTATTATATGGTTGAGCCTAATACTTTGCATATTTACTAGTGCTTTAGTTGAAAAGATTTTATTTTACTATCTTGACATAAAACTGTCAATTAAGAAAAAGAAAGAAAAGAAAATGACTGATCATACTTAGAGAAAGATGGGCTCATAAAAGTCATTTCTTAAAACAGTTGTGTGCTATTAATGAAAATTTATTTTCTTGTTCTTAGTTGGTTTATGCTTTAATATTTAGGTATGATAAATTTATACATATAAATCTTGGCTATATCAAGCAAATGGAAAGAAACTATGAATGCTATAATTGTTAGTTTTGGGCTATCTACCAATGTGTGGGGAAAGCTATTTTTCAACTTGTCGCATTCATAATAAAGTGATTCATAAGAAAAACGGTAAAACGTCTTACGAACTTTGGAAAGATATTAAGCATAACTTGGAATACTTAAAAGTGTGGGGGTGTTTGACAAAGATTATGTTGCCTAAACCTAAAAATAAGGAAACTTGGTTCTAGAATTTGTGATTGTGATTTTATTGGTTATGCTTGCAATAGTTCATGCTATAAATTACTTGTTATCAAAAGTGATGTTTTAGATTACAAAAAGTTTAAAAAATAGAAGCAATAACAAACAATATTCTAATAATAAATTCTAGTAACCAATTCTCTTATCCGAGACATTCAGATAACATGAATTCTTTGTTTCCACAAGTCCGAGCTTTGGCTTCTTCTAAAATTGCCTGATACCCTTGTGGTTGTCTTTCTATCTCCCAGGATAGGACTACCTGGGAGTCTTGTTTGTTGAAAACCTGCAAAATCTAAAGGTTAATTTGACCCCCCATTCTTCCTTGTTTTCTATGCAGGGTTTGTCTTTCTATCTCCCAGGATAGGACTACCTGGGAGTCCTGCTTGCTGAAAAACTGAAAAATCTAAGGGTTAATCCGACCCCCCATTCTTCCTTGTTTTCTTTGTAGGGTTGTCTCCTTGGTTCTATAGGACTAATCCGAGAGACTTGCTTTCTTGTTTTCTTTACAGGGTTATCTCCCTGGCTCCTGGTGAGGACTTGTAACGACTTACTCCTAATGAAACAATATTGTCTGCTTTTGGCTTCCTCAAACCAGACTTCCCAGGAGGTCACACATCCTAGTACTATTCTCGTAGAAGCATGCTTAATTGTTGAGTTATGATAGGTTCATGGCCATCACGGCTTTAAAACGTGTTGTGTCAAGAAGGGTACGTTTATACATATAAGCACATCCACATTCCCAAGCAATGTGAGACGTCACAATCACCCCCTTTCGGGATCCAGCATCCCCGTTGGCGACCCTCATGGATCACCCCATTCTTGGCGTCCCAGCGAGTGCCTGCTGGTGATCCTTATGGGCTTGTGCACGCTCCCCCCATCTCAGGCTGGGCAATGACTCTGATACCATTTGTAACGACCCACTTTCAATGACACAATATTGTCTCATTTTGGCTCTCTCAAACCAGACCTCCCAAGAGGTTACCCATTTTGGTATTACTCTAGCAGAAGCACGCTTAACTATGGAGTTCTGATAGGTTCATAGTCATCATGGCTTTAAAACGCGTTGTGTCAGGAATGATACGTTTATACATATAAGCACATCCCCATTTCTAGGCGATGTGGGGCGTCATATGACTAATCCGGAAGACTTGCCTTCTTGTAATCTCTGGAGGGTTGTCTCCCTGGCTCCTAGTGAGGACTAATCCAGGAGACTTGCCTTCTTGTTTTCTCTGTAGGGTTATCTCCTTGGCTCCTGGTGAAGGCTAATCCCAGAGATTCGTCTTCTTGTTTTCTCTGTAGGGTTATCTCCTTGGCTCCTGGTGAAGGCTAATCCCAGAGATTCGTCTTCTTCTTTTCTCGGCAGGGTTATCTCCTTGGCTTCGGGTGAGGACTAATTTGGGAGACTTGCCTTCTTGTTTTCTCTGTAGGGTTATCTCCCTGGTTTCTGGTGAGGACTAATCCGGGAGACTTGCCTTCTCGTTTTCTCTGCAGGGTTATCTCCCTGGCTCCTGGTGATGACTAATCCAGGAAACTTGCCTTTTGCCGGGGGTTTAATCCGACCCCTGTTCTTGCTTTCTCCTATAAAAGAAGTGACATCAACGGGTTCTCGGTCTCTAGACCGATAACATTCCGATGCTTAAGTTAGCTCTATTCTTTTATTTTGAAAAATACTCAGTCTCAGGGATAATAATCCCAAGGCTGTTGGCCCTAAGGCTGGTAGTCCCGGTGATTCCGGGGCTTGTTATTTTCGAGTTGATTACTTTGCTCTCCCAAGAACCGGATTACCTTACCGTTCTTTATGAGTTCCTCTATCAAAAACCTCAGGGCTATGCACCCCTCAGTTTGATGACGTGTCTGTTCATGAAAATCGCAATATTCATCTTCATTCCTTTGAGGAGGGTTACCTGGTATCTTCACGGGCCAGCGAAACTCCAAGTTTCTCCTAATTTCCATAAGAACTTCTGATATTTCGGCATTCAGAGGTATAAAGTTGTACTCTTTGAGTTTCTTTACCGGCCTTTGATCTTCCCCGCTAGCCTTCCTGAATTCTTTTCTTTTTCTTTCCGGGGACCTATCTCAGGATGGCCTTAAATTAGCCATAGCTTTCAGCGTCTCCTCTTGACTAATGTATTCCTCTACTTTATCCATCAAACCTTGCAGGGTACTCAGTTGCTTACGGGCCAACTTCTGCATCAGAGGCTCCTAAGGTGAAATGCCCTGATAAAGGGCGGTGTAAACCATGTCTTCGGTTGGATTTTCAACCGCCTTCTTCTCCCGATTGAACTAGGTCACAAACTCCTTAAGAGTTTCGCTACTGCGCTAATGCAATCTTAACAAATACCTTGACGACTTCTTTTGTGCCTGGAAAACCAGGAATTCCGTTAGGAATGTTTTGCTCAACTCCTTGAATGTGTCAATAGAGTTGAAGGGCAGTCTCCTGAACTAGTCCCAGGCATTCCCTGAGAGAATCAGAGGGAAGACCCGGCATGCAAATTCATCGAATGTCCCGTGAAGGTCTAGGTGAGCTCAAAAATCCTCCAAGTGCTCAAGGGGATCCCCATCTCTAGCGTAACCCATGATCTGAGGGACCTTGAACTTCTCGGGTAGTTGAAAATCTGCTACCCGTCTAGTGAAGGGTGAGTTGGTACCTGACAAGAGCCTATCCACAACTATGGACTTATTGTTATCCTTCATTCTCATCTCCATATTCGTACACCTTCTCTCCAACTCTGCAGCAATTCTGTTGAGGTCTCCTTGTCAGTTGGCCTTTCCATTCCTTTGTTTTCGGCGATCATGCTCTCAGAAGTTATCTTCTTGGTGATCGTCCTCCTGACGATCCGAGGAATACGGATGTGAATACAATTGTTGTGCTCTTCTTCTTCATGCTCCTCCTGGTTCACCTCGAGAGTGGGTTTGTTCTGAAATCCTTAGCAGTAACTCTTCGTTCTGCCATGTCAAAGCTTCCATCTGGGCTTCTAGCGCTGCTATGTGCCTGATCTCCATCGATTGGTGGAGGCAGTTATTCTGAGCTCCTGGATTTGGGTTAGGTTGCAAAATTTGCTTTGGATGGGATCTCATTTGCCGGTTGGCTTAGCTTCCAGAGCGTGTGTTCATCACCATTGCAGATTTCTTTTTACGAGAAACAATATTGTTCTCAGAGACGGCACCAAACGGTTAGTACAGTTTCTAGTATGGTACGAATGCAACACGTCCTTCTAGGTTCTTGAAGCTTTCCCAAGATCCGGCAAAATAATTAAAACAAAGAAATTCTTCTCGGGATCTCGCTCCGATGCTTAAGTTAGCTTCTAAAAGAGAAAATTTGCTTTAAGTCTCCAAAAATTCAATCTTTTGGGAGAATATGTATCTATGCCTTCGTCACAATAATTTCAGCTTAGAGAATACCTGAGTGTTTGCATGAATTTATAATAAGGACCGAAATTGGTTTCCCTCGGACATGGAGGAAATTGATTCTTTGCTTGTGGGGTCTTCACTCGTTTCAGAATGTGGGTCTTCACGTATTCGGAACATAGGTCTTCACGATCCTGAATTGTGAGTCTTCGTGTCTCAGGAACGTGGGTTCTGATATTTTTGGAACATTTATGGATATCTTGGGATCTTAGTTTTTCTATGGCTTTTCGCAAGTTACTCCTGAGTTCTCGGAACATGCTTGTCTTGAGTTTTTGCTGCTTAACATCTATCTCCTGAGATAGGACTATCCCGGGAGTTTTGCTGTCAATCCTTCTTGGGTCGGTACTGACTCGAAGGCACATGATTCTAAGGATGGGCCAATCTGAGTGGGATTATTCCCAACAAATCATTTTAGGAGAAGAATTTCGGTGTTTCAGAGTTGTTCCTTGCAAGATTGTCTTTTCTTGTACGTTTCAATCGCTCTTAAGGTGTCTCGACCGCACCTCATGAGAGCAAAACTTGAAGTCTCCTCCAGCGGCCCTGCCTCATCGATACTAGTGCTACTTTCTTTGTTACAATGCTCATGTTAATCCTTGCCTGCCACCGGAGATCTTGCCTATGGCAGCCTAGCCATTGCCTCCATTAGCTTTTTTAGCAAAGCCACAATTCGTTGTGGCCCTTTCTTGGCCAGTGGGCTAAGATCTTGTTGGACCGACCTTTGGGCTATTTTCAAATCCCATCACTATATGGGCCAAGCTGGATCCTAGCAAATTAACGCTTTTACCAAGGACGGTACTCTTCTTTTTTTCAATTCAATTCAAGAAAAAAAAAAAAATTCATTGAAATTGTTATTTATACACACATTTATATTTGGTGTGAGACTTATGCATGTAGGATTCATCCCATATGCATAAATTTTACATTAAATATGAATGCGTATAAAATGTAAAGAAAAAAGTGTATACAAATATTACCGTTTGTTTTGTTTCTTAATTCATATACATATGGTCTGACGTCACCTAGTTTTTGCAACTTTTGTAGTTGATCAGGTAGGTATCCCGTGAGAGGAAGTACTGAGAATGGTGTACTCTATTTATTACCTCGTTATTATCAACTGGTACTTTTTGTACAGATTATTTTAGAAGGAAAATATATCTTAATTCATTCGAGAAGTTCAAAAAATATCAAATTTAAGTACAAAAGTCTATACTAAATTTATTCAGTAAATTGTGATAGACAAATACAATGATGGAATTAGAGAACAAACCAAATCAATTCTTATCACAGCCACCCCTTCCTGAAAACCTTAAAATTTTGGAGGTAACTTTAGTCTCCATATTTATTTTATGTAAAGAGGCTTTAACATGTTTTAAGAATCTTCACGTCATTACATGAGATCAACGGATATAAATTGAGTGTAAAAAACATTTACCTTCAAAGTTGAAAAAGTAGGAGCAGATTGTAGGGTGAGTTAAGGACAATCAGTGCTATTAGGATTCGAGAAATGGAAATGGAAATATATATATATATATATATATATATATATATATATATATATATATTAAATTACGATAGCAAACGTCATGATACATAACATGATCTAATTACAAGATTGTTGTTTTGCAGAAGTCAAGTCGAACGTGAAAGTAACCTTGTCTTCTCTTTGCCGAGTCCATTACTCGTAATAAAGTTATTCTCTCTTTTTGGACTTGACACAACTAAACACTTGCTCATAAAAAAAAAAAAAATAAATTAAAAAATTAAAAAAGAAAAAGAAAAAGAAAATTCTTTTTACTTACTCCATAAAATTGATTTAATATTTTATTTTTTTTATTTTTAGGATAGTAAGCCATAGAGCCGACAGGAAGACGTTGGATTAGAAAGGAAATGGAGCATGTGGGCTTCTCGTGCTCCCATTCACCAAATATATAAGACCCATCTAATTCTCGAATTCAATTGCTTTTCTCACCAATTTAGAATCAACCCAGATTGCATTTTGAAGTCCTTTATAGTTTTCTTTTTGTTTTTTGGCGACATTGATTTTTATAAGTGGAAGGTCTTTGCGATTAAAGTAGTATATTTGTTGCTGCGTAACAAGTTTGCCTTTTTGTTTTGATTTGTTTCCTTCAATGGTTTGGGATTGAATTGAAAAACAAAAAGAGAAGCAATCGTGAATGGAAGAAGGCAACCCAAGAAGCAAGTTCAGGAGGGTCTGTGTCTTCTGTGGGAGCAACCCTGGCCACAGAAAAGTCTTCAGCGATGCTGCTCTTGAATTGGGCAATGAACTGGTTTGTTTATTTCTTTCTTTTGTTACTCTCTTTCTCTTCTTCAGGTTAGTGTAGTCTCAAGCTTTGGTATATTTTCTCAAAAACATCTTCGTTTTGATGATATTGTATTCATCTATAGGTCCTGTGAACTGGGTGTTTTATGTGCTGAACTGGGAATGTTTTTATGATATTGGAACTGTACTTTTGGTTTTAGGATTTCGCCTCAAAAATGAGCTCCGATGATCTTCGGTTCATATTGTGGAGTTGTGAAATGATAGTTTGATGTGTTTGGTTGGTTCTTTTTGGTAATGAGATTAGTATTGGGTTTTGGTTTCTGCTAAAAGAACATAATTTGACTTATACATTGATGAGTTGGGAATTGTGCTTTTCATGTACTGAACAGGGTATGTCCTATTTGGTCATATGGGGATGTTTTTCTGTTTTGCCTACTATCCTTGATTGGGTTACTCTTGAAGGATTGTTTGTGGTCGGTGTTGACAGGTGAAGAGGAAGATAGACTTGGTGTACGGTGGGGGAAGTGTCGGGTTGATGGGTTTGATATCCCAGAGAGTGTATGATGGAGGTTGCCATGTTCTCGGGTACAACTAAGAAACATGCCGCCTATATTACATTGTCTGTGTCTTTCATTGATAATCCTGTCATTTGATGCAAGATAGAGGTGTTAAGTGATCAAATTACATCACTTGCGAAATTCTTAAGTGTGTTTCATGTATGTGCAGGATCATTCCAAGAGCTCTCATGCCCCTTGAGGTATCTGTTCTCTTTATCTGTTTATGTATTTATTCAACTACAATGCATAATCCTCTTCTTTTCTTTTCTTTTTCTTATTTCTTAAACTACTTTCCATTGATAGTTTGCAAATTCATCTTGTTCTTGTTTGAGATTATTTTGATGCTGGCATAGATTCTTTGATTCCCCAGTTTTTACTTTTTAATTTGTTCTTAATTACAATGCATCAGGATTTAAATTCTTAGCAGCTGTAATTTGGTGGAGAAAATTTGATTGGGTCCTATATGATATTAGTTATAGTCCCCTGCTATGGGAAGTACTTATAATGTTGGTAGTTGAAAAACATGTTCACTTGCTCATAATTAGTAAATTGTGGATAACACTGACAGATATCTGGTCAAACTGTTGGAGAAGTAAGAACTGTTTCAGACATGCATGAGCGTAAAGCTGCAATGGCTAGAGAAGCTGATGCCTTTATTGCTCTTCCTGGTAATCACCTGGGAAATTCTCACCAATATTCATTCAAAAGGAAACAAACAATCATCTTGAGTGTCTTATTCCTTGAAACTGTTGAGATCTTCCTTTATAAACTCGAAATTGTTTTTCTTGGAGTACTACATACACATCTTTTTCATTTTTTGATGGTTTTAGGAGGATATGGAACCATGGAAGAGCTGTTGGAGATGATAACATGGGCCCAACTTGGAATTCATAAAAAACCGGTAACCTATTAATTTCATGTTTAAAGAATATCCAAAAAGTAGGATATTACCAAGGTTGTAACTGGATATTAATTTCTAAAGGTTGGTCTGCTAAATGTTGATGGGTACTATAATTGCTTGCTGGCATTATTTGACAATGGGGTCGAAGAAGGATTCATCAAGCCAGGTGCTCGGCATATAGTCCTTTCCGCTCCAACTGCCAAAGAACTATTGATTAAGATGGAGGTATCCTTATAAGTTTACTAATTTTTTCACTCATAATCCATTGGGCTTATTGGAAGGAAACATTTTATTTTTTTCTTCTTGAGAGAGAGAGATAAAAGCAAGGTTTTCTTCTAAATAGCAGTTGCAATTCTAATGTGTGTTCTTTGCTTAACCCCAGTGGAAAAGATGGATAAAGCTTTTCCAGATTTCCGAAAAATCTTCACTGAAATTATGGAACTTTTTAAATTACTATCTAAAAGTTGGTTGATCTGCCAATAACATGGATGAGCTTGTGGAGTTCTTGAAAACATTATTATAAAAGCTTACCTGCTTACCACATGCATTTGGCTCATGTTAATTAATGGGATTATTGGAATCACCAATAGAAATACCAACTCAAATCAACTTGGAGATATGAATCTTCTATGCCTGGTGACATGACCACCTTCTATTGGTTGTCATGCAAGTAAGAAGAATAGATGAGAGCACATTTCATTGATCTCACTTTCCTTTTTGGCACTATCTTTGTCTTTTCATATCAGTAGAAGTAGTGTTATTGGCATGGCAAACATCCTCTCAGCAGGCTTACAGCAAATTTTATTTCAATCTTTTGACTGGGAGATGATAGAGTGTAATTTTTTTTTTTCCATTTCATCTCTAATTCTTTTGATATCCTCTTGCAGCAATACACTCCTTTCCAAGAACACGTTGCTTCTCATGAAAGCTGGCAGATGGAGGAACTTGGCAATTATCCAGGAAAAGAAAATGCACAGTGATTGTTGGTGGTAGATCTTTCTCCTAAATTGATTCCTGATGTGATTCATCATCATTTGAGTGGAAGAATCTATATGGATGGGACCATATATTGAACATTACTATGTACTTTTTGTCGTTCTTTCTGTTTGAATTGTAGTAACTTTTTCCTCCTTGTTTTATGACAAACATTGGTTTGTGGTCAGTTGAAACACTATTCTATAGTCATATCTCGTTGTTACCACTTGTAAAAGGGCAAATTAACACATACTTTGAAATGGGAAGAGACGATCTGCAGTAGTACAGAATCTTCTATTAAGTGCTGAGAGGTCCCACAGTGTAGTGGGTTTATTGGACTAGATAGGTGATTTGAAGACATCTTGGACTTTTGGGGAGCTATTGAATCCGAGCAACTAAAACATGATTTCATCATCTGATATCATAAAAAGGAACAACAATTCTTAATCACACGTATTTGGTTAATAAATAAATAAAAAATAGAGGATTTCTTTTGATGTGATAACTTCAAATAATGCCTGCTTACAGGGAGAGAAGTTGGAGTGGGAGCATTTTGGTGCATATATTTGCTCCCTTTAAAGGTTGTAAAAGCAGCCTATATATTTACAACTTCATCCTACAGCATTCCTCAATATATGGGTGCTGCAATTTTACCATTGAGACATGAAAAAGAGGGAGTTTTATTACTCCCTTTCTTAGAACTTCAAAATCGAATTTTGGAGGTTGAAAGAGTAGTACTGATTTAGCTATAGAATTTTATTTAGGTTTATTTATTTAGTTCCTTTCTTGTTCATATCATAGTCTAGCAACTTAAAGCAATTTCAGAAGAAAAGTATTTTTCTCCACTGCCCACTTCCTTTTCTCCCTCATTCTCCACAAAATTTAATAAGAAAATTCCTGCCCAACTATGACATTAATGTTTACACACTTTTCGGATTAAGATCCTCTCAAATTATTTGCCTGAATTTGAGAGGATTCAAACAGATGATTATGAGAAATCACTTTTGAGACCCACCTGACCGAATAAGTAGTTGGGCAGCCCAATTTTTATTTGGTCATGTGGGTCCCATAAGTGGTCACTCACAATCACATGCCCAAATTCTCTCATATTCGGGCAAATAATTTGAGAGGATCCTGATTCTATCAAGTTTCGGGTCGAACCATGTATATTCCGATATGAGAAATATATAGACAACTTCTATTCAAAAAATTCCGAACGTTTAGTCCCTACCAACTTTTGAAGGAAAAAAAGAAAGAAGAAAAAGTAAGAAATTACTGCCTCGTTTGCAAAAGCCTTTTTCTTTGCCTTTTGCTTTCTACCAAAAAAGTAAAAACATTAACAAACAACTTTGAACATAAAAAATTTAAAACTACTTTTATATTTATATTACATGAACATTTTTTCAACTAAAAATTAAAAAATATCATTCAAAAAGCGTTATAAAACTAATAAAATCTATTGAGCCTTACTCTTCCTCAAAAGGCATCTTAAGAGAAGAAGTTTGCTTAAAGCTTATAAAGTCCACAACCCAAGCATACATTGGCAATGTGGGACTTTTAACACGCCCCCTCACATGTGACACTATTGTCCAAACACTGTGTACAACGGGATGGAAGACCAACCATTGTCCAAGGCCCTGAAGCTGATCTGATACCATAAAGTCCATTGAACCTTATTTTTCCTCAAAATGCACCTTAAGAGAAGAGGTTTGCTCAAGGCTTATAAAGCCGATGTCCAAACACGTGTACAACAGACGGGAGGGAAGGCCCAACATCGTCCAAAGACCCGGGACAAATGGTAATTTAACTTGGTATTAGAACTAAAGGTCATGAGTTCAAACCTTGACTCCGTCATTTACCTTCTATTTCAATTAAATATTCTACATGTTAGACCTCATCTATTAAAAAGAAGTCTGAGCTCACACGTGTGTTAAAGTATTGATTAAATTTATCTCTTCTTATTAGCTTAAGCTTTTTGGATAAGTGGTAGTTTAACACAAACGAACGAATATCGAGAAAGAAGATATAATTTACCATTATGACTAAATGAGTGAGTTGGGAACAAGCAAGAGTTTATTGTGTAATAAGTCATTAAATATATAGTGCTAGGCCCCGCGTGGATGAGAAATTGTACAATTCATAATTTGAAGACATGGGTATCATCAGACATCAGTTGTTCTCCAGGAGAAGGCTACCCCACCCCCACGACCCAGCTTCTCCATCTCTCTGTCTCAGCTTGGCTAGAAAAAAGTATATTCTAGTGCTGGTCTAAGGAAGTTCTTCCTAAGACATATCAGTTGTTTCCCTATCAGTAGGAACTAGCTAGGAAGGAAGGAATACACATATCCCCAAGGAGTGAAAGAATTGGCGTGGAGATTATAAATACAACTTGCCACAGAAAATGGAGTCAGCTGTCGTCCCAGATCACAGGAACCTTACTGTATGTAGCTTGCTTTTTAGAGTGAGCTTGGCCTTATATGAGGATGCCAATTAAGCTGCAACTCACATGGATTTCTCAAGGGATTGCCAACGGCGGGGGGGGGGGGGGGGGGGGGGGGGTCCTGATGTTGTGGGAATCTTCTCTGATGACTGATGAGTCTAGTTTATGGGGCTGGCTGATGCTGTCAACTTTTCCCTTAACTAGGACTACAAATAGGCCACTCCTTTTTGAGTGATCCTATCGATACAACACATTTTTTAGTACGATTTTGAAGTGGCTGCATCATGAATTTGAGGATATATATCTCTAGGATTCTAAAATGGGTTTTGTTGTATATCCACGATGGATTTTTGACTGGTGGTGGGCTTCTGTTCTGTTCATGGTGGACCTCCTGATCTGGTAATGTCATGGACATGAGGTGAAGGTGGACATGGTTGTTGCCTCTTAATAGGGAAGAGGACCCTTTACTTTCCTTATCCTAAATGGGTTCCTGTAACATTGAAAAGCCATCAACTGTTTAGTAGACATAACATGCATGAAGTGATTGCGCAGAGGTAATGTGACTCATGTGGGGGGTCCTCTACAACTTTTTAACTTAAAAATAAGGTCTTGTTTCTCTGACCTTGTCCATTTCAGGTTCTTGTCCTTGTCACCATCATTCTGCCGTCTATAATGGCAATGTCTATATCTTTAACAGAAACAAGTTAAACGGAAGACAAGAGCCAGAAAGAGTGAAAAATAAAAATAAAAAGGTGAAAATTTTAATATAAAGCTTGTAATATCTAGGAGTGATAATGGAGCCACACTTCTATAGCCCAACTTCTCCAACAACTATTAATTCTTTTTTTTCTTTTTTTTTTTTTAAAAAAAAGTCTTTCTGCTGTAAAGCCATTAAAATAAAAATAAAAAATAAAAATGTTAGAACAGATTCTGGTTTGGTCAATCGCTGAACTGGAAGAGCCTGCCTCTTAACCTGTAAGAGAGAAAACTGCAACGAGGGCACCCGACAATCCCACTCCGATGCTAAAATTAATATTATCTCTAGTGTACAAATCTATTGTTCTTGCACACAAAGCAGTCCAAAAAGTATCTACGTAGTTGTGAGGTATTTATAGATGGAGTGTTGAGCGTAGTCTGGTTTTCATTGGACCACATGTCTGCTCCGGAGCACTTGTTGACTACCCGGATCATGGGGTTGTGGTACATGCTCCACGATCATCGCGGAGTCGGTCTTCAACCGGCTCTAGATTGTGGGGTTGTGGTACATGCTTCACGATCATCATCGAGTCGGTCTTCAACCGACTCTAGATTGTGGGGGCACCTTCCGTAATAATCGCTATTGTGTGGATTGTGGAATATCCTTCATAATCATCATAAGGTTGGTTTTTAACCGGCCTTGAAGTATACGCGGAGTCGGTATTTTACCGACTCTGGGTGAGGTTGTTTAAGTAAAATATTATCACGACCTATTGGCCTTTTTGCTGATGGGCCCAATAGATTTGGTTTGGTAGTTTGTCATTGATCTTGGTGGGCCCATAACTTCGGCCCATTTGGTAGGATCGGAATTATTTCCCAACAAAAATATAAGAAAGATTAAAAAGGAGGTGGGAGGCTAGTGCAAGTGACTCATCTAATGAGATTGTGGACTCAAAAGTGTTTGCGCCATTTAGGAACCTTTGCAGTTGACTAGCTAGAAAACATTGGGATGGGAGAAAATATATCGGAGATGATGGGGAAACTTTGCAAATTCATAGAAATTTTACCATTTTGAGAGAAGAGAATGACCGGCATGGAGTTGCACTCGAGAATAAAACTAGAAAACTTTAAAGGCTTGTTTGGCAAATTGGTTTTTATTTTTATTTTTGTGAACTGTTTTAGAAACAAAAATAGAAAAAACAATTTTCTGTATTTTTTTTTTTTTTTTATGATAAAAAAGTGTTTGGTAAACCGTTTCTTCAAAAAAAAAAAAAAAAAAAAAAAAAAAAAAAAAAAAAAAAAATTGGTCTAATTTTGTTTGGACATTTGTTTTGAAAACAATTTCTCTTTTCACACGCATTGATTTATTAGAAAATTTGCAACAAACTCATTTCACCAATACCACCCAAAAAAAAAAAAACCTGAATACACACACATATACATACTATAGAATGGAAGCCAACATAGAGAAGGAAATTACTATGGAATGAAGCAAGTAAGGTCGTAAATGAACATAACTACACGTAAACATACTCAGGCTCGACTCAATTAGTCTCAACTCAAGCTCAACTCGATTAATAAATAGGATGTTCGTGAACACGAAATTAGGCTCGATTATTAAGCGATACATACTCTTATGAATTCGGCTTGACTCGATTAACATTTGCGAACAAGCTTGTATAAGACTCGACTCGCTTGTTAAGCTCGAATCATGTGTGTATAGTATATATATATAAAAGTATATTTTATAATGTTATAATACTATATGTTATAATTTAAGAGTATATTAAAAAAAAGTATGTTATATGTTATATGTTATAATTTATAAGAACATTAAATAATTTATGATATATGTAATATGTTATATAATATTATCATTTATGTCATAACTATACCAATATTATACATATAATATTTCTCTCGACAGAAGAAGAAAAATAAAAAGACTAAATAAAAACACCAAAACCTGTTTTTCAGAAATATGTATAAGTTGTTTCCAAATTTTTGTTTTTGTTTTTTATTTTTGTTTTCACTTGTTTTGGTTTTTAAAATAGTTTGTCAAATACACATTAACAATATAGAAATACGTTTGCTGTTTTGGAAATAGAAAAATTGTTTCCAAAATAGCTACCAAATAGGGTTGTCAATTTTGGGCAACCAAGTAGGCTGCCACAACTTGTAACGACCGTGGTTTCTCTCTTCGGCCATGACAACAAAAGGAGAGAGAGAGAGAGAGAGAGAGAGGGAATTTTTTATAGAATAAACTATAAAGATAATCGTTTTGAAAGAGGTCTTTGGAAGGGGAAAGGGGTGAGAAACGAGGCTAGGAAAATGGAGAAGTTGCTGGAAGCTGGAAGACAGTGCCGGAGGAAATGAAGGGGTAAGGTGTGACATCCCACATCGCATGGGAAAGAGGATATGCTTACATGCATATTTGTACCTTTTTTGACACAACGCGTTTTAAAGTCATGATGATTATGAACCTATTAAAACTCCGTAGTTAAGAGTATTTCTGTAAAAGTAGTACTAGGATAGGTGACTTCCTGGGAAGTCTGGTTCGAGAGAGCCAAAAGCGGATAATATTGTATCATTTGAGTTGGATCGTTATAAATGATATCAAAGTTATTGCCCAGCCAGAGATGGAGGAGCGTGCACAAGCCCTTGAAAGGGTCGCCAGCGGGCACTTGTTAGAACGCTAAGAATGTGGTGATCCCATGAGGGTCACCAACAGGAACGTTGGGTCCCAAGAGGAGGTCATTGTGAAGTCCCACATCGCCTGAGAATAGGGATATGCTTATATGTATATTCGCACCCTTCTTGACACAACGCATTTTAAAGTCGTGATAACCATGAACCTATCAGAACTCCACAATTAAGTATGATTCTATAAGAATAGTACCCGGATATGTGACCTTCTGGGAAGTCTGGTTCGAGGGAGCAAAAAATGGACAATATAGTGTTGTTTGGGGTAGGTCGTTACAAATTGTATCAGAGCCATTGCCCAGTCAGAAATGAAGGAGCATGCACAAGCCCATGAGTGGGTCGCCAACAGGCACTTGCTGGGACGCCAAGAAGTTGGTGATCTCATGAGGGCGCCAACGGGAACGCTAAGTCTCAAGAAGGGGTAATTGTAATGTCCCACATCGCCTAGGAATAGGGATATGCTTATATGTATATTCGCACCCTTTTTGACACAACACGTTTTAAAGCCGTGATAGCTATAAACCTATCGGAATTTCACAGTTAAGCATACTTCTATAAGAAGAATAGTACAGGAATGAGTGACATACTGGGAAGTCTGGTATGAAGAAGCAAAAAGCAGATAATATTGTATCATTTAGGATGAGTTCTTAAATAAGGAATGAAGGGTCTGAATTAAGCATTTGAGATCTGAAGGTTGAGAAGAAGTGAATGCTAAAAGAGGAATTGCAAATTTGCATGGGTGACACGTTGCAAGAATGGTTTAATATAGTTAATTAAAAGACTCGGTTGGAATACATAGATTCCAACTACATTTCCATAGCCTTAACTTAGTGGTCGACCGCCTCCTCGTAGATTCTAGGATTCGATTAAGGTCCTTTTGGGGATAAGAAATGATACACTTACATCTTCTATACATTTCTTATATATTTACATACAACCAAATTTTAAATCCACTATTAAATTTGTGATACCCAATATAAATCTCATAAATTTAAAGGTAAATTTAAAAATGAAATATACAAAAGATATAAAAAAAATCATTTCTCTTAATAAATAGCTTCATAAGCTTCTCACAAAAACATAAATCTATCATGTGCTTTGATAATCGTCCCACTTCGACACAGTATGATGGTACTAGGTGTCTCATGAGGGGGTAACCTGTGGAATAAATGACATGAATTTTCATCGTTTCTTGCTATAAAGACGTAAAATGGTTTGTGTCATTTACAAAACCGACGTTAATTGTTTCAAGTCATTTTTATAAAAAAAAATTATATTAATCTTTTTACATCGTTCATGCCAAAACGACGTCAATTTAGATTAAAAATTAAACAACGTGATATTTTATCAGCAAAACAAACAACAAACAAACCCCCCAAATTCCATAACAACCCCAACACCACAAGCACCGTCCAACCACCATAGCCATCAGCTACCTCACCCATAATGTTCTGTAATAACTTACAAATCCCATGACTTTGGGCAAAACCAAAAAACCCATGTATCTAAAAATCAACTAAACAAACCTCCAAGATTTGAGAGCTTCAACACACTACGCCAAAAAGATTAGTCACAGTGTCTCGGTTCTCAGTTCTCATTGGACGACCGGTTTGCGCTCTCTAGCTCCTGGAAAGGCGAGCTCCGCCTCTGGGATCTCCAAGTCGGTGTCTTCACTCGCTGGTTTGTGGGTCACACCAAGGACGTGCTCTCTGTGGCCCATACTGACCGCCACGACCTCCGAGGCCAGGCCCAACTCCTTGATCCCCATAGCCTCCTCGAGCGCTATCTTCACGTTCTGGGTCTGCAACGGCTTGCTCGGCGCCTCGGCGGGTTGGCTGTGAGACGAAATTTGAAGATTAAAGAAAGAATGAGACTTTAAAGAAAGAAAGGAGGCATGCCTTGGGAAGACACCAGGCTAGTTTAAGTGCCATGGGAAGACAAATTTATTGATCTTCAGTGCCTTGGGAAGACATGCGTAGATGACAGCCAACTGGTTTAGGCTCCTTGGAAAGATAAATCTGAAACCATCGTGGGTTATTTTTGTCGGACATTGAGGGCGCCTTGGAAATTAATATTGGGGGAGAAATGCAACATATATGCGTCGGCGCGTGGGTTACACGTGCCGTGAAAGGGGGCATTGGCGGAAAGAGCGGAGGACAGAGACACTGATGGGGAGGTGGATGGGCGAAGAAGGGGACGGATGTGTAATAGATCTAGGTCCCAACGCACAGACAAAAAGGTGCAAAAAAAAAAAAAGAACAAAAAAAAAAAAAAGAACAAAAATGAAGATAAAGAGGATAGGGAGAGGAAGGGGGGAGGGGGCTGGAAGAGGTCTCCCCTCTCCTGTCCAAACTCCCGAAGGAGAAAGAGACCTTTTCCCATGAGGTAGAGAATCTCCACAAAGGTAAAAGACAGACTCCATGAGAGGATCAGGGGGCTTTGATCTATAATAGGAGGAGGGGGAGGGAAGAGCTATAGGCCCTCAGGAGAGATAGATCGTAGAGGGCAAGGACAGTAGGCCTGAGAGTGTTTGGGCGAGAGGGGAAGAGCGTTTCTCGCTTTTAGAGTTTTTACTTTGAATGGAGGACTTCTTGGCTCCGCCAAACCAAGCGGAGTACGTATCCAGACAAGCTTTGATTGTGGAAGCTTCCTAACGATTTGTGCAGCCAACTATACTTGATCGGTATGCTTTTCCGCCTAAAGTGGTTGAGAAAATACAAAAATAGCAGTAGAGATTACTTGATGAATTTCTTCATTCGTTCATGCAGATAAAGGGCTTGCTCATTTCAAAGTACTTACCAGTAAAACTTAATTTTGTTGTTAGAGAGAGATTATGACGGATTCCAGCAATATTTGGCGTCCTGACTATAGAAAAAAATTACTTGATGCTTGGTGAGTAATATTCTGGTCTCTTTCATCGCGAATTTTATCTGAAATCTACTATTCTGTGAGAAAAGGGAGCATAACCTTCAGGTACCTGTCCTTGCGTACAAGCAACTTTTAACTAGTATGAACTATCAATATCTCTTCAGGACAGGTCATGCTTTCTTCCTCTAGCTATCTCTGGACATTTACTGCTTAGAGAATAGCACAATATATTGCCCCGCTGTTCAGAAAACACGCAGAAAGTTATTCTGACAGTCATTTACATACAACCAAAGCCCTTTCAAGTTTTACCATACTATATACAATTACTAAGATCACCATCCTAAGTACTAAAAAAATAATTGACTAAATGGAATGTAGGCAAGAGTTTCAAACTTCAAAGATTTTTCAGAACAAATCAAGCAGAGCATGTCTTACAGAAGGAATGACCTAAAAAGCTACACGCCCTCTAAGACCAGTGAGCATGACCGTACTATACAACCCAATCTCAATCAAGACCTCGTGGAGATACTTCTTGTCATCTACAACACCATCAACAAGAATCTTAACATAGACATATTGTTAATTCAAGCCTTCGCTTTAGGAGGACATGATATCAAATGCTGCAATGTGGCTGCCTGGATAACGGCACTTGGGTTTGTATCCCTAACACGAACAGATCCAGATCGTCTGAGGCTGAAATTCCTGTCAACACCCCTTTGTATAAAATGCCGTAATGGCCGTGGAAGGTGTCTCAGCACCCGTGTTGAACTCACTAGTAGAATCACACCTATAATAATAAGTAACCTGCAGGGGAAGAAAAAAAACAGTGAATAACAAACATATATTTTTTTTTTTTGATAAGTATGAATAACAACATATGGCAAATAAGTCCTAAAAAGGAGCACTCAGATCTGCATACTCTAGTGGACTAGGTTTTGCAAATCAAGAATAAGGACTGAACTACTAATGGATCCTTGGGAAAAAAATAAGCATGTCAGTTAATTAAAATGACCAAATACTTCAGATTGCATACTTTTACTCAACTAGTTTAGACATATAACTAATTGTGAGGAAAGGCCAGGTAAGATTTCTAAATTGCGATCAATTGACATGCAAGATTTCCAAATGAAGCTTTAAGAACCCATGCTTCAGGCCCTAAAGCTTTCTTCAGTAAACACATTGAGTAAAAAAAGTAGCCCACTATTCTCAATTACCATCCAAGCAGAAGTGAAACCCGAGCAGTTGGTGCTGAAGGTAAACGTTCACCTAATGCAAGCATGCCGGCAAGTACACCAGTCACAATTGATGCCACAGCAGCACATGTGGATACTACAATTGCTCTTCCATGCTTTAGACCGCGAGTCTGTTAATATAGAAGGAACATGTATATTATGACGATAGTTGTTTCTGTAAATTTTTACAAACGCCCAGTAGTTTCAATAAAAATGGTTCCTCGTAAACAAAAGCACAAATATGGACAGTTAATAACATATAAGAGAACATCCAATCTGACTCCCTCCACTGCCCCCTCCCCCCCTAAAAAACTAAAGAAAATAATCATTTAAAGTACGGACATGTTAGTACATAGGTGAAAGTTTCTATTTGGCTCAAGGTTAAATAACTCAGATGCAGGTCCATCAGCACATTAAAATGAAATAGTCAATTTAGTCAGCTGTTCAAATACCTGATAATAAAATCCTGTACCACTAAAAGATACGCTGATTGAAATGCATATAGGTACCAGCATCTTGTGGAAGCCCTGCTCCAAAAATACAAATCCCATCTTTGATATTACAGATGCCATCCTGCAATTAGATGTATTGACATTACTTGAAACATTTTAAATATATGATTTTTCTTTAGGAATTAAGTTTTACTTTTTATATATGTTCAACTTCATTTTAGAGACAAATTTGAACCTAGATCACTCAACAAATTGCTGCCTCAAATAAAAATAAATAAATAAAATGTATCAATTTTAGGATCTTGCACAGAATACGAATTATTCTGATTTATAACAGATACAATAAGAACATGACAAGATCCTACTCGTAAGATGCGATTTTTAGATGCTGTAAAGCATCGCACTATGATATAAGATGCATTTGTAGATGTATAGTTGTCTATTTTTTCTTTTGATAAGTAAGATGTATAGTTGTCTATTTAAACAATGCTATAATTTAATCATGCTCTACCACATTAATAAATATACAGGCCTTGTGGGAAACCCAAATTCCACCTTTTTTGGGGGGCTTGTACCTTTCAAATTTTCCAACAATTTAGCTCTGTCAAAATTTGACACAACAATTACAATTCAACATTGATATGTATAGTTTTATTGCAATAACTTCGTCATAAAATCAAAAGATGAGAGAGAAGTGAGGTCAAAGCTGAAAAGGAAGCAAATATCAGTAAAAACTTAAGCTGGGAAGATATAGTACCCAAACAAAATGCCAGATTCCAAGCCATATATAATTTCTTCAACAACTTCATATTCCATCTGGATCAAAAGAAAATGTCAATAAAGGAAGAGCGGTGGGGGTGGGGGTGGGGGAAGAGCCATGCTTAATCAAACACTAGCAGTAGTATTAAAAAGCAATGGCATAAATCTTACTAAGCGTCAACATAATAACTAAAGGGGAATTACCATCTCCTGTTCTCTTCGTTGGCGTTTGCAGATACGAAGCCATCCATTGAGAAGTACCTAAGTAAAATGGTTCTAAAGCCTTAGAATCATCACAAGTAAACACAACCATATGTGGAGTATTGCGAAGAAGAAGAAGAAGAAGAAGAAGAAGAAGAAAAAACCATATGTGGAGTATATTATTATGATAAACCTTGTCAAATTCTGATGAACAAAATAAATATAACAAGAATGGAGGTCTTCCACGAAACAAATAAGGCATAAAATACTAATTATGTTCCTTCAAGTCCAGGTAGCTCAACATTTGTAACAGGAGTGAAGTATTCACAACACTGCACTTTGTACCAAGTCAGCAACATTTAGAGCCAATGAAACTAGGTCTCATTATGAAACGATATACAACAATCCATCATTCATAATCTTGATTCAATTGGAATAAGAGGAAACAGCTCTAGTTGCTTTCCAAATGAAGTGAAAATCATCACTAATAGCCATAGCAACATGCTATCTACACCCCCCTACCCCTCCCCAACACCAAAAAAAAAACAAAAAAAACAAGAAGGTAAAAAAAGGAAAGAGGCTGAAAATGAAAAATGAAAAATAAAAAGAATATCAATCGCCTAGTGACAACATTGAGGCCAAGAGTGCCATTAGGAACTCCACATATTAAGGTTATAGCAGTCTGAAAGCTTGGACAATTGTTGCAACACTTTTTGATAAGTAATTGTTGCAACACTATTTATTGTGCTTAAGAAATTACAAGTCATTATCAGTATAGCATCTAACTGTTGGTCCCACATAAACAAGACATCACCATTACTAAAATATATACTAGATGTTACTGCGCTGAATTCATTCTAGGCACTGCATAGAGTTCATGAACAAAAATAAAAATCTAGTTTATGTTGAAGGGACATGCTAGACGTCCATCCCTTACCCATCTCCATACAGCCCATTTTCAAATCCAATGGTAGGGGATGGATTTCTATCATTTTCCTATGTTGAATGCTGAAAAGGGGTTTGAGCAGCCAACACCAAGTAGTCCGGATTTGAGGTTTTGTTTAGCTGCACAGAGCATATCTTCAAATTTGAAATGTAATGTATAAATATGACCATGTTCCTCAGGCATGATTTTTGGAGGTCCACATGCCAGGTGCCTAAGAGACCTGTACACTTTGGTACCAAATCCATGCACCAACTATGAATTAAGGTAATACTGCTATTGACATAAGGCCTTATAGCACTTTCATCCAGAAGAAGCTTTTTATGAAATCCAGAAAAGTTCATCTAACTTTCAAGTTTGCAGTACCAAAATCTGGTCATACGAACAGGAGTTGGCACACTCTTAAATGCCTACGGATATTTCTGACAAGAAAAACATATCAATACTAAGATCAGATGGTGCGCAGGATAAGGTACCTACAAACAAGATGGCAGCAATGAATGCCAGCCACGGTAAATGAAAAATAGATATGGCAGTAGCCTCTTGCTCCTCACCTCCAGCCCCAACTCCTGTAAATACAAAAACAAGCACAAATTACAACTCCATACAGATCAAGTAAAAAAAAAAAAACTCATACTGAAAGCATTGAATTTTTATAGTCAGCAGTATATTTTGTTTAGACAGACTTTTTGATCCAAGCAGAGAGAAAAAAAAAACACTCGACAGTTTTGGAATAATAAAAATGGTTAAATGCTCCACAAATACCTGTATTTTAGACCGGAATCAAATAGCCACCTCGGTTTCCAAAAGTGTCAACATTTTGGAGAGGGTGACGTGGCCTGCCATTAAAAATTTGGACGAAATCCAAACGGAAGTACCAGCCGTGACACTTTTGGAAACCAAGCCAGCTGTTTGATTCCAGTCCAAACCACAGGTACCTGTGGAGCATTTAACCCTAATAAAAAAGTGAAACCACAAAGAAAAACAAGAATACATTTCCATTCACACACTAGACAGGCCTCATGCTAAAAATTTCACACAAAAAAATAATTAAAAAAAAAAAAAAAAAAACCTTTACTTCCCCGTAATTATTGTGAGGTCAGGATTCTAACATATATGAGTACCTACCAGATCAATTCTGTGATCAACAACGATAATCACGAAGAGCTTAAATTACCTATTGTACCAATTCCCGCCAAAGTAATCCCCATCCAATCAATAGCATTCATGACTTCCTTCAGATAAAAGTGCGAAAAGATAGAAAGAATAGCAAGTCCGCAGCCAGAAACTGGCTGGATGACGGATACCTGAGGGGATATCATTAAGAATTAAATCAACATTAATAACTAAAAAAAGTCGAGACCAGCACAATATGCATCCAAAAATCAACCTTCAAGAGCACAGGAAGTAGTAGTAAAGAAATCATCTTTGATATGTTGTAATACTTACAAGAGCACCAGGACAAAAAATTGCAGATTATCTAAATAACTAAATACAAAATTTAGCCTTGCAATATGTTTGTGCGCATATATGTACATTGCAGATAAAATCAGCTTTCAAATTTTATTTTTATTTATATATATATTGCTTCCTGTTTGTTGTGGATAGAGTAGTAACATAAATGATAAAGACATAAAAGCTTGACGTAAATGCACTCACAGGAGCTTGAGATAGTGCCCTCAACATCAAAATTGCTCCAAATATATCCATTAGAAAACCAATCACCCAAGATTTGTTGAAAGCATATGCTCTTATCACCTACAAACACAAAAAAGTTAGCAACTATAATTTATCACATAACGGGGCATCAAATCAAACAGTAATCACGTCAGTAAAGTCGCGCTTTCTTATCAGATTTCGCTAAATTGCATGTCTGGATGAATAATGCGTGGAATTGTACATAATCAATATAATTCGGATCAATTGATAAGAAAAATTACAGAAATAAACAATGGAATGGCAAGAAAATGTAATTAAAGCGAAGGAAAAGGGCGAAAAGGGAGGGGGCGTACCTTGAGCTTGAAAGAGAGAGGGGGAAGAATGATGGTGCCCTTTTTCTGGAGGACCTTGCCGATGTTATTACCAGCGGTCGCCGCCAACGTTAAACAGATCGATTCCCACATCTCTCTCTTTCTCTGAACAAAGCGATCAATTTGGGTCTTCAATGGATAATGGAATCGGGTTTCACCTAATCCGGTAGGTTGTCCTGTGCGTTTTGGTCTGAATACGGATGGTCTTTTTTTTCTTTTCTTTTCTTTTCTTTTCTTTTCTTACCTTTTAAAACCTTTATTTCCAATTCTTTGAATTTTAATCTAATGTTATTCCACTTTTTACAATTCAAAATCTTCGTCATATTTTCCTTAAATTCATGCATGAGAAACTAATAATCATATTTCTACCCTTCAAAAAAAATAATAATAATAATCATATTTCTAATATGAAATATTTCAGGAAAAAAATAAAAATAAAAATAATAGATTAAAAAGAAAAAAAAAGAAGAAGACATTGCTCTGGGCCCTACTTAACCACCTGCTGTCGTGCTGAGCAAGGACGTGCTTAGGTAGGGGCAATCCTAGCAAGCCATGACGGTCCCTACCTAACGAAGGCATTGCGATGGGGTAAGGACCGTAAGGCAATCCCAAAAAAAAAAAAAAAAAAAAAAAAAAAAAAAAAAAAGGACCGTAAGGCAATAGCTGGGCTATCTTATTTGTGATGGGGTTTTATTTTTTTTAGGGGAAAAGATACTTTGCCCCCCTAATTTATTCACGTTGTGGCAATATACTCCTAATATACAAAAATTTAGATATGAACCCCCCGAATTTGCCAACGCGTGGCAAAAAATACAATCCGACCATTCGGACGGAAAGTCGGTCACGTGCAACGCACATGACCGTTTAATGTATTTATCCTTCCAAAAATATCCTCATCCCATCAGCTCTTAAATGAAACGGTGTGTTTTGATTTTAAAACAACTTCCAACAAAGACCACACTCGCATGGCACTTTCACATAAATCCTTTGGATAAAGCTCCATCAATGGCTTCCTCACTCCATCAATGCTTTGGGTGAAGATTTTCGACCCAGTTGCTTTGCTTCCTTGTTCGAGAAAGCCACGGATTCTATTGGTTCATTGCAGAACCGTCCGAGACACGCATTCAAATGTCCTAACCTCATCGTCCCTGTTAAAGAAAACTTTCACGCCTTCACCATAAACCCGAACCAAGACCTTGCTGACAACCATTTTTTTTCTCTTTTGTTAAACCTCCTCAATCATTGCACCATTTAATCGGATCACACACAAGCCCCTATATCATCGATCACGTCAGCCATTGATCCAAGCACTTTCTTTAGTTCCTCAGGAAGACAACCTTTGACAAACCCATTTGTCTTTCTAACCATGGTGCTTCAATACTATGAGGGAATTGTAACAAAGTTCAGCCTAGCTATGACACAAATAGAGAAGATTATCATTTCTAAGGCTGTACAAACAGAAAATAAGCTAGTCATGCAACCCATGGTTTTGTTTGCCGGATCCGTTGTTTTGTTTGCATGGTTTTCATGTGCCCACGTAAGGGCCCACGTAGCATAATACCAAGATCTTTGATTGTATGATCTATGCCTATTCCATATGTACAAGCTTTCATTGCTGCAGCTGCACGTGTAGCCTTGATTATTTTAGTTTCCTTATCTGTAGATTGCAGCTTGAGGAGCAATGCTAAGATCAATGACAACTTATTCCTCAAGTGCAGTAGCTCTTGATGAATCTGCTGCTCTAGGAAAACTTACCTTGACATAAAAAAACATTCTTCACGTCCTTTGTTTCATGTTCAAAAAACAGAGCATGACAGATTGCTGTTGCGTATAGTCTGGTTTGCAGCATTATTTGTATTTTGACTATGTCTATGTAGATCATGTTGCTGCTCAAAATTAATATTTTCAAAGTTTGACTGATAAAATATATTCACTCGGAAGGAGGGGTCATGTTGTATATTAGAATGTTTGAGGGTATGCCTTTCTTCAGCATATTCATTCCAAAAGCCACTGGGATGAGATCTTTTCAAGGAAAGGTCCAATTGCGGCAAAGAATCAAACTCGCCTATGCCTTCACTACTGCCGTTTGGATAGTTACGAAATGCTCCAATCAAGTCAATGGCTTCTCTAGAAGAGTTGACAAGGGCTTAATTATTGTCACAATCCTCATTGCCAAGAGTAATTGTGATATATAATCATCCTTGGAGGTGTCCACCACTGACTTAGACATGTTCAAATGTTAGATGCATCCCACAGGACAGAAAGATTAGAGATATTTACCCCCAACTTCACTCTCATGCACAAGCAATTTTTGCCACTTCCACGTGTTTGGATTCTTCATGCTGGTGAGGGCGGTGGCAATGGGCGAGACACTAGTGTACGTTGATGGAGAGGTTCGACTTCGAGGATATGCTGAGGGCTGTAGAGAAGTATCCAGTCTCCTACATGCCAGTGTCGTCACCGCTCGTCGTGCCGCTCACCAAGTCCGAGCTCATCAAGAAGTACAACAAATAATCTCATTGTTATTTGTCAACACGTGTATTTTTTCCCATACATGTGCAAATATAAAGGTCGAAGGGGTGGGGGCAATTTTGGAAGAAAAAATACATTAAAAGTTCACGTGCAACGCACCTGATCGACTTTCCGTCCAAACAGACAGGCGAATGGACGGATTGTATTTTTTGCCACACGTTGACAAGTTCAGAGGGTCAAATCTAAATTTTTGTTCATTGTGGGGTATATTGCCACAACGTGGATAAATTAGGGGGGCAAAGTGTCTTTTCTCCTATTTTTTAATTTAAATATCTCACACGTAGGGTTGTAAGCGAGTTGACCGGGTTCAAGGTCTCGCTCGGTACTTGCCCGGTTTAGCTCGAGCTCGGCACTGTTGAAACCCGCTTGTTACTGTTGAAATATGCTCGATTAGTTAGTGATATATACCCGACTCGCCCGACATAACTAGGCGGGGGCTCGTGAGCTCGACTCGTTCATAGCTCGAACCGCCTGGCTCGCCCAACTCGTTTAAGACCCAATCGGACAGACTTGACCGCCCAGCTCGTTTATGGCTCGAAATTTCCGACTCAAGTAATGATTGACCCGCCCCGCCCCGCTTGCCCGACTCATTTAGGGCTCGAAATTTCGAATCAACAATTTGGATATAATAATTTATTAATTATATGATATATCATATATAGATCATTATCAGATTTATATGAATACAACTATAACTATAAAAGCACATGATCCGTTCAATATACATATTATCATTAGATACGTTACATAACCTACATACGTAACAATGTGATTTATGTAATGATAAATTTATCAAATTACGTTGTTAGGATAATAGTATATTAATATTATAATCAACAACGTGATTATTTAAAATCACAATTCACAATTTTAATATTATCATAATTCATAACTCATAACTTACAAGTAATCAAATATGTTGGGATTTAAGTTATTTAACATTAGAATTTAAAATGTAATTAACTTAGTATTACATAATCACTCATTCACTCACTTCATATATTATCTTCATCACCTTTTCGAGTTTATCATCAAGTTTCTTGATCTTTTGCTTCATGTGCTTCAAATCTTTCCGATATTTGACATCTTGCCTTTCAATTTTCTTAAACTCCTCCTTACAACTTCTGAGTTGATTATCTTTAATTTCCTCTAAGACTTTCTCCTCATCTAGCAATAACTTTTGTAGTTTTGGAATAATTTCCTCAAGTTTTGGAATCAGGTCTGTAGAGTGCTCGCATAGTTGCACTCCTTTTATAACTCAATGTCTCAATGATCTTTGATGAAAGGCTGAAATAGAAAGCAAGAAATTGACTTCCTCACCTTTTCAAGTTTATCATCAAGTTTCTTAATCTTTTGCTTCATGTGCTTCAAATCTTTCCGATATTTAACATCATGCCTTTCAATCGCCTTAAACTCTTCCTTACAACTTCTGAGTTGATTATCTTTAATTTTCTCTAAGGCTTTCTCCTCATCCAGCAATAACTTTTGCAGTTTTAGAATATTTTCCTCAAGTTTTGGAATCAGGTCTGTGGAGTGCTCACACAGTCACACTCCTTTTATAACTTAATGTCTCCATGATCTTTGATGAAATGCTTAAATGGAAAGCAAGAAGTTCACTTCCTCGTCTTTTCAAGTTTATCATCAAGTTTCTTAATCTTTTGCTTCATGTGCTTCAAATCTTTCCGATATTTAACATCATGCCTTTCAATCTCCTTAAACTCTTCCTTACAACTTCGGAGTTGATTATCTTTAATTTCCTCTAAGACTTTCTCCTCATCCAGCAATAACTTTTGCAGTTTTAGAATATTTTCCTCAAGTTTTGGAATTAGGTTTGTGGAGTGCTCACATAGTCGCACACCTTTTATAACTCAATGTCTCAATGATCTTTGATGAAAGGCTGAAATGGAAAGCAAGAAATTGACTTCCTCACATTTTCAAGTTTATCATCAAGTTTCTTAATCTTTTGCTTCATGTGCTTCAAATCTTTTCGATATTTAACATCACGCCTTTCAATTTCCTTAAACTCTTCCTTACAACTTCTGAGTTGATTATCTTTAATTTCCTCTAAGACTTTCTCCTCATCCAGCAATAACTTTTGCAGTTTTAGAATATTTTCCTCAAATTTTGGAATCATATTTGCGGAGTGCTCGCACAGTCACACTCCTTTTATAACTCAATGTCTCCATGATCTTTGATGAAATCAGAGACGGAGGGAGGGGGGGCTGGCAGGGGCCATGCCCCCCCCCCCCCCCCCCCCCAATTTCCTTGAAAAAAAAAATTTCTTAGGTTAAAAAAAAAAAATCTCAAAAAAAAAAAAAATATATATATATATATATATATATAAGCTAAAAAACTAAAAATTTAGCCTATTGGCCCCTACCAATAATTTTTTTTTACCACCGGCCCCTGCTCATAAGAACTTCTGGTTCCGTCCCTGGATGAAATGCTAAAATGGAAAGCAAGAAGTTGACTTCCTCACCTTTTCAAGTTTATCACCAAGTTTCTTAATCTGTTGCTTCATGTGCTTCAAATATTTATGATATTTGACATTCTGCCTTTCAATCTCCTCAAACTCTTCCTTACAAGTTTATGAGTTGATTATTCTTTGGACTACAACTTCGAATAGGAGAGATGATGATCATATATTCATATGAATTATAGATCATATTAGTATGACAGATTGACAATATATTATTATCAATGTATCATATACTATAATACTAATATAATCGTATAGACATTATTACTAGATAAATTTATGTAATTCCAATTTAAGTTAATAGTATAAATGTATAATAGACTTAATAGTATTATAAATTATAATTAACAATGTGTAATGTGTTTGTTTATAATTACAAATTAAATAATATTATAGATTCATAATTAAATTAACTTATATACTAATACATTAATATTATTATACTAAGTTACTAACATTAGGTAATAGGTAATAACTACATCTACATTAAAACCCTAATCCTGTAGACTTTAGTCTTTAATTAATAAAGAATAACTAAAAAGTGATAACTATACGGTCTATACCATGCCCTTTAAAAAAAAAAAAAAAACTACATCATAGATTTAAACAAACGTGCAATTGTATAAATGTATAACGTAGATGAGATGGTATATCGGTATTTAAAAAAATTAGTTAACAAAAAAAATACACTTATAACTCATAATTTATAACTTATCTTATGAAAATGAATTTTATTTTTTAATATTATTAATTCATTAGACTAGCCTTTGTTAAGTACTTAAGTTGTTTGTTCTTTTGTTTTTACTTTTATTAATTCTAATAACAAATAATTTATTAGACATTTAGACAATTTTTTTTTTTTAAGTAACATTTAGAGTCTTAGACAAATTAGACTAGTCTCCTTAAATTAACTTATATATTAATACTGCATCATATGTAGATAATATGGTATTTTAAAAAAACTTACTAACAAAAAAAATACACTAATAAGTTATAACTTATCTTATGAAAATGAATATTCTTTTTAATATTATTAATTTATTAGACTAAAGTCTTTTTAAAGTTGTTGTTGTTGTTGTTTTTTTTTTTAAAAAAAAATAATAATTTTAATAATTTATTAGACATTGGAAAGTTAAAAAAAAAAAACGAAGACATGAAGAGTCTAGAACCCCAAAAAACGAAGAGGGAATTTTTTTTTCCCCCAAAATCGAGTCAGCCAACACGTTTCTCGAGAATTCAAAATTCAACACCCGTAGCCGTCCGATTAACAGTGGAATAAATTCTAACCATTGGATTTGAATATGGATGACAGCTAGTGCGCATGACTGAGGTGGCCTTAATTCGGTGTTTCGCATGTCCACATGAGCTGGGTTCTTAACTAACCATATTTGAGATTCAAAAAAAAAGTAATCGTAATTAACAGTCATAATGATTTTTGATGAAGAGATGGCATCGATTTCAGCCATAGCGCACCATCACGCACGCAGGGGATCATTTTTTTTTTTAACCTAGGGTTCGTCTTTGAAAAGCCTCTTGCTGACAGCCTCATTAAATTTTCTAATTAATTTAGACCACAAAGGCTTGATCTAAGCCGTTCAAATGAATTGGTTTTACCCAAAAATCAATCCAACGGTAAAAAATGGAGAAAATGCCTTAAATGGATATCAAAAAACCCTAGGCAAGCATTAATAGTAGATCAGAAGAAAATTGAATGTTTCATTCAATTTTCTCAACGACCCGTTCATCAAGTTTCTCTATCCATCGTTGATGAATGATCAAGGAGAAAATCCAATGGCAAATCTGCCGTTCCAGTTTTCCATTTCGTTCCATTTCATTTTTGTTCTTCAATATCGTCGAGTTCAAACTAGAAAAGGGTACAAGGCGATGATCCATTTGCCATCTCATCCCATCCTCTCGATCCCGATCACTCCAAAGGCTACCAAGCCTCACCTTTCGCAGCCAGAATCCCTAATTAATCTGATGGATGTGCTACCATTACTAGACTCTCTGCCTTTGTGTGTTTTATATTATTTTTTGTTGTTTTTTCTTTTTCTAATCCACCCATTTGATATAGCTGCTTTTTGTGTCTTCATTTGGTTGTTCATTCTTGCACCTTGGGTTTGTGTTTTGAGTTTCGACTCTTTCGAGTACTTCAAGGTTGAATCTGACTACATCTACGTCTACAAGTATTTATATTGGCCCTCTTGGGTATGTAATCCTGGTCTCAATGGTGTTTCTTTTTTACATCTTATTTTTTAGTTTTATTTATTTATCAAAACATTAGTTAATGTTTGGATTTGTTTCACATTTCAGGTGACAGAATCACAGATTAGTTTTCGAATTTGCAAAATACAAACCCTATTAGAAATTAGAACAATATCCAGCCAGAGGTTTGTTTGATTGACTTTGACATATGCTCTGCTTTGTTTCACATTTCACATTAGTTAATGATGTTTGCTTTGGCTTGTTTATTGCTGTGTTTTGTAGCCGTGTTAAGGTTTGTTTTTGTAAGCTTGTTATAGTCGTGTCATGTTTAGTTGTTAGTCAACAAAATATAATCTGCCATGTTCTTTCTTTTATCTATTATGCTTTGCTTTATTGTATTGTATAATCTTCATTGCCGTTTGAGGTTAGACTAGTTAGTTAACAGCCCTAGAATCTGTAATTCTCTTTGATAGTCCACATTCTATAATCTGTAATCTGTTATGCTGGTCTTTGTTTGAGTAACTGAGTTGTTTTAAAAATTATGCTCTGTAATCTGTTATGCTGGGATTTGTTTAACTGAGTTGTTTAAAACAATATGCTTTGCTCTGTTAGAAATCTGTAGTAATCTGTTAAACAATATGTTTTGCTCTGTTTAAAACAATATGATATGCTTTGCTATGTTATAACCTTAAAACACTAAATACTTAAACCATAGAACTCTCATACTTCATAATCTTAAACACTAAACCCTAAATCACAAGCATAAGAGACAAATCTCTAAAACTTAATCCCTAGAACTCTGCAAACCTAAATCCTTAATCTCTAAAACTTAATCCCTAAAACTATGAAACCCTAAATCCCTAATCCCTAAAACCCTAAATCCCTGATCCCTAATCCCTAAAACTCTAAAACCCTAAATCTGTAATCTATGTTAGAAATTTAACATAACTTTTAGTTAACAGCCCTAGTTTTGTTTTAAAACAGTACATGGAGGATAGAAGGCAGCCTATGGAAGTCAATGAAGTTGTATTAGTCAATGAAGTAGACTTAGGTGATAATACAACTACTCATTCCATTACCATTGGAGTTGGTGGCAGTGGAAATGCCCCAGACCAACCAGTAACTGTTGATACCTCTCCATTGGATCCCCAAACTATAAGTATTCCTGGTCCTACTGATTCTCAGCCTATGGGTAGTGCTCCTACTCCTGTTGAGGTTAGTAACGGTACTAGTAGTAATGCATATGAGAGGAAACAGAGGCAAAAGACTTCCAAAGTTTGGGATGACTTCTCCCAAATTGAAGTGTTAGGTGTAAAAAAATCTCAGTGAAATTGGTGTAAAAGGTTGTTTGCTATTTCCAAATCTAGTTCTACCTCAACACTTGGTAGGCATTTGGTAGCATATGTGAAGTATGTGGCGTCCAACAGTAAGCAAAAGATTCTGACCTATGATCACAATCAGCTAAGTTGGGGGGGGGGGGGCTATGTTGACAAATTTTTCTTCAAGTGAGAAGAAAGTTAGGGAACTTGCATCCCACATGGTGCTGTTCCACGAGTACCCTTTTAACATGATGGAACATGATCTTTTTAACAAGTTTATGAAGGCATACACGCCCCATTGCAAAAAGATTAGTCGTGCAACTGTGAAAAGTGATTGCATGTCTACATACCTTAGTGAGAAGAAGAAGATTAAAGCAATGCTTGGTGGGATTAAGAAGGTAAACATAACAACTGATATGTGGACATCTTCACAAAAGGTGTCATATATGGTTGTTACTTGCCATTATGTAGATTCAGATTGGTTCCTCCAAAAGAGAATTTTTGAACTTCTTTAATGTACCTCATCCTCATAGTGGTGTTGTTATTGTTGATGCCCTTAGAACTGTTTCATAGAATGGGGCATTGAGGATAAGGTATTAATAATAACAGTTGATAATGCAAGAGCAAATGATTCTGCCATTAGAATCATTAAAGATGATTTTGAGTTGAGGAATGAGTTGGCTGTTAGGGGTCGGTTATTCCATGTGCGATGTTGTGCGCATGTGACAAATTTGTTGGTGCAAGCAAGGCTTGCTGAAATTGGAGACATTGTTGATTTCGTTAGGTAGAGAATAAAGTATGTGGTTGCTTCAGAGGGAAGGTTGAAAGAGTTTAGTGGAATAGCTAAACGTTTGCATTTGCCATCTAAGAAACTGGTTCTAGACGTCCCCACAGGTTGGAACAGCACCTACTTGATGATGGCCACTGCAGTAGGGTTCAAAGAAGTGTTCCCAAGATATCACCAAGTTGATCAAGCATTTCAATGGTTTGTGAGTTCGGAACAGTGGGAGAAAGTGAGAATGTAAACCAGGTTTTGTTGGTTTTTAATGAAGTTACAAACATGGTATCGGGAAGTGATTATCCTACCTCAAATCTGTTTCTACCTGAAGTATGGAGAATGAAGGAAATTATGCAGTTGAAATGTGTTGATAGGCATGACTACATTAGATCAATGACAGGAAAAATGGATCAGAAATTTGAGAAGTATTGGGGGGAATGCAATTTGTTGATGTCCATAGCTGCTGTCTTGGATCCGAGATACAAGATGAAGTTGATTAATTTCTGTTTTCCTCTTATTTACCCTGATTCTGAGTATCCAGCACATACAGAATGTGATGGCCGTTCTGCATGAGTTGTTTGAAGTGTATGTCATTGCTCATAATTATTCTGTTTTGAAACAAAGTGCTACTGAGCAGGCTAAAGTTGTTTCACAAAGTATTTCTACACCATGTGTCAATACAGTTTCCACAGCTCGATCAATGTATCGGGATCATGTTAGAACTATTGATGTTATTCAGCCCCTTAAATCAGATTTGGATATCTATCTTGAAGAGGATGTGTACGTAGGCGATAAGGATGACAATGATAAAGATATTGATAACGAATTCGATGCTTTGGGATGGTGGAAGTTCAATTCCTTGAAGTACTGAATTTTGTCTAAGATGGCAAAGGACATTCTAGCCATACACATCACCACAGTTGCTTCTGAATCTTCATTCAGTGCAAGTGGTAAGGTAATTGATCCACACCGAGCATCCCTGAAAATTGAAACCGTTCAAATGCTATTGTGTGGATCTGATTGGGTGAGAGCACTCCATGGTCTCAAGAAAAAAACTTCTGAAGCTGTAAGTGGCATTTTAAGCACATAATTTGCATGAAATTACATGTGTTTATCACTGATTATTGTTTAGGTATAAACTAACTTTATTACCTGTCTTTGTGCTTCTTTTTGTAGGAATTGATTGAAGTTGAATTGCCACCATCTTCTTGGATTTGATTCAGATATTCAGACATTATTAACTTTATATATGTTTATTTTTTGTTAAGTATGTAATATGAATTGTTGCCCATATATCTGTTTAAACTTGAACTGTTGGAAACATGAACTGCTTCCTGCTGAGTGCTGGACAATCTGTTTAACCTGAGCTAATATACCCTTTGTCCCTTTTTGTTAGAAAAGTTGGTATGATTCATGTCATGAGTCATGAGGTGTGTCTTAACTTTTAATTGATATAATGATATGTATAGTCTGTTTAGACAAATCCTAAATGATAAATCTCACTTGACATGTTATCAAGGTTAAAAAAACTTTGATTAAATATGTAAGAGAGTAAAAATTGTTAATAATTCCTTTTGTCTTAGTCCAGTGTGGTCTTGTGAGCAGTGACATTTGGCAAGTCACACGTGGCATTGTGAATCTGATTTCTTTGTATTTTGGCCATTTTGGTGAAGTTGTGAACATCACTCTTTGTTTGAGTAACTGAGTTCTTTAAAAAATTAAGCTTTTCTTTGGTTTCTAGAGTTTTCTTTCGTCTGCCATAACCCATATTCTGCCATATTCATTTTTTAGTTAATAAAACACAATCTGCCATGTTCTTTGTGATGCTTTGCTTAGTTAGAAATCTGTAATCTATGATGCTCCATATTCTGCCATGTTTATTTTTTAGTTAATAAAACACAATCTACCATGTTTTTTGTTATGCTTTGCTTAGTTAGAAATCTGTAATCTATGATGCTTTACTTGAGGTTAGATTGTTTAGTTAACAACCCTAGAATCTGCAATTCTCTTTGATAGTATTAGTCTACATTTTTTGAATCTATAATCTTAAACACTAAACCTAACAGATTCTCATTTTCCTATAATCTTGAACTGTTACTTATAACTCTAAAACCCTAAAACCTTGAAAACCTAAATACTTAAGTCATAGAACTCTCACATTTCAATCTATCATTAGAGCTTAAGTTAGACCTTTAGTGATGGGACTTGTATGCCAAGAGACTCCCATTTGTCTCTTATGCGTGTAATTCAAGAGAATCTCAAACAAAGGAGGCAAGTGGGACTCTCTTCCATGCAAGTCACATTACCAAATGACCTAAGCTATGCACTAATGATAAGATTGAAATGTGAGAATCTGAAATTTGTTATGCAATTTATTTTATCCCAAGAATGTCTTAGTGTAGTGTGGTTTTGTGGCATTTGGCAGTGGCAACTCATATTGTTTTTAACTTTTCATTTTCAAATTGTTAATATGTCCTAATTTAAGTTGTCTTTTAGTCCTTCACTCGAATGAAAATCACTCATCTTTCATGTAAACTTGATATCTTTGTACATTTGATCTCTTTGTATTTTATACCTTTCTGTTGGAGAAGTTGCAGTTGGTATGTATAGTTTGTCTAGACAAATCTTAAATGATAAATCTCCCTTGACATGTTTATCAAGGTAAACAAAACTTTGATTAAATATGCATGGGAGTAAAAATAGTTTAACAATTTTTTTTTGTCTTAGTTCAGTGTGATCCTGTGACTCCTTTGGGCTGTGGCTTTGGCAAGTGGCAACTCAGATTGTTTTTAACATTTTGTAGGCTGTAGTTGTGCTGTAATTTCAGTTGTCTTGTAGAGTTGTAGACTTGTAATATTTTTAATTTTAATCTCTTTGTATTTGGGTAAAATTTGATCTCTTTCAGACTATGTAAATCTGATCTTTTTATAGTTTGTATGTTGTAATTTGTAAACTTGTAATTTAAGTTGCAGGTAGATGCAACTTGTTTCATTTTTTGATTCATAGCTTATTAGCTTTAGATGAATCTTGATTCATGTATGTAGTTTGAAGTTGTTTGTAAATTGCAGACTTCAAATTTCAAATATGTCTTCTTATTTTCTTTTCTTTTCTTTTCTTTTTTTTTTTTTTTTTTTTTTTCTTTTTCAATTATTATTGATCTAAATGAGCTCTAATTGGGCCAAGCTACCCAATTAGGGCTCGGATCGAACCTGAAAAAACTTTTTGGGTTTGATCCGAGCTCGAGTCGAGCACTCGGATCGACTCATGAGGACTGACTTAATAGTCCCGAGTTCGGTCATGAGTTAGGGTATTACCCCAACGAGTCGATCCCGGACAAAGGTCCTTAAGCCAGGCTTGGGCTCGGGATCGACTCGTTTAAATTCTCCTTAAAACGAGCCGATCTGGGATTGCCAAAACTCGATTCGGACCGGCTCTTTTACAGCCCTACTCACACGTAATTGTGATTAGGGTCGAAATTAAAAAGTAATATTGGTTTCAAAAAGTATTATAGGTAATACTTGTCGTTAATGAAAAAATTCACTTAGTACTTCTGTCTAGATTCTGTAATTTTTTTTTTTTTTTTTTTTTTTTTTTTTTTAATGATCGTCCATATCACCACGCTTAAATGTTACACTTGTCTCGATTGCCACATATTGAAGCCAACTCAAATCATTACCCTACATGGCAGTGTATCACAAGAGATACTCATGCTTTTACTATCACTTAGGATGAAGCAAATATTAAAAATTTTAACTAATTGTTTTTGAAAATAAAAGTAAAATTAAGAAGAAAAATTTAGGAGTGGCCGACCACCCCCATTTTGGCCAAGGGGTAGTTCGAGCCACCCCCTGATTGGTATGGGTGGCTGAACCACCCCCAAGGACAAAATAGGGATGGACGGCCACCCTCGTGGCCAAAATAAGGGTGGCTCGACTAGGGGTGGGCAAAACCTGCCCAACCTGCAAAAATCAACTTGTTTGCCCTGCCCCGTCCCACAAAAATCGAATTTCATGTGTAAAATCGAGGATCCGGATTTCAAAAAATTGGACTACCCGTGCTGGGCGGGGTGGGTCGCGGGTATAACTTTTTTAAAATTCAGGATACCCGCCCCGTCTCATCTAAAACAAAAATACCTAAAAATACCTAACTACCCCCTCCTAAAATTACCCTAAACTCCCAAATCCCTTATTCCTTCTCGAGTCCCTCATTCCTGCCCCGCTCAACTCCAGCATCTCAGTCCTCATTCCCTCACGAGTTCCTCATCCTCATATCCCTCTGCATCTAAAATTCTCATTCCTGCTCAACCGTCTGATCCTCGCCAAGAAAAGCTCCAAAACCCAGCAGCTCCCTCCTAGACCCTCCATCCTTCCAATCCTCGACAAATTCCAATGGCTAAGCTAGTCCTTCTCCGAGATTGAGCCAGTCATCCGCAACCTCCATACTAGCCATAGGCCCATAGTCACCCTCGACATCGGCTCGCACCCAGCCATCTTCGTGGCCAACCGTGGTCTACCCACAAAGTCCTCTCTAGAACGGCGTCGTATCCTCCAACCACCCCCCAGCTGGCCCTCCGCATCATACCAACAACCAACACAACATTAGTCCAACCCACCCTGCCCAACTCGAGACCCAGCAGATACAACACATTTTAGCTAAGCCACGATGTAGGGTTTTACAACCCACAAGGTGCGGATCTGGGTACCAAAATGGCCAATACCCAGTCCACCCATACTCGTGCCCACCCCTAGGCTCGACCACCCACGTTTGGTCTGGGGGTGGGTTCAACTACTCAAAGGACCAACCCTTAAAATATATTTTTTAATCCTTTGACCTTTTGGGGGTGGTTTCCACCCCCAACGCTGATGGAGGTGGCCGAGCCACCTCGAGATCAGGCAATCTAGGGTGGCTGAACCCACCCCTAGGCCAAACGGGAGTGGTTTCAACCACTCCCATTTTGTCCTTGGGGGTGGTTCGGTCACCCCCTGGCTGGCCATAACGGGTGGCTCCGCATGGCAAAAATGGGAGTGGTCGGCCACTCCCAATTTTTTCTTCCTAATTTTTTAATATTCTCTTCATCCTACATTGTAGTAAAAGCATGGGTATCACTGTGATATACCGTCAAGTAGGATGATAATCTAAATTAGCTTCAATATGTAGCAATCGGGACAATTATCAACATTTTAAGTGAAGTGGCGTGGACGACCGTAAAAATAAAAAAAGTGATGAAACCTAGACAAAAATACAAAGTGGGTTTTTTAATAATAATAAATACCATTTGTGATACTTTTTTAAATCAATATGATTTTTTTATTTCGGCAATAACCACATGTACCAATTATATATTTAACCTTAATTTTTTAAGAGAATAACTTAAAAAAGGATGAGCTGTAAACTCTCATTTTACAGCATCCAATTATAAGTCGACAACTCATCAAAAACAAAAAAAAATACAATAAAAACAATATAAACATAAAAACACCCAATCCCCTACTCATCTCTGTTCTCTCTAATCTTCGTCGGACCCTTGCCTCTGCCAGACACACCTTTCTAGCTGAAGCTTCCGCCAGAATCCATGGAACTAGCCACCGTCGAAATTCGCCCAGATCTGAGATCACAGATCTTATCCAGATTCGGCTGAAACAGTGGTGGGTCGGAGTCAAGACAAAGAAGAAAGAACTGCTAGGCCACCCCTGACATCGTCGGAAACCGGCGAGAGTAGCGACAAAGTGTTCCGTCTCTCAGATCTCTCGGACACCGACCACCGCGTTGCCGACCCTAGCCCCGACCTTGTGCTTCGCCGGATCTCTCTTTCCTTCACTGTGTCTCTCTTTCCCTTTTTGGATCTCTCTCTCTCTCAGTCGTTGAATCCGACCTCGGGCTTCGCTGAATTGGGTTTGGTGGGTCGGGGTGTGTGGGTTTCTGACAGTGTTGGGAGCTCGCCAATGGTCAGGGTCGGGGGTCGAGATCATGGTTGGCCGGGGTGCTGGGCAACAGTGCCAGATCTGGCCGTTTTTGGCCGCTCCACGTTCCGACGAAGATTTGGCGATGGCCTTCAGCAGAATCCGGCGGCGGGTGGGGCTGAGGAGGTGGTGGTTTTTTAAAACTGGTTGGGCTCTTGAAAGGGAAAATATTCGGGTATTTTAGTCCTTTAGACGAGGTGTCAACTCTTTATTGGATGCTGTAAAACATCACTTGTACAACCCATCTTTATAGAAAGAATCTCATTTTTTTAATTGTAAAAAACAATCAAAATTTTAATTTATATGGGTTATGCGGGTTACTTATAAATTATGTGAGTTGACCTAGGATTGACCCGTCACTAAATGTATTACTTATGGTCGAACCGAACCTAATAATACAAAATCTTAATACACTAATTTTATATTGGGTTTGTGTTAAATTCGTATATCATGATAAAAATTACGAACTCTAATAGGAAGGCACGCAGTAGTCTTTAAATCTAAAATTTGTAGTATAAAAGTATATTAATGCAATTTCATGTAGATTCTATTATCAATTTAAGTAACAATTGCAAGAAAACCTTAGTGGCAATGGAATAACATGGTGAAATAAAAAATTGACAGACTTGTGTATTGGGTGAGGTTTGCGATGAAAGAAACGAATTGTCCCACAAAACGAGTTGTCTGGTAGGCCGAGTAGTGCCACGTATTCAACTCCTATTTTATGATCTGTCTTTATTAAAAAAAAAAAAAAAAAAAAGTCTTCACCGTTGATTATTCAAAAATCATAATAACTCTTGACTGCTACACGTGTAATTGACATGAGTGACAAGATGATCTAGACATGGCCAAGTTGTTCCCACATTCTACGAAATATGTAGATGACTTGTGATTCACATTAAAATAAATAGAAGTTCTTTGTGCCAGACAGGTTAAACCCCAGAGCAGGGATGGAAATTATGCATACAATCTAGCATAATACCCATAGATATCATTGATTCTGAACCTAATGAACACCATCAACTTCATCTGTATCCAATCCAGAGAGAAGGAATTTTGAAATCAGGGATTCTTCTATCATTTAGCCAAATAAAAGAGAGATGGAAAAGAAAAGTGAGTTCTGTGACCAGACGATTGGTGTAAAAAGTGAATGAAAAACAAAAAACTATGAACTTCCACTGCCGATTCTTCTATCATGTCTCAGTCCTGTGGCAGGGTAACTTAACTATATCACGAGCATAAAGTGGATGAAAAGAATGGCAATGATGTAGATGATAAAAGCCATCCAAACTAAACTGCAAGACTTTAGAGGAGAAGAGAACATAGAGTTCTTAGATCCTCACTACACTATAACCTCGGATTCTCTCCATCGCTTATAGTTACTCTCAAAAAATTGAGAAAAAGTTAAGGGAGAGTTGGAAGCTATTATATCATGGGAGCCAATCCTCAATGATGCACCAAACTCTCCAGCAAGTAATTTCCAGATATTGAGAGCTTACACCCAAGAAAGCAACAGACTCTACTATGCAAAAGTTTCAACAAACCTTTAGCATCTGTGGCTGCACATAAACCAGAGTTTGAATGGATAGGAAACAGATGAATCTCGAATTCCTCAAGTAACTTAATATGAAATATCCTAATTGAATAGTACAAGGGTTAAATAGCATGAAGAAATTTGAGGCAAATCCCGCATTAAATGGTCGGCTAAATTCTAAGACAACTGCTTCCATTAGAATCTTCAAACAGGACATGCTACTGTCTTATTTTTTTTGTAATGCTGTAGTTAGCAAGCTTTAGCATGTTGGATAATGAGTTAGCAAACAAATTAAAGAACTCTCCAGTAGATGACAGAGCAGGATACAGAACAAAGAATACAGGTGCCCATATTTGAATAGGAACAAACCATACCATATGTGGAAGCATCGTCAAGTACTATAAAACTCAAGCCTCAGCAATAGTGTCAGCCCATTATTCGCATTCCTCACTTCATCCTCCTTCCCTCCCCTCCTCACTAGTTATGGTTTTCTTCTGTAATAACTTATTCCATTTGATTCTCAGCACTAGGGAATTTTTTAAACATAATCTTCAAAGAAATGCAAGAATCATACCCTAGCATCAATCCATCAGTATACCAGACGTGGTCACAAAGGAAAACTCAAATTCAATAACCTTCACTATATCGATCACAGTGACTCAACCAAGGAATGGCCCCAAAGCATTTCTAAAAAAGATATTGCTGATGAAATTACCAGGTGGGTCAACATATATTTGCTATCCAAAGCAATAAATATATATATATATATATCGGATCATAGTACATGCAATGCCTGCAAGCATGAAAGAAAGACATCCTACAAAACTATCCAATCCAACCCGACCTTCCAAATGTAAAAACCCCACAGAAAGTATTTATCATCAACAAGTGGGTGAAAGCAACCCCCTTTCCTCAGACAGGAAATCAAACCCCGTGATTATATTTTGTACAAGTTCCAAAACTGAGAGAATCAAGGGTCGAGAAAGGTGGCTCATCAATATCAGGCAATCTCGAAAGACATAAATAGCTTTTGATCACTCCAGCATTAACAATTATACAAATAAATTTGAACCCTGAGAGAAGCTCGATCTCCAGCCTCCAGGAGCCTATCATCGTATTTACTATTTATTCTATTGACCAACGCGAAATTATGAATTTATAATCACAAACCCACAAATTTAGAAATTCTGTTGATGACAACAAAATTTGAGAATGTGAAACAGAACTTTCAACATACAAGAAGTTAAGAACAACGAACAAAGTATCAATACCGACAGAATCACTACCAGCCATAGAGCACCTGGGTGTACTTGTCTTTAAGCCACCTGAAGCTCCTCCTCAAGGATCCCTTCATTTTGCCCTCCACAGAGTACATCTTATAGCTGGCAACCCTCTTCTTCCTCTGGAACTCAGGGTCACTAAAAGCCCAAGAATTTGAAGACGACCCAATAGTGCTCTTCCCCTTCTTGAGCTTTAAGTCCCTGTTGTTGCCCATCTGGGTGTGTGGATAGGAGGAACTGTAAGACCTCAGGTCATAGGAAGTGGCTGGCCTGGGCGGCGGCGGCGGCCCATAATAGCTCTGCATCTGCATCGTCCCATCCCCATATTGCCTTGCTCTGTTGTAGTCTTCCATTGGATTATGGTATAGAGATTCAGAGGTTGGTTTTTTCTCAACTTTCGAGGCAGAGAGAATGCGAATTATTGGAACGTGGGGTCCGACAATGGGTGATATTGCTCTGCGGTTGGTTCGTTAAATGCAGTTTCTTTTTCTTTTTCTTTTTCCTTTTTTCTGGTAAGAGTAGGACTGACATTGGGATTGATTCCAGTTGGCGTGTTTAGTGGGGAATCATATTGTCTAAAAGTCAATTCTTTTTGTTTTTTTTTTCATGCCTTCAGACTTGGAAAAATCATGGTCTTTTCTTTATGCCTCTTTTAGTCTTTTACATTTGAGACGACTTGAGACCAAAATTTACTGTTAAAATGTTGCTAAACTTCTACCCAATATGATCTTCACCATTCCCCCCAATGCCCCCATCATATTTCTTTTACAAATCAGCCTGTGATATGTATTTTTACGGTGCAAAAAATACATCTTCTTTTAATAATACGAGTTTTTTATATGTTTTTTTAATAGTTTAAAGGACGTATTACTTCCTCTCTCTTTTTCTTTGTGTTCTTTTTGGACAGAAATTTTCATAACTTTCCAACAAACTGGCCTCTAAAATTTCAACAAACCAATTTGTAGGTTGCTTTTCGCATACTTTTTTAATAATTAAAAGAACACTTGTCGTTTTTAGATGCTAATTTGTAAGAATTTCCCACAAGCTAATTTGTAAAAAAAAAAATTGTTCTTTTATTTTGTGTGCTATAGATGTTGATTTAGTTTTGAAATCTCTGGGCAGTTTATTCATAAAATGAAAGGAAATTCGACATTAGTTTTTTCATTAGGGTTGTACATGCAGATAGATATCAACCGCAATTAACCGTTATCTGTAATTAAGCGCATATGTGAATACGATTTGCAAAAATCACTAACCGCATATGAGAATAGTGGTTTTAAGATTAACCGCATCCGCATACCTTTTATATATAATGTATTATATATATAAACAGTTTCATCAAAACGACATCGTTCTGGATTTGGTATAGGGTTATGTTCAGTTATTTTTTTTCTTTTCTCTCATCTCAAATCTCATACTCATTCCTTGATGCCGAACTCTCACTGAGCCAATGTCTTCTTCCTCTCACGACGATATGGATTTCATTTAAAACATTAGGGCTTTAAAAAATGGTAAAACAGTCCAAAACTATTTTTAAAATAATTTACAATATGTTTTAATAGAGACTCAAAGAAAGCTCAAAAGATTAAAATAGGCTCAATTATCAAATATACGAATAGTAATTAATAACTACATTCAATAACCATACAAATAACAATTAAAAACACATTAAAATAAATAAATAAACAAACAAACAAACAAACAAGTACTTAAAAATCATAACCACATGCATATGGAAATATTGACCGTGTCCGAATAGGCATGTAAAGCCTAGTTGTCATTATCGGTTTATTTGTACTGGTGTGCAGTTCTGATGTACTTCCCATTCCCATTGGTTGAACGGGGACTCCAGTCATATTCATGTCAATTTTTTCCTTAGCTAAGAAAGTTTTTTGGTCCCTACTCGTGCTCTAAATTTTAGTTTTTCAAAAAGAAATAAAAAATTGGATTGAACCGATTTTGGGACAAGAATTCTCTAAAATTATTTGTTTGAATTTGTGAGACTTCAAACATATGATTGTAAAATTGGCTAGTTAATCATTTATTCAGTTAAGTTAGACTCATAACTAGTTTTTTTTTAAAAAAAAGTTTTTAAAAAAATTTGAATAAATAATTTGAGAGAATTGTAATATATGAGTTTTAAGTAATAGTTTCAAAGTGACTGACGACGGGGGAATCGCTATCTCAGCTCGTGACATTGACTCGATTTTGTGGAAATGTCAGATATCTAAAAAAATCTTTAATTTTGAAGGAGTCCACACGTTTAAATAAATGGACCCTTTTTTGTTATTATAGAAAAAAACAAACCAGTTGGCTTCGACCGAGATTCGATTCGATACAATAATAAATATTAATACGTTTTATTTGGGCAGCTCTTTTTAAATAAACCGCTTATTACATCATGACAGCACGTTTTTAAAATAATTACAATAAAAAAGCTTGCAAGGGCATGTACGTGTTGGCAGGGGCCAAACTTCTTTTTTTTCTTTTCTTTTTTTTTTTTTTAATTTTTTTTAATTTTTTTTAATATATATATATATATATTTTAAAATCGTGAATGCAAAAAAAAAAAAAAAAAAAAAAAAAAAATTGGGAAAACGAGTCTGAGAATGTAAATTAAATTGAATGTAATACAATTTATTTATGTTTTGGGGATAATAGCTTTTGGTGGGTTTTTTCAACTCTTTATTTATTTATTTTTTCATTTAAAAAAAAAAATTATTTCATGTTTGGCTTGCAACACAACTCACATTGGAAATTTGGAATTCAGCGCTGGGTTGAAAAAAATTGAGGAAGTAAACCAAAGATAAATTTAACAAAAATAAAAAATGAAAATAGTTGAAAAAAATAGTACATCCAAACAAGCCTTGTTTGGAGGGGCAAAACTAAAAATGATACCATTTTGGGAGGTAAAAAAATTATTTTTCGAGATTAAACATGAGGAATTTAAAATTTTAGGAAAAATTTTAAACTAGTTCTGCCCGTGCCTTTTGGGGGGGGGTGGGGGGGCGGGGGGGTTGGGGTGAGGTTTAAACCACTTTCTTTGGCCAGAGGGATAGTCCGGCGGCCTATTGGCTGGTTCGACCACTCCGAGACCTATTTTTGAAAATTACAGAAGCTACACTTACCGTTACTAACCTTGTGCAAGTGGGTTGCAAAAAGGTGATGAATCGCCCGACGAGACCGTGTTATTTGCCTCTCCAATTCAAGAATCCTATTAACGCAACAGTAATAATCAAATCCAGAATTGAAGTGGTGGGAACATCTCATGCAAATTGTGCAATGAACATGAATCAACACCATAAATAACCCTTCATAGTTCGTATAGCATACTCCAAAGACCATAAACTATACGTTTTATAGAGAAGCCTCATAAATTATTTACAAAGGTTTAGGACAAGAACAAATTTGGCAAAAGGCAAGAAGGGACAGAAGAAAGAAGAAAAAAAGAAGAAGAGTATTTTCACAGAGACAACTGACAAGAGAGGCTAGATACAGTAGTACTAGCAAGCTAACAGCTTGAAGGGAAACAACAAAGCAAGTTGAGCATGAAGCGTAATCAAATCATGTTTCAACTCCACATAACATCACCTCTCACACATACACGAAGAAATAATCTTAGATCAAAATTCTGCAAATACAGAGGATGATTCTTAGAAGTCAGAAACAACAAGGCAAACTGAAAACAAACTTTTAAAACATGGCATGATTCTCTTACAACCAAAATGGGGAATGGGCGCCCATCTCAAATGCCAGAGGACCCTAAATCCTCCATTTTAGGTAATTTCAATCCATGCTAAGAGCTCTAGACCTACGAGAAATAAAGTAATAATTATGGATTCCAGTTTAAAAACCATTAACCATGCCAAGGTAAAACTGCATCAAAGGAGATCAGCAACATTTGCTGGCAGCTCCTCAACCACCACATTATAGAACTTCTGGATGTCAAAGAGCATCCTCTCATCATCCGTGGTCACAAAATTGATGGCAACACCCTTCCTCCCAAACCGTCCACTACGACCAATTCGATGGAGGTAGTTCTCTGGCTGAGTTGGAAGATCATAATTTATCACAAGAGAGACTTGCTGGACATCAATACCCCTGGCCAAGAGATCAGTAGTGATGAGAACACGAGAGGAGCCAGACCTAAATTCCCGCATGATGATGTCCCTGGTATTTTGGTCCATGTCTCCATGGGTGGCAGAGACTGTATGATCACGGCTGCGCATCTTGTCTGTCAGCCAATCAACCTTGCGCCTGGTGTTCACAAAGATGACGCTTTGGGTGATTGCCAAGGTTTCATAAAGATCACAAAGTGTCTCAAGCTTCCATTCCTCCTTGTCAACATTGACATGGAACTGCTTGATACCCTCGAGGGTGAGCTCATCACGTTTAACCAGAATCCTCACAGGTTTATTCATGAACTTCCTTGTAATCTCAAGGGCCTCAGGTGGCATTGTGGCAGAGAAAACCCCAACCTGAATTTTTGGCGGCAGCAGCTGGAAGATATCATAGATCTAAAAAATTGGAACACAGATTGTTAGTCAGGTAAAAACTGATCTCTCAACACAAAGGTACAAAATTCAACTTGGAAAGGCCATGCACACATGTTTTAAACAAATAAGAGCACCAAATGGCTACACAAGTTGTACCAATAACCAGCATGTAATGAGAAAATCTAGCTAATAATTATAGCAAGCACAAGAGAGGAGATTCCAATTTAAAAGAAAAAAAATCAAGAACCTGATCCTTGAAGCCTCGTGAAAGCATTTCATCTGCTTCATCTAACACAAACATCCTAATGTAATCAGGGCGAAGTGACTGCCTCCGCAGCATGTCAAACACACGACCAGGGGTACCGACAACAACATGGACCCCAGCAGAAAGAATTCGTTGATCCTCGCGAACACTAGTTCCACCAACACAGGCATGAACCTTGACACCCAAATAGTCACCTAGGGCCCGCATGACCTTCTCAATCTGTTGCGCAAGCTCTCTAGTGGGAGCAAGAACCAATGACTGGCATTCAACCAAGCCATAATCAAGCTGCTGCAAAATTCCAGAGCAAAAAGTAGCAGTTTTTCCAGTTCCGGATTGTGCTTGTTGAATCACATCAAGTCCCTTGCAGAAAGGAACTATACCCCTTTGCTGAATTGCAGAGGGCTTCTCAAAACCTTCAAAGAAGTTCAATTCAAATATCAGCTTTCCATGTCGCCACAAGATTGAGGTCAACTCTCAGAGTATAATATATTAGAGAAAATAAGCAGTGAATTCTCATGTTATACAGCATAAAATTTCACTTCAAATGAAGCTCACACCACCCATTGCACATGTAAGTATACAAAACCTGAACTAGTAAAACAACTACTGAAGTTGTGACGGGCAAGAACATAAATAATTATAGGATATTGCCAGAAAACCTTGATGTGCTCATGGAGCTATGGCAGACAAGAAATAGGACATACGCACTTGCATACATCTAGGGTGTGTACATATATAATCTCCCCAAATATTGAGAACTAAAATCAATCAACATTTGCTTTCCAGGCTAACCCATAAACAAGGCAGATAGACAGGTTGCATGTACTGCCTCATTAAAGAAACACCTACTTGGAATGTTTGAATTTCTTGGGGGAAAAGAAAAAAGATACGGAAATTAAAGCATGATTGGACATACCATAAGCATAGATTCCTCTTAGGAGGTTCTCCTGCAATCCCATAGCATCAAAACTGTCATAAACCTCATCATATGATGTGAAGAAATCTTGCCCCTCAGCTCCAAGTCTGTTCCCACCAGTTCATCAAACAAAGCATGAGTCTTTTATGGTAGGCATCACATGACAAACATGACATGCCAAAACACTAACATATTACCAATGATGTAGAAAATAAACAAAACGAGTACATATCACCAGCAATGCGTGTAGTAAATGTCTGACAAGTTGACATGCCAAACGCTAACATATTACCAATGATGTAGAAAATGAACAAAAAGAGTACATATCATCAGCAATGCATGTGTAGTAAATGTTTGATAAATAAAGAAAATAAAAATAAAACTTACAGCTCGTTCATTTTAGTATCATAGTGACGAGCATCAAATTGGGATCCCTCGGGTGCCGAACCAGCCATGACTACAAAGAGTAAACAGTAAATAATTAACTCGTAATCATATGTCAGTAAACCCTGATTTCTCTATGTATAGCCATAAAATATACTTGGTGCATCTTCTCTGTTACTAACACTTAAATAATATCTCAAACTTGCAATTTTAGTATGTGTAAAGCAAAATCCAAGTCTCACCAAAAAGATGTCAATTCGAATACACAAAACAACTTGCCATAACAACAAATTACCCTCACAAGGATAAACACAAACAGGCAAATATCATCAAAAGACCCCTGAATCCAGATTGCTCTCTCTTAATTGAAATCATTCAGGTATGTTGGATGATAGAAACCACAAATAAAGGTATATTCCATTAGTTGATTGGGTTAAAAAAATTGAAAAAAGAATAATCACGTAAACATGTTAGAACCCTGTATGTGCTACTTGTATGACACTGTCTAGTACATAGATGAAATGACACATCTGTGCCAAGAAATAATCCCCATGTAATATGAACCTCTCATTTTCTTTTAATTTTATTTGGTTGAAAGGAGATTCACAGCTTGACCTTATTTTTCCACCAAAGAAAAAAAAAAAAAAAAGAATTCTCAACTGCTTGACCTAAAATATCATACCACTGATATATTTTATGAACCATCATTAAAGCGAAGCAACATAATGCCAGTGAGCCTGGATTCCAAAAACCCAACCATAAACCGACCAACATCGGTCAGTTTCCACTGATCACCAAGTCAGTTTTGGTTCCAGGATTTGGAAACATGGTGGTTGTGATATGGTGTCAATGGTGGGTGTCAGGAGTCCAACCAAAACCAACTCAACCAACACCCCTTATAAAAATAACCCAACTTTTTCACCTACCCTTCTTTTCTTCTCACACATTTTTAGCCTCACTCAGTCATATATCCCATCCGCCACCCCTCTCTAAAATCCGTCTCACTATCAACTGAGGACATCTGGTCTCAAGCTCATCTTGTCTACCACCCTTTCACCAAATATTTGCCTCTCTCAAGCTCTTGGCCCTTCTCAGATCCTCTTGTTCATATCGCATGGCACACAAGAAGGCCAACCTCACCAGAGGCTCAAGTCTGTCACTGAATGTGTCTCCATATTCATCAACATCTACAACCAAGGTTATATAATCTAATCTATGATGTTCTTGGGGCATGGCTGCATGGGGTTTTGAGATAATCACTTTCTTAGAAATGATTATATGCCCATATGTGATGATATATTTTGTTGGCATATTCCATTGACAAAAACACTAGTAGTTAAAGTCTGTCTAAATGGATAGTGTGAAATTGAAGATGGAAATCTATTGCAAATACTTTCGAAGAAACCCTCATCATCACATGATTGATCTCAAATCTAGGAATCATAATGGACTTATTGACCTTCGATTTTAATATTAGGAAATTAATATGGACAATCCATAGCTTAAGGTTAAACTGTTGCGGCTTAAGTTATGAACAGTCTTTAAAATGTTTTAAAAAGGAATTCGAATGAAACTAAAATCGCTCGAACAGGCACTGTTAATAGGCGTTCGAACAGTGATAAGCTAATTCAGATAAGTAGCTTCTAGGATTCATAAATTGCATCAGTTGACACGCATTCGAAGGACACTCGGTCACCCAAGATGGACAGATCTGTTTTGGCAAATTGGTTCACTCAACACAGTCAATGGTTCATTCGACAAACAGGAATGTCATTTGAACAAGAATGGTCAAATGTTTGCATCGTGCAAAAGTTGGCCATTGGATCAGTTGACTAAGATGGTCCATTCGAACAAGGTAGCAATCTGTTTGAATGAGCCACAATAATTCAAAAACCCTATCAGAATTTTAGGTCTTTTCAAGACCTCTATATATGGGTTCTCAAGCCACAAACAGCAGAAACTCTCTTACACATAGAGAACACGAGATCTTTTTTTTTTTTTTTAATAAGTAATCATAATTAAAAGCATAAAGTGCACCCAAGTACACAAGAAGTATACAAAAGAAACACCTAGCTAAAAGAGAAAAAAGAACAAGAAAATCATTAAAACTAAGTACCAAAGGAAATACAAATGAAGTTGTCCAATGATAAAGAGTATTGAAGAAAAAAGACTTGAGCTCTTCCAATGTCCTCTCGCGATCCTCAAAACTTCTATCATTTATTTTCTCCAAAGACACTATCCTCCACACTGCAACACTCAAAAGTGCTACCAACAGACCACCAACAAGCAAACAAATCAACTACTCTTATAGGCATAACACAAGACAGCCCAAAGCGACTGAAAAAGATATTCTATAAGGCACAAGCAACCACACAATGGAAAAGAAGATGGTCAACAGACTCCCCATTCTTCTCACACATACAACGCATATTGACCACAATGACATATCGCTTCCTAAGATTGTCCATGGTAAGGATCTTTCCTAGAGTTGCCGACCAAGCAAAAAAAGCCGCTATCAAAGGAACCATAGTCCACCAAGTACTCTTCTAACATCGAACAATCCTTTTTTGGAGGGGGCCACCAAAACTTGTCTACACCTTCCCGTCGCACTATAACTAAATACAACAAATTGAAGAACGTGGCAAAGACATCCACCTCCCAAATAATCATGAGCAAGCTTACGTTTCACTAATTGGATCTACTAGAAAACTTCAAGTGAACTACTACAGAAGCATCCTTCGCAAAAAAAATATCATATAAATTTGGAAAAGCTTCATTTAAGACCTTGTCCCCACACCACAGATCATTCCAAAATCTAACCTTGGAGCCATCTCCCACCTCAAATTTGGTATGACTAGAAAACTTCCCTCAACTCCTGATATTCTTCCATAACCCCACCCCACCCAAGAGATTCATTAGAACACCACCCACCCCACGAACTGCCAAATTTAGAGTCCACCACAACTCTACACCAAGCCTCTCTCTCATTCACATAGCGCCATAGCCATTTCCCTAAGAGAGCACGATTGAACATCAGCAAGTTCAGAACCCCCAACCCTCCCTCAGAGATCGGAGAAAAAACCTTGGACCAACTTGCTAGGTAAAATTTGATCTCTTCACCTAGCCCACCCCATAAGAAATCTCATTGAATCTTCTCTATACAATTTGCAAGAGCCGCAGGGGAGAGGGAAGAGGGACATGAAATATGTAGGCAAATTGGAAAGTGTGCTCTTAATAAGGGTAACCCTACCACCTTTAGACAAGTACATCGTTTTTCAACTAGCCAACCAACGCTCTATCTTTTCAATAACACCGTCCCAAATAGAATTGACCTGATAGGAGGCCCCAATGGAAGACCAAGATACTTTAAAGGCAAAGAAGAAACCCCACAGCTCATAATACCAATCAATCCCTCCACCTTGTCAACATTACCCACAGGAACCAACTCCAAACTTGGCCCCACAACAAATTAAAGTTTCATTTGCAACAACAGGTGTGAAATGTTAACCATACCAAAGTGCCTAGACCCCACAGAAAAGCTTGAGATAAAACCCCCATCAACAACTACAAAAAGCATTCTACTTAAGGCTTCCATAACAATAACAAAGAGAAAATGAGACAAAGGATCTCCATCTCTCAAACCATGGGAGCTATTGAAGAAACAAGACGGATTGTCGTTCACCAAAACGAAGAAGCGTACCAAAAAAATACAATACGCTATCCAAGAGCGTCATTTCTCCCCAAAAACACACCTCCTCAACAGGTAAAGTAAGAAATCCCAATTGACATGATCGTAGGGCTTCTCAATATCCAACTTGCAAAGCACACTTGGCTCACCAGATCTGATCCTACTATCCAGACATTCATTAGCAATGAGCACGGAATCAAGGATTGCCTACCTTTGACAAAATCATTCTGGGACTTCAAAATAATCTTCTCCACAACCCTTCTCAACCTGTTGGCTAGGACTATAGCAATAATATTGTTAAACTCCACTCACAAGATTGATAGGGCAAAAAGTACTTAAGATCAATAGCCCCAGATTTATTCAGAATGAGGGTAATGAAAGTGACATTGAGACTTTTCTCAAACTTGCTACTAGCATGCATGAAAATCATGAAACACCCCATAATATCTGCCTTGATCACCTCTCAACATACTTGGAAGAACGCCATAGAAATCCTCGAGAGTTCGAAAGAAAATATTGCTTCTAGTGAGGATTATTCATCACCTAGTCTAATAAGTTTTTATATGCCACTAAAATATAGAAATCACACAAACCCTTAACAAATGAAAATGTGGAGAAGAGGGCCATGGAATTCAGAGCGAAATAAAGACAAATGGAGAAACATGGATTATGGGATTCAATCGGTGAACAAGGGAGTAGGATACAACTAGAGTTTTTGAGGGATTCAAGTCGTCTATAAGTATGTATGTGAGTTCAATACGTCTTGTACTTGTTTTTCATTAGTAGTGATGTAGTGCATGTGACTTGTATTTCACAAGTCTTTTATTGTGGGCCCCTCTTTTCTTTGACTTGGCTTTCTTGTTTCACCGCACACGTGTATGGGTTTTTTAGAAAGCTTCCTTTGGAAGCTAGCTTCCTCTAGAAGCTTTGAGAAGAAAAAGGAATAAAGCTCTGGTTGTCAAAACTGAATGGGACTTCGGTCCTTTGAGTGAGCAGCAGCTGTGGGTGTGCGAAAAAGAAGAGAAGAAGAGAGGCTCCAGTAGTGTTTTGGCAGACTCCTTGGGAGTGAGATAAGTCCCTTTTGTTGTCTCACTTGTATTTCTCATTGTATATCTCTTGTGTACTAAGAGAGAAGGGAACTAAGAGAAGTTTTCTCTTTTGTATTTAGTTCTTCTTTGTTGTGTGAGTGTGAGAGTGAGATTTGGGTGTATTGGAGCTTTTGAGTTTCAGTGGTTGTTCTTTGTATTGCACTTTGTACTCCATATTTTGATAGTGAAGTTCTATTGGATCGTCTCCTCCAGTAGATGTAGGCTTGTAAAGCCGAACCACTTAAATCTTGGTGTCTCTTACGTGATTGTGTTGTTATTTGCTATTCTGTAATTTTTCTGCTTCTTTGGTGATCTTGGAATATTAGTTTTGTCACAACAAGTGATTTCATTTTATTACTAGACTAGGTCCCAAGGTTTTTTCTAGTGACTAGATTTTTCTCGTTAACAACAATATCTAGTGTTAATGGTGTGTGATGATTACATTGTGTTCAAGAATGAACAATACAGCTAGAGTCTTAGAAGGATTCAAGTCTTCTGTAAGACTATATACGAGTTCAGTAAGTCTTGTACTTGTTTTTCAGTAGTAGTGATATCATTTGACTAGACTAGGTCCCAAGGTTTTCCCAGTGATTGGATTTCCCTCATTAACAAAAATCTCTAGTCTTGATGGTGTGTGATGATTATATTGTGTTATTCATGTGTTAGTTACCATGTTTATCAAGTGTTGATACTTAGTTAATATTTGATTAATCTCAAAAGGTTCATCACTTGATACACATGATATAATTTGTGTATTAATATATTGATTTCCATGTTTAAACTACAATCAATACACAACACACTTGAAAGCCAAATCATATTTAAATTTTTTTATCGGCATAATTTATTCAATTAGACCTATTCACACCCCTCTAGGTCCAATGTCCATATATTAGAGTATTTTTAAATTTTAAAGCCAAGATGCTTTATTCCATATTGTTTCTGCTCTTAGGGTTTTCTTTTCCACCCATTTCCTACACATTCAGGGTCTTCACTTTGGTAATTTATATTTATTTTTAATTTTTGTAATTCTTGGATAAGGTTTTAGATGTTCTGATGGAAAAATCGACTCAAGAAAGGAAAATGCATTAGTTATGTTTGATTAGGCTTTGTCTAAGGTTGTTAAATGGTTATGGTTTATATCATATTTTGATCAGGCTGTTTTGAAAATGGGCCAAAATATTCTAGATGGCAGATTTATTTAATTGGGCTACAACTGGCCAAATCAAGAGCCAAAAGGTCCAGAAAAAGTGAACAAGATGAACCAAAAAAACCCATAAAGGCCTCCAGATTTTAAACAATCCAAAGCGGGCCAAACAGGCCAAAATTAAAGGACCAAACAGGCTAAAGCGGGCCATCACACATGATGGGCCAAAAACCGACTGAACATATTCAGCTCAGTTCAATTTCTGCCACATAGGAAGTTCCCGTGAAGGATAATGGTAAGTTTCCTTCTTCGGTGAGGGGTTTTCTATTCCGGGGGTTTCTAAATCCGAGCCCGGTTATGCAAGTTAATCTCTCGCATAAAGTGTTGGTCGTGTCTGCGTCGACTCTGGTTGTTAAGGAAGGTGGGGTGGTAGGGGCTTCCTTACCTTTGGATGGTTGTGTCAATCCAACAGCCGTAAAGGGTGAGGATTTCAAGGTGAATGGTTTGACCCAATCTCATAAGTGGCCAGTAGGTTTTGGTTCGCCTAGGGAGGTGGTTGTGTAGGAGTTGGGCAACGAGGTATGGGATGGGGAGGATGGAGACTCCCCTTACCCTTTGGATGTTTTACCTCCCAACCTGGCCTTGGATTGGGAGCTGGATAGTGATGAGGATGTTTATCTGTCCTTGGCGATTTTGGAAGCCATTGAAGAAGACTTCCATCGAGGAGTTAAGGTCGCGCGTCCAAAGACCAAAGGTAAGAGGGAGGTGTTGAATCTGGTAAGCTCCATCAACTACGGCGATGTTAGTGCGTCCTCCCGGCTTAGGAAAGGCAAGGTTCACATATTGTAGCGTTATGGGCTCCTAGAGGATTCGGGATTGAGGGCTTGGGTTTTTGAGGGTTTGTGGGGTCTTTTTTTTTTTTTCTTTTTGGCTATTTTGGTTGTTCTTGTGTACTTAAGGGCACCTTACGTTTTTTTATAAAATCTTTATTACTTATCAAAAAAAATTCTGCCACATAATCGATTTGATTAGATGGTCGGGGTCTGACTACCGACATTGTAAGTTCTGTCGTCGTATTAAGGCAAACACCAAAAAATACCATGGTGCACACCCCTAATCACAAAAACAAACACGAACAAGTTACCACCAACAAATCAAGCAACCTGGTTAATGCGTTACGGCATTTTTTATGAACTAGACCACATGTGATCTTGTGGCATAAGATACTTCAAATCACGCTAGGGGGAAAGCACATAAGCAAGTGTTATAGATAAATGAAAAAATTAAATTAAATACATGGATAATTAATTTGTTGCAATACCCTAATCTAAACCAAGCAAATTAACCATGGGCCATCATACAATCGATTCAGATAACATTAGGTTGGTAAGAACTTGAGAAGAAACATATGAGATGAAAAGAAAAAGGAAATAAATCACAAGTATATGGTCGTTTGCTTTTCACATACACAAAAACAAGAACAAAAACTGAAACAACCCAAAAGGCTGTATTATGATGTCTTAAAACAAATAAAGTTTTTGGGTTCACGTCCTTCTTTTCTCGGTATCCAAACAAAGCCCAACAAGATTATCGATCTACTCACCATGAAAAGCAATCTATAGAAACAAACAATCTATAAGCAAAGCTCAAAGAGAACAAAGTAAAGTTCCAATTTTAAACAGTGTAAAGCTAAAACTTAACAGAGAAGGAAAGAAAGCGAGCACCTAAAAGCGATAGTGAGAGGTTGACGAAGCGAGAACTTGCGGTATGTGGGTTTTTAGGGTTAGGGTTTCCCAAACTCCTCGGATCTTTGTTCGGAGGAGTTAAGGAAGCAATCAAAAAGAGAGATTGACACTAGCTAGTAGAAGAGACTAAAGAGGGGATCCTTGTGTTTCTTTTTTCTTTTTTGTTAGTTGGCGGTTTTACCCCTGGTGCTTCGGTGTTATCCCTCTTCCTCTAGGTCTCGACTTTCACACGCCTGCGTCACTGTTTGTTTAGCTCGTTCTGATCAGGAGTCATCAATTCGGTTTTAAAAAATTTTAATCCCTGTTATGCTTTGCAGCTTTGGTACTGTATTTTTTATTTTATTTTATTTGAAAAGTCATCTCTAAAGTAATTTTGAGTAATTTATTTTAGATTATTTGTTAATATTTATATATATATATATATATATATATATATATATATTTTTTTTTTTTAAAAAAAAAAAAGTGTGTATGTAAGGTACAGTAAGTTATTGTCATTTGGTTAAAAAAAATAAATTATTGTGTTTTGAATCAGGTTGCCACATTAATTAACTATGGTAACTATCTTGAAGTGTTATTTGGAGTGCCTCTCTATTAATTAACATGTAATTAGCTAAAAGTGCTGCCTTCAATTAAAAATAAACATAAGAGTAAAATATGGTGAAAAAGGGAAAAACAATAATTTGATTCGAATAGTAAGTAAACCTCAATAATGTCTCTAAATAGTAGTTCAATCGACTGGGAATCACGCCTCACGAAGAGGAGGTCATTAATTCAAATCCCTCCTCTTATGTGGACATATAAAAAAAAAAAAACCCTCAATAATATTCCCTATCATCAGTAGAAATTTTCAGTGCATCCAAGAGTAAATAAGCTAATAGATATACCATGCCATCATGAAGTAACTATACACAAGACATACATAAATATGTCACTATAAGCCTTTTGCTCAATATCTCCAGCATTGTGAACAGTTTTAATCTGTCCTCCATATAACCTGCTAAACTATAAAAACATCGAGATGTTTTACAAGTGGAAGATAATTAACTACGCAAATCCACAACTTAGTAAGTACATCATCAACGAAACATAACTCATGCAATGAGCATCATTTTTGGGAGTAGTAATTAATAGATCGAGTACTCCATAATAAATATGCATTTTGAGGAAAATGGTAAGATGTTACCTCTATTATTACACCATTATAAAATGAGTAAATTTTGAAAAAATAATTAAAGCATAATTCTAGGGACAAGGCACATAGTGTTTTAATGCAGACATCCTGCGTACTATATAATAAGCATTTATATCTCATAACCGTCTTTTGCATGATTTATTTGAGCCCTTACTCCTTCCCGATAAGGTTTGCGCATTCCAAGGGACCTCTTGTACAACACCAGTGCCTCGGTGAAGCATAATAGCAAGCCCTCGTTAGTGACTTGACCAGATCCAACCTCGAGTGATCCACTGTAGTGACCCCTTCTTTTTTACAAATCATTTACATAAACATTAATCTCTTAAAATATAAATGGATCTTCACAGTGGCACGACAACGTGTCGCAAAGCCAACATATAGTACATGCTCCATATCATGTACCTAATAATTAGAGTATATCATATATCTATTTATGCAGCGGAAGACATAAAACAGAATAGCGAAAATCCCAACTTATACATCTATCACAAATAACCAACAAAGAGTCATTTAACATCTATCCGTTTAAGTCTTATAAACACAATAATTACATAAAAATAATGGCTCGACAATACAAGTGTTACAAGTGACACAAGCCATAAATCCAAACCTATAAAACAGTGGACACCCATGGTCTAACAATTAAAACTGTCGCGGCGTCCTTCAGCCATAATATCCCAAGTACATTTCTACAACACCATCAACTATGACCGAAGTATCTGCAGTCAAAGGAACTTCAACTATACGGATGTGGTGGTAGCCACATCCGTATAGGTGAAAGTATGAGTTCACCGCCTCAATAAGAAGTGTCGAGGCCTTAGTAGTATAAAACTCACAAGTATACAATCTACACAAACATAAATGCAAGCAGGGTTCAACAGCGTTATTCACAAATCATTAAGTTCACACAACAACACATTATCGAGTACAGGTCACGCTGTTCATCACACACTTGTATATTATCACGGTTTCTACTAACAATATTCCACGCATACCATAAACAAAATTCCACACATCTCAAACAAAATTCCACACATCTCACTAGTGCTAGCACTTCAACGCTAGGCTTATCGTCAACACCGTCCGTAAAGCTATGACCCACAGGGCACACATCTCATGTGAGCTAGTACTTCAATGCTAGGATTACCACATATCTCACAAGTGTTAGCTTTTCAATGCTAGGCTTACCATCAACACCGCCCATAAAGCTACGACCCACAGGACATACATTTCACGTGAGCTAGCACTTCAATGTTAGGCTTACCACATATCTCACAAGTGCTAGCACTTCAATGCTAGGCTTACCATCAACACCGCTCGTAAAGCTACGACCCGCAAGGCACACATCTCATGTGAGCTAGCACTTCAATGCTAGACTTACCACATATCTCACAATAGCTATCACTTCAATGCTAGGCTTACCGTCAACACCGTCCGTAAAGCTACGACTCGCAGGGCACACATCTTACGTGTGCTAGCACTTCAATGCTAGTGTCACGCCCCCGTTTTGGGAATAAAGGAAACGCGAACTAAAAGATAAATAAATAAGTAAATAAAGACGGAGAGTTTCAAGACACGAGTAGTATTACTATTTATACTAACTATGATAGCAGTATCAAAATTTTACACTGGGGTTCAAAGTTATTTACAACTCAAAAGTAAAGTGGTAATACAAAAGCTAGCAATCAACATTGCTAGAAAACCACATAAGTTAAAGGACTGAAATGTGTACAGTTTCCAACACAAAATAAAACTGTATTATCATGATCTATCAGCTCTACAATCCTTGTCCACGAAGGAGTCCCCAAGTACTAAAACTGCTACTATTTACAAAAATCTACATCTTCAGCTAGTCCACAGAACAGTAAGTCTAAGTTGCCCACGGATGGGGCCAGATCTGTGGATCACTGACAACCAGGAGTCCTACTGGTACTCCTCCCCTCAAGACTATTATATAAACCTTCATCTGAAAAAGGTTATAAGGAAAAGGGGGGAGTTCGACAACTCAGTAAGGAAATATCAACACCAGGAAAATAAAACATGCTATAAAATCATCAATTATGCATAAAGACAGTTTATACAAAATAACTGAATGAACAATTAAAACTGAATTCATAAGTATAATTAACCGCACTTAAAATAGATGAACAAGAAACATGAATAATAACATGAGGTATGATCAAGTAAATTCATCTATTTTCTTTTAAAACTGTAACTGTGGTTTAACCCTTTATAGACTCTACACCGCCAGTTACCGTGAGCGGCGCACGTTGGCTTTGTCCAATGGACCTATAAACTCAGCCTGTCGTCACAGAGAAGAGTCGCCGGGTTGGGGATCTTCCCTAGGTGAAGGCCAACCCCGGCCGGTAGCACACGCCGTATTTTGGTATGCTTGCCTTGCTACCCTATATGGTACCGATCTTAACTGTAGTAGTGCCTCAGGATTTAAACAATTACTGCACATGAACGTTTTCTGTAATACTGTAGGCTCTGCTATAACTGTATACTTTACTTTAAAACTGTAAGAGCCGTTTTTATAACTATAGTCATGTGCAGACTTTAAACTTTAGATCTTTTTTTTCATTCAAAACTATGTAAATCATAAACTTTAGAATACTCTATAATCAAATCTTTGAATTGCTCTTTCTCATAGCTGTAAGTATGTATAATCCATAACTTTTAAAATGCTCTTAATCATAACTGTAAATTTATGCACAAAATTGCATGAATAATAACACATAAGTAAATAAAGCTTAACATTGATATAATTAAATTCACATAAGTAAATGCCTCGTAAAATTCCCCAACACTTTTCTCAAAAGATTTGTAGTAAAATCTTGTTGGGGGTTTTTCGGTGTTGTATCCCCTTACCTGGATTTGCTCTTAACGACAAGATTGAGCTTTTTCCTAAACAAAACACAAGGGTGAATTTTTAGAAGATATTCTGAAGTTTAGGTAACCGTTTATAGCAGTTAATTATAAATCTTAAAATCTAAATTAGAGCTTATACTTACACTATCATTTTATTTATACCTTTTCTTTTAAAAAAAATCTTATTCGATCTAATTAACCAAAATAATCCCACAATTAATCCAGAAAAATACCAAACCTTGAGATAAATAAACTAATAAAACTTGAGTCTCAAAACTCTACAAATTCAACCCCAAACTCACGGGTCTTCCCAAATACACACCAAACACAGAGTTAGCTAGCACTAACACAAACAAAACACACCAAGATCAAAAATCTACACGGCTAGAACCACCAAAACAACAGGGAATCCAAAAACACCCTCACAACCGGTCCTTCATCAACAAAAACCCATTCCACTAAAAAAAAACAACATCAACTCATCTCCGTTCATAGACCCATCCGGAAAAATACTCCACCAAAACATCAACACCACTAATCACAGTACATAACTAAGCTCAAACCCATCCATCAACTACTTTGAACACAATCACCAAACCAAATTTTATCTTGAAACTAAGAAACTTCCCACAACTCAACCGGTTTACCCAAAGAATCTACTCCCAAAATTATTCCAAAAAAAATCAACCTAAAAGATAAAAGAGCTAGGATTTCACTTACCCATGGAGAAATTTGACTTCCTACGGTATGGGTACCGGCAAAATCGCCGGAAAAAGCCCACCAGGGACGTCGCCGCAGCGAAGCCGTGGCCTGCCGGTCCGGCGGCGTCATCCGCCCAGTCCGGTGGCCAACCCACCGACTGGGTCTTCTTCCTTCCTCCCCTCCCTCTCTCGGTCAACACCCATATCTCCCTCATCTCCACTCTCGTCTCCCTCTATGATTGTGTTAGGAAAAAAAAAACAAGAAGAAATAAACAAAGAAGGAAGGAGAATAGAAGAAGGAAAAGAAGAAAAGGAAAAAAAACAAATGTAGTGGTCTGGGCCAAGTACGAGAATTGAGAGGAGAGAAAAGGAAATAAAATAATAATATACATATACCAACAAAGCTTAAAAGGCTAGAAAAAAAAACGAGTACTAAAAATTCAAGAAGAACAATACCTGTTGCTTTTCTCTCAGGATTTTAAAAGCCTCTCTAATCAATTAGGGGAGACGTGAAGAAGAAAACATACGCACAACTTATATAAGGAAGAAAGTTACTTGAAGAAGAAGAAAATGATTACGTGCAAGTTACGCAGATTTAAGGACGTCAAGAGAAAAAAAAAATGAGGTTACCAACTTGCCACACGTCCCTCTAATCTGCCAGAAAATAATTTTTTTTTTTTTTTATCAATTATTATTACAAATTCAATTATATCTCTTTTTCCTTTTCTTTTTTTTTTTAACAAAAATTTAATCTCTTTTAATAACACCTTCTATATATAAAAATAGTTATAACATTTTAATTATTATCATTATTATTATTATTACTGAGGTGTTATAGCTAGCTTTACCATACATCTCAGCGAAGAGCTACTACCCTCTGGCCTACCACTATGCCAGATACTACAATACTAGACTTATTATCTATCAACTACCAGGTTCTCATAATACCAAAGCATCCACACTATATACATATCATCACATGTGTATTTTCAAACATCTTTCTTTTAACAATACCACTTTCCACAACACAATTACCTTTATAACATAATCTCATGCTACTCAAATCATCCATCTAACATCATATTATCATCACAAATTCTCAATCCAATAATTCATAGCACAACCACATATATATTTTTTGATCAACAATTCCATAACCATAAATACATTCCAATGTCATCAACATCCATTTATCATTACAATTTCTCCAACCAATGTTTCACAAACTCATTCACATATATTTTCATGCATATCTCTACATTATCTTATTATCGCATTTCCATTCACAACACGAATCTCATACATTCTTCAATATCAATTCATTAACATATATCATATTCACAACAGAAATCTCGTGCAATACTCAACGTCAATTTAACGTCATGTCATCATTTGCAATACGAATCTCATGCATCCTTCCACATCAATTCATCAACATATTTTCACAATATAGTTCATAATTACATATACCAAATCATCATCATAGAGTTAACATCAAATTAAACTAAACATAGCAATTCATATATCTAAATTCCTAAGATCCCTTAGTGAGTAGAATACTCACCTTGGCTGCATTGGACTCATGACTCGAATATCCCCACGTTCTAGTTATCTTGAACTCACTGTTGGAGAACAATTGAAGTCTCCACCTTACGTGTTTGTAAACATTTATGCTATTAGACTAAGCTATTGGGCTCTATACTCTATGACACATAAACTACATGTGTGCCTACACATCGCATTACATGTTTCTAAATCTAGTTAGGTACATTAAGCTATTATTATGTTCACCATTGGTTCTAGGTTTATACTATTCTATTTCGCTTATTATCTTTAGAATGCGTTTACTATTTATTTGCCTACTCTTTATTATTACATCATATTATCATTGATAATCATTTTTTAATGGCTTGTTGATTATTTACAAACTTAACAATATATATATTTAACTCATATACATGCATATGTACTTATACACACACACACACACACACACACACACACACACACACATATGTATATATAATACTTATTAAGCTAAATACAACCTCATAATGCACTTATGTATTTTATAATACTTAGGTAGGTGCATTAATTACTTAGTTACATTACCAAATGGATCCGGAGCCTATTCATGTATCTCTATAACCTTACTAATTTATATTTGTTATCTTAGGGTTATTTGGACAATTTACCATTTAGCATTCCTATTTGATCATTACATTTAATACTTAATCCTTTACTAATTACTAATCATCTAAGTAGTTTAGATTATAGAACTCTATCCTTATTTAAAGTACTAATTTAATAACTCTTTAGATTAGATTATAATCATATATTGTAATATGCATTCATTTACTAAAACTTATACATATACCTCAAAGCCAAGCATTATAGTTAAGTTGAACTTACTATTAGTCCACCACCACTCCATTAATACTTTCTTTTCATTTAATCATTCATTTTACTTCACCATTCGTTTCACTTTCTTCTCTTTGACTCTTCCTTTAATTCATCTCAAAGCATTAGCTATGAGCTACCAAGATTAACGTCCAATAACTCCAACAAACCAACCTAACTAATTTCCTTAATTAGAGCACCATTCGGTGTCCAATTCCACACTAAACCCCTTCACATAACAAGCCTAACAACAGGGATCCAAATCCGCCATCACTAACTAAATCAAACCAAAACAATTGAAATTATCAACACTTCCAATCCAAATCAAATTTGGGTTTCCCAAAACACCCCAACTAGAATTTTCACAACAACATTACCCATAAAATCAGTCTTCTCAACTAATAACCATAAAACCCTAGGATTTCAACCTAAATCAAACCCCAAAGAAACCCATCAATAATGATTCTAAAATACAAAGTCAAAACCTATTTTAGAATCATCAAACACAAACATAGCATCATAAACCGAAATTCCAAGAAACATACACTATTCGCCCATCCCCTCCAAAATCACCAAGAAACCCTAAATTTTCATCTTAAGAAATACCCAATTAATACCCTAAGAATAAGATACAAATTTCATGCTATTTAAACATTGGGTAATCCAAAATACAAAGAAATGGGGTTAGGAATTTTTACCAATTTTTACCAAAAATGGAATATTCCGTCCAAGTTAACGGGATTCCCTAACGGAGGGGGCAAAACATGTAAAGTTTGTAGTTTGATGCTCTCTTTTGGTCGAGGTGTCAGTTCATGAGGACATGTTGACAATGGATGGTAGTTGATGGGGGGAAAAAGGTAATTACCCTAAAGAAGAAAGGGAGAGGGAGCTGCTGCCCACCGAAAAGGAGGAGAGAAAAAAAAAAAAAAAAAACAAAAAAAGAGGAAAGAGAAAAGGGAAGAAAGATAAGCAGTGGAGCATGTGTCACCATGTGGGTGGTTGTGAGAAGATGGTGTAATCTTCTCCTAGCCAATCCGGTGGTGACACGTGGCAGAGTGGGATTTTCTTTTTTATTTATGCCTAGACTTCCATAAATTACACTAGGACCCCAATATATTAAAACTCTATCTTTTAATAATTAATTTATAACTCCACATTTAATTTAATTACATTCTACCCTTACCATTAATTATTTATTACTCTAGGACTGATTAGTATTATTATTCATTATTTCTATTTTAAGCTCATTTTATTTCCATAATATAAATTAGTCACATCTTATTAATAAATATAATTTATTAATTGCTAAATTCCCTATTTATTTTCTTGGTCTTTACATCCTCCCCTTCTTATAAAATTTTGCCCTCGAAATTGCTAACAACTCTTTTAATTTTCCATGCTCATATAAAGCTACCTCATTAAATCTCAAGGACAATTAGCGCTAAGCATTTTATCCTTAACCTCAAAGTCATAACTAATCTCTACACTTGGCTAACCCATACTCATTCACTTAAACTTTACATTCTCTACAATCTTTTTTCACCTCTTGATAAGCATCGAATGTTGCACATTCAAGCCCCTTAACTTATATATGTTAATTCCTTAGCATTGTTATTTGTTTGATTTTGTGTTGTTTTATTGTTTTCAGGTTTTAAATAAAGATGCAATTAATTTCATTGATTTCGGGCTTAAAGCACACTTTGAGAAAACTTAGAAGATATGTTTAAGCTTAACCAATCATAATAAAAGACCTATATGATGTGATTAAGTTTAATCAAATCGAGTGAAGGATTAAATTGGAATTTCTCCATTAAGAGTCAAAATCGGATTGGATTCAAATTTGGATTCTGCATATGTCTCAGTCTTTGGATCATAACTTTTGCGTCAGATATTGTATTGCAATAAAATTGGTAGCGTTGGAAATCTAATAAAAAATTCAACAAATATGTCAGAAATAGATTTTCCTAAATTCGGACGTTTACTATATCAAAATCGCATCGCAATAAAAGACCGCAATTCTGGCCGAATTTGGAATCCTTTTCCTACTTGGATTAAAGTTTCAATCTCCTACTTGGATAAGAAGATTCAAGAGCGATTTTTATGGAATTCCAAGGGCTTCTAAGACTTGTGTGCTCCCTATAAATAGACCCTTAAGCTTCAAGAGAAGGGGTGCTTTGTGCTTGGTACTTGGGCTTGTGCTTAGATTTAGACAGAAAATTCTTCTTGGAGGCCTGGCAAGTTGAAGAGGAGAAGAACATGGCAGGAGGCCATCCCAGCACTACGATGAGCGGCTAAATTCCTAATAGGGTGTTGATGTAGCCCTTTCCAAGTAACAATGGTTTAATTGTATTTTAGTTTGGGATTTTCTCTATGCATGATGGTTGTATAACTGTGAGAATTGATTTTAATGTTTATATTCAATCATTATGAATTTCTTATCTTGTCTTAGAAAGTCTTTTATATTGATTGAACTCAATCCTTCATATTTTCTGTGATTATGTGAATGATTGTTATACAACGGTTTTAATTGATATATGATCAAGAGGATTAGATAGACCATGCCTAGGGAAGACGGATTGTACTACACCCTAGTTTAGTGTAATTTAGGTAGACAGTTCGTGTCAACCGAAGATGGGTTATACTATTTCATTGATTATGTGTATCCTATTAAAGACGTAGCTAGTCCATGCCTAGGGAAAACGGGTCGTACCGCATCTTAGTGGTTAGGTGGACGATCCGTGCCAACCGAAGATGGATTATACTTATTCTTTAGAGGTAATTTCTTGACTACTCGAGTGAGACGAGTCCTATATCATGCATAATATGAATTTTCCTTGTTAATTTATGATTGACCATTGTTATGCGGTGAGTGGTAAAATCAATCCCCTATTCTTTATCTCATCCCTACTATCTTTTAATTTATGTCTTTTACTTTTATGTATTTCTTTTTTATAAAACAAAAACCAAATCAAACATATTTTAAATTAAGTTATATTTAATCTCGAAAAGCTTGATAACAACACATACGCAGTCCTTGAGGTTCGACACCCTCTCTATAGCCTTATCCTACAAGGATTCGTCCTATTGCGAGTGGTTATTTATTATTGATATATTTTGGTAAACAATAGACCACATCACCTCTACTCGTAGTCACTTTAGTACATACAACTTTGCAAATTTCACTTGTCTCTTTTATACATCCACTAAAAATCCAAATTAACTTACTAAGTCTCCCCTCCTTAGTTCAAAACATATTATCCAAACTATAACTTAAGGTGAATCATTCTCATTCCTATATACCATATACTTTAATTTATCTCTAGTGCCTCAAACTTTTAGTCATTGTGGCAAACTATCCCCAAACTTTAGCCATGTATCTTATTCTTTAAGCCACCTCAGCAATAATTTGATTGCATTTAGAGAGTAACTTCCTTTAACTTGTATAGTTTGGTTGTTTCACACAATTTTCCTTTATCGTTTACCCTATCCACTCCTAAAATCATATTGGAATAACTCTAATTGTCATCAACTGTGACCATTAAGACATCAAAGATCTAGTGTGGGCACACCAAGTATCTCCGATTTTCAAAATTTTACTTATTCCCATGTGATGTTACGATCTATTCCGCGTTAACACATAAGTACTAACATCCTCAAATAGGTAAACCATTGAGATTTTCTTATTTAAGCTAACATTACTATGCCTCAACTTGTTCCTTATTCATAATTGGTGGCTTACCCTCAACATTTTATCTATCCGATCCGTTAATTTCCAACTACTCCACTGTCATCAATACCTTCAGAACATGATTTTTTTTTTCTTAAATATTGGTTCTACAACCGAAAATATGCAATGGCACCATTATTTCACTAAAAGGTGAGCCATCAAGTAACTCTTTTCTAACACCTAAACCTATCTCACACAATATTCTCTAACACTAACAACTTCATTAAAAGCTCATATTTAAACTCTCTCTTTATTTTATCAGTCATTTGTATTAAATCTTATTTCTTACGCACAAAGTATGTTTGAACTTCTAACTTTTTAAATTAATCATTGTGTTTGAAATCGTATTTTAAAATCATTTTAGCTTAGCCCTTAAAATTTTATTAAATAATCATCCTTAACTTAACTACCTGTTTTTAACCCATTATTTAAATCATAATTTATAAAATAAGGTATCTTGAAATTTATAATTTTATTATTTTAACTCGTACCTATGGGTCGAAACCCTAGAAGAAATATCTCTCGTCGTTTGAGTAGTTGTCTCAGTTGGCGGTGGTCTCCTTCGAGGTAGGTGCGGCATCCAAGGAGCTTCTGGTCCCTATTCTATTGGTTGATCGCGTTCTTCAATATTCGTGCCCCCTTCGATGTGTTTTAGGAATACGTCGTCACCTCTGAAAAGAACGGTCATTAGTCTACTCTCACGAGAAGCTCTCTCTTACATCGCCTATAGCCTAACACATCCATGCTAGACTCTTCTAAAAGACTAAGCGACTAGACACTTAAGCCTACCCATTATAGCGTCACCACAAGAGTGGCCATGCATATGCTTTAACCTAAAGGTTTGTACTCTACCTACTCAACTCCACATACGTGGACGGGACAAAGGGAAGTGTTGCACTTGAATTTATCAAAATGCATGCAACACTTCCGAACATGGAAAAGGTCATTGTCTAGGTAGCATGGCTTGTCTACACGGAATTATGCCATGTAAACAACACAAATCATGACAGATGCATTACAAGAATCATTCAATGCACACAATAAATTTCATTTAAGTCTTGTTGAAATGTCAAGTATTGGATATAAGTTATTTTGTATTTTTTTAATTTTTATTTAAAGTCCTAAGGCTCTTTTGTTTCACTTAGACTCTAGCACCAATCTAAACTTCCGCTTTTCCTCTGTCCCTAGAGCTAACCGCTCTAATACCATTTTCTGTGACGACCCTTTTTTTTTTAATTTTTTTTTTTACAAATCATTTGCAATTAATCTCTTAAAATTTAAACGGATCTTCACAGTGGGACGACGACGTGTTGTAAAGCCAACATATAGTACATGCCCCATATCATGTACCTAATAATCAGAGTATAACATATATCTATTTATGCAGCGGAAGACATAAACCAGAATAGCAGAAATCCCAACTTATACATCTATCACAAATAACTACAACAAAGAGCCATTTAACATCTATCTGTTTAAGTCGTATCAATACAATAATTACATAAAAATAATGGCTCGACAATGCAAGTGTTACAGTGTAACGCCCCGCTTTTACAAAAAGCGTAAGTGAAAATTTTCAAATTTCCACATGACATTACTAGCTTATCAGAGGTAAATGTTGGCAACGGAGTATATGTAAATGTAATATAGATTTGGAAATGGATTGACACTTCAGAGCTTCTACTGAAATACCTCAAAAATATATAATAAGCCAGTCAGCATAATTATACAAACAGTAATAACAGTTATGCCTCACAGGGCAAGATAGTCATACAAGCCAAATATCTATACATAACTGGAGAATTATAAGTACTGTCTCAAGCTAGGTTAATGAACTACAACAGGGTAGTCCCAAAAAGAAAGGCTATCCAGCCTTGCAAAAAGACTGAACCAGAAACCATCTACATTTCGGGATAGTCCTGATAATCTTCTTCTTCTTCTTCATAGCCTGAACCATTACAAATACCATACAAAGAGAAGACAACAACATAAACACTAAAGTGAGTCCGCTGTTTCCAATAATAATATGAATGCTGATTTATTTAATTAATGCAACACAATGCAATGGCCATATAATCACATATATATGCAAAATATAATCTATGATCGCGAATCATAGACATGCAATGAACATAAATGTAATCATAAAGCAATGACAATTTTAAGTGTAGAGTTTTAGGTATTTCCTTTTTTCCACTCCTCTGTTGGCCTAGGCACGGTTAGCGTTTTATTTGAAACCTGGGCTTCCTCCATTTTAACTTTTAATTATTTTCTTTGGGAGCCTAGGCTCCTAGAAACCTCGGTTTCCCTGGTGACCTAGGTACACTAGTTTTTGTATTTATTATTCTCTTTTCAGGTACCTCTTCATTCACTGAGAATCTAGGAACTCATGTGAAGCCTCATGTACCCACTGTGGATCTAGATCCAACAGCTTGTTATTAGACAGATTATTAAAAATAATAAAATATGAAAAGCCAGATGCGCAAACAAGTAAATAAAACAGTAAACATAATATTATAGGAAAAATCAACCAGCTTCGTCCTCAGTAAGTATAGAGATACTTACTAGTTTATGCTCCGAATATTTTCCTTTACAACTGCATAATAATCATCATATGATGATAACGGATTAATAAAGCATTTTATGAAATCATTATTATTACCATATCTCTTCCTAAAAATTGCAACGGCTACAGATTTAAACATGATCTTCTTATTTATTTATTTTAGTGCTTACTTACCAATTATTATAATAGCACTACTAGAATTATTCATTCTTTAGGGCATCATTTAACACATAACATACCTTAAAACAAGGATACAAATGTCATCTAATCAAGCACACATATGAATTTTCCTTTCTTTAATTCACACATCCTTATAATACACATCTAAATATTTGGAAACACATTCATTTCTTTGTAAACTTTCACCTACACATTGCTCATCTCTTTTCTCTTAATATATATATATATATATATATATTATAAGTTAATAAATCCAAACACACACACACATATATATACTCTCACACTTACATTTCTTGATCCATTTTAGAACACAATTTACCCATTCCAAATTGCTTGTCTCATGTAGTAAACACTCATCCACATGCTTACACATATACTCATATGTCCATAATATAAGTTAGCCAACTTTTCATACAACATACATATATGTGCATAATTAAGAGCAAATCATAATTTCAAAATAACAATAGGACTACTTGTTCTATGAGAAGTTTAAGGGAGAAAATACTCACCCAAAGTTTTCTAATGACTTAAAGAGTGGAGGAGAGTTGCTATCCAAGAGAATTCCACTTGTAAAGCTTGGTTTCTTGGTCTCAAATCAAAGGTGGTTTCTACTCACATTTCTCCACTGATTTTGTGGGAGAATGAGGGTGGTTTGGAGCTTAAATTTGGCTTGCTAGGTGCTGGAAAGTGAGGTGAAATGGGAGGATTTTCGTGCTACTTCTACAGCACTAGAGCAAGAGAGAGTTTTGGCTAAAATTTGGTTTTCTTCTTCATGAAAATCAACTCCCCATGCATCCTATATATAATACTCTTGAAAGGCTGAGATCTAACCAACAAATCAACACCTCAATGGCCGGATTTGAGCCAGCCAATATCTCAAACTCATAGCTCAAATCTCATAGGTGACTATTTCATATCTTAGTCTATGATTGCATGATATCTAAGGAAATCTAGTTGGGTTCCAACCAAAATGGACTAACTAGGCTAACTAAATATGGGTATGATCATTTGGCATCAAGTACCACGTGTGGGTCCCAAATTATTAGGTGGAAAAATCAAATTTCGCATTTAACGGAAACTGCACTGCACTGGGTGAAGTCGCTCGATCGATAATAAAGTCGCTCGATCGACTTCGACCTATAATCGCTCGATCGACCAGGAAGTCGCTCGATCGATTTTAACTTTACTGATCCAACTCCCTACATGCATAACTATATAACTTAATTAGACTAATAGTAATTCTTAAGCCTTATACTTATGCATGCACATATTTTAATAACTTAAGTAGGGTGTCTTTCCCGGGTATTACATACAGGCGACACGAGCCATAAATCCAAACCTATAAAATAGTGGACACCCGTGGTTCGACAATTACAACCATCGCGGCGTGTTTCAGTCATAATATCCCAAGTACATTTCTCCAACACCATCAACTACGACCGAAGTACCTGCAGTCAAAGGAACTTCAACTATACGGATGTGGTGGTAACCACATCCATGTAGATGAAAGTATGAGTTCACCGCCTCAATAAGAAGTGTCGATGCCTCAGTAGTATAAAACTCACTAAGTATACAATCTACACAAACATAAAATGCATGCAGGGTTCAACAACGTTATTCACAAACCATTAAGTTCACACAACAACACATTATCGAGTACAAGTCACATTGTTCATCACACACTTGTATACTATTACGGTTTCTACTAACAATATTCTACGCATACCATAAACAAAATTCCACACATCTCACTAGTGCTAGCACTTCAATGCTAGGATTACCGTCAATACCGCCTGTAAAGCTACGACCCGCAGGGCACACATCTCAGGTGAGCTAGCACTTCAATGCTAGGCTTACCATCAACATCGCTTGTAAAGCTACGACCTGCAGGGCACATATCTCACGTGAGCAAGCACTTCAATGTTAGACTTACCACATATCTCACAAGTGCTAGCACTTCAATGCTAGGCTTACCATCAACATCGCCCATAAAGCTACGACCCACAGGGCACACATCTCACATGTGCTAGCACTTCAATGCTAAGCTTACCATACATCTCAGCCAAGAGCTGCTACCCTCTGGCCTACCACTATGCTAGATACTACAATACTGGACTTACCATCTATCAACTACCGGGTTCTCATAATACCAAAGCATCCACACTATATACATATCATTACATGTGTATTCCCAAACATCTTTTTTCCAACAATACCACTTTCCACAACACAATCACATTTATAACATAATCTCATGCTACTCAAATCATCCATCTAACATCATATTATCATCACAAATTCTCAATCCAATAATTCACAGCACAACCACATATATATTTTTTGATCAACAATTCCATAACCATAAATACATTCCAATGTCATCAACATCCATTTATCATTACAATTTCTCCAACCAATTTCTCACAAACTCATTCACATATATTTTCATGCATATCTCTACATTATCTTATTATCGCATTTCCATTCACAACACGAATCTCATGCATTCTTCAATATCAATTCATCAAAATATATCATATTCATAACACAAATCTCATGCAATACTCAACATTAATTCAACGTCATGTCATCATTTGCAATACAAATCTCATGCATCCTTCTACATCAATTCATCAACATATTTTCACAATATAGTCCATAATTACATATACCAAATCATCATCATAGAGTTAACATCAAATTAAACTAAATATAGCAATTTATATATCTAAATTCCTAAGATCCCTTAGTGAGTAGAATACTCACCTTGGCTGCATTGGACTCATGACTCGAATATCCCCACGTTCTAGTTACCTTGAACTCACTGTTGGAGAACAATTGAAGTCTCCACCTTACGTGACTGCAAACATTTATGATATTAGACTAAGCTATTTGACTCTATATTCTATGACACATAAACTACCCGCGTGCTTACACGTCGCATTACATGCTTCTAAATTTAGCTAGGTACCTTAAGCTATTATTAGGTTTACCATTGGTTCTAGGTTTATACTATTTTATTTCGCTTATTATCTTTAAGATGCGTTTACTATTTATTTGCCTACTCTTTATTATTACATCATATTATCATTGATAATCATTTTTTAATGGCTTGTTGATTATTTACAAACTTAACAATATATATATTTAACTCATATACATGCATATGTACTTATACACACACACACACACACACACACACACACACACACACACACACATATGTATATATAATACTTATTAAGCTAAATACAACCTCATAATGCACTTATGTATTTTATAATACTTAGGTAGGTGCATTAATTACTTAGTTACATTACCAAATGGATCCGGAGCCTATTCATGTATCTCTATAACCTTACTAATTTATATTTGTTATCTTAGGGTTATTTGGACAATTTACCATTTAGCATTCCTATTTGATCATTACATTTAATACTTAATCCTTTACTAATTACTAATCATCTAAGTAGTTTAGATTATAGAACTCTATCCTTATTTAAAGTACTAATTTAATAACTCTTTAGATTAGATTATAATCATATATTGTAATATGCATTCATTTACTAAAACTTATACATATACCTCAAAGTCAAGCATTATAGTTAAGTTGAACTTACTATTAGTCCACCACCACTCCATTAATACTTTCTTTTCATTTAATCATTCATTTTACTTCACCATTCATTTCACTTTCTTCTCTTTGACTCTTCCTTTAATTCATCTCAAAGCATTAGCTATGAGCTACCAAGATTAACCTCCAACAACTCCAACAAACCAACCTAACTAATTTCCTTAATTAGAGCATCATTCGGTGCCCAATTTCACACTAAACCCCTTCACATAACAAGCCTAACAACAGGGATCCAAATCTACCATCACTAACTAAATCAAACCAAAACAATTGAAATTATCAACACTTCCAATCCAAATCAGATTTGGGTTTCCCAAAACACCCCAACCAGAATTTTCACATCAACATTACCTATAAAATCAGTCTTCTCAACTAATAACCATAAAACCCTAAGATTTCAACCTAAATCAAACCCCAAAGAAAACCATCAATAATGATTCTAAAATACAAATTCAAAACCTATTTTAGAATCATCAAACACAAATATAGCATCACAAACCGAAATTCCAAGAAACATACACCATTCGGCCATCCCCTCCAAAATCACCAAGAAATCCTAAATTTTCATCTTAAGAAAAACCCAATTAATACCCTAAGAATAAGATACAAATTTCATGCTATTTAGACATTGGGTAATCCAAAATACAAAGAAATGGGGTTAGGAATTTTTACCAATTTTTGTTCTTCATGTAGCATGACCCACGGAAATCACAAGCTCTCACCCTCAATCACGATCTCCATCATTGCATCCCGCTTATCTACGTATCTCAATCTCAGTTCATCTCTCTCGAGTTCGTGTGTGTGTGGGTATGCGAGAGGAAGATGAAGAAAGGAAGAAGGGAGAGGGAAAGGGCTAATGCAGGTTGGAACTGAGAGGAAGAAAAAGAGGTCCGGCCTAGAGGTGGGGGGAGAGGAAATGCGGGGGGGGGGGTGCGAGCGTACAGAACCAGGAGAGAAAATGGGAGAGAAAAGAGAAGTGAAAAGAAAAGAAGAAAGGGAAATGGAGCTGCTGCCCACCAAAAAGGAGGAGAGAAAAAAAAAAGAAAAGAAAAGAAAGAGGAAAGAGAAATAGAAAGAGAAAATGGAAGAAAGATAAGGAGTGGGGCATGCGTCACCATGTGGGTGGTTGGGAGAAGATGGGGTAATCTTCTCCTAGCCAACCCGGTGGTGACACGTGGCAGGGTGTAATTTTCTTTTTATTTAAATGCCTAGACTTCCATAAATTACATTAGGATCCCACTATATTAAAAATCTATCTTTTAAAAATTAATTTATAATTTCACATTTAATTTAATTACATTCTACCCTTACTATTAATTATTTATTACTCTAGGACTTATTAGTATTATTATTCATTATTCCTATTTTAAGCTCATTTTATTTCCATAATAGAAATTAGTCTCTTCTTATTAATAAATATAAGTTATTAATTGCTAAATTCCCTATTTATTTTCTTGATTTTTACATCCACACCCCTAATAACGTCGCAAGGCATGAACCCATTCGTAAATAGTGCGCTAGTCACTAACAACCATTGGTTCCGAAGCCAAATGATAAGTCATGAAATATTCTATTCAAGACCCCTTAATTTACATTTGTTATACATAATTTGTGTTGTAAATATAACGTTTTGTTGTAGTTTTGTGTGTTGTCTATTTTCAGGTCTTAATTGAAATCTAGTTCAAAACACATGAATTAGACCTGAAAATACATCAAGGGCGATTTGGTCATTTCCAGAGTTCAAAGTTGCTCCTGCCAAGTGAAGAATCGACTAAGGCAAATCGATCGATCGACTTTATAATCGATTGATCGAATCATCAGTCGAAGAAAAATCGATCGATCGAGACAGGGCAACCACGAATGCGATTGACCGACTTTATAATCGATCGATCGAATTTGGATATTTTCGGAACAATTTGGAACAATGTTGACATGTCACTCTTCCTTGATATTTTAAATATCTTAGATATTTTCTATATATTTTTAGATATTTTTAGATATTTCCTAGATATTTCTTAGATATTTTTAGATATTTCCTAGATATTTTTAGATATTTCTTAGATATTATTAGATATTTCCAAATATCTCTTATCTTATCTTATCTTATCTTATCTTATCATATCTTTTCTTTAGATATTATTTTGTAATCTCTTTCCTCTATAAATAGAGAGCAACATGAGAGGTAGAGGTATGCATCTTTTGGGAGCTTCGATTGTCTCAGGTGTATCTTAGTTAATTTTAGTGTTTTTCATTTCTTTTATGTAATCCGACTTCCATACTTTAAATATATTGTTTTAAGTTCATTTTGATCTTGTTTCTTTATTTTTTTTATGCTTTGATTAGTTTAATCATGTCTAGTTAAATTAGTTCTTAGGGTTTGATCAAAATCTTTTTCAAAAACCATGAAGTGTTCTTGATGTTCTTAGGATTTTCTAGATGTGTTTGGAGATTGTGAAAGGCTAGAGGATTTCAAAACTCATGCTAAAAGGTTTTGTCTTCAAGATTCCAATCTATTTATTCATGAGAAAGGGATTTGCTTGTCTATGAGTTTTCTTGGATTCTTGAAAGAGAACGATGTCTTTTGCAATAATTCTATTTGACATGATGTGTGTTTACCTATTATAGTCACCTTATAGGGTATGCTAGGGAACACCAGTCATTTCATACCTTTGGTAGTGTAAAACGTCTTTCCATTGTAGTTTAATCTTTACATGGAATAGATCGGTGTGAAACTAGATACCTTATCATTCTGGCCTAATTAAGATTTTCATGTATCGTGTATGCTTATTAGGATGTTTTATAAAGTAGTAAGCTAGGGAGCATCAATCCCCCACACCTTTGGTAGTATAAACATTTTTCAATTATAGATTAATCTTTACGTGGTAAGTGTTTGATGTGAAACTAGGTGCTTTATAACTACGTCCTAACGAAAGTATTTTCATGTCAAGGTCGTCGTAATGGTTGACGTCCATTATGCCCTCATATCATGCAAGTTAGGAAGATCCATATAGACTTTAAGCATTTCATTGGTTGAGGATTAGATGAGATCAATACCCTAAGTTTTCTTTTAGATTGTTTCATTTTCCGTCTTTATTACCTTACTCGTTGTAGCTTCAATTCTACAACTTTACTTTGTTTTTATTTTTAAGTTAAGTTAAATACGCTCTTTAGATATCCTGTTACGCAAAACAACCCACAATCTCTGTGGTTCGATAACAATTACTATAGTATAATTGATTCGTACTATTGCGAAGTGGTAAAAATTATAAATTTAAAATTCACGTAGTCGAGTTGATTACCACCAAACAACATAAAAAATAAATTGTTGACCATAGAGTCAAGTCTGTATACGAGTGTAACCATCATCCATACATGGCGTGAAACACAATTCATATTTATAGTTCATGTGAGGATATAATCACATTATATATCATCATCACATACATTTGAAATGATAGAATCATCATTTGTAAAAGTTAGGCTCACAACATAAATTCTGTACAATTTACAAAAAAATAGTCATGTTAAATGTCAAGGTATATTGGCAGTTTTATGGGCGATTACTTATCTTGATGCTTGTCTTCAACCTCAAACATCTCAAAAAGATCAACTTCACATTTTGCAAGTCATACTCTAACATTATACATAACTCATACTAAAAACCTTAATTTTCACGTGAAACCCTAATCATGCACTTAAAAACCCTAATTAAGCACCTTCCACCTTGACTGATCGATTATTACTCAACGAACGTTCGTTCCTCGCGGGAGATATTTGATCTTTGGCCAACCAAAATAAGTTTTCTCCTAAATCAACTAGATATTTGTCTCAAGCTTAACTAAGACTCCTAATGGTCACAATAGTTCCTAATAACACCATACATCATGCATACACATTTTAAAACAAGCATAGCTACAAGCATTACTTTAAAAAATTAAAAGTTCTAACTTTATTCACTTAATCTTAATCCATTGTTAATCAACCTATGAAAAGTGCTCTAAAGTGTATAAAGATGTGTGCTTTAACAATGTTTCGACTTACAATAATAATAAGGAAAAATTGCACCGTTGGTCCCTGTGGTATGCCATAATTATTTTTTACTCCCTATGGTTGAAAAAATTAATGGGAGGTCCTTGTGGTATGTCATAATTACATTTTGCTCCCTCGGTCAATTTTCCGTCCACCCCTTCGACGGAATCTGTTAGCCTTACACGTCAGACCCAATAAAAAATTGACACGTGTATATTTGTTTTCAAATTATTTTTTGGTTTTTCCACGTCATCTGGGTTGGGCACGTCGACTGACTAGAGTTATGTAAATTTTAGGGCTTACTTATTTTACCCCAACAGTAAAAACCCTCCATTTACTCCCCCACAATCCATTATCGTACAGTTTGTTCCCCGAAAGCCATAGTTGTCTTCTTCGCCAGTTCACGGTCTTCTTCGCCGGTCACGCTGTCACTCGTATCTTCGTCGGTCACGCTGCTCAGCCCATCGTCTGCTTCGCCGGTCACGCTGCTCAGCCCATCGTCTGCTTCGCCGGCCACGAGTCACGCCGGTCGTCGACGGTATTGTCGTTGTTCCTCGTTCTTTTTCATTCTTCTTTGCCGGTTTGCCGGTCACCACCATTTAGGGGTTTTTGTTCCACTATTTTCTGTATGTAGATTTTTTTGTTGAGAACCCCCTTTAGTATGTAGAACAGATTTTTGTTTAGGGTTTACTCTGTTCTCTTGAAATGTCGGAATTGGTTCTGTATCCTTTAATTGTTTCGGAATTGGAGATAGATGGGTTGAAGATAGATGAGTTTGATCGGTCACTGATGGGATTAAATAGAGGTTGGAGACAGTGGGTTCCAAAAAGTTTGGCTTTTGGGGCTTATTTTATCTTTATGTGCTATTTGAGGGGCTTGTTTTCCCCCTTTATTTGTGTGCATCTGTAATGATAGCGATGTTCCACTCTTTTTATATCTCTTGGGTGTGGTGCATGTGAACTTGGGTGCTAAAGTTACTGAACTATGCTAAAATATTAACTATGCACATGTGTGTTCCATGTGCTAAAACATTAACTATGTATTAATTGTTTAAGAGCAGATATAAGAGCAGTAATAGAATAAAATGCATTAATCTGAAAATATAGTTCAATGTATATGCATCATTCACATGGAAACCATTAGGTTAGGTAACAAGGATATCATACAGACATAATTTTTTTTTGGTAAGTATCAATACAAACATAATTTTCTGACTTATTAACCAGAAATTAAGCTATCATCCATCATCTCAGATACTCAAGTGTTTACTATATGGCAAAAAAGAAATAATAACTGCAAACAAACTAAGCCAAGTGCATTTGAGATGTTACTAATAAGAAAATAAGACAACTGCAAACAAATTAAGTTTTATGATCTAAACTTAATCTGACCAAACTCATAATATTTTTTGTTTGAAAATTTTTAGTTTTGAATGAGAAACAATGTGGAATTGGATTTGGAACTACCTTGTTAATTTGAAGTCATTTGTCTTTTTGATTTAGATGTCTTCAAATTGGTCATCATCGGAAAATTGCAGTGAAGCGCCAGCACGGGAATGCTACTGTGGTATGAAAACATATTTAAGGACTTCATGGACGAGGAAAAATCCGGGAAGACGGTTCTTTGGATGCGCTCGATACGGCAAAGGCCCAAATTGCAAATATTTTGAATGGTTTGAACCACGCATTTGTGAACGTGGCGGCGAGGTTGTATACGAATTGAGGGTGAAGATTAAGACTATGGAAGAAGAACTTCGGAAACAAGCAAAGAAAGAGAAGTGATCAAATGTGATTTTGTTTATGTCATGGGGAATAATTGTTGCTCTTTTGTTTGCTTTTATGTGTCCTGTTTAGATCACTTTTGTTCATCTTGGAGGTAGTGTTTGTAACAAGTGGTTGATATGGACTTAGAAAAAGTAGGTCCATGCTTTTCGTGTTTCTTAATTTCACTAGGATTCTCTTGTTGTACTCCATTGGTTTGATGTCATCGTAATTCCCAAACCAAAGGCACCAAGAAGTTCATTTTGTGTAGTTAAATCCTTATCCTTAGTAGTTCCAATTATGTGTAGTTAAAGCCTTATCCTTAGTTTCTTTACTACTTGAATCAGAGATTCAATTGGATTTCTGTAACTTGAAAACTGAGATGCTGAAATATTGTGTCTTTGCAATGTAGCAGACTTTAGCCCCACGGTCTTTTATGGTGCTGGAAGCTCATTGTGTTGTACATTGATTTGTGCTCTTATATTAGGCTTAATTTATTGATGTATCCTGAATGCCTGCTAAATACATATTGAAATGGAAGATGACCCACTCATGCTTTCTTTCCATCGTTCTGGAAAAATAAAATGCCATTATAAAGTAGAAATTAAATAGCATTTTGTAATTCGCCTATTTTTGGGATCCCATAAGCATTATACATCAACAAAATACCTTCCAATTACCACCATACATCAACAAAATACCTTCCAATTACCACCATACATCAACAAAATACCTTCCAATGACCACAATACATCAACAAAATACATTCCAATAACCACCATACATCAACAAAATACTATCATATTGTTCCTAACAAACTGCCCCCATACATCAACAAAATACATCATATTGTTCTCGTCAAAATACCCCCATACATCCACAAAATACCATCATGTTCTTCCTAACAAAATACCACCACACATCAACAAATCAACAAAATACCATCATATTGTTTCTTACAAAATACTCAATCACAAAATACATTACTCCATTCTTGTACCCCATCATGTTGTGAACCTCTAGTTGTTGTCACATTCCCCTCCTGCAGGGAAAAAACAACACATCCACAAAAATCCCTTAGTAACATATATAGATAATTAGACTAAATAAAATATATACTATGACTAGGCTGACTAGTAATATACACTATCAATTCCTCATTACAATTCAATATAATAAAAAAAAATTGCAAAATATGCCCTTATGTTGGATGGCCCAGACGCATTTGGTTGCGAGACTTGCTCATTACTCACATTTCCCTCATTATGCACAGTTCCCTGCATGAAAAGAGAATATACATCAACAAAATATTTAAATCAAGTAGCCAAAACTAACATGTATAAATGGCTCGTCCTTACAGTTCTTTTCTTTTTGCTCGGTTTCTTCCTATTGATCTGACGGTTTGGCCTCAATGGCTCGTGACAGGACCTGACATTATGGCCAATCAACCCACAATTCCCACATCTAACATCATACCCTTGCCTTGTAACTTTATATGGGTGTTCAGGCTCATCTGTTTCTTTTCTCCTAGCTTTTTTAGGGCGTCCAGGTTGAGCTCTCACCAATGGTGGTAGAATGGTGTCAAGGGTAACTTTTGGCCATTCATCAGGGCCAGGCATTGGATGAATTGAAGGAGCATATGCTTTTTTGTATGTATCATACCAATAGCACGCATGCACAAAGTCTTATGGATTACGCCGGTCAGTGAAAATGGCAGCACATGCATGAGGACACAGAATCCCATTAAGCTGCCATCTACCACAACTACATGTCATGTCGATAAGATTAACCACCCTCCTTGAACCATAGCAGCTGTCTACCTTAAATGCTGCCCCATCTCGCCATTGACAAATGTGATTTCTCTGTAGATCTTTGGACGTCTCTAGCCTTTTTAGGATCTTTGGACAAATCCTATTAGTGGTTTGACTAGCTCCTTCTCTTTTAATGTGATACCTATTCATCAACTGTCTCCTAATTATCTCCAACATGGTTAGGAGTGGCTTGTCTCTGGCATCCTTAATCCAAGAATTAAAAGATTCAGCAATGTTATTGGATATCATATCAGTTTTGGAATTGGTTCCAAATGCATGCCTTGACCAACCTCTAGGATCAATTTTTTCCAAGTAATCAAAAGCTTCTTGGCTCATACCCTTAATCACATTTAGGTGCCGTTTAAAATCTAATTCGGTTGTGGCTCTAGCTGCTCCAAACAACTCATCTTTAAATGCTCTTCCTTTCCACCCTTTTTGCTTACAATTGGCATGCAGATGTCGGATACAAAACCTATGTTCAACTCCAGGGTACACAGTATCAAATGTATCCATGAGACCCTGCAAAAGAGACAAATATATCACATTAGCATAATATCTTTCTCAAAATCATGCGTTTTAAGAAAATGGTTCAAATATATCACCTTTTGCCTATCAGACATAAAGACCCATCCACGCTCTTCAATAGGGCCAAGGCAATCAAGAAGACTAGCCATAAACCATGTCCATGATTCTCTGCACTCGGATTCTACAACAGCATAAGCAATTGGGTACATATCATCATTCCCATCCCTGCCTACCGCACATAATAATTGTCCCTTGTATGGACCCTTCAAATGGCAACCATCCAATGCAATCATCGGCCTGCATCCAGCAATCATACCTTTCTTGCATGCATCCAAGCATACAAACATCCTATGAAAATGAATGTCGTCTTTTAGCAAACCACACATGCTGCCCGGATTCCATTTGTGCACCGCCGCAGCATAGTCCTGACTGTTTTGGTAGTGCTCAACCTCACTCCCATATATCTTCTTCATGGCAATTGTCTTGGCTCGGTAGGCAACCCATTTTGGAATGTTAATATTGCAGTCCCTCTTAACTCGCTCTCTCAAAGCGTATACAGTCCATGTGGGATCGTCTCTAAACTCCTCAAGGTATTGATTTGCGATCCAATACATGTTGGCTTTTTTGTTCTCATGATGGGTGCCACAGTTGTGCGTATTGACGAAGGTTTTAATTTGTATGGCATCTCGTTTGTTTGACTACGACGCATGAAGCCGCCACCCACACTTTAGTTTGCACACCGCTGTCACTCGAATTTTATCATTGTGTTGGTACACAAAATCGAACCCATTCTGAATGGCAAAAGTCTTAAGGGCAATCTTCAACAATTTTGTATTTGGAAATCGGATGCCCTTTTTCAGCTTTATTTTGCCTTTCAAATCATTCTCAGTGAAGTCTGGGTATCTTATCTTCATGCGCCTAGACCGAGAGGCATTTGCATCGTCAGACTCCGAGGATAAACTATCCATATCCCGCTCACTATCGCCGGAATCAGCTGGGATGACATTGACGTTTGGTGCATTATAGGTTGCACCAACCCCAAACCAATCAAAGTTGTTGTGAGTATCCTCCATATTTTTACCTCTCCCAACATCTGTGTAAAGATCTTCATCCTCAGCATCAGTTGTCTCATATTCACTTAAATTTTCGTCCCCACTAGCTTCATAATCAGGATCGTCAGATGAGTCCTCCCCAACACCTTCCTCAACACTAGCATCTTCTACACCTCCCTTATCCCCGACCCCTCTCTCAACATTAGCATCTTCTATAACTCCATCCTCTCCAACCCCTCTCTCAACGTCAGCTGGTTGTTCAGTTGGGTCAATTAAATCAGCCACATCAGTTTCGTGATCCACGTACAAGTGCAACACTCTTGTATTCTTTGTTTGTATCATACCAATCAACTCGATAACATCACTATCATTACGGATGTGATGAAGTCCATTGTCTGACCACTCATTATCAAGCTTACACCAAAACCCACTATGATTCCTGTACCCCAAACTATGTAGCTTTTTTCCCCAATGCGTAATCGATAATAAGTCTTCGTCAATTTCTCCCTGGTCATATATCTCGCCTCCGACATAGGTCATGCGTAGATATTCGGGGTAGCCACCACAGTAAATGAGTACTCTTACCATTTCTGCGACAATATAAAAATAGCTATTAGATGAGTAGTACACTTGCAACTTTATTTTTTAATTTTTTTCTCCCAACATAGTAAAATTCCCAAAACACAGAGAAAAGTAACATGGGCCTAGGAATTAGAAGCCCCCACAACATAGTCTGTTCTAGTAGTGTTGAAAGTGAATGTGACAAAGAAAGAACAAAACAAAATAAAACAAAAGCACAACTTTTAAGTATGTGTCATAGTAACAATTGGAAAAGGAAAAAAAAGAACATAGTATGGTGCTTTCCATTACGTGAATTAAACAATGTCAAATACATGTACCATTTGAAATTATCTGTTTCAATGAAAAAAAAATTAATAATAATGATATGGAACTATCACCTACCCACGTGTTCAATCGGTAATGGACCACAAAGTATAGTTAATGCTTTAGCACATGGAACACACATGTGCATAGTTAATATTTTAGCATAGTTCAGTAACTTTAGCACCCAAGTTCACATGCACCACACCCAAGAGATATAAAAAGAGTGGAACATCGCTATCATTACAGATGCATACAAATAAAGGGGGAAAACAAGCCCCACAAATAGCACATAAAGATAAAATAAGCCCCAAAAGCCAAACTTTTTGGAACCCACTGTCTCCAACCTCTATTTAATCCCATCAGTGACCGATCAAACTCATCTAACTTCAACCCATCTATCTCCAATTCCGAAACAATTAAAGGATACAGAACTAATTCCGACATTTCAAGAGAACAAAGTAAACCCTAAACAAAAATCTGTTCTACATACTAAAGGGGGTTCTCAACAAAAAAATATACATACAGAAAATAGTGGAACAAAAACCCCTAAATGGTGGTGACCGGCAAACCGGCAAAGAAGAATGAAAAAGAACGAGGAACAACGACAATACCGTCGACGACCGGCGTGACTCGTGGCCGGCGAAGCAGACGATGGGCTGAGCAGCGTGACCGGCGAAGCAGATGATGGGCTAAGCAACGTGACCGGCGAAGATACGAGTGACAGCGTGACCGGCGAAGAAGACCGTGAACTGGCGAAGAAGACGACTATGGCTTTCGGGGAACAAACTGTGCGATAATGGATTGTGGGGGAGTAAATGGAGGGTTTTTACTGTTGGGGTAAAATAAGTCAGCCCTAAAATTTACTTAACTCTGGTCAGTCGACGTGCCCAACCCAGATGACGTGGAAAAACCAAAAAATGACCAAAAAATAATTTGAAAACAAATATACACGTGTCAATTTTTTATTGGGTCTGACGTGTAAGGCTAACAGATTCCGTCGAAGGGGTGGACGAAAAATTGACCGAGGGAGCAAAATGTAATTATGATATACCACAAGGACCTCCCATTAATTTTTTCAACCATAGGGAGTAAAAAATAATTATGGCATACCACAGGGACCAACGGTGCAATTTTCCCTAATAATAATAATAATAATAATGTTTCGACATAAAAAGGGAGCTACTCTTTAAAGTCTATATTTGAGTAGAGGACTGGCTCCAAGATGAAGAAAACTCTTGCACGCTTGATATCCATTTTGAAGGTGTATGCCATTATGTGATCACGATTAATGAGACCCTCAAATAGCTTTTAGACTAAGGGTGTACAGTTGGTTGCGGTTGCAGTTATTACCAGCCGCCGATTATCCGGTTATTAACCGGGTAACCAGTTTTCATATATTATTGTTGTTGGATTTTTTTTTTAAAAATCCAATATCCAACCCTTCAATATTCGATGCTAAATAGTAAATACTACTAAACATGCATAATTTCATTAACCATTTACTATTTATTCATCTCAATGAGCCCACAATCAAGTCTATAGATTAAATAAAATGATTGTATAGAAAATCATACAAACAAACAACATTACAAATTTTAAATCAATCTAAAACCAATTTTCTCTATTAGGAATTAAAAGACATTACAAATCCGAAACATAAAAAAACAAAAATCAGTCTAAATAGATGGCCGGCCATGGACCACCAATTCCCATTTCTTTGATAGTAGGATTTTTGTTTATGTTCTTTCTCTCTGAATCGAATTTATTTTTGGAACTTTTGCATTTGAATCCATATTCCACTTTCCACTACGAGTGAAGCATGTTTAGGATGAATATAGGAATTCATTCAAATTTTTGTTGATGTTGCTTGTCTGGGTAATCACAACCGATAATCGCAACTGGGGTACTCGGTTATCCGGTTGCGGTTATTTTCGGTTATTAGCTGTTAATAATTGCCCCGTTTGTACACCCCTACTTTAGACATACTTCATCGGGAAAAATGATTGTATCATCTAGATTGAGATGGATGTAAAGGCTATATTGCAGAGAGACTCACCTAAGGATGCATGCGAGACCATTTGAGTTCTTCATTTTGTCATCCGTGACAAAAATGGGGAGAGTGTCGATACTGGTTTAAGACACGTGTACAGGGTTGGGAGGGACCAAAATTGAGGACACGTGTTTGGGAGATGGAGATGTATTTTTTTAATACATATTCTTTACATCTTATGTATTTATTAACATTTTATTTTGGGATGTATTAATACAGTTATTTTTGTTTTACTTATATGAATTTATGATATATTTGCTACAATATTTAGACTTCCATTTGAATAAAATCGAAGTTGGATTCATCTTGATAAAATTGTTTTTATGCTGGTGTAGATTATGTGTTTTGAGGAATTACTTCAAGATTATGCATTGATGATTATAAAATTTGACTTGGTTTAACATTACTAAATCTCAATGTGCGTGATGAGTTTATTTTTCGTTTCAGAAGACTAGTACAAATACAACTTTTCAAAACTTTCAATCAAGTATAGTTAGTGGTTTAATAGGCTTGATTTGGAATATTGTGAAGTTGGATAAAAAAACTTCACTTAATTATAACCCTTGATATTTCACAACTTTTACGATCAAGTACGCAAACCTTAAAAAGTGTTAATTTAGGGCATGCATCTTTCAATTTTTTTTTCAATTTCAACCTTTTGCTAGAATTTTTCGTTAAATCCTGTCAAAATTTTCAAAATACTCCAATTTTTTTTTTTTTAAGGAAAAAGAAGACAAAATTTGTAAGGATTTAGGTGTAAGTCAGAATTTAACAGAATTTATAAAAATACACATGCCTAAATATTTGAAAATTTATATATATTAAAAAAAAACACAGGGGTATTTTGAAAATTTTGATTGGATTTAATGGAAATTCTAACGGAGGGATGAAATTGAAAAAAAAAAATTTGAAATATGGATACCCTAAATTGACATTTTTTAAAGTTTGTGTACTTAATTGCAAAAGTGATGAAATAACATGGTTATAAGTGAAGTTTTCCCAAGTTTGATTTTGTTTACCTGTAAGTTTTCTTTTGTTTAATGATTTTGTCACCGAATTGCTAAATGGAAAGTTTGTTAGGTTTTAGTGGTTGCTCATTCAGTCATCAAAAAAATGGTTGTAAGTCTTATTAACACTTAGGTGTTTTGGTGTTTTAATCTGGAGTTGGGTTATTGAAGTTTTGTACTGACGTCAGCATCTGTGTCAACAAATTCGTCCTGACATACATGATTCAAAAGCACTCTAAAGAGCATCGTTAGCCAAACCCAGAAAACCAATAACTAAGAATATTGTAAGTGTACAAGAAAATCACACTTACGATACCTTTGTAATAGATTAATCTCCTTTGTACTTGACAAGCGACCCCACTTATTTCTTACTGCAGTAGCTCCAAAACCTTATGAGCAATTCTTCTCCTTTACCAGAACTCCGATAGGCTTCAGTTATTATTGATGAACAACATGGTTTGATCAAAGTACTCTAAGAAATAAGCAAAGAATGATCTTATAACAAAGTATTTCTTGGCAATCAGCCCTTCCACCTCCTAGTAATTCTACATTTGAGGAAAAGGTGCTGACCAGTCTCAGTAAATTTGAGTCTCAGACTCAAATTCTGAATTTCCACTCTCAGTCTATAGCAAAGCTAGAAGTCCAACTTGGACAACTAGCTAAGTCATTTAACGAGAGAGAGCAAGGGAAGTGTTCTAGTCCACCTGTTGCAAGTCCTAAGAGTGGAGGGGTAGTCATTAATTCAAAGGTGGGAGAGACAAAGACCGAACCAATAGGGCAACTAGAAAAGGAAAAACTTGCCAAGGGTAAGGGAGTGTTTACCGAAGCACCACACTCCACCACACAATTCCTTGAGGCATATTTTAAACCTGAAGTGTCATATCCCTTATGTCTCAAGGATCCTAATTGGAATGGGCACGAAACGATAAATTTTGCCCAACCACTGTCAGACACAAATCCATTCATTAGCAGCGAGTTTTGAAGGGTCTGGCTGAAGACGTTAAACTTAGCGCTCCTGGGAGGCACCCCATTCATTTTGTTTCATTGTTTATATATCATGCTTGTTAATATTTGTTATCTTTCACTTTCTTTTAAATTTTCTTTTTCAGGTTAAGTGTTCCTACCTCTAAGTTTGAGGGTATGCTTTGAGCCATACCTCCCCATCCAGGTTTTCTATATCCTTAAACCGTATTTTCATTTTGTACACATTGAGGACAATGTGTTATTTTAAGTTTGGGGGTATAAAAGTACACGTTTACACTTAGTTTGAATTTTGTACAAAATTTTTCAAAATTTTTAAAATTTCTTTGTGAATATCTATGTTGTTTTGTAGAAATTAGTTGATTTATAATTGTGATTTGCTTTTCATTGACAATTTTAAAATTTTGAACACATGATCAACAATTAGAGATTCTAAGTCTGCTTAATTACTTTTGGCTATGAGATTCACATGTAGAAATTTGAAAAATCATGACATACATTGGCATATTGTTTGTGGGGTATGTACTTAAGTTAATACCTTGCATACGGTTTTTAGTGTCTCGGAAAACCAAGATTACTTGTTAGATAGATGACGTGGGCATAGATTAAAAAAAAAAAAAAAAAAAAAAAAGAAAAGAAAAAAACTTCATTGAGTAACCGGATCTCTTACCTCATTAAGCATTGAGTGTTCGCGTCAAAAGATGCAAGTTAATAATAAATGGTTAGTTTGACTTCGTAGTTCTTCTTGACTTGAGTTATTAAACCCTTAGGGATGTTTTACATCTAGTGCCCTAAAGCCATCTGGTTTAGGAGTCACTGGCCTAACACTTGGTACATAGGTCATTTAGAAGCTTAAATGAGTTGAGCATTGCACAACCATAATAAATAATGTAAATAAAGTATGTCTATGCCTTAGTTATTCCATCTAGCGAGAGATATAAAGAATTTTGAGACATTGGAGCATGTATGTAGGTTATATTCTTTGAAAGCCTTATAATTGTATGTTAATATCAAACTGCATCATTTCTAACATGTGAGATCTTAGTCGGCCATTTGTAAGTGAGTAGACTATGATTTTCTGAACTGTGTGAAGATGGAGTTTATTTGTTTAAAGTTGTTCATGAATTATAAACCATTGTTGTAATGATACTTCTTTTTATTAGGTAACATGTATATTTTGTAAAGATAATGTTTGTAGGTATCATTTCTGCTAAACCTTCACGAGACTTCACTCGTCCACTAGGGTAGCCTAGGGGTTTAAAATGCTTGTTGCATGTGCTAAATGCAATCGCGTTTCCCACGAAAGAGGATGTAGATTAGTTGTTTATATTTTAATTTCTAGTTGCAATGCTAGGGACTAGCATTATGTAAGTTTGGGGGTGTGATAAGTCTTGAATTGTTCGATTCAAGACCCCTTAATTTGCATTTGTTAGACCTAGTTCGTGTTGTATATATAACGTGTTGTTGTAGTTTTTGTGTTTTGTCTTATTTTTCAGGTCTTAATTGAAATCTAATTCAAAACACTTGAATTAGACCTAAAAATACATCAATGGTATTTTAGTCATTTCCAGAGTTCGAGATTGTTCCTGCGAGTTGAAGAATTGACCAAGGCAATTCGATCGATCGACTTTATAATCGATCGATCGAAGTTCATCAGTTGAAGAAAAGTCGATTGAGCGAAACTCGATCGATCGAACCAGGACAAGCCCGACTGCGATCTAGTGAAATGCGATCGATCGACTTTATAATCGATCGATCGATTTCTCCATCTTCCAGAAAATCAGATATTTCAAGATCTTTTGAATTCTTTATGCAATTCAAATCATAAGTTGGATTTTGTGGACAGAAATGGACGCCGACCAGCTCTGAATACTTGGCTAGAATTAATTCTTGATGGTCTTTTGTAAATCCAATTCTCTATATATATGAGATTAGGGATTTAGGTTTAGACATGCATCTTTTGGGGATTTCGGATTTGTTCAGGTGTATCACTTAAATTCTAGTGTTTTTCATTTCCTTTAATGCATGTTCTCTGGACCTAAATCCAGAGAGCTTGTTCCCTTTGTATTTTCTTCCTTGTTCTTCAATTTTCTAGCTTAGTTTGCTTTTCTTTTTCTTTATTTTCTTGTAATCCGAATTGTAAAAGTTAAATATAGTTGTTGTTCTTCATTTCTTTCTTATTTCTTTACTATTTTCCTTTAATTTCATGCTTAGATTAGCTTAATTCATGTCTAGCTAACTTAGTTCTTAGGGTTTGATCCAAATCCTCTCCAAAAACCATAAAGTGTTCTTGATGTTCTTAAGATTTTCTTAATATGTTTGATGATTGTGTAAGGCTAGAGGATTGCAAAACCCATGCTAAAAGGTTTTGTTTTCAATATTTCAATCCATTTATTCATGAAAAAGAGTTATGCTTATCTATGAGTTTTCTTGGATTCATGAGTAAAATCAACATTTTTGAAAGAGAATGATGTCTTGTGCAATGATGCTTTTTGACATAATGTGTGTTTTCTCATTAGAGTCACCTTATAGGGTATACTAGGGAATACCAGTTGTTTCACACCTTTGGTAGTTTAAACCGTTTTTCAATTATAATGTAACTTTTACGTGATGCGTTTGGTGTAAAACTAGATACCTTATCATTGTGGCCTAACTAGGGTTTTCATAGATTGTGTATGCTTATTAGGATGTGTTGTAGAGTAGTAAGCTAGGGAGCACTAATCACTCCACACCTTTCGTAGTGTAAACGTTTTTCAATTATAAACTAATCTTTATGTGGAGTTGATTAATGTAAAACTAGGTGCTTTATAACTACGTCTTAACAAAAGTGTTTTCATGTCGAGGTCGTCGTAATGGTTGACGCCCATTACGCGCTCATATCATGTATGTTAGGAAGATCCATATAGACTTTAAGCATTTCATTGGTTGAGGATTGGACAAGATCAATACCCTAAGTTTTCTCTTAGTTTGTTTTCATTTTCCGCTTTCATTCCTTCACTTTATTGTTGTAGCTTCAATTCCACAACCCTTGCTTTTTATTTTTACTCTTAAGTTAAGTTAGATACGTTCCTTTAGATATCCTATTACGCAAAACAACCCATAATCTCTGTGGACCGATCACCTTTACTATAGTATAATCGATACGTACTATTGCGAGTGGTTCAAACTTATAAATTTAAAATCTACGTAGCCGGTTAGCCTGCTACCAGTTGACGCTGTGGTTGTTTATCTTAATATTTGTTGTGGTTTGATAAATTAATATATTTTGCTGCATATTTATTGTTATATTGTGTTGGGGGTCTAAAACTTGGTTTCTCATGCCCTTTATGCTTAAAACAAGTGCCACGTGCTTGGTTCTCGAGGTTGAGTTCTCGATTACTTGAACTTGGTTTTTCTGCTTCCAAATGTGACAATTCCTTTTCTTTTTTTCTTTTTTTTTTTAATTATTTTATTTTTCATGCACGATAAGTTCAAATTTATGTTCTCATTTTTGTTGATGATATTCTTTGTCATCTTCCCATGCCATTGATAAACTCTTTTTGAGCTTGCAAGCTAACTTTGCAATTCAGGATTTGGATGCCCTTAATTTTTTTTCTTAGCATTGAAACTTACAATCCTTCCAGTGGTCTCTTGCTCTATCAACAATACTAAATTGTTGATTTACTTAAGCGCACCAACATGCTGGAATCTAAGCTAGTATCTTCTCCCATGGCCTCTACTCATAATCTATCTCGCTTTGATGATCATACCAAACTTGTATTACAGTGTAGTAGGGGCCCCTCAGTACGTTTTGATCACTCAACCTAATCTTTGATTTATAGTAAACAAAGTATGTCAATTCATGCACCGTCCTACAGTTCCCCATCAGACTGTTGTCAAACGCATTCTTCACTATCTAATAAGCAAAAGTTGCATTTTGGTTTGTGTAACGCCTCGATAAAATTAACTAACTAAAAGTTAACTTTATGGTTCACCTCATAGTCGTATTCTAAAAGAAATAGACCACAATATCATCTTCTCTGTAAAGAGTCTGCAGTGGAATACTTTTACTTATAACATAAATATAGCAATTTAAAATTCACAATCACAATATGAACAGCCAAAGCAAGACTAAAACACCATAACATAGATAGTCACATCTCCCAAAAGTATGGTCAAAAGAGAAGTCATCAAATTATGGCCTTGTTTGTTAAGTTACATAACAGTACACAGTAATGCATGTACTGTTCATGTACTTCTTTTTTTAACTTTTTTATATTTCCAAATACCAATCAACATCAAAACATTCCCACTTTTTCACTTTTTATATCACATCAATAATTTTTTATTACCATTCAAATAAAAAAATTCACTACAATACAAAACTTTTTCACTTTTTTATATCACATCATCACTTTTTACTAATTTCAAAATTAACAACCCACTACTCTGTTTTGTTCTGTTCTGTACATGTCTTTGCCAAACAAGCCTTATAATACAAGATTTCAGAACCAAATCTAATAGTCATAACATAACATCAAACTCAAATTCTAAACTGGCCCTATTTGAAAACTATTTCCCCTCCCCCCCAATTTCCCCCTACCCGATAGGGCCCACTCAGCATGCTTTTCCATATTTCTTTCCCATTTTTACCCGTTCTTTTGTTGGCTTTTCTCACTCTGTTCCTTCAAATCATGAAACAGGAAAATGCCACCTTATATCCCTAAAATCCACTATTTGCATCTCCTTTCTGCTACAGCAGAGTTCGAATTGCAGGCATCTTGAAAAAGTCATGTGACCAACTGCACCTTTTGAGAAGAGCGCTTGCAACGGGCAGAGAATGTTAAAAGACTATATTGCCCTCCCTTCAAAAGCTTGCCTTTTCCATTTTCATTTTCTTTCGTCTTTCCTCTTCCATTTAAGCTCATCTTTGCAACTAAGCTTCCCTCTTCCTGTTTTTTTTTTTTTTTTTTTTCCCCTTGGTCTCAATCTCCTCTCTTTTTTCCTCTTCAAGCTCATCTCTGAAACTAAGCTAATATATCGGCCATCACACTTGCAAAACTTTCCCAAAAGTTTCTGAATTAATCTTGGATTCTTTTTCTACCGGCGACTCTCCCTTTGTTCTAAGTTTCGACAACTCCTTCACAAACAAACAGAACCACCCCTTTTTCTCATCCTTCCAACCAGTGAAGCAAGAGCACAAGGAAGAGATCATTTCGAGCGATGATATGACCCACAACCAATCATCGTCCTCTGATTATCTGGTGTCCCCGGATCGGACGGCATTCGAACCATTCTGCAACATGGCAGTCTTATCGTCACCGATGGAGTCCGATAATGGGGATGTTTTCCACTTTCTTTGAATAATTTATAGGTCTTGGTATGTTTCAATATGCTATATCGAAGCATAGTTGATCTGTTTCATTCCTTTATCTCTGTTTCATGATTTTTTTTTTTCTTAAATTTTTTTTTATTCTGATTAGTTGTGTCTGTAGGTGTTTTTTTATGTTGGGGTGGAATGTAAGGGTTGAATGTGCAATTTTAAACTTCTGAATGAGCTTTCTTGTGAAATTTCTCATTAGGTAAAAGCTTCCACTTTCAAGCATTTTTTAGGGATTTTTTTTTGTTATGGAATGAATTCCCATATATATATTTTTTTTTTCATTTGATATCGTTGTATTCGAGAATGGTCATAACTTGCTGTGAGTTGATTTCATGATTAAAATGCATGTTGGTTTAGTTTAGGCCTTTGTGTATTCCTATTTGCTATTTGCTAAACCAAATTGCATGACACAATTTAAAGTTTGTTTGGGAGAGCCATTTTGTTGGGAATAAAGCGTGATTTTAAAATAAAATGTAAAAAATGTATTGTGAGGAGTAAATTACATTAGAGATTGATATTCATTTTCTTAGTCCACCCAAATATATAAATGTTACATATTTGTATTCCTAAATTGTTTATGTTATATACAATGTATCCATAGTAAATGTCTACGGCTAGTGACGTGTCAAGTGGTCTTCCCGGTGTCACTGTGGAGTTCCAGCACAGCTGAGGAACTCCAAGATGTTGAAAAACCCCGGTAGAAAGTGGTATGAATGTATACATTACAAGGTAATTTCTTATGACAGTGTACTATATAATTCGTCGTTAGTGTTGTAGGACCCATTTACCTATCATGCTTGCATGCAGAAATTCGGTGATTGTGATTATTTTGCGTGGGCTAATAATATGTCCGCTACCGAAAAGATCTTAATGGAACGTCTCGAGGAACTGGAGAAGAGAATGAATGCTTTTAATGACGGAGTTGAGGAACTAGTTGAAAGAAAATGCTTGGACCATTATGACGTCATACGGCAGGAGTTAGGGTTGGGTCAAAAAAACATTACTCATTTCTGGGCTACGACACTACTACTCATTTTGTTGTTAGTCTTCTACTGTATTGGTTATAATGAATCTAAAGGTCCCTCATCCTTGATGTTGGAATGAGCTTATGGGAACAGATTACTTGCATCGTGTACTTCAGACTTTTTTTGGCATATGGTGGTTTCTTTTATGTGCCTGTCTACTTTTGGGAACGTTATGCAAGTGTGATGGCCGATATATTAGCTCAGTTTCAGAGATGAGCTTGAGGAGGAAAAAAGAGAGAAGATGGAGACCAAGGAAAAAAAAAATATAGGAAGAGGGAAGCTTAGTTTCAGAGGAAAGCTTAGTTGCAGAGATGAGCTTGAAAATGGAAGAGGCAAGCTTTTGAGGTGAGGGCAATATAGTCTTTTAACATTCTCTGCTCGTTGCAAGTGCTTTTCTCAAAAGGTGCAGTTCGTCACGTGGCCTTTTCAAGACGCTTGCAGTTCGAACTCTGTTGCAGCAGAAAGGAGATGCAAATAGTTGATTTTAGGGATATAAGGTGGCATTTTCCTGTTTCATGATTTGAAGGAACAGAGTGAGAAAAGCCAACAAAAGAAAGGGTAAAAATAGGAAAGAAATATGGAAAAGCCTGCTGAGTGGGCCCTATCGGGTGGGGGGGAAATTGGGGGGGGGGGGGGGGGTTGGGGAAAAATGGTTTTCAAACAGGGCCACTATCATCATCGAAAAGATCCTCTGCTCCATCAACAGCTATACCACTGGCCAAGAGACCTCTCTTGGTAACAGAGGAAAAGAGACAACTAGATGTAGTGTCCATACCTTAAGTGGTCTTCAATTCATTGGACGACATCATTAACAACTTCATAGATCCTCCCATTCGCTCTTACGTTGACCCAATAAGCATGCTCAGAGTACTCAGAAGCCCAATCCAAGGTTTGTGCAATAACTAGCCATTGTGGTCAGTTAAGAGGCAAGTGAGAAAGAAGAACATGGGGATCAAGGTGGAACAGTTACAAAGTAGAGAAGGTCATGCGTGGAATAGTCAATGAATTAAGTGAAGAAAGTGCACACAGCATGTGTGGTGGGGTAGTGAGGTGTGGAAATGTTAGTGCTTGAAGGTTTGTGGCAAGAAACGTGTCTTGTGCAGAGCCATACTTCAAGGAAAGCGTTGTAGGTTCTTTCTAGGAGTATTGTTTTGTATTTAAGAGCAGGACTTCTTTCGGATGGGTTTGTCACATAGCTTGTAAACAAAACTCTATTCATTTCTTAAGTTTTCTCATACTCTATTCCTTTCTTGGGTTTGTCACATGCATTCTGTCTTCTTATTCCAATTGAAGTCTTTGGCTTTGTTTTAATGGCCTTACTGCATAGGCAGCTTGCAGAGTGCTCTCTATGCTGTCTAAGTCTTCGCGAATCAATACAATTCAGCTAATGGCATAGGTCCCACAAACACAGCTGCTTTTTTCTTTAGTAATTGCCTTTACGCACTCGATGAGTCTTACCTCCCTTGCTCAATGCGATTAACCTCTCATGGACAGATTCTAGTTTGTTTGTTTTTTTTTTTTTTTCCTGTGTGCCCAGAAGAGAAGAGACAACGTGAATTGACTGTTAATCTAGCAGAAGATTTTTCGATGATGATGGTGGTTTGGTTATGAGGAAGATGAAACATAATTTTTAGTGTTTTTTTTTTCTTCCTTCCTACGCTGCTCAAAAGAAAAGAAACTGCGTTAAATTTTTAGCGTTTTCTTACCTTCCATATGGTGCCATTTGGCTTAAAAACTCTAAAGTTTAATCTACATTGTTTGTTACTTTTACAGCAGATATGTGGTAGTTTTTTTTATTGCATAGAAGCTGGATCTCTCCAAAAGTACCAAATGCCTCTTGGGAATCGTCATCGATAAAATAATAAATGTTTCATAGGTAGAAAAGATACAAGTATAAGTCCACGACTTAGTGAGTAATAATACGCATGATGTACATGTTATCAAATTGTGAACTTAGGTGTCAAGATATTAATCATATGTAGCAATGTATAGTTCTAATTCATCTTTTCACAAAATAGTCATGGATACAATATAGATATAGTATATGCTTATGATAAGATGATCATGTCATAATTCAACTTCAAATGGTCTACCCATAATATTAACCCTTTTCCTAGTAGGGTTGACGCTGTTCCGAGAGACCTGTAATACAACATTGGTGTCCTAGATATTGTACGCATACCGTCATATACTAGCAGCCCGACCAAATTTGACCTCAGGCGGCCCACGCTACTAGCAAAGATGTAACAGTGACCCATATTCAAACATGGTGTGCCGGTCACAAAAGAATCATTGGATACAAGGCTCATCATAACATAATCATAAATCTCTTTGAGCATAGGGTTAACCTGTATAATAGTAAGCCTATGGCCGTTATCCCACACGTACCGGTGTACCATGTCATACAATGTAATTTAATATTCTTCGTATTTTACATGCATGCTTTTATAAACTCATCATTTTCATTATGTTGTTATTCATCAACCATTTTTACAAAATAGAGTTCATAGCACTCAAAAGTATATTTCGTGTGAGTTGTAAACATGCATGTTTGGTACATAAAATAATCATACTATGCGGAAAAAATAATAAATATCCATGTGAGTTTTACTCACTTGTATTGTAAGAATTTTTCGTAAAGTTCTTCTGAGGCTCCACAAGGACCATAACCTCGAAATTTGAGAAAAAATTTATCATTAATCCTAAGAATAATGCTATACACCATACTCATATCCCTCTCCCATCCCCCTAAAGCTTATGTGGCATGATCCCCCATAGCATTTGGTGCGTAAAGATTGATTTTTTGGTTGGGGGGACTATGCCACATCAACTTTAGGGGGATGAGAAGAGGATGTGAGGGGAATGTATGTATAACATTACCCTTAGTCCTAATCCCGAGCTAAAAACTGATTCTATGCTCTAATAAGCTCAAAGTAGGTCTTCTGCCTGACCCATATGTGTTCGGGACACGAGGATTGAACGTTTGAGACATGATGATCGATCGTTCGGTTAGGGAGGGTTGAACATTCAGTTTTGGCCATAAACCCATTTTCGAACCAAAACTCAACCTAATCACTTCTAAGCAAGTCCTACGGTCCTAACAAGACTCCTAATAAGGTTCTAAGCCATAATAACACATTCATGCAAGAAAAACTACTTCCAATAATCATTAAAATGCTAAACCAACGCTAAACTAGAATTAAGACCAATACAACTTCCAGAATATTAAGCCTACAAGCTTATACTATAAAAACAAACCGACATCATAACAACAATAGTAGAAACGAGTTAAGCTAGGAGGAATACCTTCTTAGAGCAAAAAGCCAAGAACATATTTCCTCCACCAAAACACTCACACACACTCACTCTAAGATAATGCTGGTTCAACGGGGCGGAAATGATTTGAAGATGACGGGGGTGTGGGTATTTATAGGGTAGGAAAATGCTGAGTATAAGGATGAGCAGATTCTACAATACTACCACCTATCGAATGTTCGGTCTCAAGATTGAACGTTTGTGTACTATTTAGTGTTACGCGAAAGTTTGGTGTACGATTCGATCGTTCGATGTACGATTTGACCTACACACCAAAAGCGTGGGATGTACCTTCTAACACACGGTACACAACATCCTTCAAATGTTTGAAATATGAAGAGTGATCGTTCGTGAACGATCGTTCGGCTTTCACTGTGAACGTTAGGTCAGAACAAAAAGTCAAAAGTTCCACAAGTCTTAATATCCAAATAAGACCCACTTAATCCTATTTAATATTTAGGGTACTGCAATTTGCTCATTCGTAAATCCACTTATATGGCATTATATGCCTTTTCAAATGCTGATTGGGCAGGATGTTCGGATGATCACTGATCCACTAGTGGTTATCTTGTCTTTCTTGCACCACACCTAATTTCATATAGCTCTAAAAAGCAGTCCGCTATTGCAAGATCTATCATAGAAGCTGAGTATAAAGCTATTGCTAATACTACGCTGAGTTAATTTGGTTGCAAAATTTACTCAATGAACTTGTGGCTTTTCTTCCTCATCCTCATGTGCTTTGGTGTGATAATATTATAGCTACTTATCTTTATGTTAATCTTATGTTTCATGCTCACACAAAGCGTGTTGCCATCAATTATAATTTTGTTCAAGGATCACCTAGTCAAGTTTATTTTTTATCATGATCAAATTGTTGACGTTCTCACTAAGCCATTGGTCTCTACCAAGTTTTCTTCTCTTCAGTCCAAGCATAACGTCATTACTCCTAAGTTGAGCTTGAGGGGGCGTATTGAGGCAAATCTCGTTCATTACTCCACCACCGCTCTACAAGGCATGCAACAAATCAACACACCACAAGAGAACTCCACCTACCTAATAGTTGACAACAGAAAAGGAAGATTTTCCCAACAATGAACGACTTCCCAAGACCAAAGTTCTTCCCAAAACAAATGTTGTATTCTAGTATATATAATATGAGACTTGTATTGTGAATGAGTGTAGAGAAATATAATCAACTTATACATTCTTCAAATTGTTTTACGATAAATAAAACAGATATTCATGCAACTTTTAGGATAATTATCGAAACTTGGTTCGAGTACAATGTAAGGATGTATGATTTTTATTTTTTTCTCCAGAATACTAATATGATACATATCATTGAAATGTAATTTGCCATGAACAATAAAATTAAAATTGCCCCGCATCTCACTGAGAAAATTTACCTCGAAAAAAATAAGTGATAGCAATTTTATGAAAAAAGTATACATTCCCCCCTTCAACTACTACCACATTATCAATGTCCTACCAAACTATTAATTGAGTCAATGTTCACCCTTCCCCCCAACTATCAAAATTTGTTAATACTAAAAACTAAAAACTAAAAAAATTTAAACCAAAACTATTCTTTATTTTTCTTTTTTTCTTTTTTTTTTTACAAAAAAGAAGTTAAGTGGGTGGCCTTCCCCAAACCACCATCAAGGCCATGGAGTGGTTCGGCCACCCTCAAGTCTTGCATTCAATCATTCTGGCATGGTATCATATCAACGTACATTATGAGATAAAAATACTAAAAATGAGAGAAAGAGAGTAAATTTCAGCCAAAGGAAAGAGAGTGCTTGCAGAATTCCCCAAGATTATGTACTGCGCGCTTAGAGTCCATTTGCCTTACAGGAAATTATTTCATCCAAAGGATATCCATTTTCACTTCAACCCTTATCTCCATTTCTCAGAGGAGATATTTTTCCTTGATTGAATCTAGAAGTCTCTATTTGTTGTAACCAATATTACAAAAATCTCTTACCAAGTCTTTCATCTACCTTAATTAATTACTATGCCCCCTAAAAAATAGTAAGTTTTATTACTCTTAGTTTTAGAAAAACATTCTCAAGCTCAGATGAACTGCTAAGAAATTCCGTAGAAATTTCTTGAAGCATCATGGCACGATGGTTTTATAGCAACCGCAAGGCCCTCACTTGTACGCTTTGAGTATAATATATTAAGTTTTTATTGACTTAAAGTCGATCAATAAATATTTTGTAGTCACCATGATTTATTTATGTCAAGTTCTAATTAAAAGAACACAATTTCATCATCAAATAGGATCCTCTCCATTTCAAATGAAATGGTTTCATCATCCATCTGAGATCTAATTTATTTGTTTCTGGTTCATAAGCTTACAATATAATATTTGGATTAATCTACAAGGTTTTCAATGTGTTTTCTACAATAATTTGTTTTTATACAATATTTGATGAAACTTTTTAAACTATACAGGTCAGCCCAAAAAGGTTAAAAAAGTATAATTAACACTAGTATAAAAGATTACCAACGCTAGGTATCAAATTTATAATGAGTCATGAGGATTTAAAAATAAATAAATAAATGAGAGTCGAGAGAATTTTATCATGTGGGACATTATGAGCATAATACAAGTACTTTAACTAGAGGGTATAGACAACTTTGGTATGTTCTTCATTATGTAAATTAAATTAAAGCACAAAATTGTCTCGGTTTATAAAGAAACAAATAATTGGAAAGCCCCTTCATTCCTGCAGGATATTTGTCACACAAGATCTCAATCTTCTTCTGTTGCTAACATGCCTATAGTTATAGTTTTAGATTCTTCCAAACAATCCCATAATTCCTTTTGGCTAAAACCACACTGTAAAAGTAATGAGAAAATTAATGCATGCAACCAAAATCTGCAACGCCAATTGACATAACTTGAATAGATATATGACCTATATATATATCCACAATTGTACAAGACAAACACTAAAAGCCCATTAAACATGGATTTTACAAGCAATTGAGAACAAATGAAGTTCATTTATGAATGAATTTCTATTAACAAATCCAACACACTCGAGCACATCAGCTAGAACATCAGATGCAGCAGCATCCTAATACAACCATATATATTCACAACACAGACTTCAAGCTACACACACACACACCCTACAACCCTACTCAATTATCTACATTATCAAATCATCAGCAGCAGCTATAGCAACGTACTACCCCTCAATACAACCAACAGGAAGTCTCTATACACCAGCAAAGGAAATTCTTAAAAGGAAAAAAAAATACATCAACAATTAACCTGAGACTTAAGGAAAATCCATCAATTCTGCTACAAAACTCCTCAATAGCAAACAGAACAGGAACCTTCTTACAAACAGCTAAAAAACCAGCAACCTAGCCTTAAACTGCTTCAAAAGACTAACAGTCTCTCAGGCTCCAGATCCCAGCTCCAGCAGAAATCATCAGCATATCAAAAAACACCTGTTAACTCAGGATAGTTGACAAACCATCTTTTACTTCAAAAAAATAATATTATTGAAAAAAGAAAAAAAGATAAAGATAAACCAAAATTCTCCTTTCCGGCCGGTTGGATGCATGTTGGAGAACACCAAGAATTAATTCTGCATCTTCATGGCTTCTTGTTATCAGCACACATTGATTACTGAGAGAGGAACATAAAAGGGGGAAAAAAAGAAGACACATCTGATTATGGCTTAATTAGTCCAGCCATAGAAAGGGAGGGGGAAAAGAATTGAAGGATGTATAATAGGTCGATCAACTCCTTTGGTTTCCAACATTTTCACCATTAGGTCATGTCTAATTAATACCTTCCTCCTGTAGGAATTCAGAAGTTCACATTCAAGTTTTAAATATATAACCAAAAGATTAATTAATAACCATTTTTAGTTAACCAAAAGATTAAATAAAAACAAAAATATTGCAATCACATATATTAATATAACAAGATTAATAACCAACCATGAACCATCCACGGCATCGCGCATAGTTCTCTGCTGTATTTTTTTATTTATTTTTCTCTCTCTTTTCCTCTGTCCATAAACTCACCCTGAAAGGTCATATTTGACACCTTACGTCCATGTTTTTAAAGGAAAGAAAAAAGATCAGGACTGTAGAAAAATAGAAGTTCTTCAAATGGTACGGTATAACTCAATTATATATGACATGCCAACCAAGTCAAAACCTTAAACAGTTTTGATGAAAGTACAAAAATAGTACACGACCAAGAATTCTGCTGTTACTGATTTTTTTCCCCTTTTGGTTCTGAACGACAAAAGTGGCACTTCTTCACACAGACACGCACAAAAAAACTACATGAGTTATATAAACTGGGAGCTCGGGTCACAGAACCACAGATCCACATAATTAGGGCAAGGCATATCAAACATAACGGATCTGGCCGGCATGGACACAAAATTCACAGAGAGAGAGAGAGAGAGAGAGACAGAGAGACAGAGAGACTGAGAGACAGAGAGAGAGAGGTGGTGGGGTGACAGATAGAGAGTAAGCACGCAGAGCTTCAAGCATGAAACACAGCATGCAAGAAAGACCATGTGTGCTCACTCTCTTCTGTCACCTCCCTTACCCTTCAGACGTTGATAAAGACGAAGAAGAAGAAATAGGATCGCCGGCTGGTAGTCACTTTTGCTGTATCTTCCCCGGCCAAACCCAACAGCCCGCTTCATCTCCTTGAAGCAAAGCTGGTTTTTGTTGTGAGAAGAGGTGAAGGTCTGTTGCGCTTTATATAGCATCAAAAAGCTAGAGAGAGAATGGTTGCATCACCGATGGAATAAATGTGGGTTTATCATCTATTCGTCACTTCCTAATATTTAAATACAATTTAACATATAATAGAAAGAGAAAAGAGAAAAGTAGTCTAGAAACTTTATCTTTTTTATCACTCCCCATACGCACATACAAATCTAACAACAGTCTCATTTATTCAATGACAGTCACCAATGCATCTTGTAATTCTAAATTTCTAACCCACCAATCCTACCTCTTTCTCCTTTATCACCTTCACCCTCCTCAATCCTATCTCTTCCATTGCCCTGATCAACGTTTTCGTATTTTTAAATAGCCAACTATTTCAAAATCTCAAGTGAATGAGCAATAATAAATTGTTCATAAAAAAAATAAAATAAAATAATAGATTTAATTATTTAATTGATATTTCTAATTCTTTTTTATGGTTGCTTTTGTCAATTACAAGTGGTATTCAATACAAAGAATATTTAATTAAAATTAAAGATAAATTATAAAATCAAGGTTTGAATTTAGAATTACTGTTTTGATATCATAAATCATTATTTTTTTAAAAAAAAAATTTAAACTACAAAGAAATAGTGAATTTAATTATTTGATTGTTATTCTAATATATATGAAATAGATTTTTTTTTCCCCAATAAACTTTCAAATTTGGCATTTTATATATTGAAGACTTTTGTGCTAAATTGTTGAGTACTTGCAATGAGTACTCATCATTTTATGTAGAGTAATGCTATATACAAGACTATTATCCATCCTTATATATTGATGTGGCAATACAAATCAATTTTTGATTTTTTTTTTGATTTATTTAATAATAACTGATCAAATGAATTATTGGCATTGCTATATAGCAGGATGTAATAGTGGTGAGTTAAAAGTGTAGTTTTTGGTATTACTTTTATATCTAAACATGATGGATGGTTTATTCAAATAACTAGATTTTTCACGTATTGATCATATTCATGATTAGATTTGTTGGGAATAACCCCATTCGGCCTGGCCCATGTTGGGAACTATTAGCCCTTTAGCCCACCTTAGCCTATGCGGAAATATGGGCCCAAGGCCTATTGAATTTGGATCAACAAGGATGGGTATTCAAGAGTCCCGGATAGATGCTGTCTCGAGACTAGCATGACGAACCGGCGGTCCGTTATACACACCATGTCCAATCCCAGATATTCCGGGATCGCACCTCGTCCTTAAAAATTGGGGATTGACATTAATTTTGGATTTGTCTCCGTGAATCTCGCCTTGAGATTATTAAGGGAAGAGTCTCGTTTTGGAAGGTGGGGGACTCCATGTTAAGGTGGGATATTGGAGGAGCTCCTAGGTCGAGGGAAAAGAAAGAGATAAAACCCTAAGGCGGTGAAGGTATTACTCACCCAACCTCAGGTATGAAAGGGATTTGTTATCATTATACTTACGCATGTGCGCTATACACTCAGACTGACTTATGCTTTAGAGGGATGAACGCTGGCCAACCCCTAGCGTGTTCTCTTCACCTTGTTTGTTTTTGCAAAAATCGGAGCACACGATCACCGGAAAGGAGTGAGTTGTCTCAAACATACCAAAAACTGTACCAACAAGATTAAAAAAGATAAAATAAAAAAATAAAAAAAATATAGGCTTTGTTTGATAATATTAATTTTTCCTTGTGTGAGAGAAATTAAACTTACTGTTTGTGTTGTTCTGCGCGCCTTTACCTTACCTTAAACTTAGGTGAGGGCTTTCTATTTGTGAACAATTAGTATGTTACAGTAGATTACTATGAAATACAATTTGGCTTTGAAATATACAAGAGAAGATCACACACGTACGGTTTATCAACTAGCTAGACTTATCTACATCTCTACTTTGAAATCTTTCTGTTATCTTGGCTTTGAGTTTGAGCTGCTGCAGTGTTTGAATCCTGCTGAGATTGGTTTGAATTATTGGTTTCAGATATATATGTCTCTAACACCATCTCTTTTTGTTTTCTCTTTTTTAAAAAAAAAAAAAAAAAAAAAAAAAATCTAAATTAAACACAAAACACACAAAACTACTTTCATCTTTATATTACATTAAAACATTTTTTCAAAAAATAAAAATAAAAACCACCTTTTAAAAAGCATTAACAAATAGATTAATAGTTTTTTTAGGTATGTTAACCATCTAATTAATTCTAATTAACTGTATTAGCCTTTGTCACCTTGTCAGGTGCAAATTTGTTTGTAACGACTGTGCTTTGAACTAAAAAACTAAACTATCTTTGTCGCATTTTATTAGCGTAATGTTCCCCAAAGCATATGAAATGAAATATTCACTGCATGTGCTCTATAGAAAATAATTTTATGGGATTCTCGAATATGATGGGAAATTGAGGATAGGTCCATTACGAAGACAAACAAAATGGAATGTATCCTTTTGCAAGGAATGTAGAAGGTGCCTTGATTTATAGTAATTAACTGCAAATCAAGTTTAAGATCATAACATGGGAGACTATAATGGCAGGTCCCCCTGATCTCTTTGGGAAAAAGAAAAAGGAGAAAGAAAAATTGAATGACAAATGAGAGCTTGACAGGGCCTCATAAATAAAAAAGACCACGCAGAGATCGATCTAATGTGGCGGTAAAGCAACTTAAAGTATATATGCTTTTTAATTTATTAAACAATAATGATAGGAAGAATCATTGAAAATCCTTGGAACAATCACTGCCAACGCGTGGTTTGCGGGACGTCATGCCTTTTCTATAATCCGCACTTAGCGGTGTTAATGAAGATTAGATTTGATACTCCTCCATAAACTACTTAAGAAGCAGAATATATATTTATTAGCTAGTAGTCAGCTACACATCTTTAATCCTTCGTGAGTGCACCCCATTTAGCCTCATGATTCAACAATGTCAAGCCAACGCTTCAAAAAAGCCAATCAAAGCCAGCTTTGGGCGTGTCGGCCTATTTAGTTATTTAGTAGATTATGATCACGTCATTTCAATTGTATGAAAATTGTATAATAGTACTCTACTAAACGGTATTATTGATGGATCATGCATACAATTACTCAACCGCACCTTAGTCGTGTCGCGTGCAATACAGATAGATCGACTATCAATATGCATGATTAAGGAGCCAAATCGCTCTATATATCATGTTGATATTGAGCGAGTACTATTATTGGAGTTGTAATAAGTAGACATGGTGGGTACAAACAAAAGGAAAACATATATTGCATGTTTCCCTTTATGGAAGTGGGAATTTGTTTCTTATGGTGGAGACTTTCCCCTTTTGGAAGTGGAGGATGAGGGGAGTGCTTACATGTGGATTCCAATGGGGCACAAGTTCTAATATAATTAAAGGAGTGCCACTTGTATGAGCAATTATGAGAAGCATCTGCTGCCGTGGGTACACTTTTATCTTTGGTAGCCCTAAAGGCAGGTAAGGACACTGTCATGTTCTCATCCTATAGCATCCAAAAATGGGTGCGCCATGGCATGGAACTTCCACACGGTTCCAGGTGGCATTCCAGGGTAAGCTTAAGCTAAGCTAAGCTAGCTAGAAAGATGGATCTTTTCGATCATGTGAATGGGATCTGTCAAAGTTGTCACATTTTTTCCTGCCTAGCTCCTCAGGCCTCCTCCAAAGGATGAAGGAACAATGAGTACCGTTGGGGAATCATAGGGGCACCCTATACTGACCTACCTACCCTGTGGGGGTTTATCAAATGGGGTCAGAATTGTCATTGTAAGCAGAAAAGAAATGGTTTCAGCTTAACGAGCCTACTGGTGGGGATTGCATGCGTATTGCTACGTTCGAAAAGAACATGTGAACGTTATTTGCATATTGTCAACAGTTTGGTGGGGAGACGCTGCGCCACCTCCACATTCAGCCAATTGCATGCGTAGTAGTGTTAGGACAGGAAAACATGTGATCAGGCACATGGCTCTGATGCAGTTGGAAATCATGATCATCACATGGTTTCCTGCCTTGAGTTGCAGAAACACAACTGAAACATTATATATATATATATATATATATATTCATTACGAGGCTTTTATGGCACTGACATAAAAATGTTTATACATAGTTTCGAAGCAACGTTTAGAACTCAAAGTACTCACTGTAACTTCTTTTGTATTTACCTAATATATATATATTTTAGGTAAGGTTACTAAATGTTTAAGGTTTAAGATTTTGTTTATTGAAACAACGGAATAATTAGCACTTGCAAAACGAATTATTTAATATTTCTACCTACTGATAGAAAAACATATTAATTAACTGATAGATCATTCTAATGATTAGCTACCATTTCAGAATTTGCCTATTGATAGAAAAAGATATTAATTAACTTTTCTGAACGAGATCATTGTTGTCCTCCTTCTGTCAATATCCGGGAAAACAACTCTGGTAAGTGGTAAAAATTGCGTCATTTTGGTGTCAAATTGTGTTTTCCAATGATGGTTTTTTTTTTTTTTGGGGGGGGGGGTGGGTATCAATTTTTTTTCGTGTAAAATCTATTGCGGGGGAAATCGGATTCGATGACAATGAAAAAAAAAACCCAGAAGCGAGAGGAAAACAAATGGGTGAGAGAGAGAGAGAGGAATGAGATTGAAGTTGCGGGAGCTGCGGAATTGAAGAGAAGGTAGGAAGAAACACTAGGATGGTTCAGATCAGTGGGGTTCGTTGGAATTACGAACACTTGTCATTTTCAAATTAATGGAGAATTGCTTTCAAGGGAGGAGCTCTTAGCACGAGCTTTCCGAGGTCGGAGATGTTGTGGAGGTGCGATCAGATCGGCAGGGGAAGTCATGAGTCGGGAGTGGGGACCGTTTGAGATGGGCTCAAGATCTGCAGGCGGCTGAGTTGTCGAGGCAAATTTTGCATAGGGTTTCGTTTAGGTTTGGTCTGTATGATTTGGGTTTGTTTGGATAAGTACGAGGTCATCTTCCAAATTGGATTGGACAAGTCTTTTTTATTTTTCTATTATTTTGTTTTTGGGTATTAAAACAAAGTTGTTTCAGCTACTTAATTAACACAGTTAACAACACCTGTCCCCCTCCCCCCTCTTTGTATATATTGATTAAAAAAAAATTATACAATCAAGTGTATACTCAAGTATTTTAGGAGAATGCGAGAGTATATGCTTATCTATCTTATTGAAGATTTGATAGTGACTGGTTATACATATTCTGATTTTCAGTCAAATCTTAATTCTCAAATATTCACCTCAAGGTATGTCTTTATCCTAGGTGGAGAAACCATTAGTTGAAAGAGTGTTAAACAATCTTCTACTACTGATTACACCATAAAAGCTGAATATGTTTCCGTTTGTGAAGCAGCAAAGGAAGTTGTTTGGCTCAAGAAGTTCATAATGGATCTTGGTGTTATGAAGATGAAGCAGTCTCCTATTATGTTGTTTTACGACGGATGGTTGCATAATCTAAGGAATTAACCAAAAAACCATAAGAGAGGAAACACATTGAGCACAATTAGTGTTATCTCATTAGAGAGATAGTCTCTTGGGGTGATGTAGTTGGGAAAAAGGTCCAATCAATTGAGAATTTGGTGGACTCATTCACTAAGATCTTGCCTTAGAAGACTTTTGAGTCTTACTTAGAGGAAATGAGAGTCAAATGTATGCCTAATTGGAATAAAGACAAATATTTTGTAATACCTCGGTCCGATACTGGGAAGATGAGTAGCGCACATGAAGAGTGAGTGGTTTATAAGAGATGATCATGGATGCTACGTCCTACATTGCTTACTTACTATGTGAAACTTGGCCTTATAATAGATTCTATGGAAGTTCCAAATGGACTAGTCTTTTCGGGGTGATAGTGCAGATGTGGCTAGTATTTTTTTCCTAAGTCGTTACAAATGGTATTAGAACCATCTAGTAATGTGCCATGTGGTACTTTCAGTATAGTATGACGTGGTCATAATGAGGACGTTAAGAGTTTAATAGGGGAGTTTATAACACCCCGGCTCCCAAGGGCGGAGCCAGGGGGGGTCGAGAGGGGGCACATGCCCCCCCTCAACCTTCAAAATTTTTCCTTAGTCCCGGTAGATTTTTCTAGGATATCTTGGTTGCCCACTCTCAACCACTCACCAAGGGACATCTACATTAGATTGTCAAAGCTTTTCCAAGACGAAGAGAACCAGAGTTCAGTCTTTCATGCTTTTATCATTTTAGATCTTCAAGCTTCAGACATTTTTAGGTTAAAAGGTCCTGACTCTTAACGAAGAAGAAGAAAACGAACATTGTACACAACACTGGGTTAATTATTTGTGACAAGACGCCCTGTTTTAATAACTCTAGCCCGAGTCCAAAATGCCCAACACGCGTGTTGCGTGTACAGTGTTTCAGTTGAGTGTTTATTTTAAACTTTTAGTCTTTCTAAAGTTGTGTTTTGCAGCTTTTGTTGACTTGTTTGTTTTTAAAATCGCGTGTTACGTCACTTACGTGTAAGCAGTGTACTTTAGTTTATATATATATATATATATACTTTAGTTAGTTTTAGTTGCTGAGTTCTTGATGCGTGTTTCAAAGTTGCAATTTTTTTTTTCTCACATTTTTTTTTTTAAAAAAAAAAGTGAAAAGTTATGATTTATTATAGTAAGGGGTAATTACATTTTCCCCCCATGAACTACCAAAAAATGCGCGATGCCCCCATGAACTACCAATTCAATTAAAATAGAGCATTCAACTACCAAAGATAACCATTTTCCCCCCTTCCGTCAGTCACACGCCGTTTTACCCTCATTTTCTTCCTTTTTTCCCCCTATGAACTACCACCATCTTCCTCTTTTCCCCCCATGAACTACCATCATCTTCCAACATGCCCCCATATAAAACGGCACATGACTCGTTGACCGTTTGTTTTAACCCATTTGACTGACGGAAGGGGGGAAAATGGTTGTCTTTGGTAGTTGAATGCTCTATTTTGGTCGAGTTGGTAGTTCATGGGGGCATTGCGCATTTTTTGGTAGTTCATGGGGGAAAAAGGTAATTACCCCTTATAGTAATGATATTTAATAAATTGTTATATGATTGTCATATAAATTGATGATAGTAAAAATTAGCCTTTAGATCAATACTTACAAAATAAAATAGAAATTTAAGAATTGATTTTCGTATCCACAACATCTTAGTTATATAATAGTCGTATAGTATTTTACTAAATAACATTATTCTTGATATTATGTTTTAACTCCACCAACAAAATAACATTTTAATTGTATGAAATATATAACTATAGTCATCTGAACTTATAGAGAGCCACAATGATTTTATTGGACTTTAATCAAACTCTAAATGAGTCTGTGTCGAGGTAGATTTAACAAATATGCTAGTAGATGCTTGCTTAAGAACAAAATTTCAAATTATCATCATAATGATAGAGACCAAATCCGAAGAGCATATCTACAAAAAGTACATTGTCAAATTATTTTTATTGAATTGTTTATTTATTTCATTAATTACATTCTTTAATATTTTCAATTAATTTTGGGTCACTTTTATTATTTAATTTTGCCCCTCGTGAACCAAAATTTTGGCTCCACATTGAGAAGATGAAGAGTAGCCCAGATAGAGTGAGTGATTATAAAGATAGTCATAAGTGTTAAGTCTCACATTGTTTAGTTACTAGGTAAAAATTGGTTTTATAAGGGATTTTATGAAAGCTCCAAATTATCTAGTCATTTTAGGATGATAGTGTAAATGTGGCTAGCGCTTTCCCTGGGTTGTTAGAGAGATTGTTATGAATAATGCCCTAAAATCTAATTATCTTGTATGGCATTTTTAGTTTTAACGAATAAAGTTGTTTATTCACTAATTGATCTAATGAGCATTGGGCATTTAAACTATTTACATTTATGCTTTTAATGATTATTATTTATCATATACATGTAAGGTCCATAGGTAGAATTGAATACGGTTTAAGGTATAAGTAATGAGATTATCACACATAAGATCTTCAAGCATAAACCTTGCAACTAATAAATTATTATTCATAGTCAATAATGAAATTGGACATTCTATTTTATAAGACTATAACACATCAATTCTGATGATTTATCTTAATCCTGTGAAATAGAGATTTTGGATTGATTTTTTGGTACAGATATAATGTACTAAATAGACCATGTGAATTGTCATTCTTTTATAATATTATCAAAATAATGATGTGAAAATCATGATTATTTATAACATTGAATCTAAATTCTATTCGCTAATTTATTTAATGAGCATTGGGCATTTAAACCGTTTACATGCATGCTTTTAATGATTATTATTTATCATATACATGTAAGGTCCATAGGTTGAATTGAATATAGTTTAAAGTGTAAGTAATGAAATTATCACAGAAGATCTTAAAACATAAACCTTGCAACTTATAAATTATTGTTCATAATCAATAATGAAATTTAATATTCTATTTTATAAGACTAACACATTAATTATGATGATTTATCTTAATATGTGAAATAAAGTCTCCAAGGAGTAGCTCAATCGGCTGGGGACCACGCATCATGAAGCGGAGGTCACTAGTTCAAATCCCCCTCCCCCCTCTTGTGTGGACATGTCAAAAAAAAAAAAAATAAAGACTTTGGATTGATGTGTTGGTATATATATAGTGCACTGAACAGACCATGTGAGTTGTCATTCTTTTATAATATTATCAAAATAATGATGTGAAACTCACGACTATTTATAACATTGAATCTAAAATTCGAAAGGATGTTGAACTCAAATGTGAAGTGGAGGTCACGTTGATACGCTTAGGAGTGAGATCATCGACGATCAAAATCTCCTTGTGTTGGGTGATCGCAAGTAACATTACACCAATCCTTTAAAATGAATCGAAATCCTTTGATTAAATCAAAAAGATAAGAAATATCCCATTAAAAATAGACTTAATGGAATTAATTATTTTTAGTCTTTGTCCGAAGCATTTTAGTAAGAGTTACTAAAATTATTATGTACATTGTGAAATGAGATTTCACAACTAGGAGAATAATTGAGGGATTAAATTCGATACTCAAGGATAATATGTAGTGAATTAAAGTGACATTCAATTTATGACTTTAGTTAGACTACAAAATATTTCATAGAGGAGTCAAATGTAAAATATAAGTACAGTCAATGAGAATAATTAAAAATAAATAATTAGAGTGCAATTACAATTGCTTAGTGAATTCAATAGTAATTACTAATAATTTTCAATGACGCTAACTACTAATAGTTGATAGAAAAGCTATGCAGACAAGCATCATTGTAAGCTGGAATTCGAAATTGGCGACCAGTGTTCCTAAAACTCTCACCGATGGAAGGTGTAATTCGGTTTAGTAAGAAATGAAAGCTAATCTCAAGGTATGTCAGACCATTTGAGGTAACTGAAGTTGTCGGTCTAGTAGCTTACATAGTTGGTCTACCGCCAAACTTGGTCGGAGTACATAATGTTCCATGTTTCCATATTGCAAAAATATGTGCACGACCCATTACATAGTCAATTTCACACCACTACAAATCCAACCAAATCTAACCTATGAAGAGGTACTAATTCAATTCTTAGATCGCAAGGAACAACAATCGCGGACGAAAACCATTCTATTGGTCAAAGTGCTATGGTGAAACCATGTGTTAATTTTTAGGTTGGCTAATTCGATGCTCAAAACACTTTGGTGTACTTGGAATTATAATTAGACAAAAGTTTGTACTTAGGATTTTGCATAAAGTGAAAAATGTTGTAATCAGTTCGAATGGGCTAGTAAAAGAGGTTGTTTCAAGTCAAGCAGAACTAGGCGTTCCAAGTTAAGTTCAAACTCTGAACTTTGAAGCTCATGCAGTGTTTGTCGTTCCAAGTTAAGTTCGAACTGAGGACTTTGAAGCTCAAGCAGTATTCGTCATTCTAAGTTCTATTCCAAGATGATTCGAACTAGGAGAGTTTAAAATGTCTGGCAAAAGAACTCGTCCTAAGTCTTGTTCCAAGACCAATTCGAACAATACATGATGAGCTTTATTTGAAGATCTTCCAGTTTTGCTCGTTCCAATCTTCCACTCTTATAGAATCTGGCATTCCAAGTCTTATCCTAAGTTAGTTCAAACGTGCCGTAAGAGAAATCCTAGTTTGTTTTTGGCTTGTGATCCTATGCTAGTTCAAGCTGATTTTGTCTATTTAAGGACTTATCATGCACTTTTGGCTTGTGACCCTATGCTAGTTCAAGCTGATTTTGTCTATTTAAGGACTTATCATGCACGTCCATAGACACACCTTTAGGCCATAAAGATTTTGCTAAGAAATGTTTTATTGTTCTTAGAGCATTCATGTTATTCCTCTCTTAGAGTTTGTTTTGTTAAACCACACAAACCATATTTTTCACATAAAACCTTCAGGCACTCAAGTCCCGGGATTGTAAGAGGAAGCTTGATAGAATAACTGTTCAGAGGTTCTGAAGCTACTACAGTAGAAACAAACAGGTTGTTTGTTTGGTTCAAGTAATGTGTTTGTTTCAAAGGTTTTGTTAGTTTGTCTTACTTTTAACTGCATTCTATTATAGTGGATGAGTTTCTTAGGTTTGACTGCCTCAGAGTGGTTTTACTTTTGAAGAATTTTTCAAAAAGTTTATGCTTCGTCACTGTATACTATTGTTGATTGATTTACTACTTTCATAATATTTGGTGATTGTTTGTGGCTCATTAATGCATTTCTCACGAATTAGAGGTCATGTTTCATTGTTTTATGCATATTTGGCATAATGTGTTTTGGACTTGATATGCTAATTGTTAAGAAGCATTCATGTCAAAAACCTTGTTTGGACAATTACCGGTGATTAGGTTTGGCCCTATGTTTTGTTAGGTAGAAGAAGAGTGTTTGGCAGTGGTGAGATAGAGGAGTGGTCCATGTGCATTACCCACTTCTTTGGTTGTTTGTTTGGTATTTTTTGATTGATTTTGTCTTACTTGTTTTATGCTATTTGGATGGCTATTTTGCAGGAACAACATTTGCCCTTCTTCCAAAGTGCATGAAGACCATACCATCTAAGGGTAAAGGCCCAAAGAGGGCTTGGGTTGACCAACAGGCTGTCGAGAAACAAGCTAAATAGCAGCCAGCCAAAAAGCCTTGCAAGGCTGCTTCCACATCAGGTGGTTTCCATAACCACTTCTCCACCACCGTTGCATAGATTGCATATCAAAATCGGTTCAAAGGACGTATGATTCTCGTTGAACTTGCGGTAAAGATTTTCGATCTTATTAATGAAAACTTGAATTTCATTAGTCACATCTTTTCTTCAAGGGAATGGATTTAGCTCACATCCACTCCTTCTAAGTCATATGTTGAGATGGTTCGCGAGTTCTATGAGAACATCTTGGGCTTCCAAAGAGACCCGCTCACTTTGAGCTCGACTTTCAAAGGTGTTTTGATTAGTCTCACACAAAATATTTTGTCCATATCTCTTAAAATCCTCAGGTCGTTTCCCAACCCTGAATTTGCATATTCCAAGTCCAATGCTCCCTCAAAGTCTAAAATGAGGAGAGTTTTTACTACCCCTGAGGGTCATTCATGGGACAATCATATGACTCATTATTTTTTTAGTTGACATGACCAATCCCATGAGGTTGTTATCTAAAATAATAATGACTTATATGTGGCCCATCAAAAGGCATACAAACATTGGTCTTGAATGGGCACACCTTATGTATGCCCTAGTAAAGGGTCATTCTGTTGACATTTGCTCCCTTTTCATCCATATTTTCATACACCTTATGATTTCATTGTCATGTCACTCCTCATCCCATTGAGCCTACTCTTACTGTTCTTGGTAAGATTAATTAACAAATCCACTAGTGCTAAATCATAGCTCAGGTTATTGCTAAGCCTGTTCGCTTATTGGATCAAACTTGTCATTCTTTCTCTGATCCCATTGTTGCTACTATTGCTGCAGGACCTTCCATTTCCAATCTAGTTGCCCTGAATGCATTATTGATGGTGCAACTGCTTCAGCATTTTGATAAGTTGAGTCAGCAGCTTGTGGAGCAGCATACGTACTTTGATGCGCAAATTGAGGCGATGAAGAGGACAATGAAGGATGAGATATATAGCTGCTGTGGAGGGTCACATTGGCTTGAGGATGAAGACGGCCATTGCTCATTTCAATGGTCAGTTTGTTACCATGGGTCCTCTTGTGGAGACCATTGAGACTATCATTCACCAGGTGCCACTGATGTCCTTGGAGCGAATGATAGGATCATGCAAAATGAGATAGACGACAAAGGACTCATACACAAGGACTCTCCTAAGGACGCATGCGAGACCACTTGAGTTCCTTCACATGGATGATGGTTTTGGACACTTGTTAGTCAGAGCTGTTGAGCTGAACATAATGTTGATTTTATTTTACCAAATCTCAATGCGTGTGATAAGTAATCTTTGTGATTTTAGAAAATAGTTACAAGAAAAGTTTCTCAATCAATCAAAATGTACTTAATTAGTGGTTTCATAGGCTTGCATTGGGTTGGGGTTATAAAAATTTTGTTACTTGTAATTTTGGTTTGTGGTTGGTTTTTGTTTTGTCTTCGAATGATCAAATGGAGAGTTTGTTAGTTTTTTAGTGTTAGCCTATTTCTGTGATCAAAACATGAGTTGTAAGTCTTTTAAATACTTGGGTATTTTGGTTTCCACTTCTTCAATAAATTAAATCTTGGTGTTGATTGTGTGGTGATTGTTTATCTTGCGGTTTGGTTTAAATTACTGCTGCATAATTTTTATTTTTATTTTTCTGCATAATTACATTTTATTGTGATTTGGGGACAGAGCCCGTTCTTTCAATGACTATTGTGGGAGTGGTGGCCACGTGACCACCTTTTTCTATTGTGGCAAGTGGGGTATCGAGTTTGTTGTCGTGCTTTAGGTTGAGCAATCAGGCGGAGCAGAGCCACCCGGGAGTGGTCTTTGCGGCCTTGGAGTCGTTGGACAAAACCCTAGGCCACTCCTTCTACTACACTCGATCCTCCACCAGGTTTCTCTCTCCAACACCATCTGATTGCTTCGTCTCACCTTCCAGCTCGATCACTCTGCTTCTTTCCCTCACACGACCTGTGTAAGTCTAAAGTCTCGATTGGATGGGTGGAGGACACCGAGTTCAAGGCCATTTTTGGAGTCTCTATCAGCATGAATAGCTCCACTCCCGAAACTGTCCAATTGAACAAATTTTACGACGATGCCACTAAGGTTGTAGCCGCTGGCATGGGTCCTGTTGGTCATGCGAATAGCTCCATTCCCTCCCACAATAGATGGGATTGGCCATGAGGCCACCCCTCCCACAACAGTCTTCCCTTATTTTTTGCTAATATGTATAGTTTTTAAAATATAGACCGACATGGCAATCCAACATGGCATGCGTCTAATGTAAGCTAGTTGATTTGATTGGATTGGATGAAGAAACGGAAGGAGTTATTTTATAACGATGTGAACCTTAGAGAATGATTTGAGAAAAGGTAAAACCTCAAAAACCAACATTGAGGTACTTCCCCCTTTCTTTTTTATCAGCATTACCATTGCTTTACAAGTTGTCTACATTCATTATTGTTTGGCTCAGGAGTTCATTCGGAATTTGAATAAACAATTCTAGAAGAAAAACATTGCTATACTTTTTACTATAGCAATTAAGGTATAATGACATTGCTTACGTATGATTACATGCAATTGGATGTGCACATACATAGATGTACTCATGATTTGAATAAATAGGAAGCTCTATTTGTTAATTGTGTTTTGAATAGTGTTTTTGGCTTTTAGTTTGAAAAACCTTTTTTTTTGTAGTTTTGAGTGTTTTATGTTTGTTAATATTTTTGTTTTGAGAAGAGAAAAACAAAAAACAAAACAAATTTTTTAGCAGCCTACCTTTCCTTATACTTGGAATAACAGTCACTCGAGCAAATTCCAGCACAAAATCCAGAAGTTCAAACTACAACAGCCATACATAGTATTCATACTTCTCTTACTAGTACGAATTCATAGGGAAATGAAATGGGAAAATAATATGAATAAACTCATGTTACAGGGAAATGGAAAACCCTTAATCCTTATGATAACAGAAAAATTACTTCATAGAATTAGAAGCCCCCTGAATCCCCGATGACTTCACTCTGTTAGGAAGTACATTATATTCAACGCCGTAGTTGGAATATGCTCGGAAACATTCTCCGAGAACCAAGAACCTATAATGCTATTAGATGGATTATTTGGAGTTCCTGCAGGCCACTGATCAACCAGCCTAAAACCAAATTTGAACGCAGCTGAAAGTATAGATGGCTCATCTACTCGGCGCAAGACATGGCAAAGAATTAATGCTCCTTTCGATGAAATCAATTCCTTTGCGGTTGCAAACAAGGGCAAAATAGCTTCAGGAATATAAGTCACATCTGTGCCAATGATCACATCAAAACCTTCATTATTTATTTCTTTGATGGCTTCTATGTGGTCCCTGTTCCCCCACTGTAGTCTCTTCGTGATCAGTTTGGAAAGAAATGGTGGCTTAATATTTGAAGTGATATTTTGGGTCAACATGTCAAGAGCATTTGTATCGCCATCAGTGGCAACTACTAGGTCTGCAGATCCAACGGCAATCATAGAGCAGATGCCTCCACAGCCACACCCCAACTCTAACACCCTTTTCCCAGCAACAACAGTAGGATTTCCTGCTAGTACAGAAGCCATCAAACGAGCTGATTCCCACAGCATCAAGCCAGTTGATTTGCACGTGTGTGATACTCTTTGGACAGTACTTTAATCTTGTAGTTAGATCCTCTAAGGTTGACCTCAATAATCTAGTAGGAAGAACACAGAAAAAGGGAGTGATGATCTCTCTAAATAAATGATCAGTTCAGCACTCAAAAAGACAAAACTTAATGGTGGACACAAGCATGTCAAGTTCTGCTAAAGACATCAATGGCCAATGTAATTAAGTTAAAAAATAAAAAGAAGAAACAAATATCCATATCTTTCCAGTTCAAATAAAAATGAAATTACTATTAAATAACCTACAAAACATGCCACATATGCATGAGATTGAATTTTTAACAACCTTTCCGAGCATAGGTGAGAAAATTGTCACAACAGTTTTGAGAAATTTAAGCCCGACTAGAAAGATGAGAGGAAAAAAGGAAAAACTTTACCTCATTATCATTTGAAGGTGAAATTCCAAACATATCAACTGCCACACCCTCAGATATGTCAACCTCAAAATTATCTACAAGCCCCATAACTGTGATCTCCTCAACTTTAGGGTGAATATACTCTTGACCAGGAAATTCTTTCTTAAGTGCAGCTTCCATACTGGAAGAAGAATTTAAATCATCTGAAAGGCGGAAAACAGCTTGAATCCAACGCCTGAAATCACAAACAAAAAATGTATTCATCTGAGAAATTATCTTACAATTTAAAAGGAGTGGTTAAATAATACAAATCTGGTAGGAGGAGCAAAGTTTTTTTTCTTATTTTATATATTGTGCTAATGACTTGAAAAAAAGGTTTGAGTGCCTTAATAGGACAAACTACTAAATTCACAACATCAATGTGATATCTACCACGTTATCATATTAAAAAAAAAAAAAATGCAAAAATTGAACACAGAAATATAAACTAGATACTGCTGTGGAAACAGAAGATACAATCACTTACCGATTCATTACCAACTCCCTCAAGCGGTTCTCAACTTGTTTGCAGCACAAACCAAGTTCTTCAACAACAAATCCATTTTCTTCAAATAAACTTGTCAAGAACATATTAGAAAAATAGAAAGATCGCTGAAAAAAGAAAATAAAGGTTCACATAAGTGGCTAACTTATGAAACTAAAATACTGAGAACATAGTATAAAAAAGACTGAAACTTACAGTGCCATCACCCCTGACATAAAAGTTTTCACTAATCTGTTGATCCTTGGAAGTAAACCTTTCCTGCCAATATAGTATTAAAAATATAGAATAATACTTTACAAAGAAAACAAGGACCTAACCTATATGCACAAAGAAATTGAAGGATTTTGGGGGGCGGGGGAAGGGTGATCATATTCTTCAAAAGGAAACCATTAAATCACCTAAATCATAATAAAACCAAAGCACTTCATCTCAAGCATGCAAATTGAAGGAAAAATAATATATTGTAGAAGACAGGGAAAACCCATCTTGCCCAATGATCTTTGGATCAAATGACCATCTCCCTTATAAACAAGTGCTAGAGGGTGAGGTCATTGGTTCAATCGAGTTGTATTTACCTATAAAAAGAGGCAATGAAACCCCACCTTGTTTGTTTTTTTTTTTTTAATCATAACCATTACTAGCTTCAAGAAATGTAAAACCAAAAATAGTTTGCCAACTCAGGCAACTAATTATATAGCACAACATAAAACTACCAAGAAAACAAACTGAGAGAAGCTTTCCGCGGATAGCAAGGAAAAGAACATGGGTTTAAGAAGAAGAATATGGACAAGAACTTCAAAAAGCAAGGATTTCTTGAGAGACTGAGCAGATCAACCTGAGCGAGGTCACCAGTAGCATAATCACGAAACAGCACATAACCATTTGGCTGAAAGAAAAAAAATTGGAATTTCACATTTCGTAGAGTTCATTATAGAAAGGTAGATAAAATTTCTAATATGTTGTAAAGATGTTGATATCTTACCTTGAGAACTTTTCTAATGTTCTGCAACACTAAAGGCATCTTCTCCGGGGAGACTGCAGATAGCACAAAAATCTGCTTAACAAGTCAGCTAGTTGGATGAATAACAAACATCAAACTGAAACTTAAGCACAGCACATGTTCAATTGTAAATTAGGTAGAAATGCTATTATACAATAATGAAACTGAACAAAATGAAGTTCAATAGTTCAATAACTTGACAAATTGTAACTTCATATAGATACCATGGTTACTATATCAATCGAAGATGTAGAAATCTGCTTGCTCAGATCCTCAACTGTCAAATCACAAGCAAATGCACTAACTCGGGATTCTTTGAAGTCTTTATGCATCTGCAAAGAGCAAAACAATACATTCAGTCAGATAGACCTACTTAAAGTAAAGTTTTAAATTACAGTTGGACAAATAACTCCTAACGCTACAAATAATAGAACACATAAAACAAGGAAATTTCAATATGTCACTACTGAAATTTCCCCATTTTTCAATATATCGTCAGTTCCCTGTTCCTTTGGGCACTAATAACTGAAGGAGAACTGATATATCACCAATTTAACTCACAATTAATACTCAAAGGAACTTCTTCACCTTTGCCAGAAAATCTTCAAAGTACTATAAATGGTTGCCAGCACATATATTCCACCAAATTTTGATTCATAATTACAGTGGTCCAGAAACCAGTCATAGCTTCTCTAAATCATATACAAGTGGCACATCCTTCAGTTGTTGATAGTATATGAAGAAGCAATCTAAGGGAAGAAAACTCCAAACTTCCAGACAACAAGAATTTAAAGGCCAACGTCATTGCCATGAGAATCAGATTGCCAGTAGTAAGACTGAAGGCCCAGTGCCATTATTGTGAGAATAAAACACAATTGCATGATCATCTCTCTCTCTCTCTCCCTCTCTCTAATGTGAACTCCAAAGCTTTTCACCAATAATATGTGCATGTTATAGTGTACTTCAACAATTCTACTACTACAGATTTATGACTTTAAAGCATAATTCTTCTAGGTTCATCTTATCCATGTGCAATATACAATATGAACAAAGTTTTCACATACATTTTGTCATAAAGTTTCACCAATGATTCAAAAATGGAAAACAAGATAATCAAACCTTAACCAAGTTAACAGCACGTGGTGAGAAATCACATGCATAAACAAACACATCTGGATATGTAGCGAGCAAGGGAAATATAGTGTTTCCAGCTCCACAGCCAACCTGCTAAAAACAAAAAATATTAATAGCCCAAAATATGGTAAAACTATTAGAATAGCTATGATAAGTCATCTTTATACATGCAAAAATAATAGCAAAAGTAGAAAAATAGTCATAATTGATTGTAGTGGACAATAAATATGAAGCAAAAGGATGAGAAGTAGTGTACTTGATTGAATCCATAGGTACAACAATGATTAAATAAATCATACTATTTCAAACTTGACCTGTAAGACATCAAATAGTTTGCTGCATGATCCCACCAACAACATAGAGGAATCTCAAAAGACATACAATAATAAATCTTGCAAACATCTCAATATCCATCCAACTTTATTAATCAGAACTTCAGTCAATGATGCAGTATTCCACAGATATAATAGTGTGACATGAAACCAAGATAGAAACATCATTAATTCATAAAAAGTATACAATTAATACTAGAACTCTATGTAGCTAGATCACAAGTTAGGCACAAAAAAACTACGATGTCTTCGCATGGGAGAGAGAGGGAGAGAGCAAGAAAGAGTGCACTAATAATTAGATAAAACGGTTTACCTCCAGAATTACTTTTCCTGCTGATCCCTGAAAATCAGAAAATCCATACAAATTTTATACATCTTAAGTCATTCAAAAATTGCAAAATACTTGGAAACCAAAATAGAAAAAGAAAAAGAAAAGACTCACAGAGAAATGGTGGCCCCATTCCTTGTCCAAGTAGTGCCGATCTTTGAAAAACTGAAGAAAGAAAAATAGAACTAAATGGACTTTTATAAATAGTCATATTCCCAACAGAAAATTATGAACATGTGTGGCAGTTAAAAAATTTCACTAAGTGAGCAAATTAGTTTGCCATTTCCATAAGAGTAATTCTAGAAACCAAATTTTTATCTTACAACTATTTCATAATGCTGGCGTGTCAATCTCAACTAACCATTGATCATTCCTGGTTAAAAAAATAAATAAATAAAATAAAAATCCAGGAGTTGGTTGGTACTGACGCGCTAACACTGTGGGATAGTTGAGGGGATAAAAATGTAGTTTCTAGCATTACTCTTGCCATACAGGACAAAATTGACAGCTCCAAGTTGTAGATTATCCCTTTTTCTTGCAACAGATCCTGGGTTAGTTGCTAAATTCATACCAACAAGTAATAACCAATTCAAGTTGGCTAAAGGTCTAGATGTTCAGAATGTTGATTTCTCAAGCTCTGATCAAGACCATTAATGCCGGTCTGGTTTTGGGGTTTAGTGGTAGTATTATAGTAATACAACAAGTAGTAAAGCATTCGAATCGGCAGTTGGTATAAGTTAACAAATTAAATCCAGCAGAATAGGAAAAGGCTTACTCTATCTTGATGCCGTTTGTAAAAGATATCCCAATACTTCTTAGCTTCTCTTTCATATTTCTCTGCCAAGCATAAGTACATACTTCAAAATGAATACAACTTATATTGATTTCACGTGTGCCTGTGCGTTTGTGTGTGTGTGTGTGTGAGAGAGAGAGAGAGAGAGAGAGAGAGACCTCTCCAGAAGGGGGAGATAACATTGGTAGTGGTAGGGAATATTTGTATCTTCTGGGATGGCGGTTGTTGCTCCTCAGCTTCTTGCACATCAGACGCCATCTTCCAAGCCTCTTTGAGGAAAAAAACATACACATCAAGAGCGTAATAGCAGAAAATTTCACATTTGAATTGCTTTCAGCCATTGACAAGAATAATGAAAAGGGAACTCTTCAAAAGAGGATTCTAAGAAGTTATCGCAAACAGTACATATACATATGGAACAAAAGCATTATATTCGCAAACGTGCCCTTCTTTCAACCCAGCTCACAGAGAACAAAAAAGAAAAGACCATTTGGGTTTGATCTCACGACGAATTTCCAGAATGAAATTATGATCTCTCTTCGATTACGATTAGCTTCAGTCTTAAACTACACGCCAGAAATTGAACTTATTTACTCGGGAATCATAATAAAACATAATGCAGTTATCCAGATTGATAAGATACACACTCTGATCATAAATAACTTTATCACTTCTTTCAACTGCATATTAAAGAAGAGCTCTAATATGAAATTTGACAACAACAAAAAGAAAGAAAGAAAGAAAAATGTACGTACCAGTCGCTCGGAGTCAATCGCGCACAGAGAGAGAGAGAGAGAGAGCAAGAGAGGGGTTAAGGGTTTTGCTTGTGACCAGTAGTGGTGCTTTCTCTTTGCGTAAAAACGATTCGTCTTGGAGCCTCTGTGGATCCCTAACGTCAATTTAGCGGATCGGTTCGACCCGACGGTTGGTCACATGATGAGGAACGCTGTGAAGCCTTTGACTAAGTGAATGTGTTATTCTTGCGTCACGTTACTATACATTAATTTTACATCAAGACAGATTGAGTATGAGACCCATGTATATGGGGTTCACATATATAAACTCTATGTGTTTTGGTGTAGAGTTGATAAGAATAATGTGATGTAGAAAAATCATTTTCTATAATGAAGTGCAACCAGGAGTATAAGATGAGCATAACTGCTCGTGAGTTGGGTTGAGCTCGACTTGGTTAAACTTGATTTAGTCTTGCTTTTAATAATGAATTAACCATTTGAGAGTACAATAATATATTTAAATATTAAAATAGACATATTTGTATAAATTCGACTTGAATAAACTTGCATAAAATCGTATAAATTTTATTTTTTTTTACACTTTTTCTAGTATTATTTTAATTTTGTAACAAGGACGTCTCAAGTAAAAGAGGAATTCTCTTCATAAGTATTTTGGAGTTTTATAGTTTTTTTTTTCAGAGAATATAATTCAATTTAATTGTATTTTGTAGTTTTTTCCAATTTACTTGTATTGCCCAAAGTTTATAAATAGTCAAATAGATGTATTTTTATTTTTATTTTCAAATTAGAATTCAGTTTATAAATACTTTGACTACCCAATGTTTACAATTCAATTTGTATTTTCATATTACAATTTATAAGTGTATTTAGTTCAAAAATTGAATTAAGCCCATCTAAAAATAAAAAATTTAAAAAATGGTCCATATAAATAAATGAAGACCATAATCAGGAAAAAAAAAAAAAAAAAAAAAACCGAAAAAAAGCCCAAAATGGAAAGCGAATGTCACACGGTTAGTACAAACGGGCAATAACTAAAATTCGTGATCCGCAGACTGCGAATGCAAATGCAGAATAAAGGTATTATTTTGGAGTATGCGGCTAAAGAAGGGAAAAGATTGAAGCTAAGTTGCATATGAGTCTATTGCTGCTAAAGATGGGAAAATGAATGAGAAGAAAACTAACGTTGAGGTAAAGTTAATGTTAACAAATTTTTTGGGGAGACGAGTGACGTGGCAATATTTAGCCATTAAGATGTTATTCTCTCTACATGTGACATCCTTCCATTGAAAAATGAGAGAAAATGAGAGGCCCCCCAAATTGGAGGGAAACTGCTCCCTAGATTAGCAAAGCTTGCATGGGATAGTAGAGAACAGGAAGAAGCTTTGGCCTTTATGCTTGCTGTGTATTTCCTTTTGCTAGTTTCTTTCATGAGATGCACTATCCCAAAATAGTATCATTCTGTGATTGGATGTTAGTTAGAACATACACTGAGTTAAAAGCATAACATATTTCCAAAGTTGAAAGAACGAATTCGTGATATACGGTCTTTTAAGTCAATTGGTAGACTTTAAATAGACAGGTCACCGATCTATCAAAGACGTTGATAGTTTGATACCTCCCCGTGTCCGGACAGATACCAACCCTTTAGCGAACGAAAATAATTGCATTTTCATTTTCATTATATGTAATGAAATGGAAGAGAATATGTGTAATACAAAAGATACAGAATGAAGTTCTCTAACTAGTTTTGCTGTTTGTGTGATTCATATCTCTGAGATGCTCTCTTCATCTTCTTCTATACATCCCGTTTTTAACTACTAAAAAAATTGAGCACTAACTTTCAACGAAATAATTCCAAGCTGCTGATAAGACCCAGTTTTCATCTTCCGCTGCTCCTCTCTCTCTCTCTCTCTCTCTCTCATTTTTTGTTTCAAGGAATGAAAAGCTGAAACTAATTGCTCGTAGAGGTGCTTTCAGCCTTTCACACATCACTGTGCCTTTCGCCGGTCTGCAAAGTGGGACTTCCCTCCTTTTCATCAGCATCGGCATCGGCGCTCGTAGTTTGTTCGAAGTCAGCTGCAACTCCATTTTCCACCACAGGCGAGTTACCATTCTCTGAAATGCTCTTTTCCTCTGCATTATTGACTGGTTTGCTAAGATCTCTTGAGGGTGAGACAGTCAAAAGGCGGCCAATTCCATCATATAAGTTCTTTGCGTCCATGATAAGAGCAGCTCCACCAGGGTAACAACGACCAAAGCATGTGGCACAATGTGGGTAAGCAACCTATGAAGAGAGGATTCATAAGAGACTGAAGGATGTCAATATGATTAATATACACAAATTGCAGATGACAATCAGCCCAGTGAGTAAGAACAGCACCTCAATAAAAGCCCGGCAAAGAGCCAGGAAAAGTCCAGACTCAGTTTCTCTGAGCATCCGAGCTGTATTATACCTCAATAGAGAGTCAGAAACAGCCTGCAATCCCTTAATTAGTTCTTGAGCAACTAAATGTTTCAAACTTAATGGGGCACAGGGACGTAGCTCGTTCATTGCCGCAGACACACCTACAACCACCAGAGGGAACAAGATGACCAAAGAATAAAACAAAATGAGCAAAGCAAAAATCCTCTAAAATATCATATGTTAACACATTACAAAACTACAGTTAACAGCAACCGTGAGGTCTAGACCAGAAAACTTAAGAGGAATTTGACTCAGTAAACCGTGGAGAAGTAGCAACTTGATATGGGAAGAGAATTTCCCAATTCAGCCACTAGAAGGAAAAGAAAGTTATCCATAATATACGATGAAGAGAGCCAGAATGTCATGTTAACATATCAATAGTATGTCTTTATCTGAACAATTTCCCTTATATGAACTCACCACCAGAGTTCATGGCAAGAAAAGCATCAAGGGTGAACAACAATTCTTAAGTTCTAAAAAGGCACGTAATATATCAAACTTACCATTGACAAATACAGCAAGAGGCGGATGTTCCATTAGATAAGATGGCGGAGCGATATCCTCCTGACTATCATCACCAAAACTATTTGCTGGAAAGCCAATTGCTGGTAGTGGGACCCAACGATGTGAATCCAGGACCAACTAGAGTGGAGTACAACATCAAGTTACATATCACCAAATAAAAGGCATTAGGCTGCTTGGTACAAAGTGAAGTTACCAGCCTAATGTGCCTATCTATTTTGTAATGTATTCAAAATAAGAAAAAAAAAAAAAAAAGAGTAATTCTGACTGAAATCAGAAACTAATATTAAACTTTACTTCTAGTCAACTTACCTGAAAATTCTCAACTGCTGTACTCATATTTTTTGAGAATAAGTTGAGAACTGCCCTGCAAAGTGACCAAACTCAATGTTAAAGAAAAAAAATGGAGGTTTACTATGCCCACAGAGACATAAATACATAAAACAAAATATTACTCTTCAAAAAGCGAAGGAAGCAGGCCCCGAAAATCTAGCCCAACCCAACCAAGACCCATGGCACAATACTGTCAACAACACAAAAGAACAAAGTCAAAAACTGGAAATACTGGCATGCAAAACTGAAATAGATTTATTATACGCAAAAATGAAATGGATACTTTTATAAGGGGAAAAAAGTTAGAAATGAGTGACGGCGGTCCTCCAACAATCATAAACTTCTGCACAGACAATGATATTTTAATATGTCTACAATCCATGACTGGCCTTGTAGCCTAGAGGTACTTCTCCTTTAGAAGATGGAGGTCTGGGGTCTTACACATCATGGGTGGGCATTTGAGGGGGTAGGAGTTATTCTATCATTCAGCCCCCCGCCCTCCCCCCCCAAAAAAACTAAGAAAATATATACATAATCCTATCAAAATCCTTGAAGAAATGAACAAGATATACAAGCATGCAGAATTCTTAAGAAGATGCTCACCATGCATTGATCCAAGATATTTGAGAGAGATCCGCCTTCTGTTATCTTTGGGAGCATGACTTTAAGAGTTTTAAGGTGTGAGGTAATCTGATGCATAGCCCAACTAAAAAGAAGCCCACCATCATAGTTTTGCTCACTTCCTGATGTATCATCAGCAAATATTGCTCGATACTGATTAACTACATCAAAAAGATGCATTCTGTGACAGTTTATCATCCCTTTTAAGAATTCATAAGGATTTCTCTGGTCCAGATCCTCAAGAATTCCAGTAAGCCAAGCCTCTCGGCACCTCAAAAACTGAAATACTTGGAAAATAATCTTGGTCAGATTCAAGCATATAAAAGTATTAAGTATAAAAACCATAGAGGCCAATTAAATGTTCATTAAAACAGGACGACTATCATAAGAGCATTGGAAAATACCTGCAAACGCATCTCGTACTCACTAAACACTCCTATTCGACGTAAATAACCAATAATACGAAGACATTCTGGTAACTGCAATACACAACAACACCTCCATAAAAAACATATGGAATTTTCCAATCCATGTATCTGGATGAATCAAGTTGCATCAATTGTAAATGTTCCAACAGAACTACCACACCTGTATATTTGAACGAAGTTTCTGGAGAAGCTGAGAAAGAAGAGACTGGGTTATCTGCCTGACCTCTGAAGCTAGTGCTTGAATAACAGGTAACCTTAACGAAAAGAAAAGAGCCTAAGCAAGCAGCCTTCCACAAAGTTGACAGCCCAAAAAATATGTTAGCAAGGAGAATAACACGGATATAACTCACTTGGGGTGCATAGTTGAAAGTTTGCAAACAAAGGCTTCTAAATCAAGAGCTTCATCATAATTCCCATTCCTTACGCATCTGCATAAAGAAGGGAGGCAATAAGTTGTCAGTAATTATCCTAGAATACGAATAACTGCATGGAGAAAGACAGGTTTTATGAAAATTATGCTGGCCTACCAACAAAAACCAATGCCATTTACTGTTACTTCTTATGAATTGACCAGTATCCTGTTTCCTTTGATGGCAGTAAGGCATACAAACTCTACTATTTGCAGACTTCACTTTCTTGAAGGATAAAACTAGTCTAACAACAAGGAATTTTATTGCATGAATTTTAACTTTTTCATATAGTTAAAAGGATTGCATCAGAGAATCACAAAAAATAGAACTGCAGCAAAAAAGAACGTAACAGGATGAAGCAAGGACATCATTTATACTCATCATGCCACCTTTCATAAACAACTTATAACAGAAACCCATGAAGGTCAAGAATAAAAGCCATCCAAAAAAATATACAAGTAAACACCACAATGAAACCAAGAGTAAGTAACTTTCCAGATCCTCCTCGATCTATTATTGGGCCCCTTAAAGATCCTCCTGCCACAGTCTTCCAAAAGAGCTACATAAGCACTTCGCTTTCTTTTTCCTTTTCCCTCTTTTCGTTGATAAGTAATCAATCCATAATCTCTCAGTTACTTCAGAACCTTTTTCTAGCTTTCCAACATCATTTACACACCAATCGCCTCAAATAGTTTAGGGGGTGCAAGTATGACAATTAAATGTTTAGCACCAAAAAAATATCAAACGTACAATACATATGTGGCTGGTTTGATACAACAGTACAAAGATAGAGAAAAAAAGCTTCCCCCACTCCCACAAATCAACTGTCTAAACCCCAAAGGGTGGCAAGTGGCAACTATCAGATGGCTTGAGCTAAAGACCCAAATGCAGGTTAACAACTTATTGCACAAATATTAGGATGGTTTTCTTTTCTAAACAATGAATGTAACAAACTCATACTATTTTTCATCAAGAATGGACAAGGGATTTCAGGAAACTAAATCTAAATTACACACTTGGCATATGGACTAGTGATTCAATTTTAACAAGTGAAACTTCACAGTTTTGAAACACATACGTGTCCATAAGCTGGGGAATTTCAAGCAAGTCAAGTAAAGTACTGTGATTTGCTAGCAATGTTTGGTTCATCTTCCTCTTCTCCAAAATCTCTTCAGCAGACTCAATGAACTCGGTGCAACCAGATGTCAACTTTGGGATCTCATTTATCTGTAAAGGGGGGAGATTACATCTCAGTATACCATTCTTCATCATATGCTTCAAAGTTTACATAGAAATACTAAAATAGAAAACATAACCAACTTCAGTTTATTTTTTTTAAACATGTATGGATAAATTTAAACCATAGCTCATAGGCAACAATCAACATGACTAACTTCAGTGCATGTTCTGCATAGTTTGTGTCAGAGAATATTCTAGAATAGACAAACCTACCTAAGAAGATAAATACATCATTATGTTCACATCATAACTAGACACAAAGATAGAGGTACTTATTAAAGAAAATATAATACGTACATATCGGTAACTCTGCTGAAGTTCTTCACCCAAATTAAGAATTAAGATTCAAGTTCTTTCTTACCCTTGCAGCTATTATAGCATTAAGCCTTCTTTCTTAAAGTTACTCTGTATTCCCAACAATAGCTCTAATTGTATTGAGCACCATCCATCCCTCCTTTCTCTGTCAATGACTATGTTCTATAGTGCAACATACAGGGATACATATATACACAAAATACAACTAGTCCCCTTCTTCCAACATCAGGAAGCTTAGTAAATCAAAAGCAATAGTGAAGTTTTGCCACACCAGATGATTTCTACATAAAACATAGAGCACACTTCTCCTAAAATATCAGAAACGCAAGGTAATAGGTCTCAAAGTGGTGTGCTTCATTTGTACTGCATATTTCTACTCCAAATTTGAATCCTAATCGAAATGAATTAGAAAGCCGAATCAAGAACCAAACGAAGAAACAATTCAGCACCATAAAACACCTTAAAAAAAAATCAACAGAAGATCAAAATTGATACTAACAGAAATTTGATTACCAAAGATTCGAGATGCTTATCGATGGCAGAAACTTCCTCCCGAATGGCAAGCAACGAATCGGCTGCAGCAATGAATGCTCGGTAATTTCCCACCGCTACCTCTTGCATTTGCCTCCGGATCCGCTCCGAATCGACCCGAAGAAGCTCAGGTTCCTTTGGAAAGAATAAGAAACTTAATTATACACTCACTCAAAATTTTCTCAGGCTCACAGAGAGAGCTAGAGAGGAAGAGAGAGAGGACCTTGTGGAGGCGATCGAGAGTGAAGGAGAGGAGCTCAGAGACATAGGGCTGTTGGGAGGCGGAGGAGAGAGGGAGGAGGCCGGACACCGGTGACGACGTCGTCTCGTCTGCTGCATTTTGGGACTCCATCTTCTCACGGCGAGACAGATCTGTGCTGTGACCGCGCTCAGCACCGCCGGGCTGCTTCGTCTAACCAAATTTGGTTCTGGTCGATCAGTGAGCTCTGTGATTCGGATCTGGATCCATTGGACTGAGGCGTTAGTTCGAGGGGACGAGGATCGCCATGTCAGCTGTGCGCCACTGGGCGTGACGGTCTTTTGAGCAGGGCAAGATCTGTGTAATAGATGATCTCGACCGTCGGTTTCACATACTTGTATCTCAAAAATAATGGAAAAACTGCAATTTACCCCCCTAATGTTTACACCAATTTACAATTTTAGTACCAATGTTTAGATTGTTTCAATTGCACCCAAGAAAGTTGCAAAAATTTGCAATCCACCCCCTTCCGTCCAATTGCTCCATCTGATGAGACGGAAATGCACCCACGCGCGCGGCACGTGAGTTTTTTGGGCCAAACTTGACGAAAATGCCCTCATCAAAACGTCGCGTTTTGCTTATCTCCTTCAGCGAATTTTCTCGAAGGCGTTGGTCGCCGGTGGGTTCCTCAAGGTCGACTGGGCCAAATCAAAGGATCAGCTACACAAGCCAAACACTCTCTACTGATCAAACCCACAAAACACTCATAATCAATCCATCAAACACCACCACCATTCGGCCATCAACACACACACCACCGTTCGGCCATCAGTACATACACACGTCACTGGCTAGAAAACAGAGGTACACGGCCAAGAACAAACGACAACCCAAAAATACCCATATTCAAAAATCAAACATATAATCGGTCAAAAATCAAGCAATTCCCAAGGTTTAATCACATTAAGGAATTCTACCAAAATCCACTGGAAAAATCCTACTGAAATGGCCGAAATCCGTGCTCTTCGACAGTCCACCGTTGAACAAACGAAAACCCAACTTTGTCTTGCCGGAAATCGCTCTGGGTTCAGCCGGCGACCCCTGGTTCTACTCGAGTCCTCTACGATCAGCCCCTCTCAGCCCTCGCCCGGGCCAGCTTCGATCTCCACCGTTCGCTCGCGCAGGAGCTAGACGAGCCCCAATCCTACGGCTTCAAAGCCCTCATCACTCTCGGCCTTTCCATCACCGAGTCCCTAAACCCTCTTCCCTCTGGTTCCTCCAATAAAGTCTCAGATTGGGTCGATGGGCTGGTTCAAAAACCCAGGACCATCGAAGCCCCAATTTTTGCGAAAATTCGTTGAAGGAGATGAGCAAAACGCAGCGTTTTGATGAGGGCATTTTCGTCAAGTTTGGCCCAAAAAACTCACGTGCCACGCGCGTGGGTGCATTTCCTTCTCATCAGACGGAGCAATTAGACGGAAGGGGGTGGATTGCAAATTTTTGCAACTTTCTTGGGTGCAATTGAAGCAATCTAAACATTGGTACCAGAATTGCAAATTGGTGTAAACATTAGGGGGTAAATTGCAGTTTTCCCAAAAATAATTTATACCAGCTCCCGTCTTCGAGATATATATATAATAAATTTTATTAGGAATAGAATAAGGTGAAACATAATATTGGGTGTGTTTTGGTAAGTGGTTGTGTTGTGGAATTTTAGTTTGAATAGTAGTAAAAAGTGATTGATGTGATATAAAGTATAAAAAAGTTTGAAATTGTTTTATAAAAAAGTGAAGAAAAAAAAATTATTTTGTAGTGGCTTTTTTTATTTATATAGTAATAAAAAATAATTGATGTAATATAAAAAATAAAAAAAGTTAGAATGTTTTAGATTTGACTTTTCTTTTGAGAAGCGAATAAAAAATAAAAGAAAAAGAATGAGATGAGTCATTTGCCAAACACACTCAATAACTTTGATCTATCTTTATCATATATTCTTACACATTTTTGGAATAGTCATTCCGATAGTCCACAAGAGATTGACTATTCTCTAAATTGAAGAATAACTTTGAGATGAATAATTATTTCTCAATTTAAATGAAAATGGTTATTTCAATACTATTTCATTCTACAATTTTTCATTTCCGATATAATTTATTCATTTTCTACGTAACTGTGTACTATGTCATACGATGTAAATATTGTTAATTTACTTTAAAAAATTCATATATAATCATTTATTTTTTTCAAAGCCGTCTAAATATATTACAAAAGTAGTAAGCTCATGACATGTTATTTTGAAAAGTAATGTATGCTCAGTCTCTAATATATCTCACGTTTAAAGTAAAATAAGTTATGTAAGCATTTACTTATCTCAATCGTTCATCTACAAAATCGATCATCTCGAACTCCCGCTACTACGAAACATACAATAATATTAAACATAATATATCGAGAGTCTCAACCTATACACATAAAATCTCTAATAACGCACTAGGTATTCTAATCTATCATTAAAATCCTAATTATCCATTTATAGTCACTGTCGAACGTTTGGATTCGAGGTCGAGCATTCGACCACAATAATTGAACGTTCGATCCAATGCACTTAACGTTCGATAAGTACCAGAATGCATAAAAGACTCAAAACACATTCTAGCTTAACTAAATAACCATTTAAAAACATGATAAGCCATAGCAACATGATGAAATATGAAAAACATGAACAAGTTTAGAATTCTTTTGAAAATAAGCATTACCGCATGCGAAATATCATAAACTCATCATGGCATACTAGGACTTAATAATCAACAAAGTAAGTGTATAAACATTGTGAAAAATGAACTTGAGATTCAAAAGTTACCTTATAGAGGGTGTAACTACTCCAAATACCACATTTTCTCTCTTTATAAACTTTCTCTCACTAGGTCTAGGGTCTGCTAAAGTACAAGGATGAAGGTTGAGGGTCGTGATGTACTATTTGTAGGTGTGGGGAAGAGATAAGGTTGGTTGAAATGACTAAAAAGTTAAAGTGCATTTCAAAAAGTGATCGAATATTCGGGGTATACTTCGAATGTTCCAGTGGGATGTTGAACGTTCGCAAAAGAAATGACAATTTGATCGTTCTAGTAAGATATCGAATGTTCAACTAGGAGAATTTATAGAAGGGCATCAAACATTTGGCTAAGGTATGAAAGTGACAATTATTTTAGGTTTTGAAATTGTTTTAAGGCTTTTATTGAATTTATTTTTAAATGTCAATCACGAGTGTTGATTAAAACAAATATTAGTTTTATATTTTATTTTATTATTTTGGGGTATTATGTAACACCTTCTAGAAATTTTACATTTCTAGACTCAACAACTCTAGGATTATAGGAAAGACAAGAAAACTTGAGCCCCTTGGAATATAATGCATAGCCAATAAAAAATCCGTTGCTTGTTCTTGGATCTAATTTTTTTAGATGTGGATTGTAGATCCTCACTTCAGCAGGACAATCTTATATGTGTAAATGAGTTAAACTTGATTTATATTCATTTCATAGTTTAAAAGATATCTTAGGGACAGCCTTGTATGGAACTCTATTTAGTATATACATGACGATTTTTAAGGCTTCACTTCATAAGGACAATGGCAGATTAGAGGTACTAATAATGCTCATGACCATGTCTGTAAGCATACAATTCCTTATTTCTACTACACAATTTTGTTGTAGTATGTCAAGCATTGTATGTTGAACAACAATACCTTCCTCTTCAAGGAATTTTCGCAAGAGGTTGAACTTAAGTGATGGATTAATTTTCACACAAAGTGAATAAAAGTGCATAATCTAATAATAATACTTGCAATTTATTATGCATTTTTTTATTAACATAAATTAGAGTTTGACCACATGTGTGAGTGTTTGGTGGGCAATCATAAGTGGGGATGGTACATTTTGAGGATCAAATTGACCACAAACTAATTGAACCTAGGGTTTGCGTTTCATGATTTATCTCTCCCGACTCACTAAAGCACATGTGCACTATAGAAAAAGTTGATGTTCATAGCTATGACAAGAGGTGAACGATTTTTAATGCTTCACTCCATAAGGACAATGGCAGATTAGAAGTACTAATAATGCTCATGACCATGTCTGTAAGCATACAATTCCTTATTTCTGCTACACCATTTTGTTGTAGTATGTCGAGCATTGTATGTTGAACAACAATACCTTCCTCTTCAAGGAATTTTCACAAGAGGTTGAACTTAAGTGATGGATTGATTTTCACACAAAGTGAATAAAAGTGCATAATCTGATAATAATACTTTCAATTTATTGTGCATTTTTTTTATTAACATAAATTAGAATTTGACCACATGTGTGAGTGTTTGGTGGGCAATCATAAGTGGGGATGGTACATTTTGAGGATCAAATTGACCACAAACTAATTGAACCTAGGGTTTGCATTTCATGCTTTATCTCTCCCGAGTCACTAAAGCACATGTGCACTATAGAAAAAGTTGATGTTCATAGCTATGACAAGAGGTGAACATCGCACATTTAATCATTGAATCTAATGTCCTTATAGAAAAAGCCAGTATTCACTCATTGCAGAAATAAGCGAACAATCAAAGTGAATTCGAAAACAATTTAGTACTTAGTGTTAGAGAGAGTATATATATATATATGAATGTAACTAGGTCCTAGTCAAGTTAGTTTGACTTTTGGGTCTTAAAAATGTGCCTATCTTTTACTTGTGGTTTCAATTTTATGCATGATCCCCACCAAAATTTAAGGTTTTAAACTCACTTGTGGACTGAGACAGTTCAGAAGTTGTTATGTGGGGCTGATTGGGTCAGATCATTGTATGGGCTTAAAAAGAAGTGTGGGGTATGTTTTTGTTTTATTTTTATATATTCTAATGGTGTTTGTTAATTTAGTTTTACTTTTATATTGTACTAAATACTAATTACTTATATAGATAATTTTTTTTTTTTTATCTTAGGATGATCAAAATGAAGGGGAAGTGGAGATAACTTTGCCAGAGGCAATTTGATTGTTAGTGTTCTTTGCCTCTTTTTATTTTTTGAAGTGTTGTCATATAAGTTATATAACTATATATTTGGTTTGAGGACTATGTGGGATAGTTGGACTATGTTATTTTGTTTAAATTTTGTATAATATTATTTTCATCAAGACATGAAGACTTAAGGTAATGTGTGATTTATTATTTAATGATTTATGCACATTAACTTGTGATATATTTAACCTCTCTTGGCATTTTTACCAAGTATATAGAACTTGTGTAAGTAATGTAAGGGAGTTAAATTTAATCTAACTTTTTTTAGTGTGTTGCAGTTTCCATATTTTATTTGAGAGCAGATTTAAGGTAATGAATACTTTTTTATTTAATGATTTATGCACATAATTTGTGTTATTTAACCTCTCTTGACATTTTTACCAAGTACATAAAACTTGTGTAACTAATGCAAGGGAGTTAAAATTAACTAATTTTTTTTTTTTAGTGTGTTACAACAGGTTTTATTGGAAAGCACACAAAAGAATTAAACATTATTATTATACCTATCAAATTACAGTTCTAATTGTAATTTCTTATATTTCTGTTTGTATTTGTTTAAGTGTAATTTTATTTTATTTTTGTAGTTGAAAATTTGTAATTCATAATTGTAATTTCTTATATTTCTAATTGTATTTGTTTGAAAGTAATTTTATTTTATTTCTTTAGTTGTAATTGTATTGATTTTAGTCTTTTTAGATTAATTGGCAATTGCTTAATGCAAAATGCTGGATTTCTGATAGTGCAATTTGACCATTTGAAATTTCGTGATTTTATTTTATTTATGTTAAAGTGAATAATTTTCAATTATGAAATGAGCCGAGCTCGGGCCGAGTACTCGAGCTCGGGATCGACTAAAATTGTCGAGTTCGAGCTCGAGCTCGGACACCATATTTTTTAAACGAGCCGGTCTCGCACAACATTTCCCAGCTCATGTCGAGCTCGAGCTCGAGCTCGAGCTTTACTATTCATTAAACGAGCCGATCCCGGACAGGCAATACCCGCTTAGATCGACTCGTTTACAGCCCTACTTGTGGTTAATCATTCACACACTTCAAGCAAGCATTATTTATAAGTAGCTTAGAAAGATAATGGGGACTAGGAGTGGTAGATTAGAGTTTTATAATTAAGGGACTAAACTAACGATATGACAACTTTACAAACAAATAAATCGAGTATTAAGGGAGGATCTTGTCAAGGAGTTTAACGCACAGGGTAAGTGAACACTTGTGGAAGTAAAAATTGAAAAATGTTTATTGCATGCATATTATAAAGGAAAATATGGACTTCTTACTAAAGCATAAAATTCCTTATTTTTGGCATGATGTGAGCCCTTGATACATATTAGAAGTACATAGCATTGATGCCATGTGTTTTAATATACATAGGTCGTGCATGAAAAATACTTATTTATGGTATGTTAAGAAAATAAGTGGCATGTTCACTATGTTATAAAACGTTATGAAACAGTATACTATGAAATGTTATGCATGAGCATGTGTTATTTTATGTTATACAGACTTGACCCTAAGGCATAGGGCTGAGCATGGGGGGGGGCGGGGATGGGGATTTTTTGATCCCGCCCCGCAGAGGTACGGGTTCCCCAAAGTGAACCCGCACCCCGCAGAAAACCCCATGCACCCGCACGGGGCGGGTGTGGATGGGGTGGGGTTGCAGGGCGGGGATCCCCGCGGGTTATGACCCATTGACCATTGTGTTCATTATTTTCTTAATCTTGATAACAAGTAATTAATAATCCAAATTTTTCTATTTTTACTCCATTGTGTTCATTATTTTCTTAACCTTGATAACAAGTAATTAATAATCCAAATTTTTCTATTTTTACTTTTGATTCGTTCAACAAGACAGCCCCTGTTGGGAGTGCTGTCACCCTTGCAAATTGCAAGTTACAATTGAACCCTAATTAAAATTCCAACATCTATTAAAATGTAAGGAAAGAAAAACTTAAAAAGAAGAAAGAAAGCATTTTTGCTTGCAATGTTTTCAATCACTTAGTGCAAAAAAAAATTGAAAAAAAAAAAACAGATTACAAAGCAAAAACATAATATTACACATAACTGCTAATTACGAATAGAAATTCAATCTCATAAATGAACAAATTACTGACAAAGCAAAGAACATAATATTACAAGATAAAGAAAACTCAAATGTTAAATGTTCCAAAGCATCAAGCACCTCCCAATCGGATTGAATCTTCACTTCACTAATCCTCCTCAAGCAAAAGATTGATGTTCTTCAAATTGATTTTTATAAAGATTGGAACCGATAATTAGAAATTTAGAATATTTAAATAGCAAAATAAATTAAGAAATGAATAATAGAAAGCTAAAGGCATAAAAGCTTACCTGACTCGAGCTTATAACTTTCAGGATCTTCAACCATCTTTGTGTCATAACCATTGATGGGTTTTGATCTTAATCAGTTTTGTGTATAGACCAATGCTTCAACCGTTATTGGGGCCAATGAACTTCGAAAAGGATCCAACACACGCCCTCCAGTGCTAAATGCCGACTCTGAAGCAACTGTAGTAATGGGAATGGCCAACACAATACGTGTTATTTGGGCTAGTACTGGGAATTTGGTTGAATTCACATTCCACCAATTTAAAATATCGAAGTTCTCATTCGGTTTTTCAATCTCCTCCATCAAATACCAATCTAACTCCGATTTATATTGAACATCACTATTAGAAGTCATGAGGTTTTTGTACCTATTCATCAATGTATAGGTACGTTTCCCAGTTTCTCCCGAGGAACCTTGAGGAAGTGCACCACTATGTTCACCTTGAGAGTTTTCTCCAGTGTCGAAGTGATCAAACAATTTCTTAAGGTAGTTCTTCGATTTTAATATCATATCATTGCATTGCTCAACACCAAGAATATCATTGAACCAACATTCCAATGAACCCAACTTGGTCCGTGGATCGAGAATAATAGCAGCAAACACCAACACATTAACCTTATCAAGATCCCCCCAATACTTTTACTTCAACATCATTTTCTCCGCCATAGAACTCAATATATAATCATCACTGTCACAATATTATTGTAAATGCAGTTGAATCGCAGAAACTTCTTCAATGTACATATTACATGTCACATACAAAGACCCCGAAAGTCGCATTGTGGCTTCATAAAAAATTTCGAGGAACTTGAGAAAAACCCTAATACGAGCCAAATCATCACAATTAGGAGGTCCTAAACCATTTTTGCTATCCAACAACGTAGGACCATAATATCCATCCAATTCTTCCATAAGTTCAAAAGCACTTTGACATTTTTCTGCACCTTCCAACATCTTAAATGTAGAGTTCCATCTAGTTGGAACATCCAAACACAACAACCCCTTGAAATTAATGTTTTCTCTTTCCAAACAAATCTTAAAACTCTCAAATCTTGCAGGAGAAGACTTCACATATTTAACCGCACTTCTAACCCTCATAATGGATTCATCAACCTCTTTCAACCCCTTAGTCACAATAAGATTTAAGATGTGTGCACAACACCTCACATGCATAAACCGATTTTCTAATATGGCACTAGGCTTATGAGCACTTCTCTTCCTCAAGTACTCCAAAGCAGCAGCATTGGAAGAAGCATTATCAACCGTGATAGTGAAAATGCTACCAATGCCCCATTCATGCATACACGACTCAATCTTTCCCTCAATGGTCTCACCTTTGTGATTAGGAATTAAACAAAAGTTTAAAATTCTTTTATGTAAGTTCCATTCATTATCAATAAAATGACCAGTAATACACATGTAATTAAGGTTCTGTATTGAAGTTCAACAATCAGTGGTAAGACAAACCCGAACACCAGATGTCAAGAACATTTCCCTCAACTTTTCTTTCTCAGACATAAAGAATTTAAAACAATCCCTCATCATAGTAAAACGGGAAGGAATTGAAAACCTAGGTTCAACTGTTTTCAAAAAGTCCTTAAACCCTTCACCTTCCACAAATCTAAATGGCAACTCATCCACTATGATCATCCTAGAAAGTGATGCCCTTATTTTTGAAGCATTAAACTTAGCAAGCACAAGGTTACCACTAGATCCTTCACCCATTGCCGCTTGTCCTTCCCTCTTAGCCTCAAAGCTCAACTTCGATTGTGTCTTATCAAACCTATCAGGAAATTTTTTACAGCTTTTCCTGATATGTTGTAGCATAGATGAAGTATCATGGCTTCTACGGTGACAATTAAACTCCCTCTTACAATAATTGCACTGTGATTTATGATCATCGGGGTCAGTCGACTCTAACTTGGTAAAATGTTCCCAAACCGATGATGTTTGCTCATTTTTTGTAGGTTTTGGTGGGAGAGCTGCACTAGGATTTTGAGGGCCCATAGTTGAAGAACTAGAACCCATATTGGTATCCAAAAGACTAGGCCTAGATGAAGCAGAACTATAACCAATAGGTCCAATAGTAGCACTAGTTGAATCGTCCATGACTTGATTCTACAATTTAAGTGGAAAAAAAAACATAAAAATTAAATCTCTTATTAAATCATTGTGTCAAAAACAACTACAATCAATTTAAAAATCAATTAAATTTTAGTTAAGAATCAATTAAGTGGCCTCAAATGAACCAAATCAGACAAATCCTTTACAGACATGCATTCGTGTATCTACTTTTTTCTGTTAGAGTTGCTCTATTCATGTACTACTGTAAATACTTTCAAAACATTAATACCAGTTTATGCAATCGAAATCCTGCACAAATTAAAGAAAAAGAAAAATATAAAATGTATATATGTATGTCGTACGTGTGCATGCGTGTGTTTGTATGTTTTAGGTGTATCAATCTGATTCTAATTATTTTGATTCATAAATAAAATGGGCGATCTGAAATTTGGAAAAACAAAAAAAATTATAAATAATTTAGGGTTTCTTTAGTGTTGCTTTTACTTTTAGAGGAAACTATTAATGATTTTATTTAACCCATATACAAATCTAGAAAATTGTCCAATTTCTTCTCATGTTTAGCTGCATCAAGAATTAAAGTCCCATTTGATATGGAGCTGTTGCATCTGTTTTTTTAGACAATAATTTGTTTGATAATATTTCTTATACTGTTGTTACTTGTTTAGTTGACGACAAGATAAGGCAGATGATATAAGAATGGAGAATCTATAATAATGGTAAAATTTTACTGTGACCAAATATTAGTTCTTAACTAGAAAACAACCACAACAATTTAAAAATCTCAGTTACATTTCTACTAAAAGCCCAACCTCAATAATCAGAACGCAACTATTTGGCTTAGTTTAGGCTCTTCTAGTAAATTTTGAAAAACCCAGACAGGTTATAGCACAAAAAATTTCCAATGTTTATTCTCATACTGTTTCCTCAGCTTCTTTTCTTGAAAAAGATTAACGAACATAAACCACAAACAGTTAAAATAGAATTTAAACTCTATAAAAAAAAATTACTTTCTCATTACCCAGAAACTAAAAATCATAATAAACAAAAATTAATTCACATCATTAAACAAAAAGATTGTTATTGTTTACCTGAATAGGAGAAAGGAAGTTGTTAACTCAGCTTCTTTCTAACTCTCAGTCTCGATCTCCCCTTCTCTGCATCAAGCGAATACCATTACAATCGGCGATCAAAATTCACAAGGACCACAACAATGAAAAATAAATTAAAAACATAAAAAGGAAAGCCAGTGAACAATCTAGAAGACGATGAGGAAGAAGGTGATCGTTACCTCCTTATAGTGTTCCCCTTCCTCTGCTGCGGCCTGCGGCTGCGGGTGTGTCTGTGCCGGACCGTGCGTGCAGGGAGGTGAGGGTGGGTGACTTGAGCCGGTGACTAGCGAGGCGACTCAGGCGAGTGGCGGAGCCGCAGAGTGATGTACTGATGTGGGCTTACTGGGCTGCGGCGCAGGCGCTTAGGGAATACTGGAATAGGGAGTTAGAGAATGTAATGTTAGGGTTAGGTTAGAAGTAAGAAAAGTTGTTGGCTTTCTAAGTTTTTGCCACTTTCTTCCTTCTTCTTTTTTTCTTTTTTTTTTTTCAAAATATGCGGGGCGGGGCGAGGACCGGAGAAATTTTTTGGGTCCCCCCCGCACTGCACGGGGGGCCCAAAAAAGGCCCAGTGGCCTGCACCATGGGTGCGGGTTTTAGCCTCTACAGGGCGGGGAGGGGCGGGTTCTATGGGGCGGGGCGGGTTTTGCGGGGATTTGCTCACTCCTACTAAGGCATAGTAATGTTTACACCGGATCCTGCACCAACCTCAACTGTATGAAGGTTAATTGTACGGGTATAGGCCAAAGGGAAGATGTATGATTATAATGTGAAAGATATGTGTGACGTCCCACATCGCTTGAGTATGGGAATGAGGATGTGCTTATATGTATATTCGCACACTTCTTGACACAACGCATTTTAAAGCCGTGATGCTCATAAACCTATCAAAACTCCGCAATTAAGCGTGCGTTTGCGAGAGTAGTACCAAGATTGGTGACCTCCTAGAAAGTTTGGTTCAGGGGAGTCAAAAGCGGACAATATTGTGTCGTTGGGGAGTGGATCGTTACAAATGGTATCAGAGCCATTACCCAGCCTGAGATGGGGGAGCGTGCACAAGCCAATGAGGGTCGCTAGTGGGCACTCGCTGGAACACCAAGAATGAGGTGATTCCATAAAGGTTGCCAAAGAGGATGCTGGGTCCCAAGAGGGAGTGATTGTGACGTCCCACATCCCCTAGGTATAAGAATGAAGATGCGCTTATATGTATATTCACACCCTTCTTGACACAACGTGTTTTAAAGCCATGATGGCCATGAACCTATCAAAACTCCGCAGTTAAGTGTATTTCTACAAGAGTAGTATTATGATAGGTGACCTCCTGGGAAGTTCGGCTCGAGAGAGCAAAAAATGAACAATATTGTGTCATTGGGGTGAATCATTACGATATGTATAAGCATGTTTTGTTCAGTTCATGATTTTTGTGCATCACTAAGATATTGTTATGATCCGTACATCATTTTATATGAATTTCTTTGCATTATGTTTTAAAGGAATAACATGACGAACATCGTGGCTAGAAACGTTTTATTTGCATGTTTATAACTTGGGCTCATCTCATGGCGTTTACTTACTAATGCTCCGTTTGTATCGGCGTAAAATGATTTCGGTATTTTTTGGTATTTGGGCGAAAATAATAGGGAAAATTGCACCGTTGGTCCCTGTGGTATGCCATAATTATTTTTCACTCCCTATGGTTTAAAAAGTTCATGAGAGATTCCTGTGGTATGTAATAATTACAAATCAATCCCTGGCATCAAATTCTGTTAAATTTTTAACAGATTCCGTCAAATGCCACGTCAGCGCCACGTGTTGTCATCTTATTGGTGATACGTGGCGCTGACATGTCAAATCTTAATAAAAAAATATTTTTTTTAAAAAAAATAAATAAAAATACTTATTTTTTAAAAAAAATTAAAATTCAAAAACAAAAAAAAAATGGGAAAGGGGGTGGCCCTTTTTTTTAATTTTAATTTTTTTTAAAAAATAAGTATTTTTATTTATTTTTTAATAAATTTTTATTTTTTTTATTAAGATGGACACGTGTCGCTGACGTGTATGGCTAACAGATTTCGTCAAAATTGTGGACGGAAAATCGACCCAGAGAGTAAAACATAATTATTGCATACCACAGGGATCTCTCATGAACTTTTTAAACTATAGGGAGTGAAAAATAATTATGGCATACCACAGGGACCAACGGTACAATTTTTCCAAAATAATAATCAACCGAAAAATGATTTCTGTTTGACCAAAATTGCTTAATAAATTTCGAAAAATGATTTACGCTTTTTAAAAGCGTAAATCATTTTCTAAAGACGGCAAACACATTCGACCCTCTTTTAAACGACGCATTTAACCTTCACGTTCAAGCAGTCGACCACCACCTAAATCTGGTTGGTGCTGAATTCCGACAACGTCTAGTCACTGTCTCCGGAATCCGACCACCTTCGCTGTAATCTGATCAGCACAGGTTCCAGCGACCAAACTGGTAGTATTCCGGCCATTTGGCCAAAACGACCAAATTCCGGCAAGCTGGCTGAATCTGCCAGAACGATCGGATCCCGACCAGCTGGTCGGATATGGCTGGGATCTACCAGAGCGCCAGAACTGGCGGATTCCAGCCAGAATGGTCGGCTTCCGGCCGTTCTGTGCCAGATTCAGACCATTTCGAAATTCGGCCACTTTTGCCGGAATCCGGCCACTTTCCCCTGAATCCGGCTAACCCAGATTCTGACGAATTTGTCCGATCTTCGGCCTTTATCTCAGATTCTGGCTATAGTAGCCGGAATCCTGTCGGTCAATGACGGAATCTAGTCACCAATGATTTTTATATTATTTTTTATTAATATTTATATGTTCTAAATAAAAATTGATTTTTAAAGGTTAATATGATTGAATGAAAATATAAAAAATATTTGTAATTTTCCGTACGCGCTAAACATCGAACATTTTCCTAAAAAATGACTTCCCTGAAACCATTTTACGACGAAAACTATTTTACATCAAAACAAATGGAGCATAAGTTATAGAGCTTCTGAGCGAGAGGTGGGAAGAGGCCAAGAAAAAGAACTCAAAATGGGTTAGGTTCATGAGATAAAAGTTTTAAGAAATTGATATAAATTCTAATTTGCTTTTATTTTTTTAATTTCATTTGCATTTAAAGCAAAAGAAACAATTGGTGGGAAAAGTGGCCGTTAGGGTTATAGAATTTAGAGTTTATATTTTGTAAATCTTTACTAAAAACGATTTAAGAAAATATTCATAATTTAGTACACAAAAGAAGTGCATACAGATAAAAGCTTTTTAATTCTCACAACAATTTGCCAATAGAGATGCCGCTTTTCGTGCACTAATATTATTAATATTATTATTGGAATAAATGCAAAATCGATTTACGTGGTTGATCTTAATTACAAATCACTCCATATAATATAAAAAATAATTAAGAAATTCTTAGGATAGGCCAATATAAAATTTTAGTCACTGCAGTCAAATTCTATCAAAATACTTCACGAATTTCATTAGTATATCACGTTACCACCGATAAAATAATGACAGATGTCACTCTTAATAAAAAATATTAATATATTAAATATATAAAACCTAAAAATTAATTAATTTTTTTAAAAAAAAAACAAATTTAAAAGTTTATATATTAATATATTTTTTAAAAAAGAATGACACGCGTCGTTATTCTATTGGCGATCATAACATCACAAACTAATGAAATTCATCAAATCTTTTGACAGCTAGAATTTAACTTTATGCCTGTATCCCATTATTATATCAATATTTCATTCTCAAGGTGAATTATTTTGCCTCGAGATGTTTCGATCTCCAACGTCCGGTATCTCTAGTGAGTAATACTAGCTAGGGAAAGTTTTTTTAATTCTCCATGCATCCGGATCATGAGGAGCATACAGGGCAGCTAAAAGCATCCGATATATATATTCACCTCCAATACAGTAGATTTTTCAAACATATATAACTTAAGGATTTGATTCATACACAACACAATCACAACAACCACACAACAACCCTCACATGAGGTGGCCCAGTGTGTGGGTCACCCTCATGTGAGGATTGTTTGTTTGTTGTGATTGTTGTAAATTTAACATTTTCCTAAACTTAAACTTTAGAAATCATTTTTCTTTTAACAAAGGAAACAGTCGGCTTTGACGGAAATTAAATGGATAATTGCATCATTAATTTTTTGGGTTAGCTTAAATTACAAATCACTTTCTACGGTACAAAAAATTTATGAAGGATTTTTGTGGTAAACTATAATTACAAATCACTCTTTAAACCCGTTTTTTGTCCACCAAGTTAGCAGAACCCGTTAGTTTATTATGTCATATAAATAATGAGACAACCTCTAAATATCATTTGTATTGTAATTTACTTGATGTACGAAAAACGGGTTCAATGAGTGATTTGTAATTATAGTACCATGTACAATGAGTGATTCATAATTTATATCAACTTTAGAGATCAGTGATACAATTATCCCTAAATTAAATGAGGGTATGAACAGGAACTCAATGGATCCAACACATAAAATCCAACTTTAAGAATCTAATGCTTCTTTTTTCATCCTTATCTAGAGTACTTCTTAAAAGTAAAAGGCACCCAGTGACCCAAGTGATCCAACTAAATTACGTAAAATCTACTCCGTTTGAAAACCCCCTTGCCTTCTCCTCCCCTTGGTTTTTTTTTTTTGAATGATTGAAAATTAAAATTGATGTGATATAAAGTTGATATAATTTTTATGGAAAAGTGAAAAAAATTTGTATTGTAGTGAGTTTTTTATTTAAAAGGTAATAAGAAAGTGTTGATGTGATATAAAAAGTGAAAAAAGTTAAGAATGTTTTGAAGTTGATGTTTTTTTTTTGGAGAAGTGAAGGGAAGGGGGAGGGGAGGGGCAAGTAGTTTTCAAATGGGGCCTAATCTCATCTTCCTATAGCTTTGGCTGATCTATTATTTTATAAATTATACTTTTCTTCTATAAAGACGTTGTTAAGATTAATTAGAGGAAAAGGAACAAAAAAAGAAAAAGAAGAGAAATTATTGCTCTTGGAAGCACCTTCAAGAAAATCCTTCCAACCTGTCATATCACTTTAATTTAGATTATCAAATAAAACAAACACCAGTTTCACTTGCTCTTTCACTTCTACATGGATCTCTAAACTCCAGGAAATTGCAGAGAAAATTTATTCTTGATCTCAAATAAAATTCCTTTATTTGGTTTAGTTTGAGCAAAAACTAAAGAAGATTTCATGGTATATATATATATATATATATATGTGTGTGTGTGTGTACTGTGATTGCCATCGAAGTTATCTTCTTGGTCATTGCAATTTCATGGGTGCTAGCGGTCAGAACTGTCATGTTTCTAACACGCGCGTATCAAGCATATATATGTGTCCTTTATTTTCTCATATATAATGATCACCAAGTTATACAAATCAAATAAATACATCGCACTCATTCAACAAAAAATATGATGTTTATCTCTAAACATAAGTAGAATGATAAAAAAAGGAAGCAAATAAACTGAAAAATATGAACAATCTGGGAAGTACATAGCTAGGCTCCTTCAATTCCCAGAGAACAACTTAATTGTTATCTTGTTTCGATCACTCACCAACAAGAAAACACAAAATGGAAGACAAATAATAACATAAAGACAAGGGAAGCATCAAGGGAAAGTGAAGAAGCGTGGGAGGAATAAAAGTAGTAGTAAGGATAGGGATAATCGTGGGGTCCTCCTGTTGGTGGCACCGGACCTGAAGGTGGCACCGGACCTGAAGGAGGCATATTGTTGTAGTACTTAAAAGGAGGCGGAGGAGATCCCCATAAAGAATATGGAGCCTCTGGCGGAGTCGCTGTTGGCGGCGGATATGACTTTAGTAGGGGCGGTGGCGGCGGCGATGAGTGTGAATGGTGCACCGAGGGTGATGGCGGTGGAAATGACTTTAGAAGCGGAGGTGGCGGTGCACATATGACAGGACATGTGGCACAATCACTGATACATAGGTCACCGGATGAAGGAGGCCCGATTTGATCCTCAGATGTCATATCGGCCAACATGACCAGCCCCGTGATCCCTATCCTCAAGAACCATGGAAACCATTTTCTCACAGAAGCTAGGCTGCTGCAATGACCCTCACCCATCTGAATTATAATGGCATAAGCTTGGGAAAAGAGAAGCCAAACTATGGTAGTGGCTCGACCTTCATCTTTGTGACTGAAACTCTTGTAATACTTATTTGCCCTGGGACTTCATAGGGACGAAAACAAAGGAGGCCTAGATGGGTTATTTTAATATATAAATGCACATGCGTGTGTATGGCTCTTTAAAAAGTTTGATTTAGATGCTTCTTTAGTATATTGCTGTAAAGGACATTTCCTTATACCATTTTCTTAAAGGACAATGTTTTGGGCGCTCCCAGAATCCCTGAAACATGTGTACGGTTATGACCGACAATTTTTTATACGATTTGTGAATTTAATACGAAAGTATTTGACAAGAATTTAAAGGATTAAGGTTAAAAAAATCTAACTTGTTTAATTAATGGGTCGGATTAGAATTGACCTATATCTATCTATATAGTCTTATACCTATGTTTTGACACACGATATAATATAGATAATTTTTGATATGACTCGTAAATTCGACACGAACTCAATACAAAATTAAAGAGTTAGAATCGAAAAATTTGACATATTTAATAAAATAGGTTAATTTAAAATTAACTTATTTAGTCTGATATTAATGTCTCAACACGATTCAAATCTAACACACGAACACGAATCGCTGCATTTATTAATTTAGGGTACATTGTCTTCGACTTTCGGCGGAAATTGGCGTGATTGATGCGTGGATGGGCCGGACAGAGCACATAAAGGTTGACAAACAAGTCTTGGGATAACATTTTCCGCCTAGAAGAGATGTTATAAATTCAACATTTGTCTGATCCTGTAATCGTAATTCTCATTAAATTGATGGTTACTTTTTGAACCATATAAAAGTGGCAATTATATATATATATATATATGAAGCAATTGTGATCAATAATTGAGGGACCCATGAAAGGATCATGGCGAAATACGAGTCATAATTGCTTGTATTATCTCTTTGGATTTTGGAGCATGTAAAATTGTATTATTTCATTTTCATGGGGAAGGAATCCTAAGTAAAGCTTCTTTGGCAATCTTTTCCTTATGCCTTTCTCCCAACATAATCTACCTTTGTGGGAATCAATTCTCTTCACAGCATCACACTTTATGCTTCTTCTTTATTTATTATGCTTTCCTTTGGAAGGAGGGCAGCTTCCGTGCACCTTCTTGGATGATTCCTGCATGCCTCTTGGGGTCTAAGTTGATCTTGACCATCCCACTACTCGATCTGAATATTTCTGCAAATTTTAATTAACACTTTTTTGTTTAATTAACCTGAATTTTGATTTTTCTAATCCAACAAAAACAACCAACTGATCAACAGGGATCCTCGTTAGAATTATCCAAGAAGCTAGTATATCTTTCCCACCAAATTTTAAAATGTGACATTTTGAGCATTCAAATTATTACCCCGTGTCAAAGAAGGCACTTTCATTAAGAATTAATTGCCATTAAAATGAACAGAAAAGTAGTCACGTATGAACCAAGAGATCGAATATGAGACGTACACTTGTTCTAACAACCTATATATAGTACCGATCAATCACTAGGGTTTTAAATTTAATCTGACATGTTTCACGCCACAAGAGATTTGATACTTTATGGTGATCGTTCGATTACCTTCTCTAACTTCACATTAATTAATTGTACGATCACCAAACTCATCAAATCACTTTGGTTAACGTACGACTGATCGCTAGAGTTTGTTGAGTACGTCAAACCAATTGATCAACCATGGCCACAGATATATAGATTGGTCCAAGCCAAAATTTCGCCTAACTGTTGTTCGATCTGGCCTATTTTCCTTAATTTCACATCATTCTTCATTCCTTATTAATCCTTAATTAAGCCCTTATTAAGGTTTAATTTCCTTAGCCTTAGTTTATAACGAGGTATTATGAAACGCCCATCAACGTACGTACTGGAGCTCCCTAGAGCTCCCTGCATGTTTTAGCCAAGTTTAAACGGGAATACTCGACTCCGAATATTTTTCGTGTAAAACTAATTGAAATCCCCATTTTTCTTTCATAACTTCCCTTTTATAGTCCCTAGCTAGACTCCATCCTATATATCCAAACATATCACTCAAAACATCAAATTTTTACGTCAAAATTCTCCTATTTTGATGAAACCCTAAGCGCTCGATCACTCTCATTCTAACAAACTCCAAAACTACACCCAAACATCTCCAAAACTCCACAAATTTCAAAACAACAACAATCAAATTCAAACTCAAGGAAAAACGAGAACGGAGATAGAGGATGAAAAATCATACCTTAAGAGTCTCCTTCCAAGCTAGCTTCTTCTTCTCTCTCTCTCTCTCTCTCAACAGCGAAAGGAAGCTATGAGGCAAAAATTTATTTGCCTCCAGCCCTCCTATTTGTCACTCCATGCAAAATTTGACACATGGAGACGCCATTTCGGCCAAACGGCATGTTAGCCCGTTCGAACTCAATCTAACACCCGACATTAAAATGTGCATCAAATTAGTCAACTTTGCATGTGACGAGATCCTATTTGTCCATCTCAAATTGATGAGTCAATCTTGACTTGAGTCCTGGAGATGCTCTGTCGTTCGAACAACACGTTACAGTACTATTTGAACACGCTCATCTAAGATTCAAATTAAATCTCAACCTTTTGTTTTTTCGCACTTTACATTGGGCGACACATGGCACTTCGTTCGAACATGACTTCGCACCATTATAATCCTTTATAGATTCAGATTCCTTCATTTTTCATATTTTCAAATTCTCTGCGTAAGAATTGAAGTCCTACCGCTATTGCCTTGCTATCACCTTCAAAATCTCGTTGTAGAATCTCCCAAGCTTGCTTTGTTCTGCTAACTCTAAAATTCTTGGAAAAATAGAGGAAGAGACTTCATTTTGCAGCTTTGAGAGAGCTTTGGCATCTACCATGCATTCTATTGGCTTCAAGTTTCTCCTTTTCTGCCTTTGTAAGTAGATTCTCATCAGTAGGTTCATCGAAACCTTTGTCAACGATATACCATAGCCCCTCTGACAAGAGCAAGGTCTCTTCATTTTAACCTTCCAAAATTCATAATTTTCTCCTCCAAAGATTGGAATAACAGAGAGTGAAACATTGAAACTTTCTCCAGTTAAAGACGCCATCTTGTTTTGCTGAATTACATATCCTTCTAAAGATTCCGATAACGCCCTGATAATATTGACAAACAGGCTCCGATGCTACTTGTTGGTTTGAAATAATGGTTAAGACATTGGGAAAATAATTAGCTCCGAAGCCACATAAACCCCATGACAAGTCGGAGGTTCAACCCACAAGCATGACCCTGCTAGCTCGGTCATCTCGGTCAAAACACCTCGGATATTTGTCACAACCTTATATGAAGAAATCAACTCGATCGATTCCTGATCACTTCGGACTATAACATATTTCGGTAGATGGAGCACCTCAGACGTAAAGACTCCATAGGGCGCGAAATATATTGAGATCTCCTAGTCTGGATGGAACGAATACGTCTCGGATATTTCCACCTCAGAGAATTGGTCGAGGTGCGATATAATCGCCTCAGAATTATCTCCTTAAATTCAACAAGTGTTTGAATGCGGTTAAAACTCTATATCCAAGATTCATGGACACATACTCTATATCCTAATAAGACTCCAATCCCAAGATTCTCGGGATTGACCCTTATCACGAGAATAATGGGATAAGATACCTATCAGTATGGAGTCTATCTAAAGATGTAGAGTACTATTCAACTTACATCAGATTAAAACTCTACGGGGATAAGGTTAAAACCTACTCGATCCAGGACTCAAACTCCTAGTCCAACTGTGCTTTAAGAATTTCAGTAAGTTTGTAATTGTGAGCCTATAAATAAGACTGTTACGCCATGTATTTACATATATAGTCTCTAAGCTCTGAGATTTTGGATTCTCTATAGAAAGTCACGAGTTGGAACTGACTTAGGCATCAAAGTGGTGTAGTCAGCACCCCCAACTAGAACTAGTTGTTTGTTATTTTTGCAAGTTTGAGGAAAGTACGTCTCAAGAAGAAAATGACGAATTACCAAGCGACATGCATGTCACCGTACCGAAAACTGTATCAACAAGACAAAATATTTTGGATGAGTTGCTACTGAAGAACTCAAGAATGCAATCTGAAAAATGCAGAAATAAATGCAATCTGGAATTATTTCATTAGGCTTTACAGAGGCAGCATTACAAAGTATATATATGTATTTATAGACTCATTGGACAATTCTAGAGACATTAATTAGTGAGAACTGATCAATACTCACTTAAGTTATATATAGACATAGAACAAGTTCAACAGATATGGAAAGGTACAAGAAAGTGCATTAATTAATTTCTAACAAAACCTAATTTGAGCTTCATGCATGTCCTTGAATGTGAAGTCGATCAGGAATGACTCTGACCATTATTGTTGCTGAATCCATAGTTGGTGTGAGTTTCACTATTCCTTCCCAGCTCTCTTAATCGGTTGAGCTCCGGCAAGACAACCGTGGCAAGATCTGGCCTGTCCTTCTTCCTCAGCTCCGCGCACTTAAGTGACAATTTAGCAAATAATAGAGCCTCCTCTACAGGCCAATCTGTCACAGTGGGATCAAGCAGCTCTGCAAATCTATCTCTTTCAATGGCCCTTTGAACATGGTGGGCAAGACCCATTGGGGGCTTGGAAGTGATTATTTGGAGCAGCATAATTCCCAATGAGTATATATCGGATTTTGTTGTCAACTTTCCTGTTTGTTGGTATTCAGGATCTATGTAACAAAAAGTCCCTGCAGTAGAAGTCATGTGGTATTGTGTGACACTGTTAGCCACAGAAGGTGGGACTAAACGTGCTAGGCCAACATCACTAATTTTGCTCACATAATTGCGGTCTAAAAGGATGTTGGCTGGCTTAAGATCCCGATGCACAAGGGGTTCTGGCTTTGCTTGGTGAAGGAATAGAAGCGCAGTGGCAATCTCAGCGGCTATTTTGAATCGTCTCCTCCAGGAAATTGGAGGGCTGTTGCCTCTTCGAAACAACCTGTCTTCTAAGCTGCCATTATCCATGTATTCATAAACCAAGCATCCATACTCAGGGCAGGCGCCAAGGAGGAGGACCATGTTAGGATGTCTAATGCAGCTAAGGACCTCAACCTGTACATGTTTAATTAGATAATAATAATAATACAAAATTAAAATTGTTTGGTGTTAAAATATAAATGATTAAATTCATCTCTTCCGATAAACTGCAGCATAAAGAGTACTTAATTAAGAAGTGTATGGAGTGCATACAGCCAAAATAATGATTTAATTGGTGCAATAGCACGCTCAAAATAATTAGTTGTATTATCTAAGAAAACAGATTTAATACAAATGTAACGATAATTAAATGCATATCATACCTCCTGTTGGAATTGCTTCCTCCCTTGAGCAGCATCAGGTCTCAAAACTTTGATGGCAACCGGGGTGTGATCAAGTCTGCCTTTATACACAGGTCCATATCCACCTTCACCAATTTTCATTGATGCAGAAAACTTTTCAGTTGCTGCTTCAATCTCTTCTATGCTATATGTTCTACACCGGATATCATTATGTGTCAATGCAGACAATGCCCGATTTTTCTCTTCTGCCTCTCGCCTGGCCTTAGTCTCTGCCAGTTTTCTTCTCTGTGCTTCCGTCTCCGCTAGCTTCTGTGCTGCCTCTGCGGCTTCAATGGCGGCCTTGCACTTAGCCTTCTCTAGTTCTGCTATAGCAAGAGCTGCTTCTTCAGCAAGCCTAGCTTCTTCAAATTTGCGCGCCTCCTCCAGCTTCCATTGGTGAAGCTCTCTAGCCTGAAAATTAGTGACACAACATTTTATAGTTGACACTAGTCTAGTTGTATATATACCAATCATATAATATTCTACTAAATAATATTACTCAATAATTATTCATTTAGCATACCCATATCAATTAAAGAATTTTTAGATTTATATGTTATTCATTAAATAAAAAAATATTATATAATTAATATGACATATCACAGTTTATCTTAGCTAGGTAGATATATATACTCACAGAAATGTTAACTACACTTCGATCTATTAGCAACATCAGTTGCCTCGTATCAAATTCGTAAGATACAAAGAGAAGGATATGATTGCAAATTTCTGAGTTATTTAAGGACTAGCTAGCTTAATTGTAACTCTCTAAAACTCTAAACTTCACAAATAAAATATAAGTTTTATGTATTTTTTTAAGAAGTTAAATAAGTACTTGTATTTATTTTACGATGGGCTAAGGTCATTATATTTCTTTGGGGATCATTCCCACTGCCTAACAAGATGGAGAGTCAAAGTTGAAGGGAGATAAGAATGCATCCAGATCAGAAAAGCATATGGAGGTTTATTGAAAAAATAATATTAATTATTACATCTAGAAAATAATATTACATTCTAGCTAGCAAATAACATGATAAAGCCTCCTAACTAAGAATCAACATTAATTATTAATAGAATGAGAAGTAGATATATAGAGGTGAAATGTAATTTAAATTTATGTGGGTCAATTGCGGGGGTTAAGACGTTAAGTAGTTTGACGTAAGATTGACCCGGCTATTTATTAATCGTGTCTAATCGGGTTAACCTGGTTTGTCCTAAATCTTATTACACTAAACCTTAACTTGCTATATAATTTCGTATCGAATTTGTAAGCCGTATAAAAAATTAATAGTCCTAATTTCAATGGTAGGTAAACGAGTGATACAATATAATTTATGGTTAAGTTGTGCATAAGAATTTCTTCTCGTTTATTTTTTTTTTTTTTAAAAAATAATAATAATAAAAAGTGACAATAGAAAATCACCTTATTTTTGGCCGAGATTGCTTCTTTGCAAGCTGAGCTATACATTTCCATGGTTTGCTTTAGCTCGAGCTTCAATCTTTTCATCTCAGCTTCTAGCTCTCGCTGTAATCAATAAACCAGAAGAGCTGATAGTCAAGTTACTTGATGATCATGACCACCTCTTTAGGTTAGGCAATAGGATCGAGTAGTTGTAATTGTAAGATTAACAATCTGTGATCAATTTTCACTTACTGCAGTCTGCCTGGCCGCTGAGGAATCCTTGGGAGAATGCGGTGCAATGCTGAAATCTAAACTTTGGCCGGAGATATCGATCGATCCGAACATCATCGGCCCTGTAATATGATCATGATGAGGGTCATCGGAGACGGAATTGCGGCTAAATGAAGACCTTGACCCACGGTTTGGAAGGTCCATATTTTCCACTGAGAGATTGGTTGGACTACTCCTCGCCCTCTCGCGTGTTGGCCCTCTCGTTCCATCATTGCTCCTTTCGTAACCCATTCTTTCTTGCCCTCCATTTCTCTCCATTCTCTCTTGCCCTCCATTTCTCCACGCTGTCCTTGCATATCTGTGTTTCACCAACAAACAATTTATACGGTTCCAACTCAGAACTCCCGCTCTCATATATATATATATATATATATATATATATATTTAGAGGACTCAACTAACTAATAAATGGTTGGAGAGTCCTAAAAGCCGTTTAAAGTGATGAACGCAAGTGTTTAACACCAAACCATTTGTAATTTCTTATGTTCTTTTCTCTTTCTTACTTTCACTTTTATTATCATATTTTAGATTTTTACACAAATATCAGGTTTAATCTTTATATATGGAATGGTAAAGATGAGTACCTGGCTCCATTTTCATCCCCGCTGTGGTCAGGTGTTGGTGGAAGTCCGGCTGGATATTGTTGTTTTGGAGGGGTAGCAGTATTAGCCAGAGGCCTTAACGCTGTCCGCGCTGACAATATCTTTCCCTTCGAAATTACATACACAGAGCAGAAATTTGGTGCCGATTTGATTAAACTACCCGGGACATCATAAGCTTTGAACTTCCTGTACTTACGTACGTGTCAACCCCAACGGTATGCTTTAGTTTATCTTTTCCATGTATATATATATATATATATAGAGAGAGAGAGAGAGAGAGAGAGAGAGAGGACCTGGCAAGAGCATTCCTTGTTGATGCACCAACAACAATACTGCTGATGCAGTTTTTCTGGATATAGTCCAAAAGTGCTTTAGGAGCGTCATTGTCATCGAGGAGAACCTCTTTCAATTGAATCTGAAGTTCAAAACTTAGATCTCATGTTAGTTTGTTGGTTCTATAATTACCTGCATAATATACTTGTTAACCCCACTAATTAAAAAATTAAAAACTTCACTTTATTCTTTTGAGCCGTCGTTATATTTGTATTCGCTCTTAAATTTTAAAAACTCTCAATTTCATACATTTATCTTCTTTTTTATTTTTATTTTTCAATTTCACATCTCTGTTAGGATTTAAATCCTAACGAAGGGGTGTGGATTTAACGGAATTTTCAAAAGTATGCACACCTAAATCTTTGAAACTTTGCCTAACCCCCCAACTTTCATCAGATTTGCAATTATCTCCTAAACTTTAAAAACTCTAAATTTAATGTATTTATTTTTCAATTTTTTTCAATTTTACCCTTTTGTTAGAGAAAAAAAAAATTGCACAGATTTAGTCGTTTGTCAAGATTTAACGAAATTTACAAAAATACTCACGCTTAAATCTTTGAAAAAAAAAATATATATCTTTTTTAAAAAAATATGTATATTTTAGAAATCTTGACAAGATTTAACCAAAAATCTTAATGGACGGATAAAATTGAAAACTGATACACTAAAGTAAAATTAAAAAAATTAAGTTTAGGTGGTGTAACTGCAATAACAGAGAATTCAAGAAAGTTAAAATTAAGTTTCCCTTAAAAAAAACAAATAAAATTTGTTGTCATCGATCAAGTGCCATATTTTGAACCAAACGACGTACCCCTTTACGAGCACAATACGCGCGGTAGGGGACGAAGAGTTGTTTGGCGTCAGAGTCGCCTGATTGATCAGCATCACTCGCGCTCTCTGCATGCCTCTCAACGAAAACATAAAATCAGAACCACAAACGAATCAATTCGACTCTTATATATATATAATCCAGTACTGGGAATTAATTAATTAATTCGATTTAATTATGATAATATTAATTAAGATTAGTGAGAGGGTACCTACGATGTGGGGTAGTGCTGCTTCTGTGCCTAACGTGGATTAGGAGGATGACCGGGTTGCTAATCACAAGATGATCAATAGCCCAGCGGACAGCGTGCGGGCTGTTCTTGTCCTTGTCCACGGCCACCGCGGTGGACTTGATGTGTGGAGTAGTATGATCATCGGGAGGGAAGTGGGGAACCATTTGGCGAACCACAGCCACAGCCACAGCCACCGCGCGCCCTCTGCCTCTGCCTCTGCCACGACAACAAATATTCCCCCACAAACCAAGATCGATCGATCGATCGAGCAAGGAATTAAGGAGGGGGAGAGCAGCTAGCTAGCTAGCGTGCATGCCTGCATGAAGTGGAAGCCAGACCTAACTAACTCTTAAATGAGACTCCCCGCCACTCGCTTGATTTAGGCAATTTGACCAGGCCATGACGCGGATATACAAATGACCTGGCAGGTCTCAAGAAATCCGTACGCTAGTCATGCGGATGACTATACTATTACTGGGTCTTTGGAGAGAGACAGTACGTACACTATATTGGGTTAATCATGATCATACTTATCTATCCAAACATTAGAACCACAGATAATATCTCTTTAAATTATAAAGTTTTTTTTTTGTAATCAACAGCTTATTAATTAATTTGAGATTAATTAGTTACCAATATTTGCTACCTAGCTACTATATATGCCGGCCAAATAGATATCAACAGATTATGGAGCTACGTACCCGTTTAATTAATTTGGTTGTGCAAGCGTTTGAGAATGCTTAGAAAGTTCTTTTTTTATATCGTTTTGGGGGGCTTTGGCAACCCAATAATGTTTTAAAAAAATAAAAAAAGCATATAAAAGACTATTTTTAATATCATGATCCCATCAAATGTATAATTTTTCAACCCTCATGTGACATGTCTGCCCTTACATACATCAAATCTTTTTAATTTTAAATGTGGGACGTGTCTCGAACTTGCTTTCGGTTTGGAAGCAAGACATATTCGTAAACTTGACTTTTAAAAAACGCAATTACACCATGATTTAATTTGTCAAACTGTTCTTCACACTGCAAAAGGGGCAATAGATTAAGGAAGAAATTGCTATGAATTTCATTCCATAATTCGAATGACATATTAATTTATTTATTTTTTTGGATTTTTTTTTTACATGTTTATAGCAAACTAGAAAACTTTTATATTCGAAAGAAAAAATTCATTTTAAGATGATTTTATAGACATGTAACTTTTGTATACAATTATGACTTATAACTTAGTATAAATTTGAATTTAAGACTTGTTTGTTTTTATTTTACAAAAACATGTACACATATAGCAAGACTACATGTATCTATGTGCTTATTTATTTCCGTAAGTTTGATTTATCAAAAAATAATAATTTGGCTCTGCCCCTAAAGATAAGAACGGAAAACAGTATGACATTTGCTCCGAGTGTAAAACAAAAGCAAAATGTTTTTCAAATAAAGGAAAATGCATGAGGAACAAGACAACACTATAATTGTAATTGAAGCATTCAAGTTCATTATTCTTCTCACTAGTTTTTGGGCCTTTGAAGATGATGAAGCTCATATAAAAGAAAAGAAATAAAAGGAAGAAAAGACAAGAAAGAAAGAAGGGATGTGGAAGCAAGAAATTATACAATTACAACGTGGTATTTGACGAAGACATGGTAAGATCAACTCCGATCATCTCCCATCAAAACCCAATAGTGTGTGGTCTCCCATACTATCATACCTAGCATCAGCAGTACTTTGCAAGATTCGCCAATAGTAGGCCTATCCTCCCCTTTCACTCTCAAGCACCTCTTTGCAAGATTAGCCACTTCCTTCAACTGCACCACGTTCCCTTCATTCCCTATATGGTTCTCAAGAACATAAAACAATCTATCATCTTTTAAAGAAGAAAGAAAATACTTGCCTAGAATTCTATCCTCCTCCGACGTTTCAAATGATGACACTTTTTTTCCTGTTAATAGCTCTACGATGACCACTCCAAAGCTATAAACATCACTTTTGTTAGAGAATAAATCTCTATAGCAAGTCATTCAGGAGCAGCAAGCCAAATCTCTGCAGCAAGTCATCAAGCCATGTCATCCACGCCAGTCTGCACAGCAAGCCAAATCTCTGCAGCAAGTCATCAAGCCATCCTCTCTGCAGAACAGCACAGCAAGCCACCCACGCCAGCACCATTGCCACAAGTCACCAAAGTCATTCCTAAATCTGCCTAATCACTCATGTATCTCAAAAAAGACCATCTTCAACCATACCTACTTGTATTTCTCTTTTAGTTTTTCCTTTTGTACTCTTGTCTTTAACTTTTGTTAAGTCTATATATAAACCTGTCTTGTAACCAAATAATGCAATGAAATCAGCAAGATGTAGTCTTTAGTTTTTACCTTGTGTTCTCCTCCTCTTCTTCTTCCCTTCTCTGTTTCTCCTTTTCTTTATTTCTATCATAGTATCAGAGCTTGAATAGGCCAATGCCAAATCTATTCAATTCTTCACATGGCAACCACAACAACCCAACACCCATACAAAAACATGCACCACCTCTACGGCCCTTCACCTCATCTTCACCTTTATTGTCCAGCCACACAGGAAATTCCAAAGAAACCCAAATCATACTTCTTTGTATTAACATATGCAGCATCACTCACTTTAACCCCACATCTCAGCCGTTCCCAGTCCAAAAGACGCCTAAACACACCCATCACCTGGTCCTGCCTCTACAGAAACAGTAACATCCATGAAAGACAAACGTCGCCTCTCTGTAGCTCTTCATCAAACACTGGTCTTCAAGGTCTTCAACCCCACTTTCTTTTTTTATTTTGTTGCATCGATACAACAATTCTCAATCTCACCACCCAAACCAGTACACTCAATTTTTATCTCAACAACATCCTTCTCTCCAAAACACAATCAGTCCAACAAATTTCTCATTTTGTCTCAACAAAAGTCAACATCCTTTGTGTGTGTCTCTCTCTCTCGGGCACTTGGCAAAATAAGGTGAAGCTAGATTTTTGATTGTCTAGTCAATCCCAACATGGTCTACAGTCTACAGATGTCCCAGTGGAAGGCTCGAGAACCTTTAACCATTGGTTTGCATTTCTCTTTTGTGGGTTTTATATATTACTTTGCTTACACTTTTCACTTGTTTTCTTTTCTGTAATTTCGTTGACAGGAAGTGTTTTGGTTGTAATTCTTATATTTAGTTGAACATTATATATATATAGGGTTAAATACATTTTAGCCCCCCAAACTACCATCCTTTCTCTGGATGGCCCCCCAAACTACCAATGCTTAGATTTTGGCCCTCCAAACTACCACTTTCTGATTTTTTTAGCTCCATCCGTCCATTTATACCGTCAACTCTAACAAAAATTGGGTCATGTGCACGGCACGTGACCCTTTTAGCCCAAAAAGGGAGATGTATTTTAGGGTTTTTGGGCTAAAAGGGTCACGTGCCGTGCACATGACTCAATTTCTGTTAGAATTGACAGCATAAATGGACGGATGGGGCCAAAAAAATCAGAAAGTGGTAGTTTGGGGGCCAGAATCTAAGTATTGATAGTTTGGGGGGTCATCCAGAGAAAGGGTGGTAGTTTGAGGGGCTAAATGTATTTAACCCTATATATATATATATATTGGCCCATTGTTGGCCCAATTTCTTGCTTGTGGTAAATGTTCAAATACCCAAGCCTAGTTTAAAGCCATTTGGCTCTTTTCTTGACCCATTGTTGGCCTAATCTCTTGCTTGAGACAATGTTTAAGACCCAAGCCCATTTAAGTCCTTTGTTGGCTCTTTTCTCTTGGCCCATTGATGGCTCAATCTCTTGCCTGTGGTAAATGTTCAAAGACCAAAGCTTATTTTAAAACCATTTGGCTCTTTTCTTGGCCCATTATTGGCCAAATCTCTTGCTTGAGGCAATGTTTAAGACCCAAGCCCATTTAAGCCATTTGTTAGCTCTTTTCTCTTGGCCCATTGATGGCCCAATCTCTTGCTTGTGGTAAATGTTCAAAGACCCAAGCCTATTTTAAAGCCATTTGGCTCCTTTCTCTTGGCCCATTGTTGGCCCAATCTCTTGCTTGATGTAAGGTTTAAGACCTAATCCTATTTTAAGCGATTTGTTGGCTCTTTTCTTGGCCCATTGATGGCTCAATCTCTTGCTTGTGATAAATGTTGAAAGACCCAAGCCCATTTCACCCTTTTGTTGGCCCATTGATGGTCATCATTCAGGCTTCGAGGTACAGTTTGAAAATCTAGGCCAATCCCAAAAAAAAAAAAAAAAAAGCAAAAGACAAACTAAAGGAAATTCCTCCCATTAGTTTGCGGGGGATGTTAGAGAATAAATCTCTGCAGCAAGTCATCCAAGAGCAGCAAGTCATCCAAGAGCAGCAAGCCAAATCTCTGCAGCAAGTCATCAAGCCATGTCATCCATGCCAGTCTACACAACAAGCCAAATCTTTGCAGCAAGTCATCAAGCCATCATCTCTGTAACACAGCAAGCCACCCACGCCAGCACCACTGCCACAAGTCACCAAAGCCATTCCTAAATCTGCCTAACCACTCATCTATCTCAAAAGACCATCTTCTACCATACCTACTTGTATTTCTCTTTTAGTTTTTCCTTTTGTACTCTAGTTTTAACTCTTGTTAAGTCTATATATTTACCTATCTTGTAACCAAAAAATGCAATGAAATTAGCAAGATGTAGTCTTTAGTTTTTACCTTGTGTTCTCATCTTCTTCTTCTTCTTCCCTTTTCTGTTCCAAAAAAAAAATGATGATAAGAAGTGTAACGACCACCCCCAATGATATAATATTGTCCGCTTTTGACTCCCCCGAACTAGACTTTCCAAGAAGTTACCCATCCTGGTACTACTCTCATAGAAGCACGCTTAACTGTGGAGTTCTGATCGGTTCATGGCCATTACGGCTTTAAAGCGCATAGTGTCAATGAGTGTGAGAATATACATATAAGCACATACCCCTTCCTATACTCAAGTGATTTGAGATGTCAAAATCACTCCCTCTTGGGACCCAGCGTCCCCGCTGGCGACCCTCATGAGATCACCCCATTCTTGGCATCCCAGTGAGTACCCGCTAGCGACCCTCATAGGCTTATCCACGCTCCCTCATCTTAGGTTAGGCAATGGCTCTGATACCATTTGTAACGACCCACCCCCAATGATATAATATTGTCCGCTTTTGGCTCCCCCAAACCAGACTTCCCAGGAGGTTACCCATCTTGGTACTACTCTCGCAGAAGCATGCTTAACTACGGAGTTCTGATTGGTTCATGGCCATCTCAGCTTTAAAACGCGTTGTGTCAAAGAGGGTGAGAATATACATATAAGCACATACCCCTTCACATGCCCAGACGATGTGAGACATCACAAGAAGCAAAAGACAAACTGAAGGAAGTTCCTCCCATCAGTTTGCATAAATCTCTATAACAAGTCATCAAGGAGCAACAAGTCATCAAGCCATCCTCTCTGCAGCACAGCAAGCCACCCACGCCAGCACTACTGCCACAAGTCACCCAAGCCATTCCTAAATCTGCCTAACCACTCATCTATCTCAAAAGACCATCTTCAACCATACCTACTTGTATTTCTCTTTTAGTTTTTTTTTTGTACTATGGTCTTTAACTTTTGTTAAGTCTATATATTTTACTGTCTTGTAACCAAACAATGCAATGAAATCAGCAAGATGTAGTCTTTAGTTTTTATCTTATGTTCTCCTCTTCTTCTTCTTCCCTTCTCTGTTTCTCATTTTCTTTATTTCTATCAACTTTTCTCAATCAAATTACTTGTTTGTAAGTATTCAAGGTCTAAATATCCAACAGTTCCTTGCTACATTGTGGCTACTTGTACTTAGTCTAGTGGAACTAATCTTGAAACTTCAAAATCAGACACCTTTGGTGTATAACTACTATCTAGCAATACATTTGAAGACTTGACATATCTAAAAATTATAGGTTGAGAAGCTACAGAGTTAAAATAGGACAAAACTTCTGTTGTTTCTGTATCCTAAGATGAGTTGAGAGAGAGAGAGAGAGAGAGAGAGAGAGAGATGACCCAAAGTATATAAAGAAGATGAAATACTGTATGAAAGCATACACTGATATAGCATCTATATGTACCTCAGAAACTCAATCATGTTCTCAATGTAAAGAAATGAGTTGGAAGATGGAAACACCAAGAGTAGTAATTTAACTTTTTGACAGAGACACAAGCATCAAACACATGGCAACTCTCCTAAACTAAAGGTTCAATAATGTTAGAAGTAAGGTGCATCTATGCAATGCCAATCTAGCTACACCAAGTATGAAAGCCATTCTCCACACCAAAAATAAAAATAAAAATAAAAATCTAAATTTTATTCTAAGAACAATGAATTCATCAAAACTAAGACCATATATGAGTGAAAATAAAACAATAAAAAAAAAATACGCTAGTATCTAGCTCAAATAGGATAACAAGTAATAAGATTACCATGTAAGATAAAGTAAACAGATGCTGTTAAAACAAGAACCTTAATAGAGAACAATATTGATGTGTAGGAATAAATAGATGACAGCATGGGACTCTCGTGAAGAAGCATATGAGATTCTCAAAAACATATTATTTATGAATTTTGTCATCAACAACAATTGGCGTCATCTAAGCTAGTACCGCAGAAGTAACATCAAATTAATATGAAGAGAATGCACGAATGGAAGGAATCTTATAGTTGAGTGAGATTCAAGTTCCCTTCTCAATAATGGATGGATTACTCGTCCAACCATTGCATAAAATAATTTGAGATACAGAGGAATTGATTTCTTAACTAATTTCAATAGTAGCTACAAGTTATATACTGATTTACATAAGTGACTAAAGGAAATACTATTAAAAATTACAATCAAATATTCATGTGTGACAGCCAGCTCTTCTCATCTTCCTTAAATGTTCTGCATTCCCTTGACATACGGATTGTGATTGCTCATCATCAATGAGCTTGATAACCACGACAAGTATTGCCTTGCTGGTTTAGGTAGTTCTTGCCTTTCATGTATAACTAAGATGCCTTTGATATCTTGCTGCTTTAAGGAATGGTATGCGAATGCTGGGGCCACATTGATCATGATTGAGTGATCAATACAAGGCAAATATTGGTCTACTGATCTAGGCAACATTTGTCTTGCATAGAATATCTGTCGAGGCAGGTTTCCTTTGATAGCCTGTAGCCTTGTTGGTTGACATGCTCAATTAATGCTAATTGGTGGGTGATCTTTAGTATTTAATATTGTGGGCATGCAATCTTTGACAACAGTTGGCATAGCAGCTATGTTACACATGGGGGCTGTCGTGACAGCCTTAGATATCATGGGATGCAAGCCATGCATAGTGGCTTCTGTGGCATTAAGAGCTACTGCCATGTCCGCCGCCATGTCGCTAGACTTAACATCCCCCCTCAAGTTGATAGGGGATGGAATCACTTTCAACTTGGATTTCAAGAAGAGAAACCGGGCAGTGGACAACCCATTGGTAAAGACATCTGCAACCTGATCAGTAGTAGATATAGAGGAGATGAGGATATCCCGATTGAAGACCTTCTTGCGGACAAAGTGATAGTCAACTTCTATATGCTTGGTATGTGCATGAAAGACAGGATTGGAGGTGAGTGCAAGGGTACTAACATTGTCACACCGGGCCACAGCAGCAACCAGAAGAGGGACTTGAAGTTCACAAAAGAGCATACAAATCCAAAACAGCTCGACAGTAACAATTGAGAAGGAGCGATATTCGACCTCAATGCTTGATCGGGACACAACTTGTTGTTTCTTAGCACTCCAAGAGATCAAGCAGTCACCAAGGAAGACAACATAGCCATAGGTGGAGCGGCAATCATCCGGATTGCCTGCCCAATCGGAGTCGGAAAAAGCATTGAGTTGGAGAGTGCTTTTGGAATAAAAGAGGCCATGATCTATAGTATTTTAGAAAGGCTGTAAAGCCAAATTCCGGCAGGAAAGTGGAAAGTCTGGTGTAACAAGCTCGAGGGGCCTACTTCAATCCATATATAGCTTTATGAAGCTTGCAAACATGGTCTGATTTTTGCTTGTCAATGAAGCCCAAAGGCTACTTGTAAGGGATATAATATAGGGGTATTCTAGGAAGATATAATATAGGGGTAAATAGGTAAATTAGCTAGGAAGAATTAGTTAGGATATGCTTCTAGAAGATGCTTTGGTTAGTTATTTAAAGTCTATAAAAGGGAACCAAATATGAAAAGAAAGACATGAAATGAATATTACAGAAATTGATTCCCTTTGGAGAATTGTTGTTCTTAAATCAGCTTGGAGATTTGGGCATCTCGAATTTATCTTGTTCTTATTTCCTCCTCTTCAATCCATTATTCATCATTTCAATCTCATTTCCATACAAAAATCCCAAAATATACATAGATCCAAGAAAGGTACATAACAATTGGTATCAAAGCCATTCATTCCTCATCCATGGCTTTCACTGTCTCTGTTTCCCTCATAAAAATTTTCCTCATAAAAATTTTCTCCTAGCCTCCGCTATCCACCATTTTTTTTCTCTCATTTTACAGTCCTCACCACAAAATCTATGATGTCAGTTCTGTGGCCACAGCAAGCACCATTGCTTCGAAAGGTATTGGCGGTGTTGGGCCAACTGCAAGAATCTATGCAGATAGTGGTGGAGACCACACGCCATTTTGGGCATCACTTGGACAATCTTCGTGAGATGGTCCATGGACTCAAGGACGAAGCCGCAATCGACGAGCAATTCAACTCAACAAACCCGACTCTATGTCTTTCTACTTCAGAAATTCTGCCCCTGAAGTTACCTGAACCATTGGAAAGCTCTGCGCATGCAAAAGCAACCAAGGAGGACTTCAAGAAGGCAGACCCGGCACCAGGTCTTTTTCTGACTGAACCGCAGAGCCAGCCGTTCCTTGAACCATCAGGGAGCTTCACTGCACCGCCGACAAAGACCTTGGCCACTCTCACTCCGATTGGCATTGGAAATATCAAGCTGACAAATAGGTCAATCTCTAAACACTGCCAAGGCTAGGATAAGGTGAATTGTGGAGGGTTTGATTACTAGACTAAAAGTCTCAGTGAAGTCAATTCAAGATTGTTGTTCAAACCCTTTTGCAACTAGACGAGCCTTAAACCTTTCCACTGAGCCATCAGCTTTTCTTTTGATTTTGTAGACCCATTTATTGTGAATGACATGCTAGTTGTGAGGTCGAGGACATAGAGTCCATGTACCATTAGACAGAAGAGCTTCAAATTCAGCCCTCATAGTAGCATGCCACCTCGAATTAGGAGATGTTATGCCGTAGCTGAAGGGTTCAATTTTTGGAGAAACAAAGTGATAGCTAAGTAAAGGGTACTTAGTGTGGAAAGCTTGGAAATCAGGAAATTGCTTAGGATGAAGGTGGCCAATCTGTGATCGAAGTGATCAATGGATGAATAGAAATAAGAGGTGCTGTAATGGGAGCAGATGAAGTTGAGATATGTGAAGGGGAAGTAGAGGACGAGTCTGCCAAGGAGTCAAGTTCTTTAGAGCGTGGAGAGGAATGCAAAGTTGGAGATGCAGAAGTCTCAGTTTGAGGTGGTTTTGCCAGGGAGTGAGTAAGAGGAGTAGACTGTATATCATGTAGGGAAAAATTAGTAGGAGGACCAACAGAAGGAACAACAGCCAAAGGAGAGGAAGAAAAATTAGAGGGTGCTGCAGGAGGTTCAGATGCTAAAACAGAATCAGGAGAAATGAGAGGAAAAGGAATGGTAACCTCACATGTGGCTAGAAGCTGAGAAGGGAGGAGTGCAGTAGCATGATCCTTGGCAGGGAATGAAGTCTCATAAAAAACAACATGGCGTGACAAATACACTTTGCTGGTGAATGGATCTAAGTATTTGTACCTGACATATTAATAACCCAAGAAGAGACATGGTTTGGATCTAAAGTCAAGTTTATGTAAGCCATAGGGGCGCAAGAGAGGGTAGCACAAGCAACCAAATACCCAAAGTCTGTGGTAATCAGGGGATTGGTTATAAAGCTTCTCATAAGGTGACAATTGATGGAGTATAGCAGTACGTAATCTGTTGATGGTATGGACAACAGTGAGGAATGCATCAGGCCAATATTTATTGGAGAGGTGTGCATGAGTTAGAAGTGTCAATCCGGTCTCAAGAATGTGTCTCAATTTCCTTTCAGCAATGCCATTTTGGGGAGATATGTAACGATAAGTTTTCCTGTGAGCTATACCATGATTGGTGAGAAAGGTTTGAAATTGGAAAGAGTTAAATTCACCTCCTCCATCAGATTGTAATTGTTTGATGTGAGTGGTAAAATTATTTTCAACAAGAAGCTTAAATTTGACAAAGGTATCATAAGTTTCTGACTTGTTTCGAAGAGGGTATATCCAACTAAATATGGAGTAGTCATCCACAAACACGCCATAATATTTATATCCGCTAATAGATATAACAGGTTATGTCAAAATATCAGTGTGAATTAATTCTAATGGACATGTTGAAATTCGAGTGGATGCATGAAATGGGAGTTTCTTCCCTTTGCCCAATTGACAAGAGGAACAAATAACATCTTTATTAAAATCAAAATGGGAAAGAGACAGTTTATTTCCTTGCACTACTCGGGTTACAACAGCTGAGGAAGGGTGTCCTAGCCTAAAATGCCAAACCAAATATGAAGTCTTTGGCCCTGTTTGCTAACCCACTCCCCCTCATTGTTCCTCTCCAGCAAGGTACTCCTCTCCACGTACAATGTTGGACAGCCAGTTGATCCGAACATTCCTTGGCTGACTGGATATAGTCAAAACAGCTCTTAGAGCCCTGATTAAGACTCTGAAGTTGCTTCTTGAGATTTACAATCCGAGACTTGGATTGGTTGGCAAATTGGTTTGCCAAGGCTAACCAAACTCTAGTCCATAAATGGTCAACACCTTCTTTAACAAGGTGATATTGATCCAGCTTTGGATAATTTGATCCTTTCTCTGCCAGATTAAGAATTTTGGATTAAGAATTTGCTTGCCACTATCATCAACTTAGAATTGTGGAGGGCATGGATCGGTTCCATCAACAATGCCCATGGATTCTATGCTACACATAATGGGGAGGAATTGAGTGAGACAGCTAAGGTAGATTGGTCCTTCTAGCTTCTCATTAAAGGTAAGGTTTGGTGGAGGAAAGGCAGCAATTGTAGCAAGAATTGGCATGGTAGTAGGGATAGTGTTTGAGGGTGATGTAGCCATTGGAACAAGAGAGGGTTGCTAGGATCGGTTTAGGCGTGTGCCAGATTAGGCTATGATGCCATCAAATAATTTGAGATACAGAGGAATTGATTTCTTAATTAATTTCAATAGTAGCTAAAAGTATATATACTGATTTACATAAGTGACTAAAGGAAAGTCTATTAAAAATTACAATCAAATATTCATGTGTGATAGCCGGCTCCTCTCATCTTCCTTATGTGTTCTGCAATCCCTTGACATATGGATTGTGATTGCTTATCATTAACAAGCTTGATGAAAGCGGCAAGTATTGCCTTACTGGTTTAGGTAGTTCTTGCCTTTCATGTATAACTGAGTTGCCTTGATATCATGCTGCTTTAAGGAATGGTATGCCAGTGATGGGGCTGCATTGATCATGATTAAGTCATCAATGCAGGACAAATATTGGTCTACTGATCTAGGCAATATTTGCCTTGCATAGAATATCTGTCAAGGCAGGTTTCCTTTGATAGCCTGCAGCCTTGCTAATTGACATGCTGAATCAATGTTGATTGGTGGGTGATCTTCAGTATTTGATATTGTGGGCATGTAATCTTTGACAACAGCTGGCATAGCAGTTGTGTCACACATGGGGGCTGTCATGGCATGCATAGCAGCCATGGCAGCCTTAGATACCATGGGATGCAAGGCATGCATAGTGGCATTAGGAGCTGTAGCCGTGGCAGCCTTAGGTTCCACGACATGCAAGGCATGCATAGTGGCTTCTATGGCATTAGGAGCTACTGCCATGTCTGCCACCATGTCACTAGACTTAAGATTGCAGAGGACTTCCTAAAATTTATACAAGAGAAAAAGTGAAGCAACCTGCTCACTGATATTATCACTGGCAGAGCTAAGAAGTTGCACAAACATGCTCAATTACCACTTTGTGTATGCTACGATGTTCTAGATGCAACATTGGTCGAAGCCCTTGCAACTTCAAACTCCGCACACGCATGTTATGGTTCTAATATTCCCTTTAGTATGTTTTCTTCTTTAGAATGTTGAAAACTGTTGTTCATAGGATTATGTCTTACTGATTTCATAAATACATTATTTTTTTTTCTCTTGACGGTGTAATTATAGAGGCAACGCATTTTCTAAAATGAATTAATCCATGACATTCAGAAAATTTATATTATTTTATCTACTTTCGTTTATTAAAATTTAGGATCTATTCTATGAAAATTTAGGCCCCCAGCTTGCTCTGGTTCTTGGGGTGGCTTGCGAGCCCCCCCAGATGGGGCAGGGTGGCTCGCTGACCACCCCCATCCCTAAACCCCTTTTCTTTTTTGTTCTTTTTTTTATTTTTATTTTTTTAAAATAATAATAATTTTTTAAGTTTTAAATTTTTAGATTTTATATATTTAAATTTCTTTATTAAAAGTTACACTTGTTATTATTCTATCGATGCTGATGTGTCACACTAATAGAATTCATTAGGTGTTTTGACGGAATTTGGTTGTAAGAACTAAATTGTTATTTTGGCCTATCCTGAGGACCTTTAAATTATTTTTTATGTCGGAGGGAGCGATTTGTAATTTAGGTCAATCATATAGACTGATTTTACATTAAAAATCATAACCAAATGACGAAAACAAAAACCAGATGATTTTTTAACAAAGGTGTAATGTGAAAAATCAAAAACCAAAAGATGAAAAACAAAAAATAGAACCAGATGACACACATCTAATTTTTCATTAATAAAAATCAGATGATGAAAACAAAACTTTACGGCTCGTTTGGTTTGTAGAATAGATCTCTAGAATGGAATGTGCCATTATTTTATTTGGTAGGGACCTATTTCTAGGAATAATTACTCTCATAGAAATAATTATTCCCTTACAAAGAGGAATACTCATTTATCTAAAAAAATGAGAGAAATATCTATTATTTAAAAAATAGACAACGTTTTTCTTTAAAAAAAAAATTATTTTATTTTATTATAACCCTTCAACCTTTAAAAAAAAATTAAAATGTTGAATTATTGTGAGTGGCCACCCACAATAGAACCCAAAAGTGGCGAGAAATAGACAACGACACAACGTTTTCGAAAAAAAATAAATTATATTTTATTTTAACTCTTCAACCTTTAAAAAATACAATAAATGTTGAATTGTTTTGGGTGGCCACCCATAGTAGAATCTAGAGGTGGCCCGGCTCTTCTGTGGGTGGGTGGTCACCCACAACAATTAAACGTTTTTCTTTTTAGAAAAAAATAATAAAAAAAAAAAATTCATGTTGGGTGTAGCCAAACTACCCCATAACTCTTGTGAGTTGTTCGGCCACTCCAAGAGCCAAACCCTAAGATGATTTTTTTTTTTTTATTTCTTTCTTTATTTCTTTTGAACTTGTGGGAGTGACCGAACCACCCCAAGAGCTATGAGGGTGGCTTTCTTAGCCAAAATGCTACCCCTCTTCTTTTTTTTTTCTATATATATATATATTTAATAATTTTAGTTTTCTAGTTTTTTTTTTGGATATTTTTAACAAGCCGTAGTGGCACGTGTTAATTTTTGAAGTGTATTGACGTGAACTTTTGTCAATTTATAGACAAATGTACTAGCTTCAATTTTTTATTTTTTTTTAAGAAAAGTGATGAATATCATTGATAAAGCTAGTCTTCTTAATACACAATCCTGAATAAATGAAGAACGTTCCTCTATTCAGATTTTATCCAGCATTTGTGACAAAGCGACTTTGGCCAAACAATGAGCTACTTTATTAGCTTCTCTTGGTACCAGCTTCATTTTCAGTCTCATAGATACAAATTAAAATTTAAAGGAATTTGATTCTTGCACTACACCATCATGACAACTGTACAACAACCCTTCACATGAGGGTGGGCCCCAGTGTGTAGGACTCACCCACATGTAAGGGGTTGTTGTGCAGTTGTTGTATTGGTGTTGTAAATCTAACATTTTCCAAATTTAAATAGATGAAAATAAAATTATTGAATCAAACTGATAAAAATGTATATGCCATGAAATTTATGCAGTAAATTATAATTAAATTCAAATTTTAATAAATCAAACACCCAAAATGTGTTAGTAACACTCGACTGGATTCGATGGGGTAGCTATTCCAATTTTTTATCTATTCCTCCCGGCCAAACGTGTCTTAGAGCATTCCTAGCAGCTTCCCTTCCATTCCTCTTCATTTTCCCTAAATGTAGGAAATAAAACTACTTTTTGCTTCCCTATCAAAAAACACCCAACAGCAGCTTCTCTTCATTTTTTCCTATATCATTAAAATATTATTTTATTACTTTTACTTTAATTAAAAGTAAGAAAAGAAAGAGATAAAGTAAGAGAGAGATTATATTTTTAGAATAAACAATTGAATGGGATGTGAATAGTGATTCCCAATGCATTGGGAAGCACTGTTCACTTCCTAGGGAACAGATAATTGTAGGGAAGCTGCTGTGGGATGGTTTTTTTGACTTTTTAAAAATTTTTCCTAAAATTTAGAGAACAGATCCTTTGTAGAGAAGCTGCTAGTAATGCTTTCAGGCTTGGTTGGAAACAAACAGCGATCGGGCCGAGCGGAGGCGTTGGGTGGAGACTGGAGAGCGAGAAAAGCATAGAGAAGAGCGAGGAGAAGCTTCTGGAAGGGAAGAGATGTCGACGATATACGTGTTGGAGCCACCGACGAAGGGCAAGGTGGTGTTGAATACCACGCACGGGCCGCTGGACATCGAGCTGTGGCCCAAAGAGGCCCCGAAGGCCGTCCGCAACTTCGTCCAGCTCTGCCTCGAAGGCTACTACCACAACACCATCTTCCACCGCATCATCAAGGGCTTCCTCGTTCAGGCTGGCGATCCCACCGGTACTGGCAACGGTACGTACTCCCTCCCAATTCATGTTTTCTGCGGCCTCTAAAGATCAGAGAATACGTTCTAAATTAAGTTTTATCCCCTTACAATTTCTGTCTATAGAACATAGATTTGAATACCAATTGTTACGGAAAAATATAAATAAATTAAGCTCTTCAGATTTGTTCAATTTCGGAAAAAGTCATTTGGGATAGATTAAATTCGTCAATTCTTACAATACACCACCAGCTGGAGAGTATAGTGGACATTGCAATGTTCAGTGCTGTTTATGGACATCAGTGCTTGTCAAAATTTCCAGGTGGTGAATCTATTTATGGGGGCGCTTTTGCCGACGAGTTTCATTCGCGATTAAGGTTCAAACACAGGGGCTTGGTTGCGTGTGCTAATGCTGGCTCACCAAATTCGAATGGGAGTCAGTTCTTTATATCGTTGGACCACTGCGAGTGGCTTGACCGGAAGAATACTATTTTTGGGAAGGTGATTATGACTTCATTTCACAAACCCTTTGCCAGACATTTTGAATATTCATGGATGAATTTTTGAACTCGTTCATGGGTTTCAGGTGACTGGGGATTCGATATATAATCTTACGAGATTGGGTGAGATTGAAGCTGATAAGAATGACCGGCCATTGGATCCACCCAAGATTATCTCAGTTGAGGTAGGTCGTAGACAAACAATGCGTTGATCTTGGTATTACTTGTCCTTATCTTCCGGTGTTTGAAACTGTATGTTTTTCTTATGCTTTCCTGCCGGCGTCTGCTTCCATGATGTACTCTTTTCATTGCTCATTTAGTTATAAACTTATTGTGTGTATAGAGAGATTGATGAGCCAGCATTCTTCTTAAAATCCCTGCTTTAGGTGTTATGGAACCCTTTTGATGATATTGTTCCAAGAGCAACTCAAAAGGCTTTGATCAAATCCACAACTGATACTGACAAGAAAGATACAAAGACAAAGGCTGTGAAGTGAGTTTTTTCTCTGACCCAGTGTAATTCTATCTTCTGTGTATGGAATACAAAGATTTACATGTTGAATTGTGCTATCACTTTTCTTGCCTGATTATGCACATATTATATATCAATAATACAGAAAGCTGAACTTGCTTTCATTTGGAGAAGAAGCTGAAGAAGAGGAGAAAGAATTGGTGGCTGTAAAGCAAAAGATCAAGAGCAGTCACGATGTATTGGATGATCCTCGTCTTTTAAAGGTAGAAATTCCGAGTAATGAATTGGTAAAGATCCACTATCTGTTTTTCGAAGCTGGATTCAATCTGAGGTTACCTGCTATGGAGTTTTCAGTTATTTGAAAATTTCATCTGTGTTATTCTTATCAAAAACAAAAGAGAGAAAAAGAAAGAAAAAAAGTCGTCATGTATCTGTTTAAGTTGATTGCATTGAGGCTTTGTTTGGCTTAGTGCAAGCACAGTCTTCTTAAACAGTAATTTCACTTGTGAAATTCATACTATTCTGAAAAACAAATGATGAACATTATGCATTATGTCTATACAAAAAACAGTTTGACGATCGACACGACATATCTCTAACAGCACTTTTTGAATGCAGAACTCTTCTGATGTCAAAACAGCAAGGGATGTGCAGTTATCTGTAAGAGAAGCTCTAAGCTCAAAGAAAGATGAGTCACAGAAAGATTCAGAAGCTGAATTTTCTAATTCCCTTGATTATAGTGATGATGATGAGGCCAACTTTGATGAACGAATGCGTCTACAAATACTCAGAAGACGGAAGGAGTTGGCAGATATCCCATCTAAGCCAAAATTGCGCAATGGTATCTTAATCATCTTAGTAAATCAGTAAATTTTCAAAACTGTGGATGCTTGCATAGCAGTCTTTTTTTATTTATTCAACATGGAAATGTATATGAAAGCATACCTTGTACTTGTGGTTCCATCATCATAGGCATCGAGCTGTCATACTTCTTCTAAAAAGATCTCGAAGAATTTCAATGAGTCGAAATACAGTAGAGTAAACCTTGCATAAGAAAGCTAACTTGCTGCCTAGCGAATATACATATAAAAAAAAATTAAAAAATAAAAATAAAAATGGCTAGGTTACCTTTTGCATGGTTATTAAAATTAAATACCTCCCTATCTTCAAAAGTATTTTCTCCTTGTGATAATGAAAACCAGCGTGGAAAACTCCTGTTGTTGCAAAATTGTACACACACAGCAAAGTATATTGAAATGGCAAGCTTTTTAAAAATATTATATTTTCCTACAATTGTGGTTTAGATATATGTAAACTGGAGATTCATGTCAACAAATAATTTGTCTTGTTTTGCTATTTTACTATTTTACTATTCTTGATGTAGAAGAGGTGGGGCCCCAAGTACATGGGAGATGTAGAAGAGGGTCTTGTAAGAGATCACTATCTAGATTTTAAATGATCCAAGAAAATGCTTAAAAAAGAAGAAAGAAAATATCTTGGTTGGTGGCCCATTAGCTTCTTCACTAGAATCACTACCTATGCACATTGCACGATAAAGCCATCTAGAAATCAAAATACATTAGTCAAAAATTGATTGTGGGAGTTTCAACCAACAAATGTGAGTAACAACTATGCTTAGTGAAGGGGGGATATTTGTCAACATCAAAACCTTGAAAATGACATTGTTATTTAGTGATGTAAGTTAAATAGGTTTGATATCTATTGCCATTGTCTTTTGCTCCCTCCTTCCTTTTCCAAATTATTTTTTGTTCTTCATAATGGCCTTAATTACTGACACAAGTTGCCTTATTATCTGTACATGCAGGGAATTCTAATCCAAAACGCAAAGAAATATCTACATCAAGGTAGACTGTATATGTATTTTTATATATATGTTAGCTATTCCCCAAGGTGCTTGGCTGCAATTTGCATGTGCACATTTATTTACATTGTTAAATTAACATAGACAGGGGAAGCAATAAGGTTTTCAACAAGGTTTGCATGGACATAGTTTGGTACGGAGCTTCAGTTGCATGTCTAAGATCTTTGATTTGAACATGTCATATCTGAAAGTGAAGGCATCGTCAATCTGGTGGCATCCACCAAAAGAAAAACAAACTGAGAAGTAAGAGGACTCTATGGGACAAGTAGATTTAATGTTGCTTGGAAGAACAAAAATTACAGAAAAGAGCACATTCACCAAGCCATATATGGCTGTTAAAGTCTTAAATATTAAGCAGCAAGCCTCATTTTTAATTTTAATCTCATTATTAGGTGGATATGTGAATGGAATGAAAGATCCATTACAAATACATCCCCTCTTGGTGTCAATTGAACTCTTAAAACATGATATGTAGAAAAATTCACTTCTTACTTATCAAAAAAAAAAAATTAGGAAAATTCACTGCAAGGCATAGATTTTTCTTGCTAGATGGTACCTTTCCGTACTTATTAAAGACCCATTTCATATTCTTAGTTGCATGAATGATGATAAATTATCGATTCAGGAAATAGAAGTTTGCAGGAGTGTGTAATATGTGACAGTCAATCACTAACTGCTGATAGGGGCTAAGAGAGGTTGCCTCTTGATTAGTCATCGAGGTTCAATTGCCAGGGTGGGGGAATGGTGTAATTCTTTGCTTGTATAGTAGGAGTGGACATAAAGTCCTTTTCTTTTCAGCAAAGAAACTCCCTTTCAGCATTATAATTTCTAGGAAAGGCCTAAACCATTTGTTCGTTTCTTTATTTTATTTTTTTCTTTGCATACCACACAGTGCTGACATAGGGTCCTGTGGATACTATGTTGCACAAATGACAGCAAACAATTAGATATGATGCTCCTGTGGATACTATGTTGCACAAATGACAGCAAACAATTAGATATGATGCTTGCTTCATACGCATGCAGCTAACCTGCAAGCCTGCCATATTATTGTCTTTTGAAAAATTCAATCAACAAAAGCAAACTGCATTAGTACTTGTCAAATGAGTCATTGAAAGATGAAAACCTCCTCCTCTTGGTCCTTATCCTATATTTTCTACAACTTTGTGGACAAGATAAAAGTTTTCGAATATGTTTAATTTTGAAATATAATTTCATTTTCTTCTCACCAGACCTAACACTGAAAGCATTGATGATGATGATCAACCAAGGATAGAAAAGCTGTCTTTGAAGAGAAAGGGAATCGGATCAGAAGCCAGAGCAGAACGAATGGCTAATACAGATTCGGACTTACAGCTGTTGGGTGAAGCTGAACGAGGAAGGCAGTTGCAAAAACAGAAAAGGCGCAGAATGCAAGGACGTGAAGATGAAGTAAGTTATGAGTTAGTGGTTCTTATTTATTTCGTCTCTCTTATCTCATCTTATTTCCTAAGTCCTTCCCTTTTGGCAAAAGCAAGTGGACCATTGAAATATGTAAGTGATAGGAAATAATGACCTACAAATGACTAATAGAGACAAAACCACTAATCAAATATTGCCTATAGTGCTCAAACTTGGAATCAAGTGTGTGAGAAATGTCTTCTAATAAGTTTGCATGTGAAGGGAAAGATGCTGGAAATTTCAAGGAAACCCAAATAATGATTTGGATGTCACTAAGATGTCATCAATATTTAGACTAATACCATTCTGTTTCACGCTTGGAGAGCATATCGCTTTATGTCTGAGACATTTCCCCTAGGAAACGCATGCCATCAATGGATGAACGAGTTGTTAAATTTAAATTTGAACCCTTTTTTTTTTTTTTTATCCCAAGTCTTTGGAAATTAGAAAATAGAAATAAACTTGCCATATTTGAGCACGCCGTTTGATTTCTGAGATCATGGAAGAAGGAAAAGAAATATTGAATGTTAGGACAATCATTCATAACATTAATAATTTCGGGTTACAAATTTTTTCCTTGTACTCTTAGGAGCTATATGAACTGTAACATATTTTCTGTTGACCATAGTTTACTTTTATTAAATTGTGGAATTTAACCTCTGGCAGTGATTTAGAAAAGGAGTAAAGGAAAGTGGGGAAAGATGGAGGGGCTGGGTCAGAAATATCTTCTTATATGGAATTTGGGACTGTGTTCTCTGCATCTATAGGACTCAGAAAACTTTAACTTGTGTAATTCTTTATATTCCCCTTATGTAGTTATATGTTTACATAATTTTCTAACTGGTTTCTTGTTTTGTCACTATTAGGTTCTAGCAAAACTTGAGAAGTTTAAGGACACCATGTCTGGAAAACCCATGGTCTCAGGTAGTGGATCTGGAGATGGCAATGATGAATTATCTGACTGGAAAGCAGTTAGATTGAAGTTTGGTCCTGAACCTGGCAAGGTAAGCTTACTATTTATATGCCATCTCCATTATGAATTCTTTTCAACTGTTCAAAGGGTTTCAGAAAACATGTAGAAAAAATGAGATCATTCCATTTCTTTGTCAATAGCATTTGAGCACCTATCTTGTGGAGGCATTCCAAAAAATATGGTCTCAGATCAGAAACAATACAAAGTCTGAGCATGGTAGTAATTATTGAAATTAGGTTGTGTTTGTTTTGGTTAGACATTTTTTAGAAAATATTTTCTTCATTTTTTGGTGTTTGGTACATACAAAAAATACTAGTCAAAAGAAAATAATTTCCTAGTTAATAGCAAATTTGCCACTACAGGGAGGAAAATGCTTACGCCTCTGAAGAAGCATAAGCTATTTTCCGAAACTTGTCTCCCCCTCTCTCCCCCATCGCCCTCTCCCTAAGTTGTAGCACCATCCACCTTCGTAGAGGAACCTAATTGTCCCTACCCCCAGCACCACCATCCTCCGCCTCTCGGTGGCCATCCCCCTACCCTGTCATGTTAGGTCCCAGTCAGAGTGTATGGAATACAACAAAAATAAACTACTTCGGGTGGGAGTAACCACAATACAAATCTCCACTTGGGGCCGGAGGAATACCACAATACAAACACAAACTTTCTTCACCTTTCCCGTATTCTAATAACACACATATTATAAATGTACTAATAACAGTTATTAATATTGTTACTTATCATTAAAAAAAAAAAAAAAGTTGCTAATATTGTTGCTGACGGTTACTAAGATATCCATCTAACATTATAACTTCTACTAACCAACTACTTGCAGTACAATATAACTTCTATTAACCCACTAACACCAACTCCCCTCAACCTCCACATGATCCTATCATTTGCCTCCCCTTCAGAAAAAAAGACTAGTGCTCGAGTTTTGAAAAATACATGAATTTTCTCCACCATTTTTTTTTTTAATTCCTAAGCCACAAATGCAATGAATTCTCTTAAAGCCACGATGACTACCATAGGAAGTGAAGTCCTTGGTAGCAATCCCACGTTCAAGAACATACTGCACCGCAGGACTACCCTTGTGGGTACTCCCTGCTGGAGGTATACTGTCACCAAGGTTGAGCAAGCAGTCGGCATGCTTTACTCCATGAGGACCAGGTGGGTCCATTGTCACGTCCTTGACGCCTTGTTGCCACACCTCACCTTCTTGGTGTCCTACTGAGTGTGTCCTGGAGTAGCATTTTGGATCATTGAAGTATGAAAATGACCGTCCCGAGAGCCCTCTCTGGTTCATCAAAAGCTCAATAATTTTTCTTAGGGCGCCTTCCATCAGCTGCATGTGCTCAATGGAGAAGCTGGCACCTGTTTCCAGTTGGTTTAGTTCTTCCCTCACTCCGCTCATGTCGGCTTCAAGTTTTTCTGTTCTTTCCTTTGTCGTAGTCATGCTCTGATACCAATGTTAGGTCCCAATTAGAGTGTATGGAATATAACATAAATAAACTGATAATTTCCACTTAAGGTGCGTGTGGGATTGCGATTTCATTGACAAAAAGTGTGATTTTAACCCAAATTGCAGAATATGAATCATTTGGGAGTTGCGTTTTTAAAAAATTGCGATTTGAAAACACATAAAACTGTTTTTCAAATCGCAGGCAAGAGGGTGCTTTTTTGAAAAGACATAATTTTAAAGGGTAAGCTGCGATTTTCAAGGCCAAACTGTGATTTTATCAAATGCTTAATTGCGTTTTCAAAAATCAATTTTTCAAATCACACATTTTAAAATCGTTATTTTTAAATCGCACTTTTTGAAATCTCAAATCCAAAAGGACACTTAAGGCTGGAGGAGTACCACAATACAAACACAAACTTTCTTCACCACTCCCCTATCAAATAACATATATATATATGACTAATTCTAATGTCATATAAGTGTCCATCAAGTGTCCAAAAAAAATGAGGTGGCTTTTAAAAGCCACTTCATTTTTTTATGGACACTTATATGACATTTAGAATTACTCTATATATATATATATACACCCACTATCAACAGTTACTAACACTAAGATATCCCACTAACATTATAACTTCTACTAACCCACTACTTGCAGTACAATATAACTTCTATGAACCCACTAACACTATCCTCAACCTCCTCCATATGATCCTATCACCCAACCTTCCTCCTACGGTGACCTCCACTCCCGCAATGAAACATCATTATCCTCAACCCTGGTGCCACCCTTTTCTGACTGTAGCCTGCCATCCTCCCTGCTCCATCGTAACCCCCTACCCCTCATGATTGCCCCTGTTGGCGGTGGTATTTGGCGTCGTTTGATCATTTTGAGTTGTTTCAGGTTGGTTTTCATTTACAGTGGGCAAATATTTTCGTACCGACCAAACAATTGAAAATCGATGATTTTCTTAAAAAAATATTTTCAACTAAAAATGTTTTCCCTTAGAAACCATTTTACGCAAACCTTAGATAACTTCAGCGGATTTTAAAGTGGTTGATTACTTGTAGTTAGCAAAATAGACCCTTCCCCAACTTGAAAGATGTTTGGCACGGTTTGATTTTTGTTCTTAGTTGGCAAATTACCCCCTTAATTACCAAGCGGTTCAATTTTTTGGTGAACCATTTTATGCAGGACCGCATGTCTCGCAGTAATGACCCGAATGACTACGTAGTGCATGACCCTCTTTTGGAGAAGGGAAAAGAGAAGTACAACCGGATGGTAGCCAAGCAAAAGCGACGAGACCGGGAATGGGCTGGCAGATCTCTTACTTGATCTCATATTTTCCGACTACGCAGGCTTGTGAATATTTTAGACTGATGGAGGTGACGAGGCAGTTTGACTTTGTTATGTAATTTGAGTGCTACAAGGTTGTACAGATTTTTTGAGTCATGCGGGAAAAGATCAGGGAAGCTTCCGATGCACTGATGCCTATCTCGTATAGTTTCATTTTTTTTTTTTATCTTAGGAGACAGGGAGACCTCCCCCCCCCAAAAAAAAAAAAAAAATGCAAGCTTGTGCCACGTCCCTCGTTTTCTCTGGTATTGATCACCTTATTCTTCAGTCAATTTTTAAAAATATATGCATTTAATTTTGATTTTTATGTTTTTGTTTTTGTTTTGAAAGATAATTAAGAGCAGGCAAAATTGAAGGACTGGGATCTTCTCAATTTTATCAATTTCATGGTTAAGATTTAAAGTTTGTGCATCTAATGGTGTTTTCATATTTATTAAAAAATTAAAATTAAAAGATGGGTTTACATTGACTTTATATCGTTAGATGTACGAACTTTAAATTTTGATTAGAAAATAAATTTTAGTCATTTCATTTGAATGAAGAGATTACTATTAAGATAGGAAGGCTTGGCTTGCAATTAGATTTTGTTCTGGCGGCGTGAATGTATTTGGATTTTGGCCAACCCCACAAAATGTAGGAATTGCGTAACAATTTTGGCCAACACGTCAATGCAAAGTCAACATCTTACACGATTGAGATAGATCATCATGATTGATATGTGTTACAGTCTTATCCCATGGAATGACTTCAATTTTGTTAACATAATGTTTTAAACTACAAGGTTCATCGTCTAAGTTGATAATCTCACTATATATCATAGTCAATGTAATTTAAGGATCATTTACATGCATATGGTAAAAGACAATCATATGTGTATAAAAGCATGGAAATAGATTATATGTCCAATTCTTAATAAATATATTAGTGAACAAACAGCTTTATTTATATTAAATCAAAATGTCTTATAGAAATAACTGGGATTTATGGCACTATCCCTAACATAATCAAGATATTGAACTATAGTAATTAAAAAAAAAAAAAAACTAATGGAGCTGAAATGGGAACTAGCTAAACTATAGCAAAAAAATGGGGTTTAACGAGCTCATTAGGAATGCTTTTAAGACAAAGATTTCCTTCAAATTGGGCTAGAATAACTTCCTTCAACCCAATCTGTAAAGATGTCATGCGTCTATTTTGTATATGAGAAACACGTGTTTTTTAAATACTAAGAATAAAGTAAGAAGCAACATGTTTTTTAAATAAAATTTCTTTTAACTTTGTCCTTAGTATTTAAAAATTATATATTTTTCACACGTAAAAAGAACACGTGGCATTTTTACGAACGGGATTAGAATAAGTTTCTACAACCTAATTTAGAAGAAAATTATGTCCATGCTCTTAACGGAGCTGAGGAGTTGGTGTCGTGGTAGTTTGACTTTTGTTATGTTGAAGAGATTTTTGAGCGATGCGGGAGGAGTTGCCTGGGCCAAGCAAGCGTGAATCTTGGCCAACCCCATGAAATTAAGAAATTGCGTTTGGATTGACCTACGAATTGATGTTTGAGCCTTTGAGGGTTAGAGCACAAGAGCATTTCTCTTTCTGTGTTTGTGTTTGTGTTTGTCTTTGACAACAAGGATTAATTTTGTTTGGACCTTTTGCAATTTTTTTTATTATTATTATTATTATTATGAATAAAGGAATTATTGTGTCAGCGTGACAACGCATCCTGACCAACACCATCCTACTAGGGGAAGCACATGGTCCTTGTTGACTGCCAACTTGTCAATAGTTGTCATACTTGTGAAGACCTTAACACCTTTGGGCTTCTCCATGCACAAAACAAAAGGCTTTTGATTTGGCTATGACAACTTGAATCACTTAGATGCTTTTTGGCCGACCTAAAAGAAGTTGAAAAGTAGCTCATCCAATTTTATTTTATTTTTTTATTTTTTTTTAAAAAAAAATAAAGTGTTTCAAATAACTAGAAGACAAGCGGTTTGGACATAATTGGACAAAAGAAAATATAAATTCTTAAATTAATGCAGGTTTTTTTTTTTTTTTTTTTAATATAACGGTTTAAAAAATATGGTTAAATACACCTCTAATTCTTGAATTTTAAAAACTTTATTTTTTTAGTCTTAATTATTTTTAATTATTTTTTATATTGTGCCACTTGTCAACCTCAGATGTTGACACGTGGTAGACCATTAGTTTTTTGACTGAAAACTTAACTGAGGTACTAATTCGGTCATTTCTCAAAACTGAAGTATCATTAGTGATGCGAATTAAAAAATAAAGTTATCAAAACTCAGTGATCAAAAAGATGTTTAACCCTAAAAAATAACATATATTAAAAAGGTGACACGTTACTAATGAAAATTGAGTATATTTTCATCAAATTCTAGCGTTTAATATTGTAAAAAAGCTTTGAGAAAAAAAAAAAAAAAAACTGTATTTTTTTTATGCTTCAACAACTTGTCACTTTTTAATCAGTATCGTATTATAATCCGTTCGATGTAAGAAACGACATACAAATTTTTTTAAAAAAAAAAAGCAAAGTACATTCAGATCCCACATAAGTTTTGTCGTATATGGGCTAAACATATGGTAGAGATGCTCTAATAAGCCTCGTTTCATTGAATTGGTGATCTATCTTGAAACCCAAATTGCAGTATTGCACGTTTTTCTTTCATTCGAATGGACACGGACAGCTCAATTTTTGTTGTGCAACTTTGTCGATGGATCCAGTCTCTTGGGGGTCAATTCGAGACGTACCAACCAAATTGCTTATTTAAAAATACATTTATATATATATTTGTAGCTCAATTCCGAATTTATCTTTGGCTTTTGTAACACGTTAACAACTTTCAAGTGGTACAACATTGCAGGCTAAAGGAATTTACCAAGAAAACTGGTAAAAAACCTATTGGGGAAATCGAAATCAATGGGTGAAGGATATCCACCCATGCCAGCACATGCTTCATCCTTTTCTCTCGAGACTTGGATATGAACGGGCTTCATCAATGGGATTTTCTGCTGCTTTCTTTTCTCCTCAATCCTCATTCTTTCTTTCTGTTTTTTTACCGTCCTTTGTTGACTTTTTTTCTTTTTTTTTCTTTTTTTTTTTCTTTTTACTTGCCATGTTTCACGCAGGGTCAAAAAAGTAGCCTATATTGTTGAATTTTGTAACCTCGAGGAAGGGGCCATGTAAGGGAGTATCACGACTGTCCTCCCTCACTTTTTAGGGTAATACCAAGGGGAAGGAAAATTTCCGGATTTCATCCGGAAATTTGGCTGTACACAAAATTACAAGAATGCCACTGTACAGCCAAATTTCCGGATGAAATCCGGAATTTTTCCTTCTCTTTAGCACTGCTCCACTTTTTATTACATCCTCTCAAATTATTTTTTTAATTTAAAAAAAACTGAAAGATGTGATTGGGAGAACTTATTTATAAAATTTATTTAACAGAATAAATAGTTAGATAGTCTAATTTTTATTTGACCAAGTGAATTTCATAAGTGGTCTCTCATAATTACATTTTTAAATACTCTCAAATTCAGACAAATAATTTAAGATGATATTAATCCATAATTTTGATCATTCCAAAAATGCTATTAGTTGATTATTATGACAAAAGTAAAAATTAATCCTTAATTTTTTTTAGAAGTCTTTATTAATTTAAAATCTGATTTTTACTATCTTGGAGCAGTGTATTTGACAAAGTATTTTTGGTTTTGATTTTTTTTTTTTAATAATAATAAAAATTGATTGATGTGATACATATGTAAAAATAGTTCCTTTTTTTTTTTTTTTAAATGATCGGAATAACGAGCCTACCCCTCTCTCTCCCCAAGGCGATTTTTTCCTCTTTTCAGAAAAAAGCCTCTTTTAAGTGTGAAAATGGAGGAGGGGAGCCTTTCGTTTCCCTGATCCCCAATAGGCTGTGGTAGTTTTGTTGTATATAAATAATTTTTCTTCTCCTTTTGGGGGTTGTCGGCAACTGAAAGGGTTGAAAGGTTGTTTTTTGTCTCATCCTAGTCAGGGATGGAGATGTGGTTTTTCGTTTGGTAGGGTGTAAAGACGGGTTTTTTCTCCCAATTCGTGGCACACGGTGTATGATTTCTACGAGGAGTTCGGGATCAGCCCTTGCTGTTTTGTATGGCCACGCCAGTGACGAAATCGTTTTGATCTGAGATTTTGGTTTCTTCCATGGATATTCCGACTTGACGGTTTTGATTTTGAATAGGAGGTTTTGATCCGCTGCTGCTGGTTTGGATGGCCACGTTGGAGACGAAATCTCTCGCTCTGTTTGTTTTTTCGTGGTTGTTTGTAGCAGTGCCGGTCTAGGGATTTCCTCTTGAATGACGATTTAGGGCGAAAGGGGTTTCGGCGTTTTTGATTCATCAGTTTCGGCAGTGCTGTAACGGTGATTCAGGCGCTATTTTCGAGTGTGGCTTTAGGGGTAATCAGGGCAATCTTCTAGGAGCGGTTTCTGAATTTTCTGGAGTCTGCAAACCGTCGAGCAAAATAGGGAAGTGGATGAAATGGTACGGCTTGTGCATTTGTAGTTTTTTCTTTTTCTTTGTTTGTGTCTGGTTGTTGTTAATGCGGCTGCTGTGTTGTTTGTTTAAGATCAAAACATGGTCTACAAAAGCCCTCTTCTAGATCTAGCAGAGATATATGTTAACGTAGAAGTATCTTTCTGTTTGTCTAGGTTTTTGAGCAGCTATATTTTGTTATGGTCTTCGTCTATTTGGCCTGGGTAGAGGAAACTCTCACCGCGGTGTCTCTGACTTGGTGTATTAGGGATTCTTTGTAACCCTGGACATTTGATCAGTTTGGTCTCTTTTAATATATTGAAAGGGATTTCTTCGCAAAAAAAAAAAAAAAACAGATGAAAATAGTTTCATTTTATTTTTACAAGCTTGCTATCTTTACAATAAAACCTTATAATAGCCTAAATGTATCGTTTTAATTAATAAAGTATGGACATAAATTTTTTACAAACCGGTTTGTAGGAAATTTCATACAAACCATATCTAAGATTGACATGTGAGAAGCACACGTTGTTTTAATACCGTGTGTTTCTCACATTTTTTTTATAACATTAATTTAAAAAAAAATGTGATCCTTACATGTTTAAATAACACACGTTCACTCTTATACGTGGGTTACATAAAATTTTCTAAATCTAACTCTAACACTAAAATCAACTCAAGTTAGTTATGAATCTCAATTGGGTTTAGCCGTAAATGGTAGAAAGGCTAGAAAACAAAATGAATTTATTTTTCCTTTCTCTATCTTAATTACATCATTAAAAAAAGCTAAATATCATTTATTTGTAAGTATTTATAAAGCTGAGAGAAATTTAATTTCTTTGTAATGAGCTATTAGATGAAAAACCCTTTGTATTTTTTTTTAAAAAGAATAAAAGAAGATCATATTCATATCCATCAAACTCCACCAAAAACTAGTCAAAACTTGCAATTTCCTCGTCTAAATGGAAGAGAAAACATATTCGATCGATGACCATGAAAGTCAAGTCTTCCATATTTTATTCAATCTCCTCTTATATATGTTTGAACACTTTGGTAAACCATCAAAGATACTCATCGTTAGTCTTTTTTAATTATTATTTCCTTATGCTTCAATTACAATGCATGTGTTGTGTTTTGAGTAATGTTGAACAAACTAGTAAATATGCCAAAAAAAATAAAAAATTAAAAAAAATAAAAGGCTGGGGTGATAAAATTAAATTTTGAGTGATAACACCTTTTTTTATTTCTATTTTCAAAATAAAAATGTTAACAAACAACTCCAAACAACTTTCACATTTATTTTATATAAAAATATTTTTTTTAAAACCAAAAAACAAAAAATACTAACTAAGGGAAACAATTATATTAATTGTTTTGTGACAAAAAATTAGTCCGTGTGGTTGGCCTAATTTACAAATCAATTATTGTGGTATAAAAAATAGTTTAAAGGTTCATGTGGTAGGTGAAAATGATAATTTACTTCCTGGAGTCAATTTCCGTCTACAAGTTAACATAATCTGTTTGGTTGTCATACCAGGCCCAATAAAAGTGCGACATGCGTCACTCTTTAATAAGAAAAGAAAATGTAAATATATTAAATATATAAAGCTAAAAAACAATTTTTTTTTTTTAAAAAAAAAAAGTTTGGTGCGGCCAGCCCTCCCTTTTTTAAAAATATATATATACATTTTTTATTAAAGAGTAACACACGTCACGTTTTTATTGGGTTTGACACTTAAACCGACTCTAGTGAGTAAATTGTTATTTTTCACCTAATCTACATGGAATTCTGAATTATTTTTAATACCATTGAAAATGATTTATAAATTATACCGACAATAAGGACCAATTCTACAATTTTTTTCCTTTAATTTTTTATGAAAAAGATTTGAGGTATAAGTAATCATAAATACAACGGTTGAGGAGTTGAGAATTTGGTCAAAAAGGAAAAAGATAACCAGAAGAAAAAGACTCCCAACAAAATTGTCAAAAGTATTTTTATTATTTTTTGTGTTGGATGATCCTTTCCCCCCGCTCCCCCCACCAGGCCCCAAGGGTCATATATATGTACCGTTTAATTTGCGTTGTTGCCCATTTCGCTGACCATCCAAATCACCACATCAACGCCCGCCGGGATTCTAGATACCTAGATCCACTTTCTGGCCCACCCTTCAATTTGGCAACGCTACACTTTCCGTAAATTGTCTCAGAACCCTCCAAAATAAATAAATTTATTTTAAGTAAAAAAAAAAAAAAAAAAAAGTTAATAGGGATATTAGACCCTTCATTCTTCCCAAGTCAGAGCAATCCATTATAGAGAGAGCGGAAGTTCTATCAACTTTTTCTTTTTTTTTTTATTCAAATTATTAGTAATTTGAGCAACATAAATTTTGGATGGTTACACTTAGGGGTGGAGCAAGCATTTAAGAGGCAAAATTGAAAAAAAATAAAATTAAGAAGGCAAAACTAAAAAAATAAAAAATTTAAGGGTAAAATTTTAATTTTTTTTTGAAAAAATATGGGGTTGAGGCCCAAACCCCTCCAAGTAATAAGGTGGCTCAGCCCCTAGTCACGCCGCTAACGTGAGAGAACTCGTATGAGTAATAGATACTAAAGCCTATATTTTTTTTTCTCTTTTTAAAATTAATGCAGCTAAATTATTTGAGCTCACATATATTATTTAAATAGTTAAAAAAAAATTAGAAAAAATTACTAGAAAAACTTACATAAAATTTATTTAGATATATATGGGGGCTTCTTTGGGTGTGTGATTTTTTTGAATTGTATTATACTATTATTTACTATATTCAAAATTATGAATACAAAAAAAAATTATTTTTGAAAATTATGTTTTAATGGTTTAGAGAACCTGAAACAATTTTTTTTTTTTTAAAAAAAAAAAAAAATTTAAAAATTTAAAAATAATAAAATACCTGAGTTACCAAACATGCATTCCGAAACATTTGAAAAAACAGACTTGCAAGAATCCAAACCGCGTTATCCCAAGTCACCGTCCATACCTACCGTCAGCACTCAGCACCTCCCCACATATACTATTCTTCACACTTCCCCAGAACCGCGTTCACACCTGTACAGTTGATTTTTTCCGGCTCCTATGATAACTGGATTTCATTCGGTGGGTTGGTGGTCCATCGCCACTCATGAGCCTGCATTGTCTTTGTCGCAATAATTTCTTGGACCGGCTATAAAGCCTATAAGATATTAAGATTAGTAAATAATATATAATATTGAGGGAGTTAAAAGAAAAAGAAAATGTCCAATCCTTTGTCAACAACGATTTTCAACGGGGGAGGGGGATGGGGTGTACATTACCGACAATGGAGCGGTGCGCAGATCATAAAAAAATAAAAAACGGTAAAGAAAATAATGGAAAAGAACTCGACGTCTCAAACATCCCCATTTGTCTAATCGCTCAATCTTTAGTTCACACATATAATCATACAGCTGAAAGCCAAAGACTAGGCTTCCTATCTCCTTCGTCATCGTTTTCTCTCGTATTCATCATCGTCTATATGAAACTCCCTGCGGTCCTAACCCCAGAAGACTTGCCCCATCTTTACAGCTTGCTTTACCAAATGAATGATATTACCAACGCGAGGAAGCGGCAGAAGAGGAAAGATGAGGAAGACGGAGACAGTGACGCCGAGAAAGAACCCGACAAGAAGAAAGATTTGAAAGGTATTTTCACCTCCTTGTTGTTGTCTGAGGAGGAAGAAAAGCGCGACCAAGAAGAGCTCGACAGGGCAGCCGAGGAGGAGAAGCTGTTGTTCGAGTCCAGCCACAAGAATAAGACAAAAGCCATGGGCGAGTACTACTCCAATTTACAAGACTATTACACAGAAGCCGAGGAAGTGGAGAGGACCAACAGAAAGAAGTCCCGCCTCATGGCCGGTGCGGTGGCAGTGGCCGCCGCGGACTCTGCCTCCGATGGGCTCCAGAAGACCGATAAAACGGAGAAGCGCGGAGGCAACGTTGGTGGTGGTGGGGGGGGTGGACACCGGAGATTGTGGGTCAAGGACAGATCGAAAGCTTGGTGGGACGAGTGCAACAGCCCGGACTATCCCGAGGAAGATTTCAAGAAAGCCTTCAGAATGGGGAGGGCGACGTTCGATATGATTTGCGAGGAGCTCAATTCGGTCATCGCCAAAGAGGACACGACTCTCCGCAACGCGATTCCGGTCACCCAAAGGGTGGCTGTGTGTTTGTGGAGGTTGGCCACCGGTGACCCACTTCGCCTCGTCTCCAAACGCTTTGGCTTGGGCATATCCACTTGCCACAAGCTGGTTCTCGAGGTTTGTTCCGCGATTCGGACGGTGCTAATGCCCAAATACTTGCAGTGGCCTGACGACAACGCGTTGAGGAAGATCAAAGACGAATTCGAATCCATTTCGGGAATACCCAATGTGGTGGGGTCTATGTATACCACGCACATACCCATCATTGCGCCCAAGATTAACGTGGCGGCTTATTTCAACAGGCGCCACACGGAACGGAACCAGAAGACGTCGTACTCGATCACGGTTCAAGGAGTTGTGGACCCAAGAGGGTCGTTCACGGATGTGTGTATTGGTTGGCCTGGTTCGATGCCTGACGATCAGGTGCTTGAGAAATCTGCGCTTCACCAAAGGGCCAGCGGCGGGCTTCTCAAGGGCGTGTGGATTGTCGGGAGTTCAGGGTACCCTTTGATGGACTGGGTTTTGGTGCCTTACACGCATCCCAACCTGACTTGGCCGCAGAATGCGTTCAATGAGAAGATTGGGGAGATCCAGAGGGTCGCCAAGGACGCGTTTGGGAGATTGAAAGGGAGGTGGTCTTGCTTGCAAAAGAGGACCGAGGTCAAACTCCAGGACTTGCCTGTGGTGCTCGGAGCCTGTTGTGTTTTGCACAATATCTGTGAGTTGATGAATGAAGAAATTGACCCGGGGCTGCAGCTTGAGCTTGTCGATGATGAGATGGTCCCCGAGATTCCTTTGAGATCGGTAAGCTCCATGAAGGCTAGGGATGCCATTGCTCATAATATTTTGCACCATGGAATCGGGGGCACTCGTTTTGTGTAGCGAAAATAGTTGATGTTTTGCTCATTCATTCTCCTAGTTGTGTTATACAAGTCATTCATCATTATGTTGTACAATATAAGCATATATAGTTTGTCCCTTCCACAAACGGGGATGGTTGTAGTCTTTGTAGGCTTAATTTATACTTGAAACATCACAGATTCACATAGACATGTCTTAAACTAGGTTCCATACTTCCAATTACCAAATAAGAGATCTAATGAATAGATTTTAAGCAACTTGGCAATTCTTTTGCGACCCCCATGTATAGCAAGATTATTTTTTTCTTCTTCATATTTTTCCTATATATGGTCTTTGAGTCTGATGACAATGCTTTTCACTTCTATTTCAAACATATGCAACTTCATGGCTAGCAGATGACTACTTCTTGATGTGATTAGTATTGCATGTTACTGAGCGTAGGTTGGGAAGTAGGAAAATTTCTCCATTTGATCTCAAGTGCCTTGACCTTGTCTTTTGTTCGATGCTGAGTATTTCATGATTTCATTGGTAGATTTGATGCTCGGAGTTTACAGAGAAGTTCATTTAGCTAGAGGATGAAATGTTGTTGTTTTTTGCATTAACTTGTACAATATTGGGGGGAAACCAATCTTTGGTAGATTGTTAGAGAACTGGCATGGAAGTTTGAGTTTACGTGTTCCTGACTATAACAGATGTTTGTAGCATGTTCTTGAACCATATAGTATGATTTCATTTCCCTGCCCTTGTAGAAGTTTGAATTAGTAGGACATCATTCTTGCACTATATATTTATGTTCTCTGTAGTTTTTTACAACGGTTTAGATTTAATTTCAAGTTTTCTATGAGAAAGGGAGTGAAATTTAAGTCTAGACCGTTGATAAAACTATAGAAAATCTCTTTTTAAGTTTTTTTGAAGGCACCAGGCCAAACCCTAATCAAAATATACCTCTGCTTCTGTGTATTTTTGGAATATAGCGATTGTTCAATTCTGGTTATTTCAATCTCTCTCCTTGCATATCAAGTCAAGATTATTAATGATGACACCCTCAATTGCCTTGTCATTTGGCTGCCTAAAGTAATAGGCAACTTTCCTGTGCCACAACAGAGTGACATTAACCCATAAAAGATGGCGTTTACTATGAATTACTTGGCTCTTTTGTTTTTTAGGGGAGCTAAAGTTAAGGGAGGTCATAATAATGTATGCACTGATCAAAGAATTCACAAACATGTCGCTCTCAATCTCCAATCACCTTCTTATATAGTTTAATTTGTAATTCACCTCCTCAAATTGGTGGCATGTGCCATGCCACAATCTATGAAGTGGAAGGGCCGTGAAGCGACAAGAAGGAAAAAAAAGAATCATATATACGTCAATAACGTGGCTTTTACTATAATAATATTGCATCTGAAAAACAATTTGAAAATAATTACAGTGTTTTGAATAAAAAAAATCCTAAACATGTAAAATTGATTATTTACGCTTGCTTCCAGCCAAAAGGTTAATTTTTAAGGTGGGCCGCTTGATAGATTTTAAGGCCTAAAGGCAACAAGTTTAAATGAGGATATTTCTTATATCTAAATATTAATTAAATGGTATTTTATTTAAATATTGATATTATTTATTTTTTAATTAAAAAATTTCAATCTTCTCCTTTTTGGAATGCAAAATTACTAATTAAGTTTTTCTCACATTTTATTTTTAATTGATAATATGGTTAGTTAATGCAATCAGTCTGGTGACATTGTCGATCTTGGGTAGGATTTTATTAATTTTAATTTTAAAAAACTTATTTCTGCGGAAGCAATTGTGACAAGAATTGTTAATAAAATGCAATTAGCGATATATGCACTTGGAAGAAAAAATCAAGTCTTTTTACATGATTTAATGCCAACGGCAACACTTTCTTCTATTTGTAAAATTTCTTTTAAAACTCTTTAGTTTTAAAAATAAATCCAAACCTTCAATATCATAGTAGATACAGCTAAGTTCACGCCTACTCTTGACATGGCGGTAAAGAGTTGGTTTTCGAGTGGCTGCCAAAAAATGAGGGAAAGGGTCAAAACCGGAGGGGAGATTAGGCGAGAATAGAAGTAAACTAAAGGCGCATCTCCCTTAGGGGCGTGATGGGCGTGTCCCCCTCCAACAGTTAAGAGGAAAGCAACCCGTTGGACCCTCTATCTCCATTCTCCCAATCAAAGAATCCCAAGCTGCTGCCCAAGACGACAAAAAAAAAAAAAAAAAAAAAAAAAGAAGAAGAAGAAAAAATCTGGTGTTCCACTTCTTGTGGATAGAGTGCCTGCTGAGAATGGTGACCAATCTCTGATCCTGACATCAGTGAAAGCTCCAATCGTCCCTGTGATTCACTTTTGATGAATACATGTATAAGAATTATTTGGTTGTTATGTTCTTTGAAAAGCTCTGGCCAAATTACGCATGAAGCAATCAAGATCCTCCAGGCGTTGGGGGTCAATTGAATAGGTGTGAGACGAAGGATGGACATCACCTGACATGTTGTGCTCTAAACATGGAGAAAAAAGAAATTATGGGCACAAACTCGAGAAGAAAGAAATAGAAGGGAGAATCCGAGAGAGAGAGAGAGAGAGAGAGAGAGAGAGAGAAGGGGCCTTCACTTGACCTCCTTTTTATAGGTTCGCAACGCACGATTCAAAATTTAGTGAAAACTCTAACAAATAGCCGTTTAAATTTCAAAATGAACTTTCAGCCCCTCGTTTCCTATCACTTGTCAACCTTGGGATCAAGGCACGTCACCCAAAGGGTTGACTCCTCGTTGTCGAGGGACGCACCATTATCGTTCCACCTAAGAGCACTAGTAGCAGATTCCCTATAATGGTTCCCTTCCCTATATTTAGAAAAAAATTGATAAAAAGCATCAAAAATTGACCCACAATAGCTTCCCCATTTTTACACATTTTGGTTGGGTAGGTACAGTGCTACCCAATACATTGGGTAGCACTGTAGCTTCCCAATCAATTTTTTCAATAGGAAAAAATTGGCCATATCTCTCATCTTTCACGCTTCCCTCCATTTCTGCTTTCATTTCCCCACTGTTGCTTTCATTTCCCTCCATCTGAAACCCATTCTCGCGCCATACTCTAATGCAATTTAATGACTATTGAATTTGGCTATTGAATTTTTTGCATGTTCCTGTACGTCATTTTAAGTTGATGGAATCTTAGCAAAGCTCCCCACCACCTGTGTTGGGTATCATCCACAATAAATCAACCCACCTTCCTAGAACCTTCCCTTGAAAAAAAAAAATCTCATTCAGAGCTATTTTGATCAAACAATTTAAATGGTCATTTAAATAGTTTTATGAACATAAAAACAAAGATATGAAGGGTTGGTTGAGAGGGTTGGTTGAGAGTTAGTTGAGAGTTGGTTGGTAAAAAAAGTAAGAAAGAGAAAAAAAAATAATAAAATAAGAGTAAAAAAAGTATTTAATTGATATAGGGAAAGTTAAGGGAATTTATTGTGGGGTGTTTTTTTTTAGGGAAACAAAAAGTGGTTTTGTTCCCTAAATATAGAAAAAATAGTTGGGAAGCTGCTGCTAGTGCTCTAACAACACGAAACTGTAAGGCGACGCTTTAATTCTAGTAGATGCCATTATGACTGATCCAAAAAATAAACGTGTAGGTGGCAAAATTGTCAGTCCCCAAGGCACCACGTCGTTGGCGTGCCATCATTATCATATGTTGTCACCGTTTCAATTCCCAAAAGCAATAATCATCATAACACTCGGCATAATAAATGCATCAACACCAATTCAAAATCTTTGGTTTGGGGGGGGGGGGGGGGGGTGAGATCGTGTAACGTATGAACCCATGCAGGATAATTTGTTGCATTACTTGCATATGCCCTCGTCATAATTTTCATAGGTCGACATAATTACTAATTTGCTCAAAGAAATTGGGGGACAACTGGAATATCCAAATGTCGAAAGGACCAATGACCAGTTGAAGGCCCATCAACACAAAGACAGCCTTAGCTCGGACTCACCAAGCAACATACACACGTGATACACTAAAACCCTCCCTCTCGCATACGCCCCAAACGGTAACACTTCTATAAGAATGATATCCGCATATTTACGGATTTGCTTATTTAAAATTTGCTCAATAAAGAAAGCAATTGTTGGAGGCACTCTTTCAAAAGAAAATAAGTAATGAACCTTAACTGTTTTGCCCGTTTCGATCCCACTTGATAAGGGAAAGAACTGTTGGAGACGACATCCGAAGGGAATTAAATCACAAGGATGTGCTAATTTCCATATTGATCCCTTTGGCCTTCGACACTTGCTTAGTTGAGCTTGCTTGCCAACTAAAGACAAAAAACCTCTGTAAAAGGAAAGCGGTCCACATCACAAGTACGCAAGCTCTCTCATTCTTCTTGCTTACATTTTATTCATACATCCTATCAATCTCACTCTCACTAACTTAAGTATCGAATATAGTTCCGCCATTACCCCCTGGTGTGTCACTTCGACCCTTGGTCTTTTTAACAGATCTCTGCATCAGGCGTTCGAGATGTTTGGTCACTGTATTAACAACAACTACTACTACTACGGGTGTCAGAATTAAACCCATATGATTACCATTTTTCTTGGCATTACAAAGAGTTGGTCACGATTCAGAAGAACCGTCGTGAAAAGGGCTCAAGCCAGCAACATCTTTAGGAACGTCATTGACTCATTGGCATAAAACTTTCAGCTGCACAACCGACTTTTCGCAGCACTCATTCTGTTGACTTCAAATATACAAGCATTGTGCAATATTTCCATGTTCCATACTACAATCACAAAACATTCTTAATTAATTCCTCAGGAAAAGTATAATCGATTACGAAAAACTACTCATTTTTAAGAGGACAAAGTTTTCCTCTAAATTCTTCCGACCCAGCCTATAAATTGTCATGTGTTCCTTGAACATGAAAAAAGCACATGATTTTTTAATAGCATTAAAAGAGTAAGAAGAAATTGTATGAAAAAATCCATATGCTTCTCACAGTCATATGATCAAGGACACGTGACAATTTTATAAACTGATTTGGAGAAAATTCCTCCCACACATGAATCTATCCTTTTTTAGAATTGTCAGATATCTCAGCACAAATTTTACTTATATAACTACAATGTTGGAGCATTAGAACAAATGGACAAGAAAAATCCACCACCAAACATACATACACATGACAAAGGTCGAGCTTTGATAAAACTGTTTCTAGTTCAGGATGGACAAGCATTTTTCTGTTAGTAATTGTCATCCCAGTCAGGTACTTGTGGTCAGCGTAGAACCGCATCGCCTTCCTCATCATGATCAGATGGTTGACGGAATGGAAAATGTGCAAATTGGATGCTCAAGGCAGGAGCGTCAGGTTTTTTGTCATCAAATTTGTAACCTGAAGGAAAACCCACATTTTTGCAGCGTGATTAAACTTAAAATTGATTGAGAATTTTCAGATATCAATTTTATTACGCATGATACGACATGTACATTACCATATTAAAAATCAATTATCTAAATCGGTAGATATATAGCCATGCATATGGAATATTGATTTACAACCCAAAGTGTATTTTGGAAACTTAATTAAACTAAAATTTTAATTAAGTTTATCAATTTGCAGGTTGTTCCAGTTGGTGTTTATAAGCTGGAGTGTTTAGTACTTCTTGAGTTTAGTTAGTAAAAATTACCCATTCATCCAAAAAAATAAACTTAAATTTGAAGGTATGAGAAAATGGACATGTGAGCATATAGATGCTGCTGGTGAAATCACAGGTTTATATGACAAAGAGATGTTTTTTTTGATAAGTATATATGACAAAGAGATGTTCTGTTTCCTTGTTCCATTATCTCTTAAAGCTTCCAAGGGATAAAAGACTATCCCCACAAGTATTAGCAGTTACATCTCAAATGATAATAAATTATTATATATGATTTACCTTGAATAGCTTCCATAGCAGTCAGAGCACATTTAGGGTCGGCAAACTCCACAAAGCACAAAACCGTAGCCTTGTCTCCACTCTGCGGTTTACTTGTTGATCAGATGATTAGTTAAACATGGAAATAGAATCAAAAGAAGATACCATGAAAATGTTTTATTTTCAAAACACGTGTAGCAACAATAGCTATTCACCCTGAAAATAAAATAATGACAAGTTGATATGTACAAGAGTATTGCTTGGATTTATACAATGGCACATGAACAGAAAATCTTCTAATAAGCTGAAACCTAACAGTTGTAAAATATGATAATTATAATAGAGGGCTAGATAGACCAAATTAGCAAAACTTGTACAAATCAAATGACTGTCTCTAGTTAGATCTTCATTCTTTTCTAAGGATAAATGAGCAGAACTTCTCAGGAATCTAAAAACAAGTCAAACATTACTTTCTAGGATTTCTTGTGATTTACCTCTTTGGAGTGGGTTTCAAATAAAAGGAAATCAAGTTCTTAAAAAGTATCGCCAAGTAGACTTAATAGTCATCGGATTCTAATCTATTTTACGCAACAACAAAACACAAACCTTTAGGCAAGCAACATAAGACAAACCAATGCTGCTAACTCTCACATACGCACACCAATCTCTCTCTCTCTCTCTCTCTCTCAACACACACACACACACACACAAAGAAGAAAACAAGAGGATGATAACAAGGCAGTTAACAACTCCTCATTTTGTCAATGCAACAACAAGAAAAATCAAAAAGAAATGTTGAAGTATTCTCTCTCACACACACACAAAGAATAAAAAAAGAGGATGATAACAAGGAAGGGAGTTAATAATTTCTTGTTTTGTCATTGCAATAAGAATAAAAATCAAAAAGCATGTTGAACTTATATTTCGCACAAAAGCTCAAAGGAATTTCAGTATTCGAGACTCAAGGGGTGAAAAAAAGTAAAGAAAATAGGAGGTAAATCTGCAGACTTACACGTCTGGGCTCCTTGTGAATAACTTTAATATCTTTATAGCCAATAAATGGACGGAAAAGATCTATAATCACAAGTCAAGGTTCCAAATGACAGCAGAAAGCAATATAGCTAATTAATCTTCAGGAACATTTGAGTAACATTTCCATACCTCAGAAGGCACATTTCTAATTCTTGTTTTTATTTTTTCCTTGTCAAAAAGAAAGCACGTTTCTTTCATTTAGAAACAGTTCTCACCAAATGAAGGATGAAAAAGCAGGTCATCAAAATTCTCACTGTTACCCAAATTTCTCTTGCAATAGTAATATAGCACTGAGCAGCACAAGATATCACACAACAATAACACATACATGCTTATGCAAAAAAACAATGCAAAGGATACGACCCACTTCTCTTCTGGTACAGTTATTTGGAAGTTTATCAACAAACAGAATGTTTGATTCCCTAGCTGAAACTGGGAAGCCGTCAACTTTTCTCAAAGAGCTAGGTATTTCATTACTCATGGAACGAATTCCCGGACTAACACCTGGTGCAACATCTCGTCTTTGCTTTGGATCTTCTAGAGGAGATGGGAAGCCATTAGTGCTAGCTGCTGCCGTTACACCACCAAGACCAGGATCGGGACGAGCTCCAGTACCCGAAATATCATCAAAGCGATATGTGCCAGGTTGCAATGAGTTTATCTGCACATAAAGCCACACAAGACATATCTTTGTTACACATATTATAGATATAATAACTCGGGCCCTAGCTCTCAATTACTTACATCTTTCTGCAGGAAATTTGAAGAAGCACCAAGCACATTAGTAGAGCCCAAATTAGGATAAGACGGCAATAGTGGTGCTTCAGACGACAGGTAGCCAGGAAAGCTGTGCCTTGCAACACTGGATACTAAAATAAATGCCGATAAATCTGTGTTACTATCAATTGTACAACAACACACGAATAGCAAGACAAACTTGCATTCTATCATGAGGACAGTATCAACTCTAAATGAATTTCATACCAGAACAGTCTAATTTACTATCAATTCGAACAATAATCGTCACATAACCAATAGGGGTGCACCTTACACGCCTGATGATCGTGCAAACATGGAACTTAAAATTCATGAAGTAACGCCAAGTTTGGATTCTGAGAATTTTTTAGGAAATAAAGGAAAAACGCAAGGCTTTGTGTCCTATCTTGTTTGAGTCTCCACATAGAATGAAAAACCCGACTAACAAATCAAATTAGTTAAATTCCATTTTCTTGGCAGCCAAACGGAGGGATAGAAAATTATCCCTATGTCTCGCGAGGTTTTATGAAATTTAGAATCGGTGGAATTAGGGTTACCTCTGTCCTCGGATGCACCGTATCTGTAGTAGGGATCCGCCATGGCTTCTATCAGCTTCAGCTACTCGTTGGAGCCTGGCCTAAGGCGCCATTGATTGTTGCTATCTGTCCTCCGGTTGAAACGACGCAGTTTGACAGGGAAGGGCTTTGGCGTTTGGCCGGTACTTCTGGTTTTACACTTGCGGGACTTCGGGTTGTGTTCTGTCACTTCTGTGCGTCTAACCGTCGACCGAACACTAACAATAGTTTGTTCGTATTTAATTTTTCCCTACATTTTTAATAAAAACTACAATTATGTCTATATAACATACTCTTCAATAAATGTTAACTTAATATTTATCAGATTTTTTTCTCTATATTCAAATAACTAAAGAGTGTTGTAAAATCAAAGAAAATAACAAGACAAGATAAAGAGATTGTAAATATGAAACTAGTTCTTCAGGAACTATACATGATTCTTCTCTATAATTGTGTATCTTTACATACAACTCAATACTCCCTTTTATAGACATGAAATCATAATGAGAGGTTAAGGAATATGAAAGGGTAATACATGAATTAAAATTGTACATCAATGTATTACATGAATGTTATGGAATTCTAGAAGATGACATGAATGTGTAGAATTCCAAGAGATGGAACTAAATGGTCATCCACCAAATGCATGAATGCATTTATAACACTCCCCCTTGGATGACCATACACTAAGAATATGTCTCGTTAAAACCTTGCCAAAGAAAACCCAGTGGGAAAAAACCTGTGGCGAAGGAAAAAGAGTACATTATTCTTGTGTGTCGTCATATGCTTTAGGATTGCCTCATTAAAACCTTGCAAAAGAAAACTCAATGGGAAAAACCTTAACGAAAGAAAAAGAGTACAATCAGTATAATCATTTTACTCTCCCTCATTAGGATGAAGAGCTTCAATTGTTTATGATGAAAGATCCTTAAGTCGGCGCATTTCAATGTTATTCACCAACTTCTTAAATGTTGCAATTGATAATGTTTTGGTAAATAAATCTGCTAAATTGTCACTTGATTGTATCTGCTTCACATCAATATCACCACTCTTCTGGAGCTCATGTGTATAAAAGAATTTTGGTGAAATGTGTTTTGTTCTATCACATTTAATGTATCATCCTTTGATCTGTGTGATACAAGCAGCATTATCTTCATATAATATTGCCGGGCTATCTTTGATTGTGAATAAACCACACTTTTCTCGAATGTGTTGAATTAGTGATCTTAGCCATATGCATTCCCGACTTACTTCATAAATAGCAATAATTTCTGAGTGATTTGAAGAAGTAGCAACAAGTGTTTGCTTGACAGATCTTCATGAAATAGTAGTACTTCCACATGTAAATAGATATCTTGTTTGAGATCTACCTTTATGCGGATCAGAAAGAAAACCCTTATCTGCATATCTAACTAACTGTGAATTTGAACATCTTGGATAAAATAATCCAATGTCAGTTGTTCCACGAAGATAACGTAGAACATGTTTGACCTCATTCCAATGTCTTCGAGTTGGTGCAGAACTGTATCTTGCTAGTAAATTAATTGAAAATGCTATATCAGGTCGTGTGCAATTTGCAAGATACATATGTGCGCGAATTGCACTAAGATATGGTACTTCAGGACCAAGAATTTCTTCGTCATCTTCTCGAGGGCGAAAATGGTCTTTTTTCACATCAAGTGAACGAACAACCATTGGAGTGCTCAAAGGATGAGCTTTCTCCATGTAAAAGTGATTCAGGATTTTTTCTGTGTATGTTGATTGATGAACAAGAATTCTATTTTGAAAATGTTCAATCTGTAAGCCAAGACAAAATTTTGTCTTTCCAAGATCTTTCATCTCAAACTCATTTTTTAGATAAGTGGCAGTTTTTGTGAGCTCTTCTTGAATCCCGATAAGATTTAAATCATCTACATAAACTGCAATGATAGCAAATCCATATTCTGATTTCTTAATGAAAACGCATGGACAAATTGGATTATTCTCAAATCCTTCTTTCAATAGATATTCACTAAGACGATTGTACCACATGCATCCGGATTGCTTTAACCCGTATAAAGATCTTTGTAGCTTGATAGAATAAATACTTCGAGATTTGGAATTATATGCTTCATGCATTTTGTATCCTTCAGGGATTTTCATGTATATATCATTATCAAGTTATCCATATAAATATGTTGCAACCACATCCATTAAACACATATCCAAACTTTCTATAACTACCAAGCTAATAAAAAATCTAAATGTAATTGCATCCACTACAGGGGAATATGTTTATTCATAATCAATACCTGGTTTCTGCAGGAAACTTTGTGCAACAAGTCTTGCTTTGTATCTCACAATTTCATTTTTCTCATTACGCTTTCGTACAAATACCCACTTGTATCCAACAAGCGATACACCTTTAGGTGTTTGGACTACAGGTCCAAATACTTCACGTTTTGCTAGTGAGTTCAATTCTGCCTGAATTGCTTCCTTCCACATTGGCCAATCATTTATACGTCGACATTCTTCGATGGATTGTGGTTCAATATCATAATTACTTCTAGTAATGTCAAATGCAACTTTAAATAAAAATATGTTGTCGACAACAATTTTGTTTCTATCAAATATTTCTCTTGTACTTATATAATTTATTGAGATCTCATTATTTCCAGGTACCTGTTCCTCTTCAGGGGGTAACTCTTCAGGAGATTCCTCTTTAAGAGGTTCCTCTTCAGGGGATTTCTTTCTATGAGAATTTTGTACATAAAGTTTGGATGGATCAATTTCCGTTGCCTGTTTTGTGGGTAAGGTCTCTTCAGGAGAGCCGATTTCATTTTCTTGTGCTTTTCTCTTCCGGGGAATCTTATCATTTGCACCAATAGGTCTTCCACGCTTCAGGCGTGCCTTAGACTCATTTGCTGTTGTATTAGTCAATTGTCTTACATGGACTTCTATCTTTGCTGGAGTATTAGCAGTTTGAATGTGAGACTTAATTATTTTCTTGTTGTCAGTAAATGCATCCGGCAATTGATTTGTAATACTCTGCAAATGAATGATCCTCTGAACTTCTAGTTCACATTGATTTGTACGAGGATCAAAATGTGATAACGTCGAATTATTCCAAGTGATTTCTTGTTGCGCTTCTGGCAATGACTTTTCTTTCCCTAGTGATGAGAATATATTTTCATCAAAATGACAATCTTCAAAACATGCTTTAAAAATATCATCAGTTAAAGGCTCAAGGTATTTAATAATAGAAGGAGAATCAAAACCAATATAAATCACAAGTCTACGTTGAGGTCCCATCTTAGTACGCTGAGGTGGAGCAATTGGAACATATACAGCACAACCAAAAATGCGAAAATGAAAAATATTTGGTGGTTAACCAAATGCAAGTTGTAAAGGGAAATATTTTTGGTAAGATGTTGGTCTGATCTGAATTAATGATGCAGCATGTAATATTGCATGTCCCCAAGCAGAAACATGTAGTTTTGATTTCATAAGCAAAGGTCGAGCAATTAACTGAAGTCGTTTAATAAACGATTCAGCTAAACCATTTTGAGTATGTGTATGAGCAACATGATGTTCAACATTAATATCGATTGATATGTAATAGTCATAAAATGCTTGAGATGTAAATTCACTTGCATTATCCATCCGAATAGATTGAATTGGATAATCAGGAAATTGCGCCCGTAGTCTAATTATTTGGGAAAAAAGTCTAGCAAATGCAACATTACGAGTAGAAAGCAGGCAAACATGTGACCATCTAGTTGATGCATCTATTAAAACCATAAAATATCTAAATGGCCCACATGGAGGATGAATCGACCCACATATATCCCCTTGAATTCTTTGTAAAAATGATGGAGATTCAACAATTACCTTAGAAGGAGATGACTTTATTACAAGTTTACCTTGAGAACATGCAGCACAAGGATAATCACTTGATAAAAGAATCTTCTGGTTCTTTAATGGATGCCCATGAGAGTTCTCAATTATTCGACATATCATAATTGTTCCTGGATGTCCAAGACAATCATGCCAAAGCATAAACATCTTTGGATTAGAGCACTTCTGGTGCATCACAACATGTGATTCAATTGTTCTTATTGTTGCATAATACAACCTGAAAGAGAAAGCAGACAGTTTTTCCAATATGAGCTTCTGGTCCGAAATTATTGAAGTAATATAAAGATATTCGTCACTACCTTCATTAATGGTTTCAACATGATAACCATTTAGACGAATATCCTTAAAACTGATTAAATTTCTTTTAGATTTAGAAGAATACAAAGCATCGTCAATACAAAATTTTGTTCCTTTTGGCAATATGATATTCGCTCTTCCAGATGCTTCAATTAGGTTTGATGAACCTGATATTGTATTGACACTAGCTTTGTTTAATATTAAGTATTGAAAATATTTTTTATCTTTCAGAATCGTGTGTGTTGTACAACTGTCTGCTAGACACAAATCTTCACCAATTATTTTGAAATTAATCATTCAACCAGTATGACCCATACCTCCATATATAAATAAAATAAATATTAAATTTCATTAATCAAAATAAAATAACAAAATACAAGTAAAACTGACAACGTAAACATAACATAATGAAAACGTATATATATTACTACAGGATTACTGTGTTTAGCAAAATTCATTTCAATCTATTTTTCTTTTTCTTTTATGGATGCTTAATATAGGTCTATCAGATGTTTAGGCATACGGCAGGTACGTGACAAATGTCATTTCATACTACATCTGTAACATTTATCGATCTTCATAGTTCTTTGTAGATTTATTCTGTAAACCTTTGTTTTCATATTCTTTCGTCTCAATGTAGTTCCACTTCTGGTGGAAATGAACATTTCTTTTGTAAGAATTATGAGTACGTTCTCATTGACCTATATATTTTTTTTTTCTACCACGTCCACGTCCACGATCATGGTTTCCTTTATTACCATGAAATGAGGTTCTATTTGCTTCAGAAAATGGTGTAGAACTTGTTAGACGAGATTGATGATTTTTCATAATAGTTCGTTGTTTTGTTCAGCCACTAGAAGACAAGATATTAGTTCAAAATATATTGTGAAATTACGCTCTCGATATTGCTGCTGCAGGAGCACATTCGAGGCATGTAATATGATATATATCATCATAAGTGACTTTTTCACCACACAGTTTTAATAGTGAGCTAATTTTAAAGAATGCAACAGGTGCATCCAACCATAATAAGCTTTTTGGGAGGATAATTGTCTTCTGGTACTCGTATCTCTCCCTTAAATTATTCCACAAGATCAAGGGATCTTTTATTGTAAGGTACTCATTTTTTTTTTTTTTAATTCATCATGCAAATGATGGCGAAAAAAAATTATTGCTTTAGCGCGATCCTGCTGGGATGCTTGATTTTCATTCATTGCTTTTGCGCAATCTTGCTGGGATGTTTGATTTTCATTCTTAATAGTATTTTCAAGATTCATAACATCAATATTCATAGCATTATAAAATGATAACATTTTAGTTCATATTAATCTCACATAGATCATAAGATTCATATGTTTTAATATGATTCTTAAAACACTAAAAATTTCTAAAGCATATGTTAGAATGTTAATTAACAAAATAGATAATAAGGTTACTAAATGTTAAAGAGACTTACAATGAATTAAAAATATCTCACGGATAGCTTTTGATGTTGAAGATCAAAAGAACACAACAATTGGCTAGAGCTTTGTGCTGATAACGTGTTGTAAAATAAAAAAAAATAACAAGACAAGATAAAGAGATTGTAAATATGAAACTAGTTATTCAGGAATTATGTATGATTCTTCTCTATAATTGTGTATATTTACATACAACTCAACACTCCCTTTTATAGACATGAAATCATAATGGGAGGTTAAGGAATATGAAAGGGTAATACATGAATTAAAATTGTACATCAATGTATTACATGAATGTTATGGAATTCTAGAAGATGACATGAATGTGTAGAATTCCAAGAGATAGAACTAAATGGTCATCCACCAAATGCATGAATACATTTATAACAAAGAGGCAATATTATAATTTTTTAAATAATATTTTTTGTGAACCGTGCCAGAGTAGAGAAAAATAATATTTAGGGATAATTACACTTAACCCCCCTGATTTATCCACGGTGTGGCGATTTACCCCCCAATGTATCAAAATTGGTACATGACCCCCCCGAACTTGCCAACGTGTGGCAAAATCAACCTTCCATCCAATCGATCGTTCGTTTGGACGGAAAATCGGTCACGTGCAAGTCACGTGACCGTTTAAGACAGAGACCCTCCCCAAGTCACGTGACTTGCACGTGACCGATTTTCCGTCCAAACGAACGGTCGATTAGATGGAAGGTTGATTTTGCTACACGTTGGCAAGTTCGGGGGGGTCATGTACCAATTTTGGTACATTGGGGGTAAATCGCCACACCGTGAATAAATCAATGGGGTTAAGTGTAATTATCCCTAATATTTATTTAAAGACAATAGGATATGAATGGTAGTCATTGAGAATAATTAAAAAATAATATTTATTTAAAGTAAATAAACATTTAGAGAGTTTGTTGTTTGATGGTTTGGGTGAAGAATCTAAATTTCACTTGGTGAGGTGGTCGAAAGTCTGTTCCCCAATTTCAAATAGGGGGTTGGGTATTTAGAATTTGTTGTTGTTCAACCATGCTTTGTTAGGTAAATGGTTGTGACGGTATGGAATAGAGAGAGAAGCTTGGTGGAAAGTTGTGATGGATGCCAAGTATGGTAGTTTATGGGGTGAGTGGTGCTCCCGCGAACCTGTAGGTACTCATGGGGTGGGGCTGTGAAAGAATATCAGGAAAAGGTGGAGGAGTTTATATGGTTTCTCTACATTGGAGGTGGGGGATGGGGTTAGGACAAAATTTTGGCATAATCTGTGGTGCGGGGATAGGGTGTTGAAGGAAGCTTTTCCTGTTCTTTTTGGTAGTGCACGGATGACGGATGCTTCAGTTGCGGATAATATGGAGGTTTTGGGTGGTTCTATCCAGTGAATGTGAGCTTTGTTAGAGAGGCGCATGACTGTAAAGTGGGTGTCTTTGCATCCTTCTTTCATGTGTTACATTTAGCCATGGTGAGCAGTGATCATGCTGACAAGCTTAGGTGGGTCCCTTCCAAGAAAGGGGTATTCAAGGTTAAGTCCTATTTCAGCTCCTTGGCCAGCGGTGAGGGTAATCGTTTCTCTTGGAAGAGTGTGTGGAAGACTCAAGCTCCTTCGAGGGCGGCGTTCTTTGTGTGGTCGGCAACCCTTGAAAAGATTCTTACAGCGGATAATCTCAGTAAGCGAAAGATCATCATTGTGGATAGATGCTACTTGTGCAAAAGAGACGGGGAAACTATGGACCACCTTCTTCTTCATTGTGATGTGGCTTCTACTTTGTGGAATCATGTCTTTTCTCGGTTTGGTATGTCTTGGGTTATGCTTAGGAGAGTTGTCGATTTATTTTCTTGTTAGTGGAAGGCGGGTAGGTCAAGGAGTGCTGCAGTTTGGAAAATGGTGCCTATTTGCATTCTTTGGTGTGTTTGGAATGAGAGAAATCTTAGGTGTTTTGAAGACTTTGAGAATTCCATGGAGAATATTGTTGCATAATTTTTACATTTGTTGTATCTTTGGACGGAAGCTTTTTTGTCACCTATGTTTATTAGCTTTTCTAATTTTCTTGTTCGTTTTTCTTTGCCTTCTTAAGCGTTTTCTTGTGTATACTTTCAGTGTACTTAGAGGGGCGCCTTATACTTTTTTTATAAAATTTCATTTACTTATCAAAAATAAAAGCGACTAACTAAAACTCTTAAAGTAGATTTTTATAATTAAACTTAGATAAATTATGAATAGGTCATTGTGAATGCTCTTGCATTTAAGGACTTTGGTCGTGCACTTATCAATAGAGCATTTTCGATATTGCGTTAAAGAGTTTGAAAATGTTTCTAATATATGGGGTTTGTTTGTGTTTACAATTTCAAAAAGTATGATTCAAAAATAACAATTTTACAATGTGCGATTTGGAAACGTGATTTTTAAAAACGCAGTTAAGCCTTTGGCAAACTCATAGTTTTATCTTTAAAATCACAGTTTAGCCTTTAAAATTGTACGTTTCGAAAAAAAATACTAAATTGCCTGCTATTTGAAAAAAAATATTTTCTGTATTTTCAAATATTTTTTTAAAAATGCAATTCCAAATTATTCATGTTTTGTGATTTGCTTTAAAATAGAACTTTTTGTGTACGAAATCGTAATGTCAAACGCACCCATAAAAATTGTGTCGAGTAAAAATGGGTGCGATTTAAAAACGTAATTTTTAAAAACGCAGTTAAACATTTAGCCAAAATCGCAGTTTAACTTTTAAAATTATGCGTTTTAAGAAATGCACATCCTTGACTGCGATTTGAAATGCAATTCCAAACGATACATTTTTTGTGATTTCATTTAAAATTGCATTTTTTTTATTTATTTATGAAATCACAATACCAAATGCACCATAAAAAAAAAAAAATACTGCATTTTGGAAAGCTCAAGAATGAGGCTTTTTTGAAAAAGTTTTTTAATACATTTTCTATAGACAAAAACTCTATTTCCAAACACAATCTCAAACAAGCTCTTAATAAGCATGAGCAATGCCTGCTAAACCCTTTACTTACTGTTTGAGATTGCATAGCTTAAAAAGTACTTTTAATGCTTAAAAAACTCTATTAGACACCTCCCAAAAAAAAAATGTTGGTTAAAAGAGAAAACTTAAAAATCACTGTTTTTGCTTTATATATATATATATATATATATATATATATATATATATATATAAAGTGCTAAAAAATGCAATGTTGGAGAAGCATGAAAATTAGGTTTTTTTTTTTTTTTTTTTTCACACTTTATCGATAAACAAAAGTTCTATTTCTTAACACAATTTCAGCTCTAATTTCAATTACTTTGGTATTTGAACCTATCATCGTAGTAAAAACATTTTAAAAAATTACGAAATTTATTCATTAGGCATGTATTAAATTAATTCTCAAAACTCTTTGGGGATAGACTCTTCTTTTGTTCAATTATGTATAAATTCCTTTCATTTTGAAAGCAAAATCTTATATAATTATAATCCTATTCCTAAATAAATAAATTACAAAAAAATAAAATAAAAATTAAAGGTCGAACCCTTCATTCGGTCACAGGCAACCCCTTTTAGTTAGAGAGGGTTCACACTTCATAGTAGCCGGGACCCCACCCCTCACATTATTAGATTTGTTGTAATTTTTTATTTTGATTTTGTTACAATTTTTATTTGAGGTAGAATTTGTGATTTTATAATGGATTGTTAGAAAAATTGATGAAATTTATATAAAATGGACAGAATGATCGATTTGAAACAAAAGCTTACCACAATGAGTTTTAAAATAATTTTTGTATCATAAGAATCAATTTGATACACATCTAAATCCTAGGAAGTTATTTAATATTTTTTTCTAAAATATTTTACCAGGCTAAAACCCTTATCATTATAAAAATCCATACAAATTGATATATGGGACATACTATTATTAAAGATATAGGAAATGCTATGCACATAAAAACATATTAATTACAAGGCTGAGCAAAAGAGCCAAACAAATACATGATAAAAAATGGTCAATCAGGGTTAATTAGGAAAACTGAAGAGCTAAAACATTTTTGAGTCAGTTATGTTATATGTAAGAGTCTTATCCTCCTCTTATCCGCACAAAAAAAGTGATGTGATTTTTAAAATTACCATTTGATTGTTTATGATTTGAGAGAGAGAGCGTCGGAGAGTTTGGTTTCTCCGGGGGAGGGAGGTGTCACCTCCCTCCTCCCGGTGGTGTTTTCTCCCTCTAGTTTCTTTATGAGCTATAATGGTTTTTTGTCTCACTTGGTTTGTTCCAGTGAGAGTTTTGTTCCCCCCGGTAAGTTTTCGGTGGTGGTGTTTGTTTCTCATAACTGTTGGGACTATGGATTTTGGTTATTTGTGCTTTTGTTGTTGTTCTACTTTTGTTTTGACAGATACATTTCGTTTAAGTCGTCTTGGGAGTGACCTTTGTTCGTGGTCTCCCGGCTTCCTTTTCCGTCATATCTACGTTGATACGTCGGAGATTTTACGACACGACCCACCAGTGTTTGTTCGCCGTCAGCCTCTGTTCCTGCCACCTCAACAACCGGCGATATTGAACTCCCATGCTCGGAACGTGGTTTGCACGCGTTGAGGGTTTGGTTTGCGCGTGAGGGCCACGTTCCACTTTTCAGGCCAGCGGGGTGGTGTTTTTCAGGAAGGATTGTTGACTGGCTGCAGCAGGGGTGGCCGGAGTGCGGTGCGTGTCTTACACCCGCCGATGGGTAGTCCTCCACTTGCCGGCTCAGCGTTTTGTTTCTGTTTTATGTATGTTCTTACTTTCTTTCACAGTTTACTATTTTTGATGGGCTGAAAATTACTTGGGCATTTAGGTGGCTTGATAGCTAAACCAGGTCTTCTCAATTTTAGATGGGTGGTGCTTTATTGTAAAGAGAAGGCCAAAATGTTTTGTTCTTGTAATTTTTTGCTTGTTGTTTTGGTAACTGCTTTAAGCTAGGTCTGATCCTGTCTTACTGTTTAGGGATTCTTCATCTCTATTCACTACCTTCAGGCTCCGAGCTTGTGTTGTAGATTTCGGGACTGGTTTATTTGCCTTTGGGCTTCTTATGAAATGAAAGATCCAGTTCAAACAAAAAAAAAAAAACTCTCACTTTGTCTGCTTGCTTAGCAGTCAGTCAGCTCTCCTTTTTCATCTTTCTTGCTTGCAGCCGACTAAACTCAACCTGAAAATTCTCAAGCTATGTCCTCATCCTGGCCTCCACAAGCTTGGACTTCAGCATCCTATGGGCCAAACTTTATGTACGTACCTTGTAGCTAATCTTCTCCATGTGCAACTATAATTGTAAAAATAAATAGTTTTACAAGTGGAATTATGAGTCTACGGATCGATGAGTAAAAGCTTTCAATCAAACCATGGACCTCCGTTAATTTTTGCACAGAAGTTGGATCAAGGTACCGTTTTTGTTTTTATGTTTTTGTTTTTGTTTTTTTTGTTTTTTTAGTTTTTAGTTTTGTTTAGTTTGTGGTTTATTTATTTATTTATTTTGTATTTAATCTTTTTAATTTATTTTTTTTAAAAAAAGAATCTTCTTTTGTTTTTACACTTAACCCTCTGAGGGCATTTTTGAAAGTTTTGGTAAAAAAAAATAACGTGCCATGCACATGACTTAATTTCAGCCCAAAGTGACGGACAACATGAACATATGGCATTTTTTGTCAACATGAGATAGATTGGGAAGGTATATCATCGAATTTTGAACATTAGACACCAAACGCAAATGGGTAGATACGTTAGGGGGTACAGTGAAATTTTCCCTTTATGTATTTACCATAGTTATGTATTGTGATCAAATTTCTAGGATTTGATGCCATCCCCAAAGGCATCTAGGGCCACCACTTCACTATTTTCTAATTTTATTTATTTTTTTTTTAAAAATAATTTTTAAGTTTTAGTTATTTATAATTTTAATATATTTATATATTTTTTTATTGTAATGGACACATGTCGATTTCTTATTGGGTATGACGTGACAAACTAACGGACTTTGTTAATTTGGTAGACGGAACAATGACCCTTCATTAACTTTTTGATCCACAGAGAGTGATTTGTAATTTAGGCTAACCCCTAGGACTAGTGGTATAATTATCCCAAATTCTAAAGCTAACTAAAGGTAATAAAATTATCCTAAGAATGGAAATAAAATAAAATGAGTAAAATACAATAATTATGGAAATACTTGATGATTACGTCAATCTAAATATGAAATTCTCTAAAAGGAAATGAAAAGGATTATGGGAAGTGATCATACCGAAGATCTTCATATTCAATTAGTCAAATATTTCTTTCTTAAACGACATACGGTAGTTGATCATTTCATTTCTTGCTCAAATCTTCTTTATTTGATTCATTAATATGCTATTTGTTATGATCTAAAAGAATCATTATTGTCTGCACATCATAGACCAATTAATTAATTCAATTCGATACACCATAGATCAATTAATTAATTCCCGTCGGTTCTAAAGGTTTTGCTGGTAATTTATCTCTCATTTCCCTGGACATTTTTCGCTCTTTGATCCACCGGTAAATCACCTCCAACCATTGACCCTGCAGGTAATGTATGATGCCTTTTCCTTTTGTACTTCTACCGCCGGAGATTGGTCGACATCAAGCTCACTCGGTACCGATGGTACGAGTCCCGCTTAGCAGTCCTTCATCCGTTGGAACCTATTGTTTGGTTATAACGGTAAAGCCTTTTCGTCCCAACTCACCAACACCTTGTCGCAAAAGCTATTTGTCCAACGATAAGATTGCTCTTGAATAAGCCCATTCGTTAGCAATTCGACGACAAGATGAGCCCCCTCAGGAACAAAGTGAAATTATTGTCCTACATCATGGATATAGGCATCTAAAGTCGAACCGCCTAAAAAAATTGTGTTTCTTTTCTATATGCTTCCATTATTTTTTCATATTTTCATATTTTCTCACAAAATTTTGAAAAAAAAGCCTTATTTGTCGTGTGGACAAAACTCAAAAAAGTTTCTTGGTAAAATTAGAAGCTCACACTGACAAATTCTTGATAGTAGTAGTAAAACAATGATGAATTTGTTTCTTATTACTTTTAAAGAAATTTGAAACCCCAAAATGATGAATTTGTAATTTATTTAAAAAATGAAAAGTTATGGTTTAAGATTATTTTTCTGGAACCCCATAAGAAGCCAACAATTACCGATTATATATTAACCTCACAAAAAAGAAAAAAAGAATATAGATTATATACTATTATTATACTTCACGTGGATGCCTCGGATCCGCGGAGCCCATCGGCAGAGCAAATACATGTGTGGGAGGACTAGAAAAATAAAATAAAAAAAAACATGTGTGAGGAAGAAAACGAAAAGGAAAGAGCAACTCGCAACATAGGCTGTTTAAGCAGAGACAGCCAATCACTGACCGAGAATTTAATATGTCGACAATCTTTTCAAGGCGAGTGGAAAACACGTCCCAACTACCGCGAATGATGGGACTCCTCGTGGTGTACTGGTGTTGATGTGCAAGAATAGTAGAATGTGCCGAAAATGGCCCGAATGCGTCACTGAAGATCTGACAGTGACACTCTGCCCTACCGCAACGTGGAGTGCTTCCCACGCACGCTACCGAGAGCGTGAGACACATCACTCGCCTTCTGACAACTATCGTGAAACTTTCTATTAATTAATGAATAAAGAGCTCTCATCCCCTACTCTCCACAAACAAAAAATCCAACCTGACCTGCCGTATGATGCCGCCACGTTTCTGAAAAGTGGCTGTGGTATTTTAAACAGCCACGTGGCGTTTGAGTGAGGGTTGAGGCGATGATTGTGTATAAGCCGCCGACGCAGCGGAGAAGCAGGACGCTAAACAATCGGGTTTGGCCAGAGGGGTTTTGAGGTTCTCTAGCTTGCATCGTCTCCTCGTCGTTGCAATAAACAAGAGCTCTTTCTCTGAGAGAGTGAAGAGAGAGCGAATGGAGGAGGAGCGAAAGGAGGAAGAGGAGATGACTGGTTCGAGCTTGACGATGGAGAAGGTGGCCGCAGCGAAGCAGTTCATAGAGAACCACTACAGAGCTCAGATGAAGAACATTCGAGAGCGGAAAGAGAGGTAGAGTAGGGATTGATTATGCTATGCGACTGAATTTATTTTAGAGGAAAATGTAGGGAAGGAAATTAATTTTAACTACCAATTTTGGAGTTTTAGTTGCCTTTAACTAGGCACAGTGCATGCGCAGCTTAGATCTTGTTATTTAAGTATTTTCAGTTTCTTTGGTTGGTAGCTCTGAAAATGTAGGATTAGTAAAGAATCTATCAAATTATTGGGCATTTAGGAACAGGAAGGTCCACTCAAGTGAGACTCAAAAGAGGGTAATTTTACTGTTGGCTTTAGACTCAAAAAATTATAAGTTTGAAATATAAGCTTATTTTCCCATCATTTCCCCAGGGATCAAAGGGGAGTTCTTGAATCTGATCCAGCTGGGTTAATGTGTTATTTTGGCCATTCTGTCTTTGTATGATATGGTTGATACATCTAATTACTATATATTTACTAGATTATTAGATGGAGAAAATCATGGGCAAAGACAAGGGTTTATCTTAAAGCGAATAAGAGAATTCCAGTAGAGTGTCGCTTCCAAATCAGGGAGGCCACTCAAATGAGAACCATGTCAAGAGGGACTCCAGAGTTTGATACTGTCCTGTGTAACAGGAGCTGCTTCACTTTCACAATGATTTCACTCTCCATAAGTGGGGAATGATTGGCTAAGATGATGGATCAAGAGAATTTGAGGTCATACATATTTAGAGATAGAGAATTGAAATTTAAAATTAAAGAACCGAACAGCTCAGGTCGAACACTCTGCGGTTGACTGTGTGCATTCGTCGCAATTGATCTTAACTAAATTGGGTCAGAGACACCCTAACAAAATATAAAGAATAAAGATTGCAATGCAAAGTTTCAGTTAGATAAGTAATAACCTATATTTGGTTTGTCTCCATTGCAGACGATGGGTGTTAGAGAGGAAATTAGCTTCCTCAGATGTGCCCAAGGAGGAACAGATCAACCTGATCAAAGATTTAGAGCGAAAAGAGACAGAATTTATGCGACTTAAAAGGCACAGGATATGCGTTGATGATTTTGAGCTTTTGACCATTATTGGGAGGGGGGCCTTTGGTGAGGTCAGGATTGTCCATAATATACTTGCAATGCATTGAAAAATCTATAATTGGCTTGATAGTCATAGAAAATATTTGACCAACTGCTTGCTTCTTATATAAGCCTGTTATGAAATGACTATTTAGCATTTTTTCGCTTAGACTTTCCCAATCTACAGGTCCGATTGTGTCGGGAGAAGAAATCCGGAAATATTTATGCCATGAAAAAGTTGAAGAAATCTGAAATGCTTATCAGAGGACAGGTGAGAACATGAATCATGTCTCCTACATAACCTACAACTGAAGCTTTACTTGAAGGGGTTACTTTTTCGTTTCCTGATTTACCTATTCGTTACCATTTGCACCAAATGGTCATCACCTTTCCCTTGTATTACTGCACTCTTGGATTATTATCAACCCCAAGTATACTTTCTAATGCTTATCAAATTTCCTGTATATTAAAGATCTTCGCTATGTACCTTTTAATTTTTCATCTTTATTGTAATCCCTAAAGTGCTTTGGCTGTTGCTAGATTTATCTAGGATTTTTCTTAAAATGAAAAAAAGATCTCGTCTTCGTTTTTTTTGTTAGGCAAAAGAGAATTTACTCATTTCCACAAGTTTATGTCTTGTGTGGTATGAAACTAGCCAATTTTTTAATGTTATATGTCAATTTTATCAATAGATTTTATATATTTTAAAGTTTTATGTACTTATATCTAATCTTTTGACAACATTGCTACACTTTATTGAATGTGCTGCCTCCATTTACATCCTAAAACCATGTACTCCTTGAATTTTGTTTGGGCATGTTTGGTTGATTTTTGTGATGTGGCATTTTTTGGTCGTAGGTGGAACATGTAAGAGCTGAGAGGAACTTGCTGGCAGAAGTTGCCAGCCATTGCATAGTGAAACTTTATTACTCGTTTCAGGATGCAGAGTACTTATATTTGATTATGGAATATCTGCCTGGTGGTGACATAATGACTCTGCTGATGAGGGAAGAGACCTTAACAGAAAATGTGGCTAGATTTTACATTGCACAGAGTGTCCTGGCCATAGAGTCTATTCACAGACACAATTACATTCATAGGTGAATATAGACTGCCGGTGTGATGTCATCCAATTAATGAGTTAGATGCTGGAACTGTTGTAATTTGGGCCGATAATTCTAATGTGTTAAATATTAACATGTCTCATAAGCTTACCTTCACTTTCTTTTCAGAGATATCAAGCCTGACAACCTTCTTTTGGACAAAAATGGTCACATGAAGCTCTCAGATTTTGGCCTTTGTAAGCCTCTCGATTGCACTACTTTATCTGCACTGCATGAAAATAGTACCAGGGATGAAAATTTGACAGAACCAATGGATGTCGATGGATGCTTTCCTGATGCGGATAATGGGAGGACTTGGAAAAGCCCCCTTGAACAGCTTCAGCACTGGCAGATGAACAGGAGGAAGTTGGTAAGCTAATTTCGGTGGTATATTGATGGAGTATGTCTCTTCAAAGTTTATTTCAGTTTATATAGTAGGACAAATATGACAATGTCTCAAAAATGATGTAAATTATTAGTTGAAGAGGTCATTCTTTTGCTGATATGACTAGGGGCGCCTTACGTTGTTATATATAAAATTTGCACTTATCAAAAAAAAAATTATTTTGCAGATAATTGATAGATGAAAGCATGCTCTTCTTTCTTTCTTTTCTGACTGGAATGTGATATATTATTGAGGCAATGGCCCACTGCAAGGCTCTCCTACTGCATGTCACATTTGCTAGTTGAGTGTGCCTTGTTGAATCTAATGACACAATTACATATACGATTTTGTAATAAGTCACACTGATCCCCAAAAACCCACCCACCCACCCATCAAGATATTGTTAGAGTTTCCATGTCAGCTATTTTAGGTTTGGAAGTGAATTTGCAAAATAATATCACTATGGCTAAAAGGTACAATCCCTGAAACTTTAAGATCCACGTACACAAACAATAAAGATGCCTATATTACGGTCATAAAATTACTAGTTTGCTCATGCACTATTGTTGCTTTAAAATTATAAAGCATTTCTTTATTCATAATTGTTTTTTTTTTTGTTTGGAAAGGCCTTTTCAACTGTCGGCACGCCAGATTATATAGCTCCTGAAGTGTTACAGAAGAAGGGATATGGAATGGAATGCGACTGGTTAGTCTAGACTGAAATGTTTTCTATTTTATGGTTCTTTCAGAGTTGCCATAGATGGTGCTAATTCCTGATGTTAGAAGTAGTTTTTCCTTTGCATTTAGTCTTCTATTTCTCTTTTCAGATTGTCAATGTCTAAGTTCATTTGTTTTTCTTGTCATTGATGAAGTAAGTTGTGACCTTGAGATTTGAAATGCCATTCATGCGCTTTTGTCGCGCTGAAAAGGGCTGGAGAAATCTTAATTGTCTTTTTAAGGAGTGATGAACTTTCATTGTATTGCTAGTGTTTAAACAAACACTTAATAAATAAGAGTGTTTCTACTTCTATGTCTACTTCTCATATACAATTTTCTTTAAGGAGAAATCAATTACTAAGATTGCTAATTCTATTGAAAATTTGTCTAAAGTTCTCACATTGATCTTTTATTTGTTGTGTGTGGAGGGCGCGTTGAGAAAATTTTATTAGCTTTTCAGTGTAGGTACAAGAAAAGCCCTAGCTCTCCTTGTAGAAAGCTATATTTAACCTCTACATATTGCGGTTTTAACAAAGTGATGGCATCTTGAATTCTCTGTTTTTGCGTATGTGTAATATGTTTATACTAAAACATTAGTATGGTTTCTGATATTTTATAATTTTTTTTCCCTATTGGATAGATAAGTATTTTTGTGACTTTTTTTTTTTGCTTTCTATTTTTTCAAATTCCATTTTTAAGACAAATTTAGTTTTTTGTATACTATGCATGTACTTAATGCTACTTCTGTTCCCCTTTTTTGAGATATTGCGATGTACTTAGTTATTTGGACTCCAAACAGGTGGTCGTTGGGAGCAATAATGTATGAAATGCTTGTTGGTTACCCTCCTTTTTATTCAGACGACCCAATAACTGCATGCAGAAAGGTAACATGCTCAAAACTCTCCACATGGAAGTTCAATTTCTATAAGTATAAAACTTCTCAAAACTCTCCACATTGGAAGTTCAATTTCTATAAGTATAAAACTTCTGCGTGGCCATGTTAGTTTGGGCTAATTTATAATAATTAAATGTTCCTTATCAAATAATAATAATAATAATTAAATGTTCCTTTGTCTAGTAAATGGCATGTCTTGGAATAGAGATCTTTACTTTAGCCTTGATTGAAGTTACTGTCAAATGAAATGTCAATTTGAGTTGCATACTATTAAAAGGGATTGGTTTACTACCTATGAGTCAATCAATAGTGGTTTGGTTTTGATTGTAAACGATGTAGCCTGTAAGATTGTTGGTATCAGTACAATTAGAATAAGGATCCCTGATGGAATTGTTAGAACTGTGACAGATGTTTGACATATACTAGATTTGAAGAAACCTCTTATTTTTTTTGGGCATTTTGGACTCCTTTGGATATAAGTATTGTGATGAAAGGTAGCAAGGTTGATGACCTTTATTTTTTTCAGGGTAGTATGGTGACAAGTTTAGTTGTTGTATCTTCTTTAGATGATCTAGATTCAATTACTTCTAGGTTATGGCATATGGAGTTGGGTGGTATGGCAATCTTGAGCAAGGGGGGGGGGGGGGGGCTTTGCTTTGTGATTAGAAAACATGAACACTTGACTTTTGTGAGCATTGTGTCTTTGAGAAGCAGTGCAGAGTCAAGTTCAGTACATGTATCCATAGAATGAATGGTATAATGGATTATATCTATTGAGATCTTTTTCCTCTTAGGTTCCATTGAAGGGGATGCTCAGTATTTTATGACATTTATTAATGATAATTCAAGAAAAGGTTGGGTATATTTTTTGAAGAAGAAAATTGATGTGTTCATCATTTTCAAGCAATGGAAGGTGTCAGTTGAGAATCGGACTGGGAAGAAAATTAAGGGACTCAGTACAGACAATTGCATGCAATTTTGTAGTGGTGATTTTGATAAATTTTGCAAGAATGAAGGCATCGCTAGACATCGTACAGTTAGACAAACTCCACAACAGAATGAGGTTTTTGAACAAATAAGCATGTCTCTCTTGGAGAGAGCACGTTGCATGCTTTCAAATGCTGGATTGTCTAAGAATTTCTTGGCTGAGGTGGTCAATATAGCTTGCTATTTTGTTAGTTGTTCTCCATTGATTGCTATTGGTTGTAAAACTTTTTATGAGGTATGGTTTGGTACTTTTGCTGATTATTCGAATTTGAAAACTTTTGGTTGTTTTGCTTATTGTTATGTGAATGAGGGTAAGCTTAAGCTTTGGTCAAATGAATGTATATTTCTTGGCTATGCAGATGGGGTGAAATGATATAGATTGTAGTATTCTGATCCCAAATCACCTAAGCTTATAGTTAGTAGGTAAAAGATTTCTCTTTGAATAATGTTTTTCAACCTTACCGTATCAGGTTGATTGCACTTGTATATATAGCAATCGGTTACAAGAGTTTGATTCAGCTACTACCTTTTTAGAGATATACTCTAGTTGTATGATATACACGGTTAGGATGAGATATACATTGGTAGAGATTGATTTGAACTAGGACTATTCTAATCTAAATAGATATACACGATTAGGTATAGGTTTGATCTAAACCTATTTTGATCTAAGTCTAACCAATTATAATTCAAACCCAAGGTTATCTAAAACTCTTATCTTCGGTTGAAGCTAAGAGACCCTCAACACTCGGACTCTTGGATTAGAGTCCTTGTGCTTTAACATCCCCCCTCAAGGTCAGCGGGTCAGGGTGCACGTTGAGCTTGGAGCAGAAGCATTGAAACCGGTTGGAAACAATTGGTTTGGTGAGAACATCAGCAATTTGCTCTTTGCTGGGGATGAACAGAATGTGTAGAGTCTTGGCAGCAACATGATCACGAACGAAGTGGAAATCTATTTCCACATGTTTAGTTATAGCATGGAAAACCGGGTTGGCTACCAAGTATGTGGCGCCAATGTTATCACACCATAACTTTGGAGGAGAAGGGAGCTGAACACCAAGATCCTAGAGAAGATATTGAATCCATAGCAGTTCGGCTGTGGCATTGGCAGCCAACTTATACTCAGCTTCGGTACTCGATCTAGACATTGTGGGATGTTTCTTAGAACTCCAAGAAATCATATTTGAACCCAAAAATACACAATATCCTCCAGTAGACTTGCGATCATCCAGGCTTATTGCCCAATCCGCATCGGAGAAAGCTTCAAGTGTGGATATATTCGACTAAGTGAGTAGGAGGCCATGAGAGACCGTGTGCTTTAGGTATTGTAGTATCATTTTGACAGTTTGCCAATGGAGTTTAGAAGGCTTGTGCATGAATTGACACACCCGGTTTATTGCAAAAGCCAAGTCTGGGCGTGTGAGTGATAAATATTGCAAGGATCTCACGGTGCTTTGATAGAGCAAAGGGTCTTCCATGGAATCACCATCAAATGCTGAGAGAGAGCTGGAAGACGACATGAGAGAGGAGATGGGCTTAACTTCCAACATATTTGTACGCTTGAGTAACTTAAGGATGTAACGTCTTTTGGAGAGTAAAAGACTAGTTTTCAGAGGAGTGACTTTCACACCGAGAAAATAGTTCAGTTTGCCAAGATCTTTGATTGCAAATGACATCCGAAGCTGCTGCAAAAGATCTGAAATAGCTGCTGGAATAGAGGCAGTGATGATGATATCATCAATATAGACTAAAACAAACATAGTTAATGATGAAGTCCGTAAAGTAAAAAGAGAAGAATCTGCCTTAGAACTAGTAAAACCCAGTTCAAGAAGCCTGTTACTCAGTCGTGCAAACCAAGCCCTTGGTGCTTGTTTCAAGCCATAGAGGGCTTTTTGTAGCTTACAAACATGATTTGGTAGGCTTGGATGAGAGAAACCGGGTGGTTGAGTCATATATACTTCTTCATCTAGGTAGCCATGTAGAAATGCGTTTTGGATGTCAATTTGGCGCATATCCCAGCCGCGAGAATAAGCCAAAGATAACACTGTCCGAATGGGTGTAGGTTTAACGGACTGAAAGTCTCCTCAAAGTCTATACCAGCTTGTTGATGAAAACCTTTAGCTACAAGGCAAACTTTATGCCTTTCGATGGACCCATCCGCCTTTCTTTTAACTTTGAACACCCACTTGCAGCCTACCAGATTTGCAGCTTGCTGAGGAGGGACTAGAGTCCAAGTCTGGTTTTGGAGAAGAGCATTAAACTCGGTTTGCATAGCTTGCCTCCACTTAGGTACTTTGACAGCATTGGAATAGCAGGTACGTTCTGTAAGTGCTACATCATGTACAACAAGTAGAGCTCGAGATATAGGATATTTAACTCTGCCATCTGTGAAGATCCGCGGTTGCACAATCTGATTCTGTGCACGAGTGACCATTGGATGTAACCGGGTGGGAGCAGGACAAGAAGGAGGGGAATGAGACACAACAGAGGACTCTAAGGAATCGGATGAAACACTTGATGCAGAAGGAGATAGAGGAGGGGAAGAAGGAGGACTTACTGCTGCAGATGGAGAACTGACCGGGTAGGAAGGTAGTGTTAAGGAGGATGGTAATAATGTAGATGAAGCCTGCAAATTAGGAGTAGATGGTGATGAATGAGAAAAAAAGGAAGGAGTGTTCATGGAACACAACATCACGAGAAATGTACATGCGGGCTGTTGGGATATGAAAACATTTGTAGCCTTTATGGTTTCGGCTATACCCTAGGAATACACATTCTTTGGACCGAAAGTCAAATTTGTGTTGATTATATGGGCGGAGATTAGGAAAACAAGCACAACCAAAGATTCTTAAAAGATTGTAATTGGGGTTGTGATTAAAAAGCTTTTGGGAAGGGGAGAGATTTTCTAGGGCTGGTGTGGGGAGCTGATTGATGAGATAACATGAAGTTTGGCAAGCTTCATCCCAAAACGTTTTGGGAACGTGACTTTCAGCAAGAAGGGCAAGGGATGTATCGATGATGTATCTATGTTTGCGCTCAACACATCCTTGTTGTCGATGTGTATGAGGACATGAAATGTGATTGAGAATGCCATGTTTATGGAAGAATGTATTTAAAGGACGAAATTCCCCACCCCAATCAGTTTGAATTTGTTTGATTTTAGTGTTAAAGAGACGTTCAACCATAGATTGAGATTGGAGAAAAACAAAAAAGACATCAGATTTGCATTGAATTGGAAAGAGCCAAGTAAATCGGCTGAAAGCATCAACAAAGGAAACATAGTACTTGTTCCCATTAGAGGAGACAACTGGGGAAGGACCCCATACGTCTGAAAAAATTAACTCTAAAGGAAGATTAAAAACTGAAGTAGAGGCCGAGAAGGGAAGCTGATGTGCTTTAGCTTGTTGGTAGGAGACATAAGAAGCATTCAGCTTATTGGAAAAAGCAGGAAGGGAAAACTTGGAAATTACGTGCTTAACAGTTCGTAGAGCAGGGTGACCCAAGCGTTTGCGCCATTGATTAGCGGAAGTCCTTTCACCAACAAGAGAGTATGGAGATGGAGAAGAAGTGGGAGAAGGCAGCAGCTGATAAAGGCCGTTCTTAAGTGGACCCCGGTGAAGGATTGACCTGGTTTGACAGTCCTTGATGACAAAAAAAGAAGAGTGAAACTCAAAATATACATTGTTATCATGAGCAAATTGACGGACAGACAAAAGATTTTTGTAGATAGAAGGGACATGCATCAATTGTTTAAGAAGAAACGAACGACGTGGAGAAGACAAAGTAGCAGAGCCAATATTATGGATAGACAAACCTTTACCATTTCCCACCCGGATTTGGTCAGAACCCGTGTAACCATCAGAGAACAACGTGAGGTTGTTCAGGTCATGAGTGAGATGGTGAGTAGCTTCGGAATCAGGATACCAACTGTCATCGGTTGGTAGGCTAGGAGAGGAGTAGAAGGCCTGCAGAGGGGGCTGAGCGTCATTCTGAGAAGTCTGATCAAACCGTTTTTTTTTTGATAAGTCTGATCAAACCGTTGATAGCAAGTGGTAGCATAGTGGCCCAGTTTGTTGCATATTTGACAGAGAGGTCGAGAGGATCTTGCATGGCCACGACCACGGATACCAGAAACTTGACCACGTCCGCCAGGAAAGGGGGCACGATAGCCACGTCCATTAGGGAAACCATGGCCACGGACAGTGTTGAAGCTGCGATCACGTTGGCCAGAATTGCCCGAGTTTCTGGTAGTGACATGGGCAGTGGCATTGGAGATATCTATGTTGGCCAGTTGCTGCTCGAGGCGCATCTCATGGGCGAGGAGCAAACCATAGATATCATCTCGGGAGATGTGATCAACCCGAGTAGTGACTGAGGTGACTAAAGGATCAAATCCAAGTCTAGCTAACAGGAAGGAGACGGCTTCAAAGTCGTTGAGAAGTTGGCCACATGCAGCAAGTGTGTCGTTGGGAGTTTTCAGCTTGTGGAAATAGTTGGTTATGGAGGAATTACCTTTCTTTAAGGTAGCAAGTTGGAAGTGAACTTGCATAATCCAGGCATGAGCTTGGGAAGCAAACATTTTCTCTAGCGATTCCCATAGTGCACGAGATGTGGTGCAGCCCACGGCATGGGAGACATAGGAGTCAGATAGGGTGGAGACCAGCACGCTGATGATGAGCTGATCTCGTTGATACCAAGAGAGATATTCCGGGTTGGCAATCATCACGGGAGCTCCAGGGGTAGTGACAGGATTCACTATTAGTTGAACAGGAGGAAACACCGTGCCTTCAATGAATCCATACACATCTTGTCTTTGAAGATATGCAAGGAGTTGAAACTGCCAGGCCATGTAATTGTCCTTGGTCAGTTTGATGGAAGGCGAGTGATTCATATGTGGGATATTGAACGGCAGAAGATTGGGTGGTGGAGCTGGAATCAGTGGTAACAATAGATTCGGCCATTGAGAAGAAAAAGAAGGAAACAGGAAAGATGAGTAGACGATTAGTCTTTTTGTTGCTCTAATACCATAAAAGATTTCTCTTTGAATAATGTTTTTCAACCTTACTGTATCAAGTTGATTGCACTTGTATATATAGCAATCGGTTACAAGAGTTTGATTCAGCTACTACCTCTTTAGAGATATACTCTAGCTATATGATATACACGGTTAGGATGAGATATACATTGGTATAGATTGATTTGAACTAGGACTGTTCTAATCTAAATAGATGTACACGGTTAGATATAGGTTTGATCTAAACCTATGCTGATCTAAGTCTAACCAATTATAATTCAAACTCAAGGTTATCTAAAACTCTTATCTTCGGTTGAAGCTAAGAGACCCTCAACACTCGGACTCTTGGATAAGAGTCCTTGTGCTTTAATGGTTGGGATGTTGTGTTTGATAAATCTGCCATGCTTCACCTGAGGAAGGAGTTTGTTGTGTCTACAGGAAAAGAGTATGGTTATAGTAATGAGGTGGAGCTTCACATAGGGTGCAAGATGGCACTTGAGATTAGCCCATTACAAATGTGCATGGTTTTAGTTATGATGATGATGATTCATAAGAAGAGCAAGAGTTCAGTATTGTGACTGGTAGACAGAGGAGGCAGATTAGGCCACCTCAGAGATATGACTATGTAGATTTGGTAGCGCATGCACTCATTGTGGCGGAGGAAACTGGAGTTCAAGAGCCTTAGACTTTTTTAGAAGTTGTCATAAGTAATGAGTCTGCACAATGGGTTGTCAGCATGATTGTGGAGATTGAATTTCTTCATAAGAATCAGACTTGGGAATTCGTAAAATTGCCTAAGGTCACGAAGAGTTGGGTGCAAATGAATCTTCAAGAAAAAGGAAGGGATTTTGGGGGTTGAAGATGCTAGGTACAAGGCACGTATGGTTGTAAATGGCTATAGTCAAAGAGAGGGCATAGACTTTAATGAAGTTTACTCTCCTGTTGTGAAAAATATCTCTATTCTCGTGTTGCTTGCAATGGTTGCTCTATTTGATTTGAAACTTGAGCAACTTGATGTGAAAACATCGTTTCTACATGGTGAGCTTGAAAAAACTATCTATATGCTTAAGCCAGAGGGGTTCATTGTTGAAGGAAAATAAGATTATGTTTGTTGATTGAGGAGATCATTATATGGTTTGAAATAGTCTCCGAGGCAGTGATACAAGCACTTTGACAGCATTATGGTTGGACATGGTTACACTTGAAGTAGCTCTGATAGCTGTGTCTACTACAAACAATTGTCAGATGGTTCTTTTGTCTATTCATTGCTCTATATGGATGACATGCTTATTGCTGCTAAAAGCATGTTAGAGATTAAGATATTGAAATCTTAGTTAGGGCGATGAGTTTGAAATGAAGAATTTGGGTGTTGCAAAGAAAATCCTAGTGATGAAGATTCATTGGGATAGGAAAGCGGGAAAGTTATACTGTCACAAAAAGAAAAAGAAAAAGACATTGATAAAGTACTTAGACGCTTTGGTATGCAAAATTCTAAACCAGTGAGTACTTGCCACTCATTTAAGACTTTAGCAGCTTTATTACTGCAGAGTGAGGAAGAGGAGTAGTTCTCACGTGTTCTTGGCTTCAGCGCAGATGGGAGCATCATGTATGCTATGGTTTGCGCCCGTCCAGACATTTCTTAGGCAGTCGGTGTTGTTTGTTGCACGTGGCCAATCCGGGCAAGGTTCATTGGCAGACAATGAAATGGATACTTGGATATCCACGGGGCACTACATATGTTAGTTTGGTCTATGACAAAGGCAGTAGTATCGATTTCAATGTCATTGGGCATGTTGATTCAAATTATGTTGGTGATCTAGATAAGAGGAGATCTTTGATAGGTTTTCACTCGAAGTGTTTCATTAGTTGGAAGGAGACATTACAATCTACAATTGCTTTGTCTATGATTGAGGTATTGTATATGTGTAACACCCCAGTCCCATATTAGGAAGATGAGTAGCCCACATAGAGTGGGTGGTTTATAAAGATATTCATGGGTACTAAGTTTCACATTGCTTACTTGATGAAATTAGGTTTTATAAGTGATTCTAGGAAATCTTCAAATTTACTAGTCCTTTTGGGGTAATAGCGCAGATGTAGCTAGCAATTTTCTTGGATTGTTACAATATGGTAGCGATAGAGGAAGTGAAATAAGCAGTTTGGTTGAGGCGTCTAGTTGGCGATTAGGGTTTGTAGCAAGATGAAACTGTTGTGTTTGGCGATAGCCAAAGCGCAGTACATTTGACCAAAAATCAAATGTATCATGAGAGGTCCAAATACATTAATGTCGGATATCATTTTCTTCGGGAGGTTACACAGGGTCCTATCACAGTGAAGAAAATTGTTACGGCAGAAAATCCAGTGGACATGTTGACTAAACCATTTAAGGTTCTCAAGTTCATTGCTTGAACTTGATTAATGTTTGTAGCTTGTAATTACCCTTAGTGGTGTTGGTGGAGACGTGATGAGGAGATTTGCGTAGGGGAGTTGATGGAATTCAAGTCTAGGTGGAGATTTGTGATGTTGTGACTTGGTGGGCCCATGTGTTTGTTCTTTCATTCTCCAAGCAGGAGAGCAAACATCATCGCCTGGTAGTCCTCGTTTTGGCCGAACTTGGACTTCTCTCTTTGCTAGCAGCTTTCGTGCATTTTTTGGGTCTGAGTTTCGGTTTGCAGGAATTGTAGGTTGTGTTTCTCGTAGGGAAGTCAGTCGGTGCTACTCTGGTTGGGTGTATCACTGTCTTGACGATGTAAACATTCAAGTTTGGACGTCTGTTTTCCGGGGGTGTAGCGAGATGGAGAAGAAATTTTCTGTGGAGGCGAAGTCTTTTGCATTCGTGGCTTTGGATGGGGCGTCGGTACTAAGGGTGGTGGAGAAGAGAAATAAATTTCTGGGTGAGGTCGTACTGAGTGCTCAGTGCTCTAATTGGTTAGCGTCGACGTTGGAGGTGCTAATGGGTATTTCGGAAGATCAAGAATTTGTCAAGTCTTTTCGAGAAGGTTCGAAATTCTGATTGCTCGGAGGGGTGGGAACAGAACTGGGCGATTCTTAGAGGCGACAGTATTTGGTTTGGGCAGTCGGAAAGGCTTCATTATCATCCCTGAGGGTCGTGGAGGGTGGGGATGGCAGAAATTCTCCGGCGAGTTGCGTAAGGCTGTCGATTTTCTATCTGCTACGGTGGGTAGCGGGCAAGGCTCTTCGTCTTCGTCGACCAAGAAGGATGCGAAGGTGCTAGGGCCGAGTATGGGCTTGGCCTCAAAGTGGACGGGGCTGTCCTTTGCGGAGGTGTTGTGCTCGGTTCCGACCTTTGTTGTGAATAAGTTGCCCTTGGTGGGGGAACCTCGTTTAGGGTTGAGGGTTTCGTCGGAGAAGCTGGGTTCTCTTGATCCCCTCTCGGCGGTGGGTTGCCCACATGATTCGTTGGTTAAAGACCGGTCTCTTGATTCGCTGGACAAGAAGCCTTCCTCACGTTCAAATTCGAATTTTGAACGTTCTATGATGCGCACGTGGAGCAAGCTGGTCAACAGTTTGAAAGTGGTTTTGGGCCGGACTATTAGGATTTGTCTGGGCCGGCTTGCCGGGTCTGGCCTGGGTCGAAAACGTTCTGGTTTTCGCTTGGCCTGACTTCTGCCGAAACCTAAAGCTCATACATCGATCGAACCAGGGACGCCTCCTTTTCCGGCACCGTCTCGGCCGGAGCCCTCGTCGTCAGCAGTTCTTGGGGCTCTTCCAATTGGTTCGTCTTCTTCTGGGTTCTCTCTAGCGCGTCCTCCTAGGGGTTTGGAGGCTGTTTCGTCGGGGAAGGGTATAGTAGTTCCAAGGGCGTTTTTTTCCTTTCCGGCGCTGTCTTTTCGGCCGGAGACCTCGTCGCCGGCAGTTCCAGGGGCTTTTCCAGTTCAGTCTTCTTCTTCAAGGGGAGGGTCTAGTAGTTTGAAGGTGGATACTAGCCGGGTCATTGCCTCTTAAGTCTTTCGGTGCTTCTCTGGCAGTATCCCAACTCACGGCCTCTCCTTCCGCTGGAGCTACTGAGTTGGGGGAGAAGCTGCGCTCTTCTCCTCCCGTGGTTTCTAAGCCTTTTCAGAGGTATATCAGGAAGGCGAGGGTTATTAGGGAACGGGTTTCGTGGAAGTGGAATGATGTGCTACTTTCAGATTCCCTGAAAGCCTCAAAGATGGTTGCCGACTTAGCTATTAAGAAGGCTTCGATTGCAGAGACTCTAGCAAAGAAGGTTGCTGAGCCAGAAAGGGGTTTCTCAACCCTCGCCCGGTTTTGCCAACCACTTCCTCTTCGCCACGGAAGGTCTTTGATGGGGGGATAGTCAGGCATTCCTCCCCTCCTAGAGGCTGCTCCAGTTCTTCTCCTATTGAGGGTAGGGGTTTCTCCCAATCTCGAAATTGGCCAATCGGTTTTGATCATAACGGGGAGATTGTGGTTTGGGAGGATGATGTTGATTTTTGGGATGTTTTGCCTTTGGATTGGGCGTCAGAGGGTGCTTTTGGGGAGGAGGCATTGGCAATTCGGGATGCCATGGAAGAAGAATTTCAGCATGACAAGATGATATCGCGCCAAAAGTCCAAAGGCAAGAGGGAGCTTCTGAATCTACATAGCTCTATCAACTATGGCGACACTAAGCCTTCCGCTAGGAGTAGGAAAGAAAAGAACCTTATGTTGTAGAGTTGTATGCTTGGGTTGGTTTGTGGGTCGTTCCTAAGGCTTTTGGTTTTTGCTCAGGATCTTGTGAGGGTTGTTCTTGGGTTTTTCCCTCTGTTTTTTGGGTTTAAGGTTTTGGGGGTGTTTTCATGTTTTTTGGGTGGGGGTATCTTCTGGGATGTATTTTGTAGTTTGGGCTTTATGGGAGTTTCTTTTGGATTTTGGGTTTTTGGGGCCTTCGGGATTTGTGTGCGTGTAGGTTCTTGTGGGTTTTCTTCTGTGGGCTAGCTGGGTGTTCCTGTGTACTTAGGAGCGCTTTTCGCTTATTTTAATAAAGTTTTTTAACTTATAAAAAAAAAAACATGAAAAAGAGAGACTTCAGCTGTGAGAAAGAGCGACAATGGGAGAGAGAGAACGAGAGGGCAACAAAAGTCTCATACTTTTGTAGCGCCCAACGACACTTAGAGAATTAAAGTTTTTTTTTTTTTTGTTAGATTTTTCATTTGTTTGAGAGTGAGTTTTGGGTGTATTGGAGCTTTGAGTTTGAGTGGTTTTCTCTTTTCTCATCTTTGTACTCCATCTTTGGATAATAGAATTTCTGATTGGCTGTCTCTGCCTATGGATGTAGGCTTGTTAAGCCGAACCATGTAAATCTTGGTGTCCTGTGTGATTAGATTATTTTTATTATGTTCTTTTCTGCTACTTTGCGATTTCTCACAATAGAGTACATGCATATGGTAGGAGTTTTAAGAATTGATGTTACTCTGCGATGTTTGTGAAGGATATGCTGAAACAACTATGGAGGTTTTGCTTTCAAACTGGTTGTGTCAAGGGAAAAGTGTTTCCATTACTATATCTGATTTCTAGAACTCTTGCTTCTTCGAGCTGGATTATGTTTCTATGTTGGTTGGTGTTGTTGATACTCAGACTTATAGGATGGTACCAAGGTGGATTCCAACCCCATCAGCAACAAGCATATGACTATGTTGGATATGATTGATCTAAGAAATGAGAAATGCTTGGGAGTTGTCACCGATAATTGAGATTCTAAGGTGTAATTGGTCATCTATATCTAGTTGATTTGATTAGCAAAACTAGTTGATTTTATGATACACATTACTTATATTAAAAAAAAACTAAATTAGGTAAATTATGTCTCGAACTAAAGATTTAGTTTCAAAAATTCAGTTATGCGTGAGGAAGCTGCCTTGCAAGTAACTATTTTAATGTAATATATATATATATATATTGGTTTTGCAGGGATATCTCTCTAGGTATCTTGTATGCATCAAAAATGACACATGAAAGAGGTTACCATTGATTTTTATTATGAGGGAAAAGGAAGAAACCAATGAAACACATTTTTTGGGTTTTGGAAAACAATAAATGTTGGAAAGAAAACAATGAGAACGTGTTTTAGGATTTCAAAAATGTTTTGGAAAATGACGGGTTGTCGAAGGGGTGGTGCCAAAATGAATTTGAAATTTCAATGTAACTCGAGGAGATCAAACATTTTTTCTTTCTCGAACAAGCTAATCCTATCCCCTTCCCTCATACTGGGTATATGAACACTTGCAACTTTCGCTTTGGATATCTATGAACTCTTCACTATCTAGATCTCGTCACCCTGTCCATCATAAGCTTGTTAGGGCCGAAGTGATTTGTTGTTTGGTGGAGGTTGAGTTTTAACCTATTCCTAACATACAGGGAGAACAACATAATGATTGATGTTTCAACATGCACTCTTGTAGTATACCAATCATTTGCCTTCATGGGGTTGATGATCTATCCATTGGAGTGTACAGAAACACCGATCACAAAAAATGCAAACAATGTATCTAGCGCAAGTAGAACAAAAGCAAGATCAGACAGCATGCTAAGATAATAACTGTAAATTTTTCTAGGGCAAAGAAAGCTATTTTCTAAAAGCAGTGAAACCTGTGAAATATTTGCTAGTTCTTTTCTAATTATAACTAAGCATAAAACAATTTTTTGGCCCCCATGCAAATACATTTCCATTCCAAGATTGGAAAAATCATTTGCTGTAAAAAAAATATTCCAAATTTATCCCTAGACTTCAAATTCAACCTTTGTAACAACTTAAGGAAAGCGCTAGATACATCTATTGTAGCACTCTGAAATGACTAATCAAGTTGTAATAGGAGTTTCCTAGAATCATTTATAAGGCATAGTCTCACCTTATAAAGAACTAATGTGAGATTTAGTACTCATGAGCACTTTTATAATCCTCCTATTCAATTTGGGCAATTCATTTTCGCAATGTGAGACTAACTTTTTGAAGTGTCACAATCTCCCCCACTCAAATCCTGATGTCCTTGTTAGAGTCCATGTCATGCAATGCCTTAGCGCCACATTATGTTACTATGTTGCTCTGATATCATTTGTAATGGCTTATGGAAAGCACTAGACAAATCTACATTATCGCTTTAACATGATTAGTTAAGTTGCAAAGCTCCCTAGAATTACTTATAAAGCCTATTTTCACCAAGTAAGGAACTAATGTAGGACTTAGCACTGATAAACATCTTATAATTCACTCACTCAATGCACTTATCAAAAAATAAAAATAAAAAAATCACCCACTCAATGTGTGCCATTCATCTTCCTAATATGGGACAAACTTTTTGGGGTGTTACAACCTTTTATTCCTTGGGAGTTTAAATTTTAAACTATTTTTGTTAATTCCTTTCCTTATTTATATGTAATATAAAGTAACCATTTACATAAACGATATTACAAGGAAATAAGTGTTGGGCAACGTGAGTGCTTAGGTCATGATCATGAACATGGAAATTGAGGAGATTGGATTGTGATTCTATCTTCATGGCTTTGATTTCGAGAGGTGACATGACGATCCCATAGAGCTCGAAGAAGCATTTAGAAAGGTTGGCAATAAAGCTGAGCAGCCTTTTTCAGGGAATTTCTGATGAAATTTGAGAGGTGTTGTATGAGGTTTTAGAGTCACTTGTGCATGGGGGTAGTGTATGACACACCACCCCAGTGCATCACACAGCCCCTCCATGTGATGCACAATGCCCATGCATGGGCTGTCTTGGCTGACATACTCAACCTGTTGACTTTCTATATTTCGGCACAGTGTTCCCAACCTTTGGTTGAGTTATTCTTGGTGTGATTGGAAAGCTCATGATGTCTCTTGCAAATGACACTAATTTCACTGTGGTTGGGTTAGGGGTCTAGAACTTATTAAACTTGGAAAGTGGGAAGAAAATAAAATATTCTAAGTCTAACCATTCAGTTAATGAATTTTAACTTTGACTAGGGTTTTTCTTAATGATCACGAGTTTTAATTGAAAAGTGGTTCAATGGGGTTGTAGAATTCAATTTCTAGTTTCACACAGTGATATGCTTTGAGATCACCATTGCGTGGAGGCCAGCATTGCCAACAAGCTTTTCACTTTCGTGCCTTTGGTTCTAGGCTTTTTAGCCTCGATCCGACTCAAGTAAGGTGACGTTGGAAAGCTTGTGAATTAACCTTATGTACACACTGCTTTTGCACTTTGAGGCTTCCTATGCTTGGAGTTATGACCATGCGAAAATAGCTGTCTAAATGTATTTTGAACACTTCTACTCTTTGTTTTCGTGAGTTCAATCTCATTTCTTGCTATTTTCACCACATAATGGACTGATCAAAGCTTGTCTCGTGGGCTTTCCAGCAATACCTTGATTGCTTTCATCCAATATTGTTTAAACATGTAATGACCTCAGGAAAACACTAGTCATATTTGCGCTATCACTCCAAAATGATTATTTAATTTGGAGCTCCCTAGAATCACTTGTAAAGCACAATCTCATCTAGTAAAGAACCAATGTGAGATTTAACACCCATGAGTGCCTTTTATAATCCATTAACTCTATGTGAGCTATTCATCTAATCAATGTGGGATTGAGATGTTATTGTAATAGCCTAGAAAAAAGTGCTAGCCAGATCTACACTATCACCACAAAAGAAATAGTCAATTGAGCTTCTTTAGAATCACTTATAAAGTTCAGTTTCACTTAGTAAGCAATGTGGGACTTAGCATCCATGTGTGTTTTTATCAACCATCAATTCTCTATATGGGCTACTTATCTTCCCAATATGGGATTGGGGTGTTACAAACTCTCTCCTTAAACTCCTAACGTCCTTATTAAGGTCACGTCATGCAGTGCTTACCACATGGCATTACTGAGTGGCTCTAATACCATCTGTAACGACGAAAGGAAAAACGCTAGCCACATATGTGCTATCACCCTAAAAGGATTAATCAATTTGGAGCTTCCCTAAAATCACTTATAAAGTCCAGTTTCACCTAGTAATTAAGCAATGTAAGACTTAACACCCATGAGTGTCTTTGTAAACCACCCACTCTCTATGTGAGCTGCTCATCTTCCCAATATGGGACTAAGGTATTATAGAATTAGTCAAATCTTTCAATATTTAGGTAAAAAACACAAATCAAATGGATTTTCAATGATCTGCGTGATGATACCATATTTACTGATATTGGGTGGCTGGATTTGTGGTTAAGTGAAAGGAAACTCTTAACCAATATTTTTAAACAAAACCTTCAATTTTCAATTGTACTTTTTCAAGTGTGCCCAAAATTTAAGCATGTGGTTGGCCTAAATTACAAATCGCTCTCTCTGATATCAAAATTAATTCAGAGATTCCTGAGGTTGACTTAATTTACAAATTGCTCATTGGAGTCAAATTCTGTTAAAAATTTTGACAGATTCCGTTAGGTGTCACGTTAGCGCCAATAAGATGGTGACACGTGTCGATCATATTAAAAAATATAAATCTATTAAAAATATAAATAAATAAAACTTAAAAAATTATTTTTTAAAAAAAATTGAAAAGAAAAAAAGGGGTGGTTGCCCGCCACCCCTAGATGCCTTTGGGGGTGGTGCGCAAGCCACCCCTTTTTTCCTTTTCAATTTTTTTTTTAAATAATTTTTTAAGTTTTATTTATTTGTATTTTTAATAGATTTTTTTTATTATGATCGACACGTGTCGCCATCTTATTGGCGCTGACGTGACGCCGAATGGAATTTGTTAAAATTTTTACAAAATTTGACTCGATAGAGCAATTTGTAAATTAAGCCAACCACATGAATTTTTGAATTAATTTTGATAGTTGAGGGAACGATTTGTAATTTGTCAACCACAGGGACCAATGGTGCAATTTCCCCCAATATTTTTAAATAAAACCTTCAATTTTCAAGTGAGCCCAAAATTGAAGCAAATGACTTAGTTAGTCTTCTAAATTTAATCCTGTTGGCTTGGACATCATTCTCATAACATAATTATTTAGGTGCCCAAACAAAATTGAAATGAATATTGGAAAATTAGGAGGGGTAAAATGGTGTATCGACATGCATTATTATTTTTCTTGTACTTCATAATACTGTTACCATTAGTGAATATCATTGACGCTTTGATGTGAATGGTCCTTCACACTTCTCTCTCTCTCTCTCTCTCTCTTCATCCCTCCCCCGGCATAAAACAAAACTTAATGCAATTCCGTTGTGTTTCTTCTTTAATCTCACTATACAAAACATACCAATAGAAATTATATTATTATTATTAGATCGAAATGCAATGTTCACATAATTTACATTATAATGTATTTTGGCCACTTTCCTAGATGAGCAGTGAACCATGCCTAAGAGCGTTCGAACATTTGATAACTATGGTTTCATTGGACTTTTGTTAGAAAAAAAGTTTGTTTGCCCTTTATGATCTTTAAAGTATGTCAATATTCAGAAGTTGATGCATTTTGGAGAAACACCATCTCCCCCTCTCCCCGTGTTAAAAATGAAGTTGTAACACCATCTTTATTGTTACACTTAACCTTTTCTTTTGTCATCTTCTCCATTTCCCTGCTTTTTTCTGCTGCTGCTGTTGCCAGTTTTCTGAACTATCTCCTCATCTTTGACTTTAGTAGTCCATCAATCATATCTATTTAAACAGACGGCTACACACTTCTTTACTGGCATTCTATTTGTCAATTGCTTTCAGATTATTCATTGGAAAAATCACTTAAGATTTCCAGAAGAAGCAAGGTTGACATCTGAGGCCAAGGACCTCATTTGCAGGTTGTTGTGTGATGTTGAACATAGGCTTGGTACTGGAGGGGCCCACCAAATTAAAGTAAGTCTTTTTATTTGCCAAAATGTTGCAAGGATTCTGTTAGTCTTATGTTCTGCATTATGAAAACTCTGTTGCATCAGGCTCATCCTTGGTTCAAGGATGTCGTGTGGGATAAACTCTACGAAATGGAAGCAGCATTCAAGCCAGAAGTCAATGGGGAGCTAGATACGCAGAACTTTATGAAATTTGATGAAGTACAACTCATCTGCACTATACTTTTATTGCTACTGATTTTTTGTCATCATACTATTATTGTTGCTTCTACTGTCATTCATGTGCTACCTCTACTACTGCTTAATCCTACTTCCACCACCAGCAGCCGCAGATTTTATTTTGGGATACTTACTGGTCCTCACTTTTGCTCATTAAGATTCCGGAGCTATTATTATTGTGATAAAATTTAATGGATGATTTTCTCATTAATTAAAAAAATTTATACATTAGTTGCTATTATGGTGTCGCCACAACAAGCAGTGACATTCATAAACCGGTGAAAGTGCAAAACTACATCATTGCAACATCGTGACCGAGTGTACACTTGCCATTGAAATTACTTTTATCTCTATACTATGCCTTTATAGATTTCCGTATCTCATGAATTGGAAACTTGGAATTTGTTTTTAGTTGGATCCTCCAACCCCAGCAAGAACTGGCTCGGGCCCTTCACGGAAGGTTTGTCACTATTATGCTGTGTTTGTGTGTGTGTGTGTTTGTATTAAATATGGAGCATTGGCTTGTAACGGGAAATAAGCATTGAGGGGAAAAAGAAAAATAACTAGTGTCGCTTTGATTATTATCCCACATGCTTTATTTTCTGATATGAAAAGTTTTTTATTGGCAATGAACACTAAATCTAAAAGAAAGGAATGCCTTTAATGTTGTAGCATGAAAAACATCTCTTCCTCTCTCACTCTCTCTGCCCCAAAAACCAAGTCTTAGTAGTTGGGACAAAAACCGTATAATAGGACCCAAAGCAAAGAAATGTTACAACATCACAGTCATTCCTTTCTTTTGAGTTTAGTGTTTGTTGTCAATCAAAAAGTTTGTCAGTTTCTCTAGACATCTGTCTGCTATTTATATGAATCCTACCATTTTTAATCCTGTTATTGTTCTTAGAATTAGTATGAAGTTTGATGATTCTACTACTTACATCATGCAGATGCTATTAACTCCAAAAGATCTAAGCTTTGTTGGCTATACATACAAGAATTTTGATGCTGTGAAAGGACTTCATCAATCTTTTGGTATGAAATTTTACTTTTGAGTAGAAAAGTTGAGGTATTTTATTTCCTTTTTCTGTATGATTGCTGCATTTATGTTTTGTGGCTGAAAGAAAATGCAGTTTTGCATGTGATTTATAGTTACTAGGGTTTTAGGGTTTGGTCCTCTTATAACTAGAGGTTATGATCATTTCTCTTTAATGGAGAGCTGGTTTTTCGTGGAGGCTAAAACCTTTGTTCTCGGTGGTGAAAGGAGCCTCAGTGGTGAGGTTGGAAGAAAGGAGGAGGGGCTTCTCCGGGTTGGTGTTTTTGGGAGCACAATGTACCGCATGGTTGGTATTGACGATGGAGGAATTGATGTGGTTCACTGATGATAAGGAGTTTGTCAAGTCCTTTAGAGTGGGATCGAAGGTCCTCATCGTTAGGAGAGATGGCAATAACTCTGACAGGTTCTTGGAGGTGGTGGTTAACGCTGTGGGTGGCCGAAGGGTGCTCATTCTGATACCTAAGGGTTGTGTAGGGCGGTGCTGGAGCTGTTTTTCCGCTGAGTTTGGGTAAGGTGAAAGCGTTTCTTGAAGCTTTGATTGGGTTTGGGCTTGTTCCAACTCCAGTGGAGAAGAAGTCTTGGAAGTTAGGTGGGCCAGAGATGATTTTGAGTTCTACACTTACCGGAGGGATTGACACTCTTGGTGAAAATGGTGCGCCGTTTTATGTGGAGGTGTTGAGGCAAGAGGCCAACTACTCAGTGTCAGAGAAGGCATCGACGGTGCGGTTAGGTGACCCGCTGGGTAAGGATCTCATTGTCATCGATTATCTGTTGGGTTTGCCTCTCTTTGATGTCAAGATTAGCTCCTTAACTCAAGGCAACTTAGCTTGCCATTCTAGTGTTGAAAACGTGGGGGAGGACATGTTGATTGTAAAGGGGAAGTTGCAATCTCCCCTTTGGGCGTGGAAGGGACAACTCGTGAGGTTAAAGACTGAGGTGGATCGAGCTTTGCTGAGTATTCTAGAAGGGATTGAGAAGTGTGGGCTTGCCCAAAAGCCCAATGGTGCTGGTCGTAAGAAGGTGGGGAAGAGATGGGCTCCCAAGAGTAAAGCTAGGCTCGTGTGCAATCCCAAACCCAATCTGAAGTTTGGGATGGAGCTCGAGTCTATGCCGAGTTTGGGTATGGGTTAGGGGGTCCCTAGCTCTCCCAATCTGTGTTTTGTTTTGCTGGTATTTTCACCGGAGGTTGTTTTGGTCTCGGTGATGTTAGGCTTGATGGGTCTTCTTCGATAAGGCCAAAGGGTGCCAGTGGCCCTGTTCTCGTTTCGCCATGTGTTAAGCTCGTTGGTTAGCCATCACAAGAGGTTGTGCTCATTCCGGCGACTGCGAATCTTGATGGCTGGGTATTCTTCATAGGCGACAGAAGGTCGGTGATCCTTTCTTGCTTCTGCTGAATGGTTAGCTCTGAGCCTAGATCCCGTCACAGAGAGTTCCCGTCACTATGATCGCCAGTGATGATGTTTAGCAGGTTGGGTCTCCTTCGGCAAGGTCTGTTTCCGCTGGTGGCTCTGTAGCACAATTCTTTCCAACTGTGGTCTCCTCTTTGGGTGTTTCTCGGGTCACGGTGTATGATTCTTTCTAAGGTTTCCGGGCTGAGTTTGAGTTGGGGGATTCCTCTTCAACCTTTGTGGTGCCAGACAATGGGGAAAAGCTGGGTTCGCCAGATGAGGTAGGTTTTGTTGCTCTTGCTCCCTGTTTTGGCTCCGTCTCAAGAGGGGGATCAAATTCTTGAAGAGGAAGGTAGCGCTGGTATTTTGTGCCTTGGGGGTGAGTTTGATAGGTATGGAGAGGAAGGTAGAGCTGGCACTTTGTGCCTTCTGGATGAGAGTGATAGGGATGGAGAAGGCGATCTTCTTTCTCCTTTGGGTTCTTATTCTCCATGTTCGACAGGTGAACCGGGACACTTCAATTGGGTTGTGTAGTGTGCGAAGGAGATTTATCCCATTGTGGGGATATCTTGTGAGGGACATAAGGATCAACTTTTGGCCCTCTTGACCTTTCTTAAAGAGGAACGCTGGCTCGAGGCGATGGCTGCCCTCTCCAAACGTGGTTTGAAAGCTAGAAGGGAGCTCAAGAATTTGGAGTGTTCAGTTAACTACAATGCTACAGGTGAGTGCTCTAGTCGTGTTAAAGGAAAGGTGAGGGCATGTCTGGTGTTTTTATGAAGCCAAGGATTCTTTCTTGGAACGTGTGAGGGTTGAACGAGGGGAGTAAATGTTTGAAAGTTAGGAATTTGCTCAAAAATTGGAAGGTGAACATTGTTTGCATTCAAGAAACCAAGCTTGATGCTATGTCGTGTAGTATTGTGCTCAATTCATGGAGTTGTAGTCATGTAGATTGGTGCTGTTTGGATTCCAGTGGGGCTTTAGGGGGTATCCTGATCATGTGGGATAAAAAGGTGGTGGAGAAGGTTGATGAGTGTGTGGGGGTATACTCCTTGGCTGTCTCCTTCAGGAACATTGCTAATCATTCCACATGGGCGGTTGCAAGTGTTTATGGCCCTAATTTGAATAGGGATAGAAGGCTTTTATGGGATGAACTAGCTGGCTTGCTTATTTGGTGGAACTTGACTTGGTGTATTGGGGGGGAGTTTAATGTCAGGTGCGACTTGTTTATGTTCTGCCATGATGGAGTTATCTAATTTTATTTCGAATCAGGGTCTGATGGACCTTCCTCTTGGTGGTGGTGCCTATACATGGTCGATTTCATGTGATCCCCCCTGTGTGGTCTAGGATTGATAGATTTTTTATCTCCCTGGAGTGGGAAGCTTTGTTTCCGGATGTGTCCTAGAAAAGGCTCCCTCGCCTTTGCTCGGATCATTTCCCCATCCTTCTTGATTGTGGTGATACCCTAAAGGGGAGTAGGCCCTTCAAATTTGAAAACATGTGGCTAAAGGTGGAAGGTTTTGTGGGCTTGGTGAAACAGTGGTGGGATTTGTACCATTTCCAAGATATGCCTAGTTTTGTCTTAGCACGTAAACTAAAGGCTTTGAAACTTGATTTGAAGAAATGGAATGAGGTGTTTTGCAACGTTGAAAGGAAAAAGAGGAATCTTCTAGAAGAATTATGGGTTTTTGATGTCATTGAAGAAGGGAGGGCCTTAGGCGCGGAGGAGAAAACCAAGAAGGTAGAAGTTCTTAGTGAGCTTGAAAGTTCTACTCTCATGGAGGGAGGTGAGTTGGAGGCAGAAATCAAGGGTGTTGGTGTTAAAGGATGGCGATAAGTGCACTAAATTTTTTCAGGCCATTGAAAACTCTAATAGAAGGTATACTTCTATAGACTCCTTATTGATTGGTGGTAGTCTCTCTACCAATAAGGTAGAGATCAATGAGCATGTTGGCCAATTCTATCAAAAGTTATAGCAATGTTGTTGGAGGCCTTTGGTGGATGGTCTTTCCTTTGACTCCATTTTGGAGTTTGAGGCTTGTTGGTGGGAGAGAGATTTTGGAGAGGAGGAGGTGAGGAAGGTTGTGAAAGCGATGGTTGGTGACAAGGCGTCGGGCCTTGATGGTTTCTCTATGGCGTTCTTCCAAGCTTGCTAGGATGTGCTAAGAGTGGATATTATGAAGGTTTTAAGTGATTTCCATGCTAGAGGTAAGTTTGAGAAGAGTCTCAATGCTTCGTTAATTTCGCTTATTTCGAAGATTCCAGGTGCTATCGATCTCAAGGACTTCTGTCCGATTAGTCTTGTGGGGGGAATCTACAAAATTGTTGTTAAAAATTTAGCTAATAGGCTTAGGTTGGTAATGGAGAAGATCATCTCTAAGTCCTAGAGTGCCTTCATTAGAGGTAGGCAAATTCTTGATCCAGTTCTTATTGCCAATGAATGTCTTGATAGTAGGCTTAGATATGGCGAGCCATGTGTCTTTGTAAAATGGATTTGGAGTAAGCGTATGATCATGTGAATTGGAATTTTTCATTGTATTTGCTGAGGCAGTTTGGCTTTGGAGGAAAATGGTGCTTGTGGATAGTCCATTGTATTTCCTCGGTGCACTTTTGATCTTGGTAAACGGCACTCCGACAGGCTTCTTTAGTAGTTCCAGTGGGTTGAGGCAAGGGGATCCATTATCCCCCTTGCTGTTTGTTTTTGTGATGGAGGCTTTGGGTATAATGATTCTCCTTTTTTACGTCCCCATGTCGCCACACGTGCTGCTGGATGGGTTCTCAGTGGGCAATACTTCCTTCTCCCATCTCCTGTTTGCGGATGATACTCTGATATTTTGTGATGCTCTTTCTACTCATTTGCATCATATGCGGAGCTTATTCCTGTGCTTTGAAGTTGCGTCGGCTTTAAAGATGAATTTGGCCAAGACAGAATTTGTTCCTATGGGGAATGTTACTCAAGTGGGAAGGTTGGCCCGAATCCTAGGGTGTGGGGTTTTCTCTCTACCAATCAATTACTCTCATCAAGAGTACTCTTGCTAATATGCCTACGTATTACATGTCTCTCTTCCCTCTTCCAGCGAGTGTTGCTAACCTTATTGAGAAGATCCAACGGGATTTCTTGTGGGGTGGGTTAGGTAAAAAGTTCAAATATTACCTGGTGAGTTGGTCTTAGGTTTGTTCTCCAATCTCTAAGGGAGGATTGGATATCAGGAATTTGATGGTATGTAATCGTACTCTCTTAGATAAATAGTTGTGGTAATGTGGGCTTGAGAAAGAGGCTTGATGGAGAGTAGCGGTGGACTCTAAATTTGGCAGTTTATGGGGAGAGTGGTGCTTTTTTGAGCCTACAAGAGTCATTGGGGTGGGTTTGTGGAAGAATAGTAAGAAAAGGGTGGGATAAACTTTCCAGTTTTACCTGTTTTGAAGTGGTGGAGGGGTCCAAGATTAGCTTTTTGCATGACCAGTGATGTGGGGAAATGACTCTAAAGGTAGCTTTTTCGGTTTTATATGGTCTTGCTTGTGAGAAGGATGCCTCTAGTGCGGCTAATTTAGAGTTTTTGGGTGATTCCAACCTGTGGAACGTGAGCTTTACTAGAGCAGCACATGATTGGGACGTAGATGACTTTGCCTCTTTTTTTTTTTCTTTTTTCTTTTTTCAGGAGTTGCATTTCATTAGAGTGAGAAGATGATGTGTAGATAGGCTGTGGTGAAATCCTTCTAAAAGAGGTTTATTCAAGGTTAAATTCGTTTACTATTCTCTGGCTTATTCGGAAGGTAGCACCTTCACCTGGAAGAGTGTTTGGTGGACTCAGACTCCTTCGAGAGCAGCCTTTTTTGCATAGTCGGTGGCTCTAGGTAAGATCTTTACATTAGATAATCTTAGGAGGTAGCACGTCATTGTGATGGACAGATGTTACATGTGCAAGAGGAATAGAGAATCTGTGGACTACCTTCTTCATTGCGAGGTGGCTTCCTGTTGTTACCGTGCACAATAATGATAAATAATATGGAGTCAAAAGAGAGAAAGTAAGAGAGAAGAAAGACACAGATTTAATGTGGTTCGGCAATTTGCATACGTATTACTCTCTATGTCAAAGAGAATATGAGCCACTTGTTCCAACACTTATGTTATTTGGAGTGTTCTTTTCACTCACTTTGGGATGTTTTGAGTTATGCCTAGACGTATTGTTGATTTGTATGATTGTTGGTGGTCCTTTGGTAGGCTAAGAAGTGCTGCAGTGTGGAAAATGGTGCCTCTGTACCTCTTTTGGTGTTTATAGAGGGAAATGAATGATAGAAATTTTGAGGACAGGGAGAGGACTATGGCGAAGATTATTTCTATGTTCTTTGAAACTTTGTATCTTTGGACAACGGCATTTGTGTCTCCTTTGTCAATTAGTTTTAGTAATTTTCTTTTTCGTTTTACCCGTTCTAGTTAGGTTGTTCCTTTTGTATACTTCTTATATACTTAGGGGCGCCTAACACTTTCAATGAAATTGGTTTTATTATATATATATATATGCAGTTTCACTGTATTATTCAGCGTCCATCTATTCTGCTCTTAGCAGAGATCTGCTAGTACAATTTGTTTTTTTAATTTATTATTATTATTATTATTATCATTATAAGTAAATGAATTTTAATAATTCATTTATGTATCCTTTTAGTAATGTCTTTCTTATCACTTGTTTATGTATTCACACCATGGAAGCAAATGAAGTTTCACTTTGCAGAGGGCGACTAGAATTTTGTTTCGCATATGGCAGTGCTGGGCATTATACTTGACTTTCATGTCCATATTGATGTTAATTTTGAACATGAATGCTTCTGTCTGAACCCTCTTTTCTGTCCTTTTTTTTCCCTGGGCTGAACAAGATGTCATTGTAGAGCTTGAGGTTTGGGTGGACAGAATGTTGATATAGTACAGGTGCTTTTCAGACTGGAATAGCATTGGGTTTGTAATGTTGGGCAGATAAGTGGGTCAAAAGAGTTGCTGGTCCTTTTTGTCTGTGTGAGGAGCAAAATCTAATGAATTGTGTCTCACAACTAAAATAATAGAGTAACATCATTATTATGAGGAATAAAACTAAGTGGGCATTATGATCTAGAAGCACTAGATTTTGACCAGCAGGGCACAACAATGAGTGCAACTATGACATGGAACCAACCAACAGTGGTTTGGGGCCAATCATGGCCAGAATAGTTCCCTGGTGGGGGCTATAGCCTATATGAGGGTTCCTAGGTAGTGCATTCACATTTGTGAGACCCACTTAGGGGAGAACAAAAGGTTTCGTGTTTCTCATTAGATGCGCATAACTGAGTGGAAGTTCTCTGAAAACGAGGCAACTCTTCTCAACTCTTTGGATTAAGTCCGGAAAACAGTGTGACAATTTAGTGGAATCTCATCAAAATAGCCTTTTGGGAGTACTACCGGTTCAGTGTTCAAATCCTCTTTTTGTGCCTCAATTTCATGAACAGTTTCAAATATAGTTAATGGAACGCTCACCTCGCAGGATCAGATATTGAAATTATTATTAAGCATGTGGAAAATAGAATGCCGATTAATTTTCTTAATACCACAGATACCATGCCATGATTTGTATTGGTGTCATATCCAAATGTCCTTTGGAATTTTGAATTTCTCGTAATGGTAAATTTTTTGGGTACTTTTATGAGTTCACCCACATGTGTACTTCTCTCTGTCAGTGAAGAATATGATTTCTTAAACTTTTTTAACGTTTGCAGATCTCAAAAGAGGTATGTCACCGAAACCGCCGTCTAGTGATTCTATATTTACTAAGGAATCATCTTCATCATCTACTGCTTCAAGTGAAGGATCTTCATTACAACCAGCAAGTTTTGTGTAATCTAAATGGATTGAAATTTGATGGCACTAGTATTTGCAGGTGATTCTAGGACAGACTATGCTGCCAAACGGACGGCGGAGGAGACAGAGGTGCAGATGCTTGCGTCATCAAGTGATCCCATGTTACCATAAAAGAAAATCGCGTTGTGACAAAATGACAAGTTCGTCATCTGGATCTTGCATAAGCCTGCTGCTTCTCTACATGAGCATTTACTGTAGATTGGCTGCCATGCAATTTCCATAACCACCATCCAAATGTACAGCAGTATTTGAAGAGCTTCTTAAGACATCAGTGGAGGCCAGAGGCCAAATGAGACTCTAGCTGAAATGATTTGTGTATTAGAACTAAGAATTTAGGGCAGAGAGTTGTGGAACTTGTGTGTCCTGGCTGCCCAGGTTGGCAGTGGTATGTATGCTTGCCTTCTCTCGTGGCAGTTTCTGGTCAAATTTTAATTGATGCCAAATTACCAGGAAACTCAATAGATGTGTTGAAGAGATTATTTACTCTTGCTATGTGTAAGCTTTGACGGTCAAAGACGACAAATTAGCTATTGAAATATATTATTGCTAAAGCAAAAAGCTATTCAAATATGTATATTATCTCCGCTTGTGGTGTTAAGATTGTTAGAGCACTAGTAGCAGATATTTAATGATTTTCTCTAAATTTAGGAAATCAAACTGCTTTTTCATTTTCAATCCAAATACACCGCATAATAGATTTCTTTAATTTTTTTTTTTTTTTTTTTTTTTTTTTTTATATCTTTAAAATAGTATGTTTTAGTTTTACTTTTTTCTTTTTCTTTTTCTTTTTATTCTTGAGACATCTCTCTCTCTCTCTCTCTCTCTCTCTCTCTTATCTCTAGTCATTTGTTTGTTCAATCCTCCGAAGCTTCATTGAGAACATGAGAGAAAGGCGTGAGGGCAAGAAAGGATTGAGAAATGTGAGGAGAGAGAGTGCTTTTTTTAGAATATAATAATCCACTGGGTAGCATTAGATTGGGTAGCGATGTAACTATCCAAAGGTTTAGGGAAAATATAGGAAATTGATGTGAATAATTTTTTGTTATTTTTTTTTAAATTTTTTTTTCCATATATATAGGGATGAGAATGGGCTATAGTGTGTCTATTGCTAGTGCTCTTATATGCATTTTTTGAATGCTGATTGTTGTAGCTATGAGTGTACATGCGGATGCAGTTATTTACAATATTCGCACTTGTATCCGCAAGATGCAATTATTACCTTTAAATATCTACGTTCTTTTTTACTATCCACAATGGGCTGGCAAAACGAGTACCTGACATAACTCGTTTACGATCCGTGACCTGTTTAAATTAGACTCAAAACATGTCCCGTTTATGTTAACAGGTTGGGACTCTAAACACGACACATCAATTTCACGGGTCGCCCGACACAACCCGTGAACACGACCCGTTTATGTTAACAGGTCGGGGCTCTAGACATGACACGACACGACATGACACAACAATTTCACGGGTCGTCCGACACAACCCGTGAAACCCGTTTAGCATATTGGGTCGTATCAGATCGGCACAATCCGACACGACCCGTTCGAACATTCAAAGCTAAGGGGCAAGCCATTATTTCAAAACTAAATCAAAATCTACAATCAGTATCTCAAATTTCAACTAAATGTTTCACTTTTAACAGTCAAAACAAAATCAAATCGACAATTAGATTGCAAAATCCATCAGAAACTTCACCTGTTTGTTGTAGATATTGAAGTAGATGTTGAAGAGGACCAAGAGGTACCAGAGCCCAAACAACGCCTTGAGCTCCAAGTCTCCAACGTCTTGAACAAGCTACTAGATTCTGCGCTCTCGTCGGCGCTCTCAGGCACCGAGGTGGCTCTGACCTCTAAGCTCTTCGTGTCGTGATCGGACTCAGGTGCGGGGACCGAAGACCAGGGCCTGAGCTTGAACGAGTTAGACGAGGACAGAGACCACGACCAGCGAGGGGAGTTAGTAGAGACGGACATATTGGGGAGACCGTGAGACTTCGAGGTTGACAAGGACGACGGCGCAGCAGAGAGACGAGGAGAAGAAGAAGAAGAAGAGGGGGTGGTGTTGAAGGAAAAAAAAAAAAGAAGTTAGGGTTTTTTTTTTTGGTTCAGCTAATACTAATAGTAATAAATTAATAATAATCTCATTTCCTTTTAAAAAAAAAAAAAACATAATCGTGCCTAGCGGATCATCCGCGGGTGACCCGTGACACAACCCGCCAAGCCAAGACAAACGGGTCGAACTGTTTATGACACAAACCCGTTTAAGGTAAACCCAAACCCGCTAATTTCGTGTCGTGTTCATGTCAGATTATCGGATCGTGTCAAAATTGCCAGCCCTAATCCACATTGTGTAGTTATTCGCAAACAGGTAATGAGCCTATTTTAAAAATACACACCCGCATGTACATCTCTAGTTGTAGCTGTGGAATTTGGCTATTAAGTTTATAATTCGTAGGACTTAAGTGTATTTAATATATCTTTTTCTTTTGTCTATTATAATTTTCAGGCGTTAGACTGACTATTTTTTTTATACGAAATTAACAGATTAGAGTTGAAAAGTTTAACCCGCTTAATTAAAGGGATCGAATTAAAATTAATCTATATAATTTTATATTTATATCTCAACATAACTCAATTACGCATAGACAAATCTAGTAGTTGAAGGCTTGGCTTATAAGTAGGAATTTGGAATATCTAGTACTTGAATCAGTGTAGCTCCCTTCTTTTTGGCCAAAGATACTTTCTTTTTTCTTTTCGTGTCGGCCAATGATATTTGGTTAAAACAATAGGAACCATCAAACTTGGGATTTTTTTCACTTGGGCTATGTTTTTTTTTCAACCTAAAATGTTTTATGTTAAAAATATTTTCAGTAAAATAAATTTTTGCAAAAAATAATTTCGCTAAAAATATTTTTTGCCGATTCATTTGTACAAAAAATCAGTGACCGCAGACAATGCTTGGCGGCCAAAAACAGCTTGCCAATTTCTGCGAACTCGGGCAGCGGACCGATTGGAGGCAATTTCCATAAGTGGTTTTCAATGAACTCCTGCGGCAAATTCAGGCGAGTTCTGAAGGCCATTTTACGGTTTTAAAAATGGAAACTAATTTTACGAAAAATAAAAATAAAAATAAAATTTATCAATCGAAAATGTTTTCGATTTGACCATAAAAATTTTTAATTGTACCAAAAATAATAATAATAATAATAATAATAATTAAAGTGTAACTCCATATATAAAAGTGATTAATTTGAACGAGATCTCAATTTTTTTTTCTTTCTTTTTAAGAAAAAAAGAAAAAGAAAAAAAGAAACCTCAATCTACTACAAAAGCAATCAAAATCTATCTCGCTTTCAGATTATACGAAGTAGGGCGTGAAATCCATCAAATTGAAAAGGTTTTTTTCAATCTGGAGGTAAACCCAAAAAGTGATATACAGTTGTAGGTGTTATGTATGCAGGAAAAGTCCCTTTCGGTTGGAGTTGGGATTGGAGAGTGAAAAGGGAAGGAGCATGTAAATGGGTGGAGATGCTTTAATATGCTCTTCTAGATTTGACATCTGTCCATTTCTCTCTCTCTCTCTCACTCACGCACCCACCACACTCTCTGACTTGCCTTTTATTTTTATTTTTTTGGCCTTTTGCTTTTGCCTCAAATTTATTTTTTTGCTAATCCAAGTTTGAGCACCCAGATCATCATTTACACAAAAGTATTATCAAGAAAATGAAGTCATAGTAATCACATTGAGATGGTACTTTTTAGTTTTTAATGTTGAGCGGTCACCCCATATACCTTGTTTCTTGATATTTTTATTCGTTTCATGGCTTTCAGATGTTAAAAGTCGTTTTCTTTTTTCTTTTTCTTTGATGGGTGAAAGTCTCTGGAAGAGAGAAATAAGAAAGAAAGAATTAAATCAAGACAGAGAGAGAGAGAGAGAGAGAGAGGTAGGAGAAGACTCTTCAGTCTTCAGTTGACAAATTAGGTAGTGGACTTCTTGTTTCGTTTCTTTCTTTTACCGTCTTTTCTAGATTATTTATCATAATTATTTGAGAGAGAGAGAGAGAGAGAGAGAGAGAGAGAGAGAGAGAGCTGGCTAAAGAGCAAGAGGCTGAGATGGGTTGCCTCAGATCCAGGGAAATCAAGTAATTTGTGAAAAAAGGGTGCTTCTTTTCTAGGGTTTTCCTGTGATTCTTGGGAATCAGCCTTTCATTGCTTCTTTCTCATGACCCCCCTTTTTCTCTATCTTTCTTGTGTTAGGGATAAGGGGTTGGTTTCAAATTTAATTTTACTTCTGTTGTCACAATTGTAATTTACTTGTTTTTTTTTTTTTTTTCAATTTTGGTTTGTGTGCGTGTCCGTTTTGAAGTTATTTTCTGGTTGTTTCTCTCTCATTGTAGCTGATGGAGGTAGATAAAGAAGACTCCAGAGAAGAAGAAGTTGATAAGGTCTAAACAGGTGTATGCCATCCATTTTCGGTTAGTATTGCTATATGTGGAAGTTGGGATTCACTGTTGTTGACCAGATCTGACTACCCATTTCCCTTTCACCGCCTTTTTAGCTCAAACATACAGTTGCATCACCTGAAATTTGCTTCCTCTATTGGTCTAACTTGATTTTCTTAGGCATGGGAAATGGGCGGTTGAAACCCACCATTCCAATTCCAAGATCATTCTCGATTAGAAAAGAAGGTGATGGATTAGTTGAAAAATGACAGGCTGTTTGATTTTAAAGGGGTGGGAGGGTAACTTTTTGTACTTCCTAGATAGGGATATTGATGGAGGAGATGTCTCCGGCGGTCGCAGTGCCATTTAGAGTAGGTAATTCACTCTGTGATAACCAAACTATTGCTACCCACATAGATATCACTACACTCAAGCTAATGGCGGACAAGGGGGGATTACTATCTGATTCTGTTACTAAGCCTACCACTGAGACGGTTGCTGCTGGTGATGAGGATTTGGCGAATGAAGTTCAGATTTTGGCGGCTGCGGTGCTGAAAGAGAACAAGGGAGGACGAGTTCCTATGTTGGATATGGTATCTCAAAATGAAAGCAATTGGGTTGCTGGGGATGATGTGATAGTAGCCCCGGAAAGCGAGGAAGATGATTCCTTGTCAATGGAGGGTGATCAGATTCTTGATAGCTCTTGTTCTCTTTCAGTGGCGAGTGAGTGCAGTAGTTTGTGTGGAGAGGAAATCTTGTTGTGTCTTGAGGCTTCTTCTGATGTAGGAACACAGAGTTCCATAGAAACTGGGAAGAGTTTATGCGGTGTTAATCTTGTTGCTAAGGCCAGCAATCCAGAGGAGCCAAATGATGAGACAGAGATCGTGAGTGATCCTGTTGCTGTGGCTGTGGCTGTGAGTCTTGAGGAAGAGAATGGCGATGGCTCTGATCCAAAGCCATCTGCGGCTCTTCTTCAGTTGCCTCTGGAAAGAGCGGTGAGTGGAACATCTGGCCGCAGCGTTTTTGAGGTGGATTACGTGCCTCTTTGGGGATTTACATCTATGTGCGGAAGAAGACCCGAGATGGAAGATGCAGTTTCTGCGGTACCTCATTTTCTGAGGATTCCTGTTCAAATGCTGATCGGTGACCGGGTACTTGACGGCATGACTAATTTTTTACCTCACCAGACTCTTCATTTCTTTGGAGTCTATGATGGCCATGGAGGCTCTCAGGTGCCATTTATTTAATTTTCCTTGTTGGTTCTCTTCTAATTTTATTTTTTCCTACTACCGAATCAATGCATATATGTCCTTCTGCAAAGTAATTTATTCTCATGGGGAACGTATTTGTTCAGGTTGCAAACTATTGTCGTGATCGTGTCCATATGGCTTTGGCTGAGGAGATAGAATTTTTAAAGGGAGGCCTAAGTGATGGAAGTATCAAGGGCAGTTGCGAAGAGCAGTGGAAAAAAGCTTTCACCAATTGTTTTCAAAAGGTTGACGACGAAGTTGGAGGAAAAGCTAGTCTTGAGCCTGTGGCTCCAGAAACTGTTGGTTCTACTGCTGTGGTTGCCATTATTTGTTCATCACATATCATTGTAGCAAACTGTGGAGATTCAAGAGCAGTTCTATGTCGTGGGAAAGAACCTATGGCATTGTCAGTTGATCATAAAGTAAGAGACCTGTAACAGTAGTTTTGCATCTTTTTGTTGTAATAATTGATTAAAGGCAACTGATATCCATTTAATATAATTTGTTGTTGATATTATCTCAGCCAAATCGAGAAGATGAATATGCAAGAATTGAGGCAGCAGGAGGCAAGGTCATTCAGTGGAATGGGCATCGTGTTTTTGGAGTTCTTGCAATGTCAAGGTCCATTGGTGTGTGCTTCTTCACCATGATTTTTTCCTATCCATTTGCATGTTTTGGACTGTGAGTTTCCCCAAAGTTGCTCCTCATCAGGAGTTTCTTCTGTCAACAGCTTTCTTATAGTCAGGTTGCTATTACAAATATTACAAGCATACATTGACCCAATTCAGTTTGGGGAAAGGAATCCATGCTTCCCAGTGATTATCATGTCATGGATTATCTTTTCCATGATGATGTTAATCACTAGTTAAACTTAATAATTTATATGGTCACATGAGATTACCAATTCTGTTGCACTTTGCATGTTGGATGCTAGCCATGAGTTCAGTTTATGAATTCGTTGCATTTTTTCTGCATTAAAGTTGTTACCCCACTATTTTGCACAAGTAGTTCAAGGCAGTAAAATTAATGCGTAGGTGTGTACTGAGTTAGGACTTTCAGAGATTATATGTCTAAGACCCAAGAATTAATTTTGTAATCTTTTTTACTTAAATAAAGATGAGAAAGGAATGACCAAAGTTTATGAAATTAATATGAGAGAAGCCCGTCCTTCACTTTCTAATGGTTGTTATCATTTCTGCGAGGAAGGAGATAATGCATTTAGTGCAAGTCATGAGGCATGCACTTGAGCTTTATAAGGGGTTTCTTGGGGCTTACCTTGAGGTGTAAGCTTCACAGTGGTGCCAGATTAGGATTCAGATTGGATTAGGCTGATTTCAACATAAAAAAAATTGATTTTTAAGGAGGAGAATGATGGGCAATTGAAAGGATCAGATCAGATCAGATTTAAGCAGCTTATGTAACTGGTTCACTTTAATCATTTCAACTGTGGGTTGCTTTTGATATCTATGGCCATTTTTCTAAATCATCTTGGCTATCAGTGAGTAAAATAGAACTTCCTAAAAGGGAATTATTCTTTTAAGGTGGAATTCAAATTAATGGGAATTCTTATCTTATTGATTTAAATTTCTATTGTTTGAATGAATATATTTAAAAATAAAGAAATAAGAATCTTAGGGTATTATAGTGGTTACAAAGATCATGGTAATGGCGATGATGGGAGCGACTGGGTGATGGCGGTAGTATAGTGTTAAGGTGTGAGTTGTGGGGGCGGCAGTTGCGACAATGGTAGTGGCGGTAGTGGTAATGACAGTTGCAACAACATTGGTAGTGTCAGTTTAACGAGTATAGTAGTAGTATTAGAGTGGTAACGAGAAAGTTTGTAAAATTATACATTCTGTAATGGAATTTGAACTCGAGATTTAGATGCTTTAAAATCCCAAGTTCAAAATTCCAAAAAAAAAATTGAAATGACCAATATTAATCCAAACAAGAGAATGAACACTAGAAATTCCCAAATTACAAAAGTAAAATCTCATCTTAAAATCTATCATGCAAACACACCATTAAGGGAATTCTAATAAGGCAGATTTAGAACATGGATCTGCCATAATTTTCGTAACCATTGCAAAATAATGGCAATTGAGATGTTGCTTCATTTCTCTCTTTTGGAAGTTTGCATGATAAAATGGTAACATGGAAAATATACTATATAGATATCGTATCATGAAGTTTTGTTAGTATGGGACATGGTCTATCCAGGTGGATGTAGGTCAGACCCCAAATGTTTTCTTCACTTTTGATTGAGAATCAATATTCAGTCCTTTTATATAACATAATAACCAGATAAGCTTTTACTTATAAAAAAAAATAACCAGATAAGCTTTTATAAGCCTGTCATCATTCATCAAATACTCTCTCTTTCCTATATTATTAGTCATGTTTACAAATCCAACTTTAAGGGGTTGGGTTTTTACATAAGAAGATAAAAGTTTCCAAAATTATTCTCCTTAATTTATACCTAAATTAAAACAAATGAAAAAGGGGCTGGCTTTTCAAATAAAGGAAGGGTTTTTTTTTTTATTTTTTTTATTTTTTTTAATGAATGAAGGAAGTTTTTAAATTGTGTTCATTGACTTTTTCAAAATGGACAGTACTTTGAGGCATCCCAAAATATAATAGAGGACTAAAAATATTGGATGGAGGGAGTATTTGTTTTTAATTTCTAGAAACCAAGTCTTCTGTGTCAATTATGTTGGAGACTTGGAACCCTGGGGAAACTGAATGAGTGAATGTCTTCTTCTCTAGTATTGGAAATAATTCTATTGTGATTCTGTTGATAATGAAACAAAGTCTTATTTCTCAGAGGTATCTAAGGATTTCGTTGAATGATCCTAGATATTCAATTGCAGCAATGTGGATGCTGTCTCAATATATGCCATCGATTTGAGAAATATTCGCATGACTTGAAACCATAATTGATTGATTATATTCGTAAGGGACATCGATACCTTTCCAAAATCGAACTTCATAATTTACTTGAGCAAAAAAATTGCAGGGAAGCTTAGTGGTTCAGTTTGGGTGTTCTGTTGTCCATTCTTCTACCTTGGAGTCATGTAACTCCTATCAATTGTACATTACTAATGTCCAAAAAAATGATAATTTCAATGAGCAGTGTAAGACATTATGATGTTTTCCTATTATGTCAATTTGTCACATTGTTTGCATTCATTTTTACTTGTAGCAGACAAGTGTAAGGAATTCCATACTACTTGGACTCCAGTAATAATAATAATGCAACCAGTTTATTTTGTGAAAAAATCTTTTGTTTGACTTGCTTGTGGATTTCAGGTGATAGATATTTGAAACCATGGATAATTCCGGAACCAGAGGTGAGGTTTCTTCCACGGGCAAAAGATGATGAATGCCTTATTTTAGCCAGTGATGGGTTATGGGATGTCATGACAAATGAAGAGGTGTGTGACCTGGCTCGGAAAAGAATACTCCTCTGGCATAAAAAGAATGGTGTTACATTTCCCACTATCAGGGGTGAGGGAATTGATCCTGCGGCTCAAGCGGCAGCGGAATTCCTCTTGAATCGTGCTATGCAAAAAGGAAGCAAGGACAACATCACTGTGATTGTGGTGGATTTGAAAGCTCAAAGGAAATTCAAAAGCAAAACATGATGGTTCCTTCATCCTCCTATTGGCTATTCACTCCATGATTGTACGGTGTAAAATATGATCACATATAGCTTTGCCCGCTTAAGTTTTTCACCTGGGCGAATGGCAGTCTGTATTTACTATAGAACATCCACCATTCTGGAACTCTTGGCTGTTTCAAGTCTTGTTGTACACCATGCTGAGTTCTGGCTATGTAAATCTTTAGCAGCTTTGTTGTAGGACAGTAGATGGTGACAGTTCCACGTGTTTTAGCATTGTGGCTAAATTGTATTCATTAATACCTCCGAGTTAAAAGGCTCTGTGAGGTATTTACTTCTTGTTTCAACCGCGGGGTACCTGAAAAAAAAAAAAAAAAATTAGCAAATTCGGAAATAGCTTGAGTTTTGGCCTCCTTCCCAGAGATTTATCCCTCATGCTTTTGCTGGAACTTTCTGCTTATTTTCAAAAGGTAGTGATGGTTATGGTGTGGAAAGAAGCCTTCTGCTGGTAATGGCAATAGACCAGGAGAAATGCTACTGACAATCAAAATCATTATTGGATACTATATGTATTTTCATTTGGTATTTTATTTAACGATGATTTTTACTGTTATGTCAGGGAGTAAACACTTTGAAATATGTGTAGCACTGCATATATATATATATATATCAGTGGCATAAGGGTGGTTTTGCAGAAGTTAAGATGGTGGTATTGGAAGGTGATTTTGTGGTAAATGTGACTGGTGGAAATGTCATAGGGGCCACATAGTTGTGGTGGTTTTGCACCTACTGGATAGAATCTTCTCTAAACAAAGTAATGCGAAATTTTATCTAAGATTTTGTATAGTATAAAACATAGGAAACATGTTTTGATGCCTTTTCTCAATAAAATGAGTAGGACCCTTGTAGAGCCACTTATAAATGTTAATTGACGTGAGCCACCCATCTAAAAAAGGCAGCTTAGTTGTGTCTAATCAGATGTAAGTGAAATCCGTTTTGGGTCAACAGGATTCATGATCATTGAAAATAACGACCGTTCATGAATTCAGAACCATTTATTTGTCTTGTCTCGTATATAAGAACTTAACATGGTACAAAACAACGAATGTTTTATTTGTTGGGCTTGTGGACCCGATACACAGTCCATCAACCAACCAACCAACCCGAGAGCTGCCAAACAATTCCACACTAAATTCCCTGAATCCCTTCCTAACGCATGTAAGTAATTGTCCCCATGATTCTCAACATGAGGCAATACGCATGATGAGAGTCGCAGACTCGCAGGGTGTAGGGAATATTCACGACAGGGAAATCTACAATGAAGATGAAACACGTAACAAATGGCTATGGAAAAATCTGTTATAAAGAGCGGCATACATAAAGTAAAGGGGATTTTCATCTTTTTTCTTCTTACCTTATTTTTGTTTTCCTTAAGATTATACCATTTTATTCATATTGATTTAAGCATCAGAGTTACTCTCCGTTGGCCCGCTCCAATAAACTCTTTTGCTAAGTTATTTTCTCCTTGCATGTGCTTCCAATTGTTACCTCAGCACAATAAACTCTTTTGCTAAGTTATTTTCTCCTTGCATGTGCTTCCAATTGTTACCTCAGCACACGCTAAAATATTCTAACAGTTGGGTGCTGTCTTTGGAAACCGATAGCAATTCTTTGAGAAAAGACCAAGTGTCACTACATGATTGAGGAGTTCTTGCTATAATAATAGTGATTTTCACTAGTAAAAAATAAAAGTAATAAAATTAAAAATAAAAATTAAAAGTTACAATTGGGCGTAGTCTACTACATTGGTTGACACTTAGTAAAAAATGTGTTATTTAGTAAACTGTTATACAATTGCCATATAACTTGATGGTGTGGCAATAAAAATTAGCTATTAAATTAGTATTTGTAAAAAATAAAAATAATAATAATTTTCACTATCACATCATTCCAATTGTATGCCAGTAATATACTAAATAACATTATTTATCGGGAAAACATGCACTAACACCAAATATGCGATTAAAAACTCCATTACCAAAAAAAAAAAAAAAAAGTGGTGGTGAAAAAGGTAGAAAAACAAGTATTTCATCCATGCAAGATAAAAACAAATGCAAGAAAAATAAAGGCAAAGAAGCCATAATTAGAAAGATCCAACTTCAGCAGATAAATAATCAATAGACAAGTTGTTGCTCATGTCCCTGATTCACTATTGTCACGCCTGTTCCGGCAGATTCGAAGTTATGAAAGTAGTGGAATTTCATCTAATTGCTTTCTTTTTGGGAACAAAGGCCAAATAAGTGTCAACCTAGTACACTCTGTGTGCCAACTCCTCCACTGCCTCGGTAAGATGTTCCTCATCCTGAATACTCTGAACCCAATTTGCATTAATGTGAACTCGCTCAATGCTCTGCTTCAAGGTTCTAGCAATTGACGGCTTAGAACGGCTTGCAAAAAACTCCTCTATATCTTTGGCCTTCTCAAATGAAGCAAACTGGAAGAGGGAAGAACCAAACAAGAAAAGGAAATCTGATGAGCATATCAATAACTAGTTATATTTGACTTTGCATTCTGTATAACATTTGCAATTGAGATACAACGGACAAAAATTGATACTTGTGGAATTAACAACAGGAGAGAGGAAGGGAGGGAAAGACAAACCGGTGAGACAATTGCACTAACAAAGCGAGTTATTAGAAATCCAGAGCCCCAGGTTTTTGAAATATGCTCCCAGTTATCCTGTATTATGATCATATTTAAAAGGGATTATTATTAATATTAATAATAATAATATTAAAAAAGCGCATTAGATAAAATTGTTATGTTGTCCATGCCTCGGTGGTCTCTTCAAATTAACCCTGTGAGAGATTACAGGTATGCTGAACACAAAAATAGACTAAAAGGGGCTCATTGCCACAGAAAATCAAAACAAGTTTCCATTTCCTTCATGTTATATACATAGAGATTTCAGCAACAATAAGCTTAAAAAAGAATTGCTATAGCAACATGGAATTTCTGAACTAAGCACCGTTTGTTTCGGCGTAGAATGATTTCAGCATTTTACGATATTTGGTAGGGGCAAAAATAATGGTCAACGAAAATTGTTTTCAGTTTGACCATAAAAACTTCTTTAATTTTCGAAAAACGATTTACGATTTTTAAAACCATAAATCGTTTTCCGAAATTAAACTCTTCGCTCTTACATGCATGTTTGATATCCGATTGTCAGAATTTAGCAATTGTCGAAATCCAACCGGCGCTGGAGTCCGATAACATCTGGTCGCCGGTATCCTGCCGACGCTGAAATCCGGCCACCGGTGCCGGATGCCGGCCACCAGATTCCAGCCGGAACCCGGCCGGCTCTTGCTGGATATGGACGGATCCGTCCACTAATCCGGCCGGATCTAGCCAAAACGGCTGGATCCTGCCATTGATCGGGCCGGATCCGGAAGATTCCGGCCGGATCTGGCCAAAACGGCCGGGATCCGGTCAAACTTTCTCGTCGGAATCCGGCAACGGCGACTGGACGTTGCCGGATTCCGGCGGCATTTGCCAAACTCTGATTTTTGCATTTTGTAATTTTTTCGTGCGAGCCAAACACCGAAAAATATTTTCGAGAAAATCATTTTTTCTGAAAAATGATTTCGTCGAAATTATTTTATGACGAAAACCATTTTACGTCGAAACAAACGGAGCATGAGAGGAAAAGGAAATCCTACGGGTTTGATTGCTCGTGTGTCCGCAGATTGATGGCTCAAGATTAATTAAAACTGCACCTGTGTTTCAACAAGCAATTCTGATATAAATGTGGCCTGACTTGATATTTCCAATATAAAAAGTGAGATATATTCTGAAATCTAAGCTCCTACAAGATATTGTCCTCAGTCCACCTTAAGCATGCAAGTCCTCAAATTCAATTTCTACTTTCACAGTCAAGTTCATCTTTCTCCAGAACTCACTTATTTGATTCCCATCAATCATATTGGATTTCAGAACTACTCCATCCTTAAATCCCCAAAAACGTGGACCACTTCGGCATTTCTAGCAGCTCTTCCGAAAACTGGTCTTAGTCAGGGAAAAGGTCTAAGCTCACAAGTTACCTTTTCATTTATCTAACTCTTTGTTTCTTCTTTTGCACGGGGACGGGGAGAATGGGTTGTGAAGCTATTCTAATTTTTCCTAGCATACCATACAGAACATAAAAGCACACTGCCCCTCAATTCTAGTATCCCTGTATTTTCCTTTTTATCAGCAACAAATGCATGAGATGCACCACAATGCCTGTTATTCTTTCAGGAAAGAAGGTGATTACCCTGTCCCTTGTATTTACTTAAATCTACACGCAAGATCTCAGACCAGTCTCTTCTAAGTATCACACAAATATAGTGCATTTTGAAATGCTTCACCCGCAATATGCTTTTTTGGCTTTTAACATTACTAATTGAGTATTACCTTCAGCCATGTCCAAGCTGTTTCACGTCCTTGGCTACTAACAGCAAGTCCAAAAACAGCATCTTGGCTACGAACCTAGATCAAATGGGAAATAAAGTCCACATCAGCATCCCGAGCTCCATCAGACCATAATTTATCAACTTGTATGAAAAAATTTTGACCCCCACAATTATATAAAACTCAGATACCTCAGAAGACAGCAAAAAGTTGAGAACTTCAAGAATTATGTTGGGATCTGGACAAGATGCTAATGAACCTACAAGCACAATTTTTTTTTTTAAAAAAAAAATGATTCCAATATCCTAGAGAGATTCTGATGGTCTGCATCATTTTATTTATATGCTATTACCTAGAATGCGTGTTTTCTCCTGGCTCAGATCAGTCTCTTTGTAAACTCTCAACAGAGATTCATACCCCAATCTGTTTGATGTGCTGACTGTCTGCATTACACCCACATACGCTGCCTGCAAGCCCAGTCCATAAACATCCATAGGAATTGTAAATGGAGAAATACTAGCAATTGAGCAATGTTTCCTTCACCAACCTTTCTTATGTCAGGAGGGAGAAGTGATGTATTTCTGTCATCTAAGAAAGCATGAAAACGCCTACTTGCTTCATTTAGTGTCAGATCATGTCCAAACACAGCAAGGGCAGTCAAAATCTCTCCTCTCAACATGGAATCTAGATGACTCTCCCCTTGCTTAGGCTCCCAACCAAGCTTCCTGCAAATAAATTCAAACATAAAAGAAAAATAAATAGAAGAACGAAAGCAGAAGAAAGCTAATCTTGCTCAACAGAAGTTTTTAAGTGCTTATTGTATGAGTCTGACACTGAGTTCCCATTCACTTGTAAGGTATGATATAAATTGATAGTCTGCAACCATCATCTCAATTCTCAAAGACTGTTTCCGCCCTAACTTTTTGGACATTCTAGAGTCTTCCTCAGCTAGTTTTATACAAATTGCATTAGCGACTTAAAAGGAGACTTTTATTGACTATAATCAACAAGACGTATGACAAACTTTCTCTTGACTATGTATCCAAAAAGTATCTTCAAATATGAGAGATAAGCATGCATATACAAATTGCCTGATGAGAGAAATATCTACATACTAGATCCTAGGCTAAAAATCTGCCAGCTTATCCCTACAAAACGGAATTGAAACAATCCTTAAGTGAATGTAATTTTGTCTTTTTGTCTTTTTTTTTTCTCCATTAAAGATGTCTTTATCCGTGTTTAAGAAAAAACACTTTCTTTTTCTTTTTCTTTTTCTTTTTTATAAATAAGTAATGGATATATCATTAAAATCATAAGACGTCCCAAGTACACAATGAGTATACAAGAGAAACCACCCAACTAGTAGGAGCAAAATAAATAAAAAATAAAAAAAATCATGATAACTAATCACCAAAGGAAAAACAAAGGCAGCTGTCCAAATATTTAATAAATAAAACATAAAGAGAGCATTATCCCAATCAAATGGAATATAATCAACTTCATAGAGCCCTCTTAATGTCAAAATAACAGTATCCTAAGCAAATCCAATGGCTTATAAAACACAGAACATTGTTGGAGATTCAATTACCGATTTATAAAATAACTTACTCTGCAGAATACTGGAAAAGGCTAATAAAAAATCGTTTAATGTCATCCAGTAACTCAGGGTTCACATCAGCTACAATTCTTGCAACTTTAAAACTGATCTGTAAACAGAGGGACCAGAATTAGGACTAAGAGCAAAACTGAAATAAACTTAGACAAGATAAGGATGTGAACATTACAGAAATCAAATTAGACAACACAGTATATTCAAGTTCCTCCCTGTAAGCACCCATCAAGGTTAGCAATGAGGTCAAAGACTGCTGGCGTGCCATACAAAGGGCAAATGAGTCATCCAGAATGCCTGTTAAAGGAAGATATTGTTAAGTGCTCTTTTCTGCCATCAATGGGACAAAGCAAGTATGAGTACAAACATCCAAATTACCAAATCTGTCAGTTGCAGATAAGTTTTTGCTCTCTATTGCATATCTGAGTCTACCTGAAAGGTCCTCATCATATTTCACCCTATAGAAACCAGTCTGATCAACATTAATTTTTATCCAAGCAGATGCTGCACCGCTTCTATCACTAAGGAATTCCTTGATATCAAGAGTTTCAGACTTTGTTTGCAGTAGAAAATTCTTGCGCGCATCATATGAGCCACAGCACAATGTTATTGGCACAATCCAATGCCCTTCCCCATGGGAACCACTTGACAGAAATTGAGACTGCCATTATCGCATTTATTGTTAGAACTCAGTGAGTTCTAAAAAATATAATTATTAACTGAAATATTACAAAATTAGACAGCTGACTATGCATCCGAGTTATGATATATGTTATTGATAAAATAGGTGAATGACATAAGACAAAAGAAACCTGCTCGAACGCCAATTTCTTGTCTTTGACTTTGACAGAGACAACTGGGTATCCTTTTTGCTTTGTCCATGAATTCATTAGTTTGTTCACAGGCTCACCAGATCCCTCCTCAAGGGCAGCCCATAAATCTTCTGTCTTCGCATTTGAGCAAGCATACTTTTTTATATATGAAGCAAGTGACCTCTGATTACAGAAAGAAATCAGAAAAACAAAAATAAAAAGTGCAAAAACAGTTAACTTAAACCGGGAAAAAAAAACTTATAAATGCAAATAAAAAAATAAAAGAAAGTAACTGACACAATTACAATCGAAATACTTCTCAAATGAGCAAGCCTTATTATGCTTCTAAATTTCTCTATCATCTATTTTGTACTTATCAGAATAACTATCAGATCTAAAAAGCCATCTCTGCACCGACCTTATATTTCCTTACCAAGCCATATGAAGGCAAAAAGTACTATGCTTTGTTACTTTCATACACAGAATTGATCCCTTATTTGAATGCATTGACATCATCTTACCTTCTGATATGGATATTCATAATAATGATAACTATAATCAACAACCATCACACTCAAATCCATTAGTCTTAAACCAATAAAGCCATAAACCATCATTTGAACAATCAATCCCATAAATGAAAGAATGCGATTGGTTGACACAAATGGAACTGAAAAAGGATAAACCTCAACAGCATTTATTTGAATAATACTTGGCAGCTAGTAATGACACTGGCAGCTAATCTAGCTGAGGCCAAGTCACCAGATATCAACTAGATATAATTTCGAATTATTTCTTACGTATATACGTAGCACCTCTATTTTTCTTCTATATAAGTAGAATTGACTAGTTTTCAAATAAATTCTACAATCAGACATCACCATCCAACTATTTTCTGACAAAATGTCTCTAATCTCTTCAGAACTCAAAATTTCTGATTGCCTCTTTTATATGTCTGGAAGACTTCAATTTTGAAGGTTTTCTATGACATAAGTTTCATGTGAATTTGGGATGGAGAAAAAGAAACAAAAAAAAGAAAAACAAAGTCTCTTCAATCATAAGAAATACCTTAACTTGTACAATAAACACATACGAGTAACTAATCTAATGACCAACCTGAAAGGATTCAGCACCAAGATAGCTTTGCAGCATCCGAATAACAGATGCACCTTTTCTGTAACTTATTGCGTCAAAAATTTCATCAATCTCACCAGCATGATTTATCTCCACCTAAAAGAAATATGCTTAAATTCACCTATACTCGAGCAAGTAATGTTACTGATTCTTTAAAGCCGAAAATAGCCATGCAAATTACCTCAATGGGATGGGACTCTGCAAGGCCATCCAGTCTAAGACCCTCTGTAGATTCATCAAGAAACTGAGTCCATATTTTCCATTCTGGGAACAAGCTATCAGTTGCTAAATAGCTAACCTGTACAAATATAATAACGGATATATAAATTACAAGCACAAGGTCATTAGGTATGATAATATACAGAGATATGACAAATACAATATACCCATGTTGCAAACCCCTCATTCAGCCACAAATGAGTCCACCATTCCATCGTTACAAGGTTGCCAAACCACTGGTGTGCCAGTTCATGAGCTACAACAGTAGCAACCTTTTCAATAGCCAAAAAAAAAAAAATGATTAAACATTCTGTGGGGTGTCATTGGAACAATAGCTCCATATTACATTAGCCAGTCTCAATTCTAACAAAGAAAGAAGCATTCAAAATATGCGCATTACCCTCTGCTTATTGGCAGCCGCAGAATGCTGATCGTCGTAGAGCAAAGCTGTTTCACGGTATGTAACTAAACCATAATTCTCCATGGCCCCAGCAGCAAAATCAGGGATTGCAACCATATCCAATTTAGGTAGAGAGTAAGGCACAGCAAAGTATCTGAACATTTTATCATGGTTAATTCGAATTCCAAATAATGCAGCATAAGCACAAAAATGTAACAACTAACCGATAACCAGTAATCACATTCCAGTGTCCAATTAAACGTAGTCTTTAGCTAAAGAATTGTCATGCTCTGACTATTGCTCAATAATTTGGCAGTAATTGACGGGACAACTTACTCTTTGTACAATTCAAGCGTTCCAACAGCAACAGTCAATGCAAATTTCCCTTGATTTGCCTTACCAACCTGGCAGTATACTCGAACTTTGACCCCTGTTACAGTTGTAAGATTACACTATCAAGAACAAGGGTTGTACTGCCACAAGAAACAATGGGCATAGTGTTTGATTTTACCATCAGATGTACAATCTTCCACATAATCAAACAAACCAACAACCACTGCCACCAAATATGTAGACATTATTGGTGATTCTTGATAAGAAACTGTCTTCAGATGCCCATTCACTTTTTCTTCAACAATTGGCATGTTGGAAAGAGCTACTAGTTCAGATGGCACATCCAATGTGATTTTGAATGTAGCCTGCAACTCCCAATGCCAGAAAAGAAGAGCCAAATTAGCTTTTGTTTGCATTCATTTGTAACATAATCAGGCGTGTCTACTTTCAGTCCCTAAATTATTTAGCCACAACAATTGAAGCAAGCATTATGAAGGGGGTTAGGAATTAAGATTTGATTTCAGCAAAAGATGCAAAGAAGTAAAAGAGCTTAAATCAACCAAGAGAGAGAGATTACAACACCTTGCAAGCAGGTTCATCCCAACATGGAAAGCATCGCCTAGCATCAGCCGGTTCAAACTGCGTAACGGCCATATTCTTCTTCTCACCATTATGCTCATATTTACTGAAAGGAAAATAATAACTCAAACATATACACACATGATTAATAAAATTGGCATCATCACAACCACATCCCGACACTGCTTGTCCCACCAAATCCTTCCTTTTTAGTACACATTATTTTCTCACCAAATGCACTAAAAAAGGTATCATAAATGGTTGTATTTATATATATATTAAAAAAAAAAAAAAAAAAAAAAAAAAAAAAAAGTCTAATTGAATTCCATTATAATATCTATCCCGCTTATATCTTCGGCACTAATACTTCAGCTCTGAGCTTTTCAGTTCTATCAAACAGAAGCTAACTCCAACGCAAATATAGAACCTCTAATTCCAATCTCTTTCTCTGCTTACATTTTCTTAGGAACAAAACAAAACACAACTGATTAACTTGTATAGAGCTAAACTGAGGAAATAGATTATTGTATCAAGCTGGGTTCAATTAAAAGCTTACCGCTGTCTTAAGAAATTCTATTTCATTAAATCTTCTCATCAACAAATATAACACAGAAAATTCTACCTTCTGTAGAACCCCTTCATTTTGTCATTCAATGTTCCTTCAAACCCGATACGGAGAACTCCGATCCCAATCGGAAGTGTCTCCGCGAACTCCAAAACCAAAATCTCGTCTGCTTCAACCAAATCAATTTTTGAAGGCTCCAACACCTGCCCAAAATTCCATTCATTCATTAAGCATCAACAGCAGTGCGTTTGGATCCCTAGGGAAAATAAATAAAACTCAGCCTCGCATAAAAAGGTCGGAACCAAAATGGCTGTGAATCCACGGTATCCATGTTATCTTTGTATTTTCGATAAATTTAAGCAACTAAATCAAGGACTGGAGTTTAGAAGAATTTAAGGTTTCGGAATGAAAAGCTAGACAAATAGGGGATACCTTATAAAAGCCTCGGTTGGTGAACGAAACGGAGCCGGTAACGACGGAGAGCTCGGCGGCATTGAGGACGATGTATTTGGTATCGGCGACGATGTCGAGGTCGATGGCGACGGAGCCGGCGAACGTGCAGGCGGAGAGGTCCGGTTTGAGGTGTGTGTCGTAGCGTTTCGGGACGGCGAATTTTGGGAGGCGAGGTTGACCTTTGAACTGCTCCATAGTTTTTAGATTCTGGCGCACTGCGTTTCTCTGGTCTTACTACAAGTAGGGTAGAAATGAATGAGAGCGATGTGGGCGCACAAAGGAGAAGAGCGATGGTGGGGAATTTATATAGATTGCTTCTACGGCAAGGCTAGCCTTGAAAGAAGGAACGAATCATTTTGCGATGGACTTGGTGCATTTTACTATTTCACCCTTTCTTTCTTTCTTTTTCTTATCGCATCTCGCATGGAATTCGCGCTCCATGTAAAGACTGTTACAGTGTAGAAAATCCAGCTTTGTTCAGCTCATACAAGTAAAAATGGGGCTGCCCATGTGCCGGCATGCGGGGCAGCTTTTAAAGTAATGTAAATGAGATTTGGTTAGAGAATATTCCACGAAGTATTACTGATATTTTAACTAGGGATTTAGTCCTTATTTAGATCTTAATTTTGCTTGGGATTATTTCAAATTTTCAATGAATAGAAGCATGAAGTATCTGTTAATAATAATAAATAAATAAAAAGAATTCAGATGAACCAATCGTTTTGCGATGGATTTGGTGCTTTACTATTTCACCCTCCTTTTTTTTTCTTTTTTATTTTTTTAATTTTTTATCGCATGGAATTCACGGTCGATGGAATAATTCAGATGACAATATGATTTGTTTTTTTCGAAAAAATAAATATCTTTATTTTTTTGAAAAAGTAAATAATATAACAAAAAGTTGAATAGAATCAAAATTTAACTCTTGCATCTAACCGGACCATGTATTAATTATAATTCGTCATTACAACATTCACACACACATATATATATATATATATATATATATTTTAAATCTAACTCTAAAAGTCTACTTTAATTGATTCGGCTAGCTTTTTTTTTTTCAAAGCCACTGAACATCAAATTCTATAATAATGTAGAGAATCTAACTCTAAAAGTCTACTTTAATTGATTCGGCTAGCTTTTTTTTTTTCAAAGCCACTGAACATCAAATTCTATAATAATGTAGAGAATCTAACTCTAAAAGTCTACTTTAATTGATTCGGCTAGCTTTTTTTTTTTCAAAGCCACTGAACATCAAATTCTATAATAATGTAGAGAATCTAACTCTAAAAGTCTACTTTAATTGATTCGGCTAGCTTTTTTTTTTTCAAAGCCACTGAACATCAAATTCTATAATAATATTTCTCTACTTTTACTAAATATTCTATTTATTGATGTCCAACTTTTTGAACTCTTTGCTTTAAAATTTTACTTTAGTCCAGAAGAATGAATAAAAAATATGAATGAGAAAAAAAAAAAAAATTAAAAAATTAAAAAATCTTTTAACTTTTACTTTTGGACTATTCACGAGAGTTAAATTTAACATCGAGTATAGATAAGTAAATTATGTATTTTGTGAGTTCTGTCAAAACTTTAGAGAAAAATTGAAAGTAGAGAATTCATTGTGAATGCTCTTAGATCAACAGGGGCATGTGTAATTCTCCTTTCTACTCGGATACTCCTGCAAACAGTTGGTGGGGTCTTGTAAACTCTCTCTTTTCTTGCAGACATCAGTGTTCTCATCGGTGCCGGGGAGGGAGGCCAGCCTCCTTCCCCATGGCTTTGTTTTTGTCCCTTAGTCCTCTAGGACTAAGGTTTTGGTTCCTCCTGAATCTTCTCAGTGGAGGCTAGCTTTCTCCCAGCCATTAAGGCTGTGGAGTTGTTGTTCCCCTAGCCTTTTAAGGCTATGGTGGTTTGTTTGTGTTTTTTCTTTTCTCCTTCTCTTCCTCTTAGCAGGAAGGCTCAAATGTAGGTGTTCTAGCTTGGGATTGTGGCGGGTTTCGTGTCTTTTACGGAGGTTTTGGCCGGATTTGTTCAAAATTGGGTCTTCATCTTTGGTGCCAGATCTACACTCCTCCGGTGTTTGTTTCATGACACGTGCCCCCCAGCGGTGTTCACCGTCGTCGTCCGCTCCAGCGGCCGGAAGCTCAGGCCACGGCGGTTCTCGGTTCCCGGCGCGTGGATGGCACGCGCCAGAAGGCCTGTCTCTCTTCGGCGCGCGTGTTGGCCACGTTCCACATTTTCTGGCCGTGCATGGCGTTGGTTGGGGTCACCGGTGGTCGTTCCTCTGCTGGGTGATACCGGGGACGGCGCGTGTCCTCCACGCGCCGCCGTCTCCGGTGGATTCTGCCATTGTCTTCTGCCGGAAGCTGTTTTGGGTGTTTCTGTTTTCTGTGTATATTCCCTTGTGTCTACTGTGAGTCACAGTTTGTCTATTTGTAATGCACAAATGTTCATGAGCTTAATTGGTGTATGGTTAGACTAGGCCAATCCTCTTATGTTGATTGTATGGGCTTTAATTGTAAAGATGTATTTTATTTGGAGTCCTTGTAATATTTGTGGATTGTAATTAGGCAACTGTTTCAAGTCAGACTTGGTTATGACTTAAGGATTAAGGAGTCTTATACCTCTACCCTTATACTTGCCCTTGGGGCGTTTCAGCAATATATGATAGCAAATGCTATTTTGTTCAAAAAAAAAAAAAAAAACAGGGGCATGTAAAACAACGTCAAATATCATCTAAGTAATATGTCAATGATATAGTAGTCAACTAAATAATATTTCTCTCTATATTTTGCAACCCCGACTATCATCCTTATTTAGAGCTTTTTCTTTTTTCTTTTTTGTCGCGGGTAATTCTATATACCACACCATTATTTCGAAAAATAAAATTTTATGCTCCGTTTGTTTCGGCGTAAAATGATTTCCGGAAAATGATTTCGGTATTTTACGGTGTTTGGTAGGGGCGAAAATAACAGTCAACGAAAACCATTTTCGATTTGACCGTAAAACCTTCTTTAATTTTTGGAAAACGATTTACGGTTTTAAAAATCGTAAATCGTTTTCCAAAATTATATTCTTCGTCTTTACACGCACGTTTGATATCTGACCGGTCGAATCCGACAATAATCGGTCGTTCGAAAATAGGCAGCACCGGAGTCCGGCATCATCAAGTCACTGGAATAATGCTGGCGTCGGAATCCGACCACCGGAATACTGCCGGCCGCCGGAAAACCGCCGACCGCCGGACTCCGGTAACATCCGGCAACTGCGCCGAATGCCGACGGAATCTGGCCGGAATCCGGTCATGGACAGAAATCGGCCGGATTCCGGCCTGATTTGACCGGATCCGGACACTGATCCGGCCGGATCTGGCCAAAATGGCCGGAATCCGGCATGATCTGACCGGATCCGGACACTGATCCGGCCGGATCTGGCCAAAATGGCCGGGATCCGGCCTGATCTGACTGGATCCGGACACTGATCCGGCCGGATCTAGCCAACATGACCGGAATCCGGCCGGATATGACCGGATCCGGCTACTGATCCGGCCGGATCTGGCCAAAATGGCCGGAATCCGGCCTGATCTGACCGGATCCAGCCACTGATCCTGCCGAGATCCGGCTAAAATGACCCGATCCGGCCGGATCTGACCCGGCCCGGAAGTGTCCTGCCGGAATCCGGCAATTTTCGCCGGATCCGGCCAAACATGCTCGCTGGATTCCGGCGACGGTGACCGGTCGTTACCGGATTTCGGCGACATTTGCATTTTCACTTTTCGTAATTTTTTCGTGCGAACCAAACGCCGAAAAATATTTTCGAGAAAATAATTTCTTTTGAAATTGATTTCGTCGAAATTATTTTACGACGGAAACCATTTTACGTCGAAACAAACGGAGCATTAATAATAAATTAATAGTGTCATGTCAGCGCTATGGGATAATAGTGTGATATTGTGACATCTATCATTACGCTTTTGTTACGCTATAAATTGTGGCAATTCATTTTTAAATTTTATGCTCCGATTTGTTTCATAATAAAATGTTTTTTTTGTCAAAAAAAATATCTTCAGTGAAATTATTTTTTTTATCATATTAAGTTATTAATATATAAAAATTAATTTTTACTCCAAACATAAAATATAATTTTAAAAAAAATTAACTTAAGAATTTGATTTCCAGCGGTGGTGAGCTGGGACACTGACGGGCCCTATCGAGACCCACCATAAACACACAAGCACATGTCCCAGACGGTCCCGACGACGTCCTGGCGACGTCCCGACTGTGTCCCAGCCGAGTCTCGGTTGGTTTATGTCGAGGTCGATGGCGGCGGAGCCGGCGAACTCGCAGGCGGAGAGGTCCGGTTTGAGGTGTATGTCGTAGCGTTTCGGGACGGCGAATTTTGGGAGGCGAGGTTGACCTTTGAACTGCTCCATAGTTTTTAGATTCTGGCGCACTGCGTTTCTCTGGTCTTACTATAAGCAGGGTAGAAATGAATGAGGGCAACGTGGGCGCACGAAGGAGAAGAGCGATGGTGGGGAATTTATATAGGATTGCTTCTACGGCAAGGCTAGCCTTGGAAGAAGGAACGAATCGCTTTGCGATGGACTTGGTGCTTTTTCCTATTTCACCCTTCTTCTTCTTTTTTTTATCGCATCTCGCATGGAATTCACGCTCCATGGAATAATTTAGTTAAAATTTCTTTAAATTTAACTCTAAAAATTTATCTTAGTTAAATTTAGCTAACCACTTTTTAAAATCACTAAATATAAGTGATCAAACTCTCCAAATATTTATCTACTTTTACTAAATATTTTATTTTATCGATGAAACTAACCTTTTGAACTCTTTGCCTTAAAATTTTACTTTAGTTGAGAAAGAACAAATAAAAAGTACGAAAGAGAAATAACATATTAACCTATAAAAAAGTATGAAAGATCAAACGGTATATTTGTGGGTTTTGTTAAAATTTTAGAGAAAAGTTTGTTCTTAGATCAACAAGGACATGTAAAAAAAGTTGTATATCATTTAAGCAATATGTCAATAATATAACAGTCTACTAATGCTCCGTTTGTTTCGATGTAAAATGATTTTCATTGTAAAATATTTTCGGCGAAATCATTTTTCAGAAAAAATGATTTTTTCGAAAATATTTTCCGGCGTTTGGTTGTATGAAAAAATTATGAATGGCAAAAAATGGAATCCGACAACTACCGCAGGAATCCGACACCGTCCAGTCGCCGTTGTCGAATTCTGGTGAGCCAATTTGGCCGAATCTGGTCAGATTCTCGCCATTTTGGCCAGATCAATGGGCATATTTGACCAGATCCTGCCATTTTGGCTAGATCAATCAGATCTGGCCGAATTCCGGCAATTTTGGCCTGATCTGGCCGGATTCCGGCAATTTTAGCCAAATTCGGCTGGACTCCGGCCATTTTGGCCAAATCCGACCGTCGTCTATGCGGAATCCGATGACAGCGGTCGGGCATCTCCGGATTCCCTCAACGGCAGTCGACAATTGCTGGAATCCAGCAGCACCTGCTAGATTCCAGCAATCGGATATCCAAATTTGGAACTTTCAGTGGTAGATTCAAGCTACTAACAAACTTCAATCCCCGGTGGTGGTAGATTCCCACAAACATGTGTACAAGGACAAAGAGTTTAAATTCGAAAAACGATTGCTCAAAACCGTAAATTATTTTCTAAAAATTAAAGAAGCTTCTATGATCAACTGACCTACATAGGGGCCAGGGGGGCCCTGACCCCCCCAAGCCCCAAAATTTTTTCCCAATTTTTTTTTTTTTTTTTGAAAAAAAAAATTAAATTTTACACCTAATTTATTTATTTTTAGTTTTGCCTCCTCAATTTTTTTTTTTTTCAATTTGATCCCCCATATTCACAAGGCTGGGTCAGCCACTGTTTTCAACATTTTTCTGACGTTTGATGGAGGCAAAAATAATAGTCAACAGAAATCATTTTTAGTTTGACCTTAAAAGCCTCTTTAATTTTTGTTTTATGGATTTAAATTTTCTTGCACGCATGTTTGTGAGAATTTGCTATCACCTGGCACCGGAGTTTGTTGGTAACCCGACTTTACCGCTAAAGATCCTCAAATTTTAATATCAGATTGCTAGAATCCGGACAATTTGGCCAGAATCTAGATATTAGTGTCGAAATCCGACGACTTTTTCGGATTTCGATAGACCAGATTCCTACCGTTTTTTTCGGATTCTAGTTCGTTTTAAGCTGTTGGTGATTTTTTCGTACAAGCCAAACATCGAAAAATATTTTCAAAAAAATCATTTTTTTTGAAAAATATTTTACGACAGAAAATATTTTAAGTTGAAACAAACAGAGCATAAGATGGAAGAAACAATGGAAGATCTCAGTTCAGAAATTATATTGACTGGTGTGTATGAAGAAAGACTTGTTGGGTGCTTAGAGAGAGGCAGAGTCAATGATTTCTAACTTTCCTTCTGATATTTCAATTTTATTTTATTTTTAATAAATAAACAGGTTGAGCCGTTTATAAACGTATCATACCAAACTCGTTTAGCCTATAAATTCGTGTCGAATTTGCGGGTTGTGCCAAAAATTGATAACCCTAAGATCTATTTGACTAGATAAGTGGTTGGATAACCCAATTTTTATTTGGTTAAGTAAGTCCCATAAGTGGTCTATTGCCATCACCTGCCTGAATTCTCTCAAATTCGGATAAATAATTGTAGAGGATCATAATCCTTATTTGTAACGCCCCCAACGTAGAGATGAGTAATTGAGAATTCTTGTCCTCCTAAATATCATGTACATTATCAAATTATTATTAAATTTGCGATAATTATTATCGAATTTTAATCCAATGGTAATTTTAAAAGCCACAAAACATTTGAAAGAACACAAAAAATAAGAGTCATTCAGTTATCCTTATAACATTACTCAATTAAGATATTATTTCATGATTTATGATTGTTAAATGGATGAAAAATAATTAGAAATTAACTGAAATGAAAAAGAACTAGAATAAGAAAGTGACTAAAATTAGAAAGTTTTAAGGAATAATTAGACAAGGTATTTTTTATTTTATTTTATTTTTAACAAAAATGAAAAAGAAAAAAAGAGAGACAAGGATTAGAAGCTGATATAGTGAGCATGGGTGTAGAAAACTTTGCTTGGAAGTGGAATCTTATAACCTATTAGAGAGAAATAGTTTCAAGTCATATAAGTTAAGATCCATATATAATCATTAAAAATGATTATATACTTTAGGACCTCAAGGTAAACTTTCATGTGGCTAGAAATGATTCACATACCATGAAAGGATAGTTGGATATTTAACTTGTGCAATAAGAGATTTTGGTTAGGCGCCATAATAGGATAAGATTATGATCTAAGAATTGTATGGAGGGACTATGTTACATGATAAAGTTTGCATGATAAAATGGTAACATGGAAAATATTCTATATAGATAATGTATCATGAAATTTTGTTAGCATGGTCTATCCAGATGGATGTGGGTCGGACCTCAAATGTTTTCTTCACTTTTGATTGAGAATCATTTTGGTTGTGGATTTCAGGTGATAGATATTTGAGACCATGGATAATTCTGGAACCAGAGGTGAGGTTTCTTCCACGGGCAAAAGATGATGAATGCCTTATTTTAGCCAGCGATGGGTTATGGGATGTCATGACAAACGAAGAGGTGTGTGACCTGGCTCGGAAAAGAATACTCCTCTGGCATAAAAAGAATGCTGTTGCACTTCCCACTATCAGGGGTGAGGGAATTGATCCTGCGGCTCAAGAGGCAGCGGAATTCCTCTCGAATCGTGCTATTCAAAAAGGAAGCAAGGACAACATCACTGTGATTGTGGTGGATTTGAAATCTCTAAGGAAATTCAAAAGCAAAACATGGTGGCTCCATGATTGTACGGTGTAAAATATGATCCCATATAGTTTTGCCCACTTAAGTTTTTCACCTGGGCTAATGGCAGTCTGTATTTACTATAGAACATCCACTGTTCTAGAACTCTAGGCTGATTCAAGTCTTGTTGTACACCATCTGGCTATGTAAATCTTTAGCGGCTTTGTTGTAGGACAGTAGATGGTGACAGTTCCACGTGTTTTAGCATTGTGGCTAAATTGCATTCATTAATACCTCCGAGTTAGAAAGGCTCCGTGAGGTATTTACTTCTTGTTGTTTCAACCGCGGGGTACCTAAAAAAAAAAAAAAAATTTAGCAAATTCAGAAATAGCTTGAGTTTTGGCCTCCCTCCCAGAGATTTATCCCTAATGCTTTTGCTGGAACTTTCTGCTTATTCTCTAAACAAAGTAATGCGAAATTTTATCCAAGATTTTGTGTAGTATAAAACATAGGAAACATGTAAGATGAAAACAAGTATTTCATCCATGCAAGATAAAAACAAATGCAAGACAAATAAAGGCAAAGAAGCCATAATTAGAAAGATCCAACTTACTTATCAAAAAAAATATATATATATTAGAAAGATCCAACTTCAGAAGAAAAATAATAATCAATAGTCAACCTATTAATGCATTTTATCATTAAAGGCCAACTCCTTCACTGCCTTGGTAAGATGTTCCTCATTCTGAATACTCTGAACCCAATCTGCATTAATGCGAACTCGCGCAATGCTCTGCTTCAAGGTTCTAGCAATTGACGGCTTAGAACGGCTTGCAAAAAACTCCTCTATTTCTTTGGCCTTCTCAAATGAAGCAAACTGGAAGAGGGAGAACCAAACAAGAAAAGGAAAACTGATGAGCATATCAATAACTAGTTATATTTGATTTTACATTCTGCATAAGTTATAACATTTGCAATTCAGATACAAAGGACAAATTAACAACAGAAGAGAGAGGAAGGGAGGGAAAGACAAACCGGTGAGACAATATCACTAACAAAGCAAGTTATTAGAAATCCAGATCCACAGGTTTTTGAAATATGCTCCCAGTTATCCTGTATTATGGTCATATTTAAAAGGGATTAAAAAAAGAAAAGAAAAAAAAAAAGGCGTTAGATAAAATTGGTATGTTCTCCATTCCTCAGTGGGTCTCTTCAAATCAACCCTGTGAGAGATTACAGGTATGCTGAACACAAAAATAGACTAAAAGGGGCTCATTGCCACAGAAAATCAAAATATGTTTCCCTTTCCTTCATGTTATACATAGAGATTTCAGCAACAATAAGCTTAAAAAAGAATTACTATAGCAACATGGAATTTCTGAACAATTGGGGCAACTTCGGTTGGTTCTTGATTGAGGGCTCAAGATTAATTAAAACTGCACTTGTGTTTCAACTAGCAATTCTGATATAAATGTGGCCTGACTTGATATTTCCGATATAAAAGTGAGATATATTCTGAAATCTAAGCTCCTACAAGATATTGTCCTCAGTCCACCTTAAGCATGTAAGTTCTCAAATTCGTTTTCTACTTTCACAGACAAGTTCATCTTTTCTCCGGAACTCACTTATTTAAAAATCATTTTGGATTTCAGAACTATTCCATCCTTAAATCCCCAAAAACATGAACCACTTATGCATTTCTAGCAGCTCTTCCAAAAACTGGTCTTAGTCAGGGAAAAGGTCTAAGCTCACAAGTTACCTTTTCATTTATCTAACTCTTTGTTTCTTCTTTTGCACGGGGAGGGGGAGAATGGGTTGTGAAGCTATTCTAATTTTTCCTAGCATACCATACAGAACATAAAAGCAAACTGCCCCTCAATTCTAGTATCCTATATTTTCCTTTTTATCAGCAACAAATGCATGAGATGCACCACAATGCCTGTTATTCTTTCAGGAAAGAAGGGATTACCCTGTCCCTTGTATTTACTTAAATCTACACGCAAGATCTCAGACCAGTCTCTTTTAAGTATCACACAAATATAGTGCATTTTGAAATGCTTCACCCGCAATATGCTTTTTTGCTTTTAACATTACTAATTGAGTATTACCTTCAGCCATGTCCAAGCTGTTTCACGTCCTTGGCTACTAACAGCAAGTCCAAAAACAGCATCTTGGCTACGAACCTAGATCAAATGGGAAATAAAGTCCGCATCAGCATCCTGAACTCCATCAGACCATAATTTATCAACTTGTATGAAAAATTTTGACCCCCACAATTATATAAAACTCAGATACCTCAGAAGACAGCAAAAAGTTCAGAACTTCAAGAATAATGTTGGGATCTGGACAAGATGCTAATGAACCTACAAGCACAAAAAAAAAAAAATTTAAAAAAAATGATTCCAATATCCTACAGAGATTCGGATGGTTTGCATCATTTTATTTATATGTTATTACCTAGAATGCGTGTTTTCTCCTGGCTCAGATCAGTCTCTTTGTAAACTCTCAACAGAGATTCATACCCCAATCTGTTTGATGTGCTGACTGTCTGCATTACACCCACGTACGCTGCCTGCGAGCCCAGTCCATAAACATCCATAGGAATTGTAAATGGAGAAATACTAGCAATTGAGCAATGTTTCCTTCACCAACCTTTCTTATGTCAGGATGGAGAAGTGATGTATTTCTGTCATCTAAGAAAGCATGAAAACGCCTACTTGCTTCATTTAGTGTCAGATCATGTCCAAACACAGCAAGGGCAGTCAAAATCTCTCCTCTCAACATGGAATCTAGATGACTCTCCCCTTGCTTAGGCTCCCAACCAAGCTTCCTGCAAATAAATTCAAACATAAAAGAAAAATAAATAGAAGAAAGCTAATCTTGCTCAACAGAAGTTTTTGAGTGCTTATTGTATGGGTCATCAATACACACTGACACTGGGTTCGTATTCACTTGTAAGGTATGATTATAAATTCATGTCTGCCACCATCATCTCAAAGACTGTTTCTGCCCTAACTTTTCGGACATTCTAGAATCTTCCTCAGCTAGTTTTATACAAATTGCATTAGCAACTTAAAAGGAGACTTTTATTGACTATAATCAACAATATGTATGACAAACTTTCTCTCTTGACCATGTATCCATAAAGTATCTTCAATATGAGAGATGAGCATGCATATACAAATTGCCTGATGTGAGAAATAGCTACACACTAGATCCTAGGCTCAAAATCTGTCAGCTTATCCCTTCAAAACTGGAATTGAAACAATCCTTAAGTGAACATAATTTTTTTTTTTTTTTTTGTTCTTTTTTTCTCTCCATTAAAGATGTCTTTATCCATGTTTAAGAAATAACATTTTTTTTTAGGGTTAAATGTTTTTAGTCCCTGAGTTTTGAAAACTTTCTTTTTAGTACCTAAGTTTCAATTCGCATCACAGATTGTACCTCTATTTTGAGAAAATACTAAATTAGTACCTCAGTCAAGTTTTCTGTCCAAAAACTAATAGCCCGCCAGGTGTCAACCCCTGAAGGTTGACACGTGTTTTAGTATAAAAAAAAATAAAAAATAAAAAATCTTTAAAAATTAATTAAAAAATATTAAAAACTAAAAAAAAATTGAAAAAAGAAAAAAAGAAAAGAAAAGAGGGTGGCTCATGACAGAAAGAAAAAATAATAATAATAAATAAATAAATAAAATAAAAAATTTGGTCAAGGGTTTTGGCCTTGGGGCCTGTGGCCCATGGGGTGGTTCGGACACCCCCAAGGGCCAAAGCCCATAAAAAAATTTGGGGTTTGCCCATGGGGTGGCCGAACCACCCCCAAGGGCCAAAACCCTTGACCATTTTTTTTTTTTTTGCCAGAGGGTGGCCAACCACCCGGCCACCCCCCATGGGGTGGTTCGGCCACCCCAAACCGGTCAAGAGGGTGGCTCTTGGTCAAAATGGGGTGGCCGAGTGGCCAAAGCCACTCCTCTTCTTTTTCTTTTTCTTTTTTCATTTTTTTTTTAAAGTTTTTAATATTTTTTTTTATTTTTTAATAATTTTTAAAGATTTTTAATTTTATTTTTTTATACTAAAACATGTGTCAACCCTCAGGGGTTGACACCTGGCGGACCGTTAGTTTTTAGACGAAAAAACTTGACTGAAGTAATAATTTAGTCTTTTCCCAAACGTAGGTACCATCTGTGATGTGAATTGAAACACAAGCACTAAAAAATAAAGTTTCTAAAACTTAGGAACCAAAAACGTATTTAACCATTTTTTTTATATAAGTAACTGATATATCATTAAAATCATAAGGTGTCCCAAGTACACAATGAGTATACCAGAGAGCCACCCAACTACTAGGAGCAAAAAGAATAAGAAAATCATGATATCTAATCACCAAAGGAAAAACAAAGGCAGTTATACAAATATTTAATACATAAAACATAAAGAGAGCATTATTCCCAATCAAATGGAATATAATCGACTTCATAGAGACCTCTTAATGTCAAAATAACAGTATCCTAAGCAAACCCAATGGCTTATAAAACACAGAACATTGTTGGAGTTCAATTACCGATTTATAAAATAACTTACTCTGCAGAATACTGGAAAAGGCTAATAAAAAATCGTTTAATGTCATCCAGTAACTCAGGGTTCACATCAGCTACGATTCTTGCAACTTTAAAACTGATCTGTGAAAAGAGGAACCAGAATTAGGACAAAGAGCAAAACTGAAATAATCTTAGACAAGAAAAGGATGTGAACATTACACTAATCAAATTAGACAACACAATATATTCAAGTTCCTCCCTGTAAGCACCCATCAAGGTTAGCAATGAGGTCAAAGACTGCTGGCGCGCCATACAAAGGGCAAATGAGTCATCCAGAATGCCTGTTAAAGGAAGATATTGTTAAGTGCTCTTTTCTGCCATCAATGGGACAAAGCAAGTATGAGTACAAACATCCAAATTACCAAATCTGTCTGTTGCAGATAAGTATTTGCTCTCCATGCATATCTGAGTCTACCTGAAAGTCCTCATCATATTTCACCCTATAGAAACCAGTCTGATCAACATTAATTTTTATCCAAGCAGATGCTGCACCGCTTCTATCACTAAGGAATTCCTTGATATCAAGAGTTTCAGACTTTGTTTGCAGTAGAAAATTCTTGCGCACATCATATGAGCCACAGCACAATGTTATTGGCACAATCCAATGCCCGTCCCCATGGGAACCACTTGACAGAAATTGAGACTGCCATTATCGCATTTATTGTTAGAACTCACTGAGTTCTCAAAAATATTATTATTAACTGAAATATTACAAAATTAGACAGCTGACTATGCATCCGATTTATGATATATGTTATTGATAAAAATAGGTGAATGACATAAGACAAAAGAAACCTGCTCGAATGCCAATTTCTCGTCTTTGACTTTGACAGAGACAACTGGGTATCCTTTTTGCTTTGTCCATGAATTCATTAGCTTGTTCACAGGCTCACCAGATCCCTCCTCAAGGGCAGCCCATAAATCTTCTGTCTTTGCATTTGAGCAAGCATATTTTTTATATATGAAGCAAGTGACCTCTGATTACAAAAACAAATTAGAAAAACAAAAGTAAAAGAGCAAAAACAGTAAACTAAAACCAGGAAAAAAAAACTTATAAATGCATAAAAAAAAGAGTAACTGACACAATTACAATCGAAATACTTCTCAAATGAGCAAGCCTTATTATGCTTCTAAGTTTCTCGATCATCTATTTTGTACTTATCAGAATAACTATCAGATCTAAAAAGCCATCTCTGCACCGACCTTATATTTCCTTACCAAGCCATATGAAGGCAAAAAGTACTATGCTTTGTTACTTTCATACACAGAATTGATCCCTTATTTGAATGCATTGACATCATCTTACCTTCTGATATGGATATTCATAATAATGATATCTATAATCAACAACCATCACACTCAAATCCATTAGCCTTAAACCAATAAATCCGTAAACTATCATTTGAACAATCAATCCCATAAATCAAAGAATATGATTGGTTGACACAAATGGAACTGAAAAAGGATAAACCTCAACAGCATTTATTTGAATAATACTTGGCAGCTAGTAATGACACTTGCAGCTAATCTAGCTGAGGCCAAGTCACCAGATATCAACTAGATATAATTTCGAATTATTTCTTATGTATATATGTAACACCTCTATTTTTCTTCTATATAAGTAGAATTGACTACTTTTCAAATAATTAATTACAAACTAGCCATTACATTAATGGTTATCTCGACCTCTCTCATAAAATAAATTCTACAATCCCACATCACCATCCAACTATTTTCTGAACAAAATGTCTCTAATCTCTTCAGAACTCAAAATAAGAAGATTCGGATTGCCTCTTTTATATGTTTGGAAGACTTCAATTTTGAAGGTTTTCTATGACATAAGTTTCATATGAATTTGGGATGGAGAAAAAGAAACAAAAAACGAAAAACAAAGTCTCTTCAATCATAAGAAATACTTTAACTTGTACAAGAAACACATACAAGTAACAAACCTAATGACCAACCTGAAAGGATTCAGCGCCAAGATAGCTTTGCAGCATCCGAATAACAGATGCACCTTTTTCATAACTTATTGAGTCAAAAATTTCATCTATCTCACCAGCATGATTTATCTCCACCTAAAAGAAATATGCTTAAATTCACCTTTACTCAAACAAGTAATGATCCTGATTCTTTAAAGCCGATTATACCCAGGAAAAGAAAATAGCCATGCAAATTACCTCAATGGGATGGGACTCCGCAAGGCTATCCAGTCTAAGGCCCTCTGTAGATTCATCAAGAAACTGAGTCCATATTTTCCATTCTGGGAACAAGCTATCAGTTGCTAAATAGCTAACCTGTACAAACATATAAACGGATATATAATTTACAAGCACATGGTCATTAGGTATGATAATATACAGAGATATGACAAATACAATATACCCATGTTGCAAACCCCTCATTCAGCCACAAATGAGTCCACCATTCCATAGTTACAAGGTTGCCAAACCACTGGTGTGCCAGTTCATGAGCTACGGTAGTAGCAACCTTTTCAGTAGCCAAAAATAATGATTAAACATTCTGTGGGGTGTCATTGGAACAATAGCTCCATATTACAGTAGCCAATCTAAATTCTAACAAAGAAAGAAGCATTCAAAATATGCGCATTACCCACTGCTTATTGGCAGCCGCAGAATGCTGATCGTCATAGAGCAGAGCTGTTTCACGGTATGTAACTAAACCATAATTCTCCATGGCCCCAGAAGCAAAATCAGGGATTGCAACCATATCCAATTTAGGTAGAGAGTAAGGCACATCAAAGTATCTGAACATTTTATCATGGTCAATTTGAATCCACATAATGCAGCATCAGCACAAAAATGTAACAACTAACCGATAACAAGTAATTACATTCCAGTGTCCAATTAAACGTAATCTTTAGCTAAAGAAGTGTCATGCTCTGACTAGTGCTCAATAAATTGGCAGTAATTGACGGGACAACTTACTCTTTGTACAATTCAAGTGTTCCGACAGCAACAGTCAATGCAAATTTCCCTTGATTTGCCTTACCGACCTGGCAGTATACTCGAACTTTGACCCCTGTATACAGATGTAAGATTACACTATCAAGCAAGAACAAGGGTTGTACTGCCACAAGAAACAATGGGCATAGTGTTTGATTTTACCATCAGATGTACAATCTTCCACATAATCAAACAAACCAACAACCACTGCCACCAAATATGTAGACATTATTGGTGATTCTTGATATGAAACTGTCTTCAGATGCCCATTCACTTTTTCTTCAACAATTGGCATGTTGGAAAGAGCTACTAGTTCAGATGGCACATCCAATGTGATTTTGAATGTAGCCTGCAACTCCCAATGCCAGAAAAAGAAGAGCCAAATTAGCTTTTGTTTGCATTCATTTGTAACATAATCAGGCGTATCTACTTTCAGTCCCTAAATTATTTAGCCACAACAATTGAAGCAAGCATTATGAAGTGGGTTAGGAATTAAGATTTGATTTCAGCAAAAGATGCAAAGAAGTACAAGAGCTTAAATCAACCAAGAGAGAGAGACATTACAACACCTTGCAAGCAGGCTCATCCCAACATGGAAAGCATCGCCTAGCATCAGCTGCTTCAAACTGCGTAACAGCCATATTCTTCTTCTCACCATTATGTTCATATTTACTGAAAGGAAAATAATAACTCAAACATATACACACATGATTAATAAAATTGGCATCATCACAACCATATCCCGACACTACTTGTTGCCACTAGGGCTGTCAAAACGGGTTGACCAGACCCATTTGACCCGCCAACCCGTTAAGGGTCAACCCTAACACGACCCATTTAGATAAAATGGTCAAATCCTTAAATCCTAACATGACCCTGTTAAATAACGGGTTAACACGATAAGACCCATTTGACTCATTTATTAATAAAGTCTATAAAAATAAAAATAAAAACACAAATTTAACTAAAAAAAAAAATCATATTGTTTGAATAATCATATTATTTCACAGTTGAAATATGAAACATTGAGTTGTTTTATTGTTTACTTGTTTTGGTTCAACTTCTAAGTTCGAAAACTAAAAAGAAAAAAGAAAAGAAAAGAAAAAAAAATCCGCTAAATTTTTTTAGTATTTGCCTTTTTTGTTTAAGTTCTAACTTCATAAAAGAAAAAAACTTGTTTTGTTTTTTGTGAAATTTTTTAAGTTTAGTCTTTCCTCTTTAGACAATGAGAGAAAGAGAGAGGTAACATGATTGTTTAGATTTAATTTTTAATGTTAAAAAAAAAGGTTTAAGTATACGGGTTGACCCTGTAATGATCATTTTATTAAACTGGTCTAATGGGTCAACCTTTTTATGACCCGTATCCTTTTAAGCTTATCCCTAACCCTTTAACTTCGTGTCGAGTTTGCGGGTCGTGTCAAAAATTGCGGGTCCTAGTTGCCACCAAATCCTTCCCTTTTAGTACACATTATATTCTCACCAAATGCACTAAAAAAGGTATCATAAATGGTTGTATTTATCAAAAAAGTCTAATTGAATTCCATTCTTATATCCATCCCGCTTATATCTTCGGCACTAATACTTCAGCTCTGAGCTTTTCAGTTCTATCAAACAGAAGCTAACTCCAACGCAAATATAGAACCTCTAATTCCAATCTCTTACTCTGCTTGCATTTTCTTAGGAACAAAACAAAACACAACTGATTAACTTGTATAGAGCCAAACAGAGGAAATTGATAATTGTATCAAGCTTGGTTCAATTAAAAGCTTACTGTTGTCTTAAGAAACTCTATTTCTTAAAATCTTCTCATCAACAAATATAACACAGAAAATTCTACCTTCTGTAGAACCCCTTCATTTTGTCATTCAAAGTTCCTTCAAACCCGATACGGAGAACTCCGATCCCAATCGGAAGTGTCTCCGCGAACTCCAAAGCCAAAATCTCGTCTGCTTCAACCAAATCAATTTTTGAAGGCTCCAACACCTGCCCAAAATTCCATTCATACATTAAGCATCAACGGAAGTGCGTTTGCATGCCTCAGGAAAATAAATAAAACTCAGCCTCGCATAAAAAGGTCGGAACCAAAATGGCTGTGAATCCATAGTATCCATGTTGTCTTTGTCTTTTCGATAAATTTAAGCAACTAAATCAAGCACTAGAGTTTAGAAGAATTTAAGGTTTCGGAATGAAAGGTTAGACAAATAGGGGATACCTTATAAAAGCCTCGGTTGGTGAATGAAACGGAGCCGGTAACGACGGAGAGCTCGGCGGCATTGAGGACAATGTATTTGGTATCGGCGACGATGTCGAGGTCGATGGCGACAGAGCCGGCGAACTTGCAGGCGGAGAGGTCCGGCTTGAGGTGTATGCCGTAGCGTTTCGGGACGGCGAATTTTGGTAGGCGAGGTTGACCTTTGAACTGCTCCATAGTCCTGCTATGTTGGATACTGGCATAGTACTGTCTACTGTTATATAATGGAAATTACGTGGTAATTATAATCAGTCATTAAAACATTTAAATTAAACTTTCAAAATTTCTTTAAATTTAAATCTAAAAATTTAGATTAGTTGAATTTAGCCAACCACTTTTCATAATCATTAAGCATTAAACTCTCTAAATATTTATCTATTTTTACTAAATATTCTATTTTATTGATGAAATCAATCTTTTGAACTCTTTGCATTAAAACTTTACTTTAGTTGAAAAGAATGAATAAAAAGTATGAAAGAGAAAGATCATATTAACCAATAAAAAAGTATGAAAGACAAACAAATGGTATAATTGTGAGTTTTGTTAAAATTTTAGGGAAAAGTTTGCTCATAGATCAACAAGGGCATGTAAAAAAGTCGTATATCATTTAAGTAGTATGTCAATAATATAACAGTCTACTAATGCTCTGTTTGTTTCAACGTAAAATGATTTTCATTGTAAAATATTTTAAAAAAAATTATTTTTCATAAAAAATGATTTTCTCAAAAATATTTTTCGGCGTTTTCCTCCTACGAAAAAATTATGAATGAAGAAAAATGGAATCCAACAACTGCCACCGCAATCCAACACCATTCGGTCGCCATTGCTAAATTTTGGCAAGTCAGTTTGACTGGATTCTAGTTGGATTCTCGCCATATTCGGCTAGATTTGGCCATTTTGGCCTGATAAATGACCAAATTTGATCAGATTCGACCGGATTCCGATGATTTTGGTCAAATTCGACCGAATTCCGATAATTTTGGCAAGATTTGGCCGGATTCCGGCCATTTTGGCCAAATCCAATCGTCAGTCCACTGGAATCCGGCAATGGCGGCCGAACGTCGCCGAATTCCGTCACCGGCAGCCAACGATTGCAAGAATCCGGCAAGTACCACTTTAGCAATCAGATATCCAAATTTGGAACTTTCGGTAGTAGATTCAAGCTATCAACAAACTCTGATGCCCGACGGTGGTAGGTTCCCACAAACATGCGTGCAAAGACGAAGAGTTTAAATTCGAAAAACGATTGCTCAAAACTGTAAATTGTTTTCTAAAAATTAAAAAGGCTTTTACAGTCAAACTAAAAATAATTTTCGTTGACTATTATTTTCGCCCCTACCAAACACAGTAAAATGCCGAAACCATTTTCCAGAAATCATTTTACACTGAAACAAACGGAGCATAAATAACATTTCTTTTACATTTTACAACCCCAGCTATCAACCTCATTTAGAGCTTTTTTTTTTATCATGGATAATTCTATATACAACACCATTATTTTACTATGCTAATATGATACTGTCAATTTACCTTTAGATAAGTCATTGTTAAAAGAAAAATAAAATTTCAATAATAAATTAAGAGTGTCACATTAACGCTGTGGATAACAATGCGACACTGTGACATATAATATTACTCATTTGTCACATTTTAAATTGTGACAATCCATTTTTAAATTTCATGCTTCGTTTGTTGACGTAAAATGTTTTCAGTGAAAAATATCTTGTTGAAAAATGATTCCCTGTAAACATTTTTCGGCGTTTGACGCGTACGAAAATTTACAAATATTTTTTTTATATATATTTCCATTGAATCATATTAACCTATAAAAATTATTTTTTATTCAAAACATAAAAAAATAACTTAAAATTTGAGTTTTAGAGAAATTCCAATGGTGGTGCGTCGGGACATTGCCAAGCCTCGTCAAGACTCGCCATAAACACACAAGCACATCTTCTGGCCGGGTCACAACGACGTCCTGGTCAGGTCATGATAGTGTCCCAATCGAGTCCCAACTGGCTTATGGTGGTATCATGGGGATTTGAGAATGAGAAGTTCAAACTCAAAAAATAATTTACGAAATTTAAAAATGAAAATTATTTTCCGAAACCAAATAATTTTTTTTTGTCAAACCAAAAATATTTTTGATTTGACTATTATTTTCAGTTACACCTAATATCAAAATATATATATTCCAAAAAATATTTTACTCGGAAAGAATTATAGCCTCAGCTTCATATCCATTTCATGCAAAAATGTTAAAATTGGAAGGGTGCCTTATACGTATTTTTCTAGGTAGATGAAATTATTATAATATCCATAAACAATGTCACAAAAAGAAAAAATAAAATGTAATAAAATTAAAACGAGAAATGATTTTTGAACATCACTTGTATATTTTTATATATCATTTTTTTAAATCAACCATTAAATCTGTAGGACTCACAATAATTCACATGTGAGTCCTACAGATCCAATGATTAATTTAAAAAAATGATATACAAAATATGTACAAGTGATATGCATGTAACATGTTTCAATTGAAACAGATTTGTCCAATTTGTAGAGAATGTGCCTTAAATGTCAATTACCTTTTAAAATTACTATTAAATTTTAGATAATTATTATTGAATTTTAATTTAATAGCAATTTTAAAAATCATTTGACATTTAAAAGAACATAAGAAAGACAAGAGTCCTTCGATTCTCCTTATAGTATTACTCCATAAAGATATCATTTTCATGATTTATGATTGTTAAATGGATGAAAAATAGTTAGAAATTAGCTGAAATTAAAAAGAACTAGAATAAGAAAGTGACAGAAATTTTTTACAGACTGGTTTGTAGGAAATTTCATACAACCCACATATAAGAGTGACATGTGTCCTTTAAACATGTGAGAATCACGTTTTTTTTTTAATGCTATTAAAAAAGTATGTGAGAAGCACATGCTATTAAAAAAGCATGTGATTCTCACATGCCAGGAGACACATATTAATCTTATATGTGGGTTGTATAAAATTTCCTACAAATCGGTTTGTGAGAAATTTCTGTCTATAAGAAAGTGACTAAAATTAGAAGTTTTAAGGAATAATTAGACCAGGTGTAAAAAAAAAAAAAAAAAAAAAAAAAAAGGATTTAACGCTGATATATTGAGCATGGGTGTAGAAAACTTTGCTTGGAAGTGGAATCTTATAACACTATTAGAGAGAAATAGTTTCAGGTCATATAAGTTAAGACCCATAAATAATCACTAAAATGATTATATAATTTAAGACCTCATGGTAAACTTTCATGTGGCTAGAAATGATTCACATACGACGAAAGGATAGTTCGATATTTAACTTGTGTAATAAGAGATGTTCGTTAAGGAGTAAAGATTATTGTACAATTCTTGCACAATTCTTATACAATTATAACCAACTTTTTTTTTTAAGATCAACCATTGAATATTTAGGGCCCACATGTAGGAAAATAATTTCAATGATTGATCATAAAAAAATTAGTTAGAGTTGTGCAAAAATTATGTAAGAATTGTGCAATAATCATTACTCTTGGTTAGGCACCATAATAGGATAAGATTATGATCTAAGAATTGTATGGAGGGACTATGTTGTTGTGGTATGACGTGAATTGTAAGGGGAAAATACACTTTACTCCCCTGATGTATCTACCCATTGGCAATTTAGCGCCTAATGTTTAATTTTTGGTAGATAACCCCCTGACATTTACCACTTGTGTCAATGTGGACCTTCCGTCCACCCGCCCGTCATTTTGGATGGAAAAAAGTCACATGCAACTCACACTACCTTTTAAACAAAAATCAAGACTATTTTACCCTTCCATTTACCCTATTTCCAACATGGACTTTGAATGCTTCCTTCTCTATCTCTTCCTTTCTCGTCGTCCTCTCTCTCCAACCCAAACACCACCACCACAACACCACCTTCTTCAAACTCTTTCTCTCTCTGTGTCTCTACTCTCTCACTCTCTCTCTAAACTTTCTCGCTAGCGTAATTACAAGGTAGCAAACGCTACAAGCTCAGGGGAATGTTTTGAGCTATAGCCTTGGTGGATCGGTTGCAGTGCTGGAGTTATTTCCATTGACTGGCCAAACGCTTGTTACAATCCGATGGTTTACTTCACCATGAAGCTCTTTGCGTCTGTTACCGGCGCAGACCAGCGTAACCAGGATTCCAGGAACTTGCGGTAGTGGTATGTGCATAGCTATAGCCATTTGCACAAAATTGAAGAAGGAAGGTAGAAGACAACACAAAACGTACTGTTTAACTTAAAAGTTTACAAAACACTAAAAAGAACGTGTACACGTGTAGAAAACTAGGCCCATGCAGAACGTGTAGCCTATGTACGTTCCATTTCTCTCCACATACCACGTCATGCACCTTCTGTCCACTTCGAAGAGGCTGTTTGAATACTTGATGTCCTTGAGCCAAAAGCTGGTCGTGGCTAGCATCCTCCGCCAAAAGCTGGTCGTTGTAGCCGTTTGGCGACTCTAACGTTGTCTCCAACGGCTACAACGGCAATAGAATCCTCTGCAGCAGGTGGCATCTGGCCAGAACGAGGACTGGGCTCGGGGAATTAGCTGTAGCAGGTTGGACTACGTCTAGGAGAGGTGGAGAGGAAGCCACGTCCACGTCTCATGTCTGTATAAAGGCTGGTGTTAAAACTGGTTCTTTAAAAGGAAGCTTCAATATTGGAAGGGTGTAGGAGGAGTAGTATGTAGTATCTCTTTTTCTTCCTTTTTTTAACCAGTGTCCGAATTCTAGTTGGAACGATGGGGTAATTCGGATGTTCGAAACGAACAAAAATTTTTTGGTTACACTTTTTAGTTGGAGATCAGTTGGGTCCATTTCAATGACCCCACGACGACGACAACAACAACTCAACCGGTGAAGATTATCCTTCTACTTATTAATTTTATTCCTCAACTACAAGCCCACAAGTCCATGGTGGCCACTCCGTTGCGTTCATGCAATTATATGTGTGTTTCTTGTGACTTTGGGAGTCAACATGAAGATTGGTGCTTAAATTTGTACACAAAAAGTACGTATAGGACTCCCAATAGTGATCATGAACATCGTCTAGGTACCTAAATAATGTACATCACAATTAACAAGTACTAAAAATGATTTATTGTTTTTAGTAATGCAGATGACTTGATCATATATATCATATAAAATGACTCACTTGTATCCGTCATTTGATCCAACATCTATGCGCCAAAAGAGTGCCAATCATCCAGATTCTGTGACATATGAGGCATTTATCAATGGCCTTAACTCTATTGCTAATATAAATGGTGTCCCGAGGCCCTTGTTTATGAGACAAACATGTATATAATTTAGAGACAGGACATGTATGAGCTCCTTGTCGACACTAACCAATGAATTCTCCACTTTGACCATCTCCCATGTATTTGCTCCAAGATACAGATCGAATTCTGGTAAATTACCTTTTCCATCATAATTCCCATGCAAGAAGGATGCTCCGATCAAATATTCAGTGCCTCCTGTGACATTTATTCTGCAAGAGTTGCAGTTTCCTTGAGGAAAGCTTCGGAGATTCCATAACTGATGTTGATGGCTACCTTTGTTATCAGGTGATATGCTCTTACTTGGTCCCATAATCACATGCACGGTCCTCCAGGGCTTGTTGCTTGGCGCTGACCACCAACACCAACTGCTGTCGTGCACAAACAAGTCAATCTGGGACGTACGTCTGTCGTCCTGGTTTATGCCTGGAGTTGGTGGCTTGGTTTGGGTCTACCTCGCCTTGCACCGTGATGGTGTTCTGAGAGAGAGCGAGAGAGAGAAATGGATTTGACCCGGACAACCTCGTCGTTAAAAATGAAAAAGTAAGACGACACAAAAAGAACCTACTACTTGTACCGGTGATACTGGTCCACCGACATGTCCGGTCTACATCGAAGCGCCAAGGAACGAGAAGATGAACTTGGCACAGTTTTGGAGAAGAACCATGATGACGTCTCCTTTGTTGAATTCATGCTCTGTTTTTTGAATGTCAAACAGAGGAGGTGGAAAGATCATGCATGCATGCATGCAAGCTAAAGCCCAGAAAATGCTTGCTGGATTTTTGGACGCAAAGAGAGCGACAAACTTAGTGGCACAGTTAGCAGCGAGAATGATATGATAGCGGGATTTTTGTTTTCTTTTTTGGGTTTTGAAAACGTAGGCCTGAGTTTCTTCGCTTCTTATGGTTTGGTTTGGTTGACTGTTTCTTCCGACGAGAACACGAGGAGATGGAGAGGATTCTGAGTAGAGATGGTTGTTGAAACGGTGTGTATTGGCATTTAAATGAAACGATGTGTTTTGAATAGAACAAGGGGTGATTTTGGAAAGCTGGGACCTCTTTTCTGTCACTTTTAACGGACTAAGTGGACGGAAGGTTTAGATTAACACAAATGCTAAACGTCAAGGGGTTATTTACCAAAAATTAAACATTGAGCGTCAAATTGTCAATGGATGAATACATTAGGGGGTAAAGTGTACTTTTCTCAAATTGTAAAGTGTGTGGGCCCAGCTTTAATTGTTGGTCTTTATGTGTTGACCGACTACTTGTATTTCTCAAAGGATAATTGCATCACTGGTCCCTGGGGTATGCCATAATTATAAATCACTCCCTATGGTTTAAAAAGTTCATGGGAGGTCCTTGTGGTAAACAATAATTACAAATCGATCCCTGGAGTCAAATTCCGTTAAAATTTTTGACAAATTCTGTTAAATGCCACGTCAGCACCACGTCAAACCAATAAAATGGCGATACGTGTCCATCTTAAATAAAAATATAAATTTATTAAATAAATAAATAAATATACTTATTATTATTTTTTAAAAAAAAGAAAAGAAAAAAAAGAAAGAAATAAAAAAGGGAAGGGCAAAGGGGTGGCTGGGCCACCCCTAGCCAATGGACAAGGATGAAATGGAGAGGATCCTCTCCATTTAGTTAAATATGGAGGGTATAGTTATCTTTTCACATTTTTACAGAATGTAAAAAGACAACTATACCCTCATTTTTACACTAAATGGAGATGATTCTTTCCATTTCAAATAACGGATCCAAATTCCTAGCCAATGGGAGTAGCGCGCGAGCTGCCGAGGGTGGCACACAGCCACCCCCAGTGGCCAGGGGTGGCCAGGCCACCCCTTTGCCTTTCTTCTTCTTTTTTTTTTTTTTTTAAGTATATATTTTTTTTTTAATAAATTTATATTTTTTTTATTAAGATAGACACTTGTCGCTATCTTATTGGTTTAACGTGGCGCTGATGTGGCATTTATCAGAATCTGTCAAAATTTTGAACGGAATTTTACTCCAGAGATCGATTTGTAATTATAGTTTACCACAAGGATCTTTGATGAACTTTTTAAACCATAGGGAGTGATTTGTAATTATGGCATGCCCTAGGGACTAGTGGTGCAATTATCTCTTTCTCAAAATCGGAGAGGAAAAGAGCAATCGCCTTTTTTTTTTAAAGTACGAGCAACCACCTATTTAATCCTTTCACAAGTTGATCTTGTATTCTGTTATAGCAGCCGACTTTGAGACATATAAAATGAGTAGTCCTCTTCATAGCTTATTTGAGATATGATTCTCCACCACTTAAATATATAACTTTTCACCACCTTGTCTATGTGGCAAGGTGGTCACATACTAACTTTACAGTTTTTTTATTTTTAAAAAATAAAATAAAGTGGGGGACCACCTTGCCACATAGACAATGTGGTGAAAAGTTGTATATTTAGGTGGTAAAGAATCATTTTTCTATTTTTTTTAAAAAAAGGAAAAAAAATGCCACGTAGGTAAATAGATGGATGAGAGATGGAGGAAGGGCGCATGTATAGCATTTAAAAAAATGCCACGTAGGTAAATAGATGGATGAGAGATGGAGGAAGGGCGCATGTATAGCATTTCTCCCTCTTTGAGGGACAATGCGACTTGAGGCAGAGATACTTGTGGAGTACGGGGCCATATTGCGACTTGAGGCAGAGATACTTGTGGAGTACGGGGCCATATTGCGACTCGAGGTAGAGATACTTGTGGAGTATGGGGCCATATTGTTATAATGAGAGAGAAAGAAAAAGGTGAGAGTACCAAAAGAAATAGAGTTTTTTTTTTTTTTTTTTTTTTTTTTTTTTTTTTTTTTTATCTTCCTTTTGGGTAAAAGTAAGAATTATGTGTATTGAGGCTTTGAGTTTTGAGTGATTTTCTCTCTACTATGTTTTGTACTCCATCTTCATAGTGAATTTTTTCGTGATTGCCTCTGCTAGTGGACGTACCTCACACTGAAGGACCACTTAAATCTTGGTATCTGTTGTGATTGATTTAATTTTGCTTTCTTACTTTTCGTATCTCGTGGGTCTTGGAAAATATGATAAATTTCCTAACATATGTTACGTCACAAGTTTTCACCTTTTTTTTTTTTTTTTTTTTTTTTTTAGGAGAAACTTCGTTTAATTTACTTAACTTTCTCCCTTTTTTGTCATTTCTATCTTAAAGTTAAAAAACTTTCAATTTATTATATTGAACTTCAAAAAAAATTATAATATCTCATCCATCTCGTTAAGTTTTTGGGTTAAATACAGAGAGAAAACGGGGCACCTTTGATGATGGAAACATACAAACAAAGCAGGGAGAAAGAAGAACAAAGAAGAAACGACTATTAAATTTTGATATCAACAAAGGGAGATACAGAGAGAGTGAGATGGCAAGATATAAATCCATGCAAGACAAATAAAAGCAAGAAAAATAAATGCAAAAGCCATAATTAGAAAAGATCCAACTCCGTAAGATATATTCTTAATAGACTAATGTTTTGGTGATGTCCCTGACTCATTGTCTCCCCTGTTGCCGCAGATTTCAGGTTGTGAAATTCATCTGCTTGCCTTCTTCTTGAGAACAACGGCCAAACAAGTGTCTTTCTAGTACTACTTCCTCTGTGTTAATTCCTTCACGGTGTCGACAAGATGTTCCTCTTTCTGAACACTTAGAACCCAATTTGCATTGATGTAAACCCGCTCAGTGCTCTGCTTCAAGTTTCTAGCCATGGAGGGCTTAGTACGGCTTGCAAAAAACTCCTCTACTTCCCTGGCCTTCTCAGATGAAGTAAGCTGGGTGGAGGGATAAAAAAGAAAAAACCATAAGCATCAACAATGACCAACAACAGGAGAGAGAGAGAGAGAGAGAGAGAGAGAGAGAGAGAGAGAGAGAGAGAGAGAGAGAGAGAGAGAGACAAACCGGCGAGATAATTGCACTGATAAAGCGAGTTATTAGATATCCGGAACCCCAGGTCTGGAAAATATGCTCCCAGTTATCCTGTATTTTAATCATATATAAGAGGTTGGAAAAACCAAGGCATTAGATATCAAAGTGGTATGTTGCCCATCCCTCAGTGTTTTCTTCAAAACAATCATGTGGGAGATTGTAGCTGTGATGAACACAAGAATAGACTAACAGGGCTCAGTGCCACAGAAAAACAAAACAAGTGTGGCAAATCAAAACAAGTTTCCCTTTCCCTTCATGTTACACATAAAAGAATTCAGCAACAACAAGAGGAAAAACCAAGGCATAAATGGTTGTCTTCCTTAAATCTACATGCAAGATCTCAGACCATTCTCTTAATTGTTTGAGGACAGTTTTGATCATGCGAATATCGTGCATGTGCATGAATGTTTGCCTTCTGCTTTTCACATTGCTACATTGAGTATTACCTTCAGCCAAGTCCAAGCTGTTTCACGTCCTTCTCTACTAACAGCAAGTCCAAGAACAGCATCTTGGCTACGAACCTAGATCAAACGGGAAATAAAGTCAGCATCAGCGTCCTGAGCCCAATCAGACCATAATTTGTCAACTTGTATAAAAATGTTTTAACCTCCACAGTTATATAAAACTCAGATACCTCAGATGACAACAAAAAGTGAAGAACTTCAAGAACTATCTTGGGATCAGGAGAAGATGCTAATGAACCTACAAGGACACAAAGATTCATGATTCCAAGATACTAGAGATACTCAGATGTTCTGCATCGATTTAGATAATGATATGTTGTTACTTAAAACGCGGGTTTTCTCCTGGCTCAAATCAGTCTCTCTGTAAACTCTTAGAAGAGATTCATAACCCACTCTGTTTGTGGTGGTGACTCTTTGCATTACAGCCACATAAGCTGCCTGCAACCACAGTTCATAATAAACTTCAGTGGGGATTGTAAAATGGAGAAGTGCTAGCAATCGAGCAATGCTTCTTTTACAAACCTGTCGTAAGTCAGGAGGGAGGAGTGGTGTATTTCTGTCATCTAAGAATACAAGAAAACGCCTATTTGCTTCATTTAGTGTCAGGTCATGTCCAAACACAGCCAGCGCAGTCAAAATCTCTCCTCTCAACATTGCATCTAGATGGTTCTCCCCTTCCTTGGGCTCCCAACCGAGCTTTCTGCAAACAAATTCAGACAGAATAGAATAAACAAATAGAAGAATGAAATCAGAAGAGTCTAATATTGCTCAAAGGAAGGTTTTGAGTGCTCATTATTTGGGTCAGTAATACACAATGGGCTTCTGTTAGCTTGTAACGTCTGATATAACTAGTCGATGGTCCAAACCATCATGTCACAGACCCCTGCTGCCCTAGTCTTTTCTGACATCCTAGAAGCTTCCTTAGAGCATCAGTATCGAACTCGGTTTATTTTGATTTATGATTTGTTGGAATTATCTTTGATGTTGGTTGATTTTCCGGTTGAATGGCATTTGGTGGGTTATGGGTATTTGTTGAATTTTTCCCCTGCTTCGGTGATGATGGTTCTGATAAATGATTGGGTGTTTTTGGATGTGAAATTATTGGGTAAAATTCACTGATTGGCCGAACCCCCTTTGAAACTGATTTTCTGTTTGTTCTTCTTTCTTCCGATTGTGTATGTGTTACGGTAAAAATTTAGAGAGTTTGATGTAAGAGTAACTTTAAAAGTGATGGATAAAATAAAAAAAGTACATTATTTGAGCTAAATTTGGAGAAAACTTTGAAGAGCTTGATAAGGATGCTCTTAGCACACAGATTACATTCGCAACTTCAAAGGTTCTAAGGTTAATTCACTATAATAAATCGTATGTATGACAATTTGTTTCTTGATTAATTATATAAACAAGTATATTAAAATAAAAGACATGGAAAATAAACATACAAATTGCCTGTTATGTAGTGCGAGAAATATCTACTCCTAGATCTGGGGTAAAAAGTCTGTAAGCTTATCCCTATAAAACTTGAAGGGGAATAAAAAAAAAAAAAAAAAATCCTTAAGTGAATGTAATTTTATTTTCTTGGTCTTTTTCTTCTTCCTTAAAGCTGTCCTTTTCCCAGATTTATCAAAATAAAACATAAAGTTCACATTATCTATACCAGTTAATATTTGGACATTCTGAGACATTTATAGACATCTCCCAGATGCAATGATATAAACATCTCCCAGATGCAATGATATAGTACCACTATCTGCTATTTATTAGCTATTAGCAGCTCTATTTAAGAAAAAAAAAAATTGACTTCATTCAGAATATATCATATATATAATTCATAGGAGCATCATATGCACCTTCTAATATTCTAATTATTCATTATATAAGAGATGATAATCTCGTGCTCTGTATCTGCAGAGTTGTATTTTCACTATTTTCATACCTTCCATTCTTCCAATACCTCGAATTGCAAAATAGTTAACATTAATTGACTTCAAAGAGATTACTTAGTGGCAAAAGAAAAGTAGATAGAGTAAAACCAATGGTTTATAAACAAGGACCAACCTAGGAGTTTCAACTAGTTATTTATAAGATTACTTACTCTGCAGAACACTGGAAAAGGCTAATAAAAAATTGTTTTAGGCAGTCCAGTAAATCAGGGGTCGCATCAGCTACAATTGTTGCAACTTTATGACTCATCTGTGAATAGAGGGACCAGCATTAGGGCTAATAAGATCATAACTGAAATAAACTTATACAAGATGAGGATGTGAAAATTACTCCAATCAGATTAGACAGCACAGTATATTCAGGTTCCTCCCTGTAAGCACCCATCAAGGTAAGCAATGAGCTCAAAGACTGTTGGCGAGCCATACAAAGTGCAAATGAATCGTCCAGAATGCCTGTTACAGGAAGACGTTGTTAACTGCTCTTTTTCTACTCTCAATGGGAAAAAGGCAAGTATGAGTACTAATGTCCCAATTACCAAATCTGTCTGTCGCAGATAAGTATTTGTTCTCTATTGCATATCTAATTCTGGTTGCCAGGTCCTCATCATATTTCACTCTATAGAAACCAGTCTGATCCACATTAAGTTTTATCCAAACAGATGTGACCTCGGTTTTATCACCCAGGAATTTCTTGATATCAAGAGTTGCAGACTTTGTTTGCAGTAGAAAATTCTTTTTCACATCATATGCGCCACAACACAATGTTATTGGGATGATCCATTGTCCATTCCCATGAGAACCACTTGACAGAAATTGTGACTGCCATTATTATATTTATCTCAGTAAGTTCTCAAAATATTATTAAGTGAAACATTACAAAATGAAACAACTGACCATGCATCCGAGTTAAGATATGTTAGTTCAAGATAAAAATAGGTGAAAAAGATAAGACAAAAGAAACCTGTTCGAACTCTAATTTCTCATCTTTGACTTTGACAGAGACAACTGGGTATCCTTGTTGCTTTGCCCAAGAATTCATTAGCTTTTTCACAGGCTCACCAGATCCTTCCTCAAGGACAGCCCATAAATCTTCTGTCTTTGCATTGGAGCAAGCATATTTTTTTATATATGAAGCAAGTGACCTCTGATGGCAAAAAAAAATTAAAAAAAAAAAAAAACCAGGAAAGAAAACCAAAATTTAGAAATGCATGGAAAAAGATAATCAACTGACAAACAGTTACATCAGAGATGTTTCTCAAATGAAGAGGCCATATTGTGCTTCTTAATTTCTTTACATAATTATCCGTAGATCAACTACTTACCCCAATTACTAAACAGATCACAAAGTCCAGCTTTGCACAGACCTTATATTTCCTTACCAAGCCATCCAAAAGCAAAAAGGAGATACTCTCTCACTGTCCTCCACAGAATTGATCCCTTGTTAGCAAGACACTAATGTCACCTTACCTTATCATATGATATTCATAGTGGTGATCTCGCTGATTCATATCCAAAACTTTCATATTCAACTCAAATAAGTATTATGTTTGGCTGGCAAAGATGAAACTGGAAAGGAATAGACCTCGACAGCAAGCCAACAATGAAACTGGCAGCTAATCTAGATGAGGCTATGCCACCAGATATCAAGTAGAAATACTTTCTACTTATTTCTCGTCTAGATGAGTATCACCATTTTTTTCTATATAAGTAGAATTGATTACTTCTTCAAATAATTAATTACTAGCATCCATCGCATTAATTCTTAACTCCTAAACATCTTTCATGAACTAAATTTCTATAATTCGACATCACCATCCAACTATTTTATAAGTCAAACATCTCTATCCTCTTCAGAACACAACAATATTACCTATCTTTTTTATGTTTGGAAGCATTAATTTTTGAAGGTTTTCTATGACATAAATTTCATGTGAATTTTATTAATCAACTTCAGACAGCAGCAACAGCTTCCACGACTACTCCCAGTTCAACTTCAGCAACAACAGTTTCAAGTTCCAAATCTCTGCCAAAGATCAAGCTTATTCAAATGAAGGATCTCAGTCAAAGAACCAAAATACTTCAAGAGTTGAACAATAGTCTCAGGTGTAGCCTTTGTAATCTTGTTATCGTTATACCTTTTCAAATATAAAATTTGCAACAAAAACTCCATGATATGTGGAGATTGTTTTGTAAACAGTTCTTTATATATACAGTAATACTCATCATGGTTTAGTATTGAGCAACCAAACCATTCTTTTCACAAAGGCTAGATTTCTTACAAATTTGATGCAGAGAAAAAGTAAAAAAACATAGTTTTCTTCAATCATAGGAAATGTCTTAACTTGTACAAGTAACAAACCTAACAACCAACCTGAAAGCATTCAGCACCAAGATAGCTTTGCAGCATCCGAATGAGACATGCACCTTTTTTGTAACTTATTGCGTCAAAAATTTCATTGATCTCGCCAACATGATTTATCTCCACCTAGAAAAAGGTAAGCTTAAATTGGGATATACTCACACAAATAATAACACAAATTCCTCAAAGAAGATTATAACCAGGAAAAGAACTTAGCCCATGAAAAATTACCTCAATGGGATGGGACTCTGCAAGCCCATCCAGCTTAAGACCATCAGTAGTAGATATATCAAGAAACTGAGTCCATATTTTCCATTCTGGGAACAAGTTATCAGTTGCTAAATGGGCAACCTGCGCATATGCCATAATTAGTATATAATTTTAGAATAATGTGGCGTAATTAGGTATAATAATATATAGACGTGGAACCAATTCTACATACCCATGTTGCAAACCCCTCATTCAGCCACAAATGAGTCCACCATTCCATCGTTACAAGATTGCCAAACCACTGGTGTGCCAGTTCATGGGTTACGACAATCACAACCTTTACAGTGACAAAAATAATGATTAAACAATTTGTGGGGGATTATTAGAACAATGGCTCCTTATAACATTACCCAAACTAAATTATACCGAAAAGAGCAATATTCACAATTGCACATTACCCTCTGTTTATTGGAAGCCGCGGAATGCTGATCATCATAGAGCAATGCCGTTTCACGGTATGTGACTAAACCATAATTCTCCATGGCCCCAAAAGCAAAATCAGGGATTGCAACCATATCCAATTTGGGCAGAGTGTAAGCCACAGCGAAGTATCTGCAGAACTTATCATGGTTAATCCAAATTCAAGATAATGTAGCATAGGCACTAAAATATAACAAATTAAGGGATCACTAGTAACCACAATCCAGTGTCCGATCAAATGTTCTGTTAAGCTAAAAATCGTAATGCTATGACTAGTGGTCAATAATTTGGCAGTGATTGACTGTAAAACTTACTTTTTGTATAATTCAAGTGTCTTGATGGCAACACCCAGTGCAAATTTCCCTTGATTTGCCTTACCAACCTGACAGTATACTCGAACTTTGACCCCTGTATGGAGATGTAGGATTACACTATCAAGAACAAAGCCAGGGCTGTACTACCACAAGGAACAATGGACTCAGTGTATGATTTTACCATCAGATGTATGATCTTCCACATAATCAAACAAACCAACAACAACTGCCACCAAATATGTGGACATTATTGGCGATTCTTGATATGAAACTGTCTTCAGATGCCCTTCCACTTTTTCTTCAATAATAGGCATGTTGGAAAGAGCTACTACTTCAGATGGCACATTCAATGTAATTTTGAATGTAGCCTGCAACTCTCAATGCCAGAAAAGAAGGCCCAAATGAGATTTTGCTTGCTTTCATTTCAAACATTTAGTCACAACAACCATATCTTCATGAGAGGCAGATAGTTCTTTTTTTTTTTTTCTCGATTTTCTCAAAGATGCATTATGAAGTGCGTTAGGAATTAAGATCGATATGATTTCAGCAAAAGATGCAAAGACGTACAAGATCGTAAATCAGCTAAACGAGAGAGAGAGAGAGATTAGAACACCTTGCAAGCAGGTTCATCCCAACACGGAAAGCATCGCCTAGCATCAGCCGGTTCAAACTGCGTAACGGCCATATTCTTCTTCTCACCACCATGCTCATATGTACTGGAATCAAAATAACAACTTGTAGATATATAAGTAACTGATAAAACTGTCACTTGTCAGAGAACAGTTTAGCTCCATTTAATACCGACTTCAAAAATAAATCAAAGTTGCATCACACAATATGAACTGAAAATTCTAATTGATAATATCATTCAGCATTGGAAATGAGAATTCAATCATTTTAAGAGTATTGGATAGCACTTAAAAATTATTGTTATTCCTGCTCACATCTCAGAAAGGGTAAATTGTGTCTGAACTTTTGAAAAATACAAAAGATTGTTCAAACCAAGCAGTACTTGCGTTATTACAATTCAATTTGAGCTCACACCATCCAAACACACAATATTCTATTAGGCATAGATTATTTTACCGAGCGGGCATATTCAGGAAGTGAGACAACTTGAGTATCATATTTAGTTATGACATGTTTTTGGTACATGACTTGAGTTGTGCTCCTTTTGTATGCTCATACCCACACACAGAAGAAACATAACTGACTAGTTTTGGCCCCTCTTCTACTTTGTCTTTCTGCCCAGGGTTCTCCTGTAACTTTCTCCAACAACACCCCCGCCCCCTCCCCCAAAAATAAATAAATAAATAAATAAAATTTCACTTCCACTCCGAAGTATAAGTGTTTTGGTCATCATAATCTCAAAGTTTAACTTGCAACGTTTGTATTCATGTTTAAGTTTCTTTTAATTTCAACCCCTTTTTTTTTGTTAAAATATCCAAAATGCCCATTTTTTTCAAAAAAAAAAAGAAAAGGAAGTGAAAATTCTAGTGGACCCACGTCCAATCCAAGGGTGAGTCCAAGGCATTTTTTAAAAATAAAAAATAAAATTAAAAAAAGACTAAAACATAAGATCAAAATTATCAATTTTTAAAGGGAATTAATAGTACACATAACTCCCTCAAATTACTACTTCATTGTCATTGTCCCCCCAAACTACCAATTGTGTAAATCTTCTCCCTAAACTACTGAAAAATGTCAATGTCTCCCCTAATGACAAAAATACCCTTCATAAAATTATTAAAAAAAACTAAAAAAACTATTAAAAAAATATAAAATAACAAAAAGTAATACAAAAAAAAAACTAAAAACATCTTTTTTATAATTTTAAGGTTTTTTTTCGTTTTTTCCTTAATTTTTTTTTAATTTGTTTTTTAAAAAGTTAATTTGTTTTTTTTTTTAGTTTTAGTTTTTTAATCCAATTTTTATAAGGACATTTTTGTCTTATTAAAAAAAAATTAGGGTCATTTTTGTCTTTTTGTTGGTCTTAAAGAAATATTACAACAATTGATAATTTAAAAAAAATATTAACAATTGAGTAATAATTTGATAAAAATAGGCGTACTTTTTCCATTTTTAAACTTCAAGGTTATATTAAAAAACCACTTATAGATGAGGTTGCAAGTGAAGCGCAAATCCTTTTATTTTGTCTGCTGCCTCCTTTTTGTCTTCGGATTGATGTGGGTTGCCCCTTTCGTGGCCCAAGTCCAGTTAGTTCCAGTGCGGCTTGTTCTGATGCGAAGCCTAAATCTTACTTGATTTTTTAATAGCTTAAATCACACAAATTTTTTTTAACAAAACTGATTTGTAAGAAATTTTGTATGTCACTTTTAAGGAATGAATTCTTTCCGCCCAATTTATACGAAAATTATGTCCTAAAAAAAATTCATGTATTACTCGCACGCCACGGAAACATGGCAAATTTATTAACTATGATTATTGGTGAAATTTTCAAGCCGTCGGAAACTCCCTTCTCTTTTCTTTCCTCTCAGGAACAAAACGGACCTAATCTGATTAACAGAGACACAGAAAATGGATTATTGTATAAAGCTTGGTCCAAATAAAAGGTTTACTGTCGTTTTAGTCGTTATATCAATTAATCTTTCTCATCAAAATAATAATAATAATAAATTAAATTAAATTAAATTCTACCTTCTGTAGAACCCCTTCATTTTGTCGCTCAAAATTCCTTCAAACCCGATTGTAAGAACTCCGAACCCAATCGGAAGTATCTCAGCGAACTCCAAAACCAAAATCTCGTCGGCTTCAACCAAATCAATGTTTGAAGGCTCCAACACCTGCTCAAAATTTCATTCATTATTTCATTAAGCATCAACGGCAGTGCGTTTGGATGCCCCAGGAAAATAAACGAAAATTCAGCCTCGCATAAAATATGGCTATGAATTTTTGTGTTTTGGATAAATTTCAGCAACTAAATCAAGACAGATAGGGCCGGGATATATACCTTAGAAAAGCGTCGGTTGGTGAACGATACGGAGCCGTTAGTGACGGAGAGTTCGGCGGCATTGAGGACGATGAACTTGGTGCCGGCGACGATGTCGAGGTCGATGGAGGCAAAGCCGGCGTACTTGCAGGCGGAGAGGTCCGGTTTGAGGAGTATGTCGTAGCGTTTCGGGACGGCGAACTTGGGGAGGCGAGGTTGGCCTTTGAACTGCTCCATAGTTTTGCTCTGGTGTTAGAAGCAGAGATGAGATGAGATGAGATGAGTGAGAGCGTAATGGATGGATTATATAGGTGTCGCTACAGTACAGCTTAATTATATTCCGATGATGATGGCGACGACGAGTATCTTGAAAACTGAAAAATTATTATTATTATTATTATTATTATTATTATTATTATTCATAATATTATTCAACTGAAAAAGAACAAGAAAGAGAAAAATGTACAATGATAGGTTGTTCATCTATTATTTGTTGAGTACTGCTAGTACAATAATCCTATCTAACAATGCTGACTTCAAGAACGGAATCATAATTTTTTTTTATTTTTTATTTTTTATTTTTTTTTATGGGGTACGAATTTATGTAAATACACAAATACACATAATAGTAAAGTAAAAAGTTAAATCATCTAATCATCTAGAGGTAAAAAAGTCATCCGCGAGGCTATGATATATAAAAAATAATATTTTTATAAAAAAAATGGGGTTGTCAAAGATCCCCTAACCTTATAGGTAAGTCTACCTTTTGCTGACGTGTTACTCTCAACTAACTATTTTATTAATTAAATAAACAAATAAAAAAGATTTAATAATTGGTTAGAATACTATATCAACATTGTTAGATAGAATTAAATCGAGGATCTCTCTTATTTATTATTTATTACAATTCTCAATACTAGCAAAGGAAGATCTGAATAAGGAGGCAAAATTGTAAAACAAATTAATTCAAATTTAATCATAACACGTCATTATCCACGGATTAAGAGTGTGATTGATATTGTAATTTTACATATTAAAAATGCGATTTTAAATCACATCAAATAAATATTTCTCATTAGCCTAACTTAACTTAAAAAAGAAAAAAGAAAATAAAAAATTACCTTCTTTCTCTAACCTCTCACAACATGATTGCATATATTCTCGCTGTCGCTCTTTTAATTCCCTCCATTTCCGTTGTTAACTTGTTACTGATCCTTGATTTGTTATCAAATCGCTCTTTGAATTTCTATTTATATCTTTTATTTCCTTGGGTTTGTTTTTATTATCAAATAGATAATTTCATATGATATGTTAATTTTTGTTTTACAGAATTTACATAAAATTACAATAATACTATTTTCTAATATAAAATAATACGAGATAATTTCATCATGATACACACACTTTCGAATGTAAATTTTTTGATGTAACACTAAAAATTACCATTAAATTTTGAATTAATCATTATTGAGTTTTGGATTCAATGGTGATTTTCAATGTTATAGCAAGAAATATATACTCTAAAGTATAAGAGTAGGAATATGTGTAACATTTCCCTCTATGATATATACATGTGTGTGCACGCTCTTATTTAATTAAAATCATTAGAAAGAAAATACGTTAAAATTACTTGTTCAACGATATTCCATTTTATATATATTTATAATGTTAGTTGTTGAACGATATTCTATTTTATATATATACTTATAACATTAATATATCAATTCAACTATGTATTCTTTCCTTCCAAATACATAAATAAATAAATAAATTAACTAATTAAATATGTGTTAAATCATTACTTATCTTAAGATATTTAATTGAAATGGGAGGTGTGAGAGACAAGGTTCAAACTCAGGATATTTACTCTAATACCATATTAATTGTTAAATCATCACTTATCTCAAAAGCTGAAGTTGATAAGAAATGATAAATTTAATCGTTTAATTAATATTCTAACAATAACCAATATAAGTGACACATTTTAATTGAAGTCACCAAATAAGATAAATATCTTTCACAATTTAGATAAAGTACTAACCATATTTGGGTTATTACCAACAAAATATTAGTTAAAATTACAATTAGATTCTCCCGATCTCGGTTAATAAGAAACCACCATGTGATCGACCTAGCATCTATGTAACACCTTCTCAATCCACCCACATGATCATGTGGTCGGGGCTTAACTTTTAAATTTTCACAATATCACGTAATGTATTTAATTAATCAATAAATAAATTTGAACTAATAGAGTATATACATGACTGATATTATACATTGATGTAGGAGTTGTTTTATACTTGGATAAAATAATAATTAAAAAAAAAAACATATATGAAGGAGATCGAAGCAAAATATTATTTTGGACAATTTTCACATGAGTAATGTTTCTTACACAATTCTTATACAAACTCTAACAACTTTTTTTAAAATCAACCATTGAATATTTAAGGCCCACATGTATGAAAACAAATTCATTGGTCAATCATAAATAAAAAAATAATAAAAAAAAAGTAGTTAGAGTTGTGCAAAAGTTGTGCTAGAGTTGTGCAAGAAACATTATATTACTCTTTTCACATACCATCGCCATCAACATCGACATCACGCACATATATATATATATATATATATATATATATATATATATATATATATATATATATATATATATATATATATATATATACCATTTATTTTGCAGGAGAAAGTAGTCTTAACGGTTTAAAGTCTACCGAAAAATGTTTGCTTAAAATTGTTGAACTGATAAGAAGAAATAACTTTCATACCAAACTGCGAGAACGCATGGATTGGATAGTTTTATAAGAGACGAAAGCGACGATCGGCACCATAATGAGGACGCCGGCGCCGACAAGCAAAGCCACGTAGGAAGACATCTTCTGCAAATATCAGAGATACTGTGACTGTGACTGTGACAGTGAGACAGAGCAAGTATTTTGGTCGGAAAATTGAGGTGAGTGAATGAAAGAGAATTAAACTAATGAGGAGGCCAGGCCGTCACGTACGTACATTGACTGGTTTGTCGATCTGTTTAACTGGTTATTAATAAACACGAATTACTGTCTTCTGTTTGCAATTGAGTTTGCTTTGAAAAGAAGGAAGGGATGAATTAAAATTCTTTTCTTTAATTTGCTTCCTTTCTCTCTCTTTTTATTCGCATGCAATGTTCATCCTCAAGGAGAAGACTGTGCATGTAAGTCTATAAGAATGTATTTTTACACATATATGGGCCGGCTGGTCCTCCCAAAAATTTCAACGAAAAAAAAAATAATAATAATTTATATGATGATAATTTAGTCCCTCATAAAAATTATATAGGGGCTTGTTTGGTAAGTAATTGTGTTGTCGAATATTTGTGTGTTGTATAGTAAAAAGTGATTGATGTGATATATAATTTGAGAATGTTTTATAAAAATGTGAAAAAATTTTGTTTTGTAGTGGGTTTTTTTATTTGAATAATAATAAAATATAATTGATGTGATATAAAAAGTATAAAAAAATTAGAATATTTTTTATTTGATATTTTTGGAAAAAGTGAAAAGAAATAGAGGAATAATGAAAATGGGTTGCCAAACTAGCCCATAAAAAACGTCTCTCACAACATAAGTCTTGAAATAGAAGAGGTTTATAGACTTTTTAAACCCAAAAACAAAAACAAAAAAAAATTCATACAATGGCCAGGCCGGCGTGGCTCCTAATAAAAACATGCAATTATTTATTATTGTTTTTCTAAGCTTTCTTCACTCTTTAACAGTTCAGCTATTTCTTTTTATTTCAAGTTTTCTCTCTTTGTGCCCACACTTTTTTTTTTTCTTTTCTTTAAAAGCCTTAAAGATAAATATTATAGATGGCAAAAGCTAGCCTAGAGAAGACTTGGTATTCAATAAATATTATTCTTCTTCTAATTCTAATCTTATTCTTCTTCTTCCTCCTTTTCCTCCACCTCTTCAATTTTAGCTATATAATCCCATTGTATTGTGTTATTTTGACTAATTAAATTATAGATATAGTTAACTACTTTAGTTGTTAGTGTGTTATTAACTATTGTTAGCCCCCACACCGGCCGGCCATACCAACATTAACACATAAAATTAAATAAGACTTGCTAAATTATTAGACTACTTAGGTGCTTTAATTTAATATTTTCAATTCTTCTTCTTCTTAGCTAATCTCAGTGTAAGAATCAAAGTTTTCGGGGGATAAATTAATCCTTCTGACATTTTTATGGAATCAGTTTACTTTGAGAAAAAGCAGCAATACTGATGTTTTAAACATCGTGATACCACTCAAAACCTAGGAAAAGCGACAAAGGAAGATGCAATAATATGTCTTTCTTCCTTTAGGATTAATTCTTTTCTTTGCAACTAATTAAGAACACTTGTAATAAACTCTTTAAATTTATTTTAAAAAAAAAAAAAAAAAAAAATTAACAAAACACACAAAAACAATTATTTAACAAACTCTGTATCAAAAAGTTAAATTTAACATCTGTCAAAATCTCTCTTTATTTTTATTTCTTTGCATTGAATGCTTCAAAATATTTAGCTTCACTTGAATTTAATACATTGAATATTTTTAATAGTTAACTTTATCAATAAAAAAAATAGTATTTATTTAAAGTAGAAAAACATTTAAAGAGCCTATTATTTAATAACTTTAAAAGAATTTTATAATTAAATTTAGAAACATTTTATAAAGCTCATTGTAAATGCTATGAAGATGTTAGGCAAAAGTCACATCAAAGGAAATTTGTAGGCATTCATGGTTTGAGGAATCAGCTGCTTCGCATTCTTCTCAGTGAGTACTTTTGTGAACTTTATAGAAAGCATCTGTATTTCATATGGTTTGATTCTTCCAAGCTAAAGCTAAATCCTTGCTTATCCGATATATGCATCTATATTGTTTGTATGGATGCTTTACTAATTAAGCAATACTTTTATGATTTGATTCTTCATATATAACTAAAGCAAAACCGTTAATTAAGAGTTGGATACCTTGCTTCGGTTCCGTTGTTTTTATTATTATTATTTGTAAGACTATTAAAATATTAATTAAATGATTAAATCAATTATTTTTTATTGACTTAAATTTTTGGGATAAGTAATAATTTAACATGCTATCAAAAACAAAGTTTATGAGTTCGAACATTGACTTCACAATTCACCCTCCAAATTTTAGCTAAATATCTCTTATCTTGAGCTTCACTTATTGAATGGGAGTTTAAGCCTACACAATTAGTATTTTTATAGTTTTTTCCAAACATATCAATTTTTTGTTTGACACAATATTTTAAATACTAAAAAGTATGTTTTAAACTTCCTTCCTGATGCAATTTCAAAGAGATGAGATGAGATGTTTTCCCCTCCCCCTTTGAAAAAAAAAAAAAGAGAAAGAAAAGAAAAGAAAAAAAAAAAAGAAACCTATGAGATGTTCCTCGTACTGTATTTTGAATCTTTGATGCGTAATAAAATTCCTTTTGATAGAGAACACACACACGTGGGGCCATGAATATGTACGTCTATGTTCTAAATTCTCTTGAAATATATGCAATTAATATCTTTTCCAAAAATTGTTGGTGCCACTCCTTAACACATTCGATTCTTCTAATTGAAGAAGGATAAGAGGTCATGTTCAAGCTAGGCTGATTTTGTATCCATTTCCCTGTAAAGCTGTAACCCATTTTCTACACTCCAAAAAAAAAAGAAAAAAGAAAAGGGTGATTTTGTATCTGCGTGATATCATAGAAATTAAGCAGGGCCTTAGGATTTTTTTTTTTTTTTAAGGGCGTTAGATATAAATTTTAAAATATAAAAATATATTTCTAACAGTTAATTTATGACTAAATCTTTAAAATCATACATAAAACATGCTTTTTATAGCACCACTTTTTTTTTTTTTTTTTTTTGCCAACAATTGGTGGTTGAAGAGGCCGGGTTAAGTGTGATAGGTAGTAGTTCGTAGGGACAAAGTGTAAATGAGTGGTATGGGAGTTAAGTGTAAGTAACCCTTCTTTTTATTGTAAATTCTTAGATAGTAAACCTAAGGAATCTTTTTTATTGATAATGATGAAGATGGAGAAATATAGGATATCTCAATGAGAAATAACAAAAATAATAATCTAATTATGTATGAGAATTAAAAAAAAAAATGTATTATTTTCCCTAGATGTTTTGTGAAATTTCACTATATTCTCTTTTTTGTTTTTGAATTAGACAATAATCTCTCTTAAATTAGAAAATATTATACAACAATCACTACAAAAAAAGAAAAAGAAAAAAGAATTAGTGTCGTTTGGAATAGCGTTGTTTGTACAAAACACCTTTAAATTTAGATTTAGCGTCATTTGAATAGTAAGTGCCTCACTATTCAAACGACATTAATCTGGATTTAAAATCCTATGTTTAGCAACGCAAGCGACACAAAATGAGTAGTGTCATTTTTTTGCCCAAAAACAACACTAAATGATTTTTTTATTTTTATTTTTTTATTTTTTGTAGTGAATCACTTCAAGATGCTAAACACGAACGAGGTTTGCCAATTGTTTTTTTTTAATTATTATTTACACAAAAAAAAAAAAAAAAAAATCAAGGAAAGAGACATTTAACCAAAAAAATTATCATTGGAACCTTGTTAATTTCAGGTTTTCTAAATTTATGTCCTAAATTTTAAAATTATGTTTCCCTCACGGCTCACAGTAAGATAGTCTTACAAATTTCAAAATTAAATGAGGATTAGTAAGCTTGTACGAAAATAAAACTTAAATGAGAAAAGGCTCTCTCAGTAAAAGATGGAGTTTTGAAAGAAATCGGGGGCCCATGGATCAGGCCAATCCAAAGGGCCGAACAATGAGAGCAGTTTTAACGAAAAGACTTTCCTCTGGGCCTCACTCAGTAAGTTTCACACCTTGATAGAGCAAGAAGAAGATTTAAATGCGTCCCTGAATAAAAGGAATTGAGGAGAAGAATGTATTATCTATATATATATAAAAATAAAAATAAAATTGTTTTTTATATATAATTTTAAGAATTTTTATAATTTTATGAAAAATATTTATGTCATTGGAGGAACATTGACACTGTTTAGTAGTTTAGAAGAAAACATTGACACAATTGTTAGTTTAAAAAGCACATTGACAATTGAATAAAAATTTAAAACAAATATGTATATTTTTTTTCATTTTCTTATTACGAGTGATTGCGTTGTTATATAATTAGATTTGATATGCACATTAATGAAATTCGTCAAGATTTTAAACAGTAATTAATATTAAAATTTTATTTGTTATTTTTACATATCACAATAAGTTCTTATCAGGCCCGAAATGGTGGGACTGGGCCTCCGATGAGTTAATTTGTGGATTATTGGGCCTTGGTCGGGTGTATGTGATGGGCTGGATTCTCGGGTTGGGCCTAGCAACCGAGAAGGTTGAAATTCTTCCCAACAGAACATTTTTATACCACATTATTGCAAATAAGTGTTAATCATATAGACTGATTTTACAATTTTTTTTTTTTTTAAAAAAAAAAAACACGATATTGGCTATATTCGTTGATATCTCCCGTCTGACATTTTTGTGCATATGAAAATCGCACATGGGATTATTTTAGATTTTTCAAAATTTTAAAAATGGGAAATGAGACGATAAAATTACTATTACAATACCCGGCCCGTGTTGTGTTGATATGCAAAACTCTTTCCTCACGTGTTTCGGCCCGAAACGAAACGTTTGGGTAGGAAAACCCTACATCTGAAAAACTGAAGCCCAACGCGACAAGTTTCGGCCCGTTTTGGCAGCAATCCCCCGTTTCTTCCGCCTTCGTGTGATCAGAAACACAGAAATAGTTCAAATCCCAGAAAATGCAACTGTAATTCACACAGAATGGGGCTAAAGGGAGAGAAGAAGAAGGCCTCTCATTCGTCAACATCCCCTTGTGCCCATCTCAGAGCTGCCTACCACAACTGCTTCAACAGGTACCAAAACTTCCCATTTTTGTTTTCTGGGTCTCCACCGGCAAAAGGGTTTTTTTCTTCTTCTTCTGATTCCGCGTAGACCCTTCTTAAGCCTCTCTTTCTAAGCAAGCTTTTTTGCCAACAAAATTCCATGTACAGATGGTATTCAGAGAAGTTCGTGAAGGGTCAGTGGGAGAAAGAGGAATGTGTTTCTGAGTGGCAAAAATACAGAGCTTGCCTTTCTGTACGTTCCTTGATTCTTCGTTTTCTAAACACCATTTTTCCTTTTCTACGAAATTTCCCATTCAATGTAAAAAACCATATACTTTGGTGTTGCTAGCTTCTAAGATTAATGAAGGTACAAATTTTTTTTCTCGTTCTATATTCATCTGAATATGCAATTCTCTCTCCCTCTCTCTTCAACGATTTTGCTGTCAGGAACATTTGGATGATAAGCATCTGAGTCGATTCTTGGAAGCTGAGGCCGTTGTCGATCCAACTATTCAAGATGAATCCGGAAGAAACCCAGTTGAGGGTGCAGCTTCTGGCGTTCCTCAGTAGTATAAGTTCTTACATTCATTAAACTCGGGGAAAAACAAAAAAGAAAAGGTAATTAGTGGGAGATTGATTTACCTATTCATCCAAATAAATAAATAAAAAAAGATATGGATTACATTGTTGCTTCAGTTCTGTGTACTGTTTAGCACTTTGGCACTCTTGGAGATTTGGTTTCTTTGAAGTATATTTGATTAAATGGACTTCACAGCTTTTTACAACTATAAAATTTGTGTTTCAGTGGCATTAACTTTGTTCTACCTGGTATGGAAGAGAGAATGGAATAATCCGGATGACTTATTTTTTATGAGTCATCTCATAATTTGCCGTGACTTTTAAAATCATCATTAGATGTTTGAGAGATAGCTATTAAATTTTGATCTAATAGTAATTTTAAAGCCACGTTAATTATTAAGAGAAATCAAGGAGACACAAGCCCTCCTTATAGCATTACTAAGAAGGATGAGGTGGATGATGCTAAAAGAATTTGAAAGGGGCAGAAGTATGGATAAGAGTGTTGAAGTTTGCATATATTCTAACTGCAATAATACTCAACTGCTAATAGTTTTTTAATTTTTTTTCTTTTTATCCAGGCAAATCAACAAGCTCATGGTTATTATAGAGATGAAATCTAGGGTTTTTCAAGGGTGGATTGTCATTAGATCAATATAAGGACCTTTAACGAGGCTTTTCATTCGACATTAAGTTGTTTAATGTTGTGGCTCAGGAAAGGTTCTGGTTTGTTATGTGGAGATCCTCTGTTTCCATTTTCCACTACTAGCATGGCTTTCCCAGGCTTACAATAAGAAGATGGAACAAAATTACAATCACAAAAGGTTTCTGAAACATCTTATTGTTATGCAGAACTTAATAAATTGATTTCCAGTCTAAACAGCTGATTGTTAATTAGAATAATAGAGTGACAACATTTTTTATTCCTTCGGATGCCAAATTTGGGCACTAGCTGAAAATGTATTCACGCATGAAACAGCTGCCAACATTAACATGGACATGGTTTTCTCTTGAGGTCATCTTCAAAGCGACTAAGAAAATCAATTGGGAAGAAGCTTTTGGCTTTGGCTTTTTATTTCTTTTTGAATAAGAAAAGTGCAACCATCCATTCTTCTCCATCATTGTAATTAAAGAGTTCTGCGACAGCAATGAAGAATGTTCTCCAGTAGACAGTCCACTTGACAGCAGAATCCTTGCCGTAGGTTGATTCCATAATTGGCTTGATGGAAGCAGACTTCTGGTCCATTCTTTTCAGCCACTCTTCACTGCAAAATAAAGTGTTCTCAAATTTATTTTTATCTTATATGGTATGGGATAAACAACTATACAAATCAACAAGGGATATTAAAGTTCAAAATTTCTGTTTAGACCTCGTTTGGTAACGGTTTGAAAAACACTTCTCTATTTTTAAAACCATAGACATACATTTTCTCAAAACCATTAACAAACAACACAAAACACTTTACAAATGTGAATCTTTCTAAAAAAAACACTTCTCACATATATATCATATCAAAACATTTTGTTTTAAACTAAAACCAAAAAACACTTTTTAAAACCATTATCAAACATATCAAGTGCGTAATGCTTCTTAATCAAGCACCTTCGCTGTCATCACACATCAATAGCAGAGTTAGTATAACTGAATGTTCACTCCTACCTTGTCTGTGCGTAATGCTTCCCATTCACAAGCCAGTGATTAACAACTGAAACGTCATCCTGCATATAAACCATTGCCAAGAAGCCATTAACAAGTGAAACTAATTCTAACTTATCTCTTGGTTTTAATATGATCATGTAACCGCACCATTGACCTCATTTGATACCCTAGATTCATTGAGTCATCAACTATGGTACAATTTATCGGCCTTTCTGAAGACGGAAAAATATCACAAAGTTTGAGGGACGATGTATACAGAGCTCACCTGAAAATATAGAAGCAGATTTGCTGAGGGCATGGTACCTCCAGTAAAGAAGAATCTAGTAATCCAGTCATCATCATTTATGTCCTACCCAAAAAAAGTGGCTAGAGAGCATCATTACCGTTACATATAAGAGTCTGATATCCAAACTAACTTATAAAAAAGTGGCAATGTAGTCTAGTAGCTGTCTAAAGAGTCCTACAAATAAAATCAATATACCTCAAAGTGGTATGCAAATGCTTTGTGGCAGAAATGGTGAACAAAGAGAAGGCTATCCTGTTTCATCCAATTGGATATCTTCTTCAGAAGATCCTTATAATTCTTCATATGCTGTGTCAAAGGGCAAAACTAAATCTTGAACCATTTCTCAACAATAAACATCATGTCTATGGCATGGCTTTAAAACGAACTGACCTCGAACATTTCGATGGAATATATTCGGTCATAGGATGCTTCCATTTCAAATGTGCTAATATCTGCAACAATGATCTCTACATTCTGCAGCTGAAGATCCCTACAGAAAATAGTCAAAGGAGTGGTTTAGATATTATTATAGTCTATAGCACGAAGTTTGCCAACTAATCATAATAATAAAAAAAACCATATAAATCAACCTGGTCTAAACACACAACAACTTAAGCATGCATCTGAATTTGTTAGAATTCTCAGGATATCTTGTCTTATTGGTTTACTGTCACATGTTAATATCCTGATGATCTACTATTAATCACGTTATAATTTTCCTGATGCTATTTTCCAATTCTATCTGTACTACACAATGTATAGTCAGCCTCTATTCAACTATAAATGGTCCTTACCACTGTACAGTTTTAATTGATCCACAAATAGAAAAGTCTTTTTTCTATATTCTCTTCGTCTTTCTTTCTCTCTCTCTCTCTTTTACATAATCATAAGGCAAATGGGTGGTTAGAGTAACATACCTACACTGCTGATCAATAAATGCTTTCTGGGTTGTTGAATTGCAAATCCCTGTAACCTTGCAGTTACTATACTTCTGTGCAATGTATAAAGATAGTGACCCCCAGCCACATCCAACATCAAGAACAGCGTGACCATCTTTTAACTGTGACCTCTCACAGTAAAGCTCCAACATTGCTACTTCTGCGTCCTCTAGGGTCTTTGACTTATCAGAGAAGTAACAACAACTGCACAAAGACACCATCAGCTTTATACACTGTTAAAGAAGAATCAAGATCTTTTGACATCCACATTAGAATAAAAAAAATTGCCTTCAATAAATATGTTTTTATACTGAATGCCCATCAAATTAACAATCTTCTATTACAAAACCCACATAGTAAAACTCAAGATCCAGGTAATTGTCATCCAAATGACGAATTCCAGATTGAGGCGAAGGAAGTTACCTGTATTTAAGATTCCTTCCAAGGACCAGCTTGAAGAAAGAGGTCGGCAGCTCGTAATGTTGAGCCTTTGGCTCGTTAGTCTTGATGGCTATGGGCATCTCTCTTAGAGCTGCAAGTAGAATTAGGATGGTTTTAACTTGAAATTCAACAGCCCAAAAATGTAAATAAAAAGGTTGATTTTAGAGGGAGAAAGAGAGAGGATTACAAAGTACGAATTCGAGGAGGTCGGACAGCTGGAGTTCGGAAGACGGCTTGTAACCGGAGCGAAGCCGGCCAGCCAATAGCAGCCGTGTGAGCCTCCGTATCACAGCGTCGGGTAGCAAATTGCGCTCCAGTGTAGATAGCATCAGCCTCACTGTGGCGTCGTAGGGTACCTGCATCAGCCCAACCATCTCTCTCTCTCTCTCTCCCTAGCTCTGTGATTTCAACGCCTTGTAGTCTTATCTTTGTGGCCGGCTGGACTTCCCCGATAGGGTATCGCAACCGTCAGGATTCAGGTGATCCGGGTTTGAACATCGTTATCGTCGAAGCTAATTTTAATTATATAATCTCGAATAATTTAGAACGAAAAAACATAGCGGAAATTTCTGCCCACACAAAAATATCTCCGCAAGGTATTTTTTTAATTTTTATTTTAAAAAAACATTTTTTTTTGATGTAACATAAAATTATATATATATTTTAAAAGAATAATGATTCAATGCCACCTAAATATACAACTTTTTACCACCTTGTCTATGTGGCAAGGTGGTCCCCTACTATTTTTTGAATTTTTTTATTTTTTAAAAATAAATTAAAGTGGGGGACCACCTTGCCACATAGACAAGGTGGTGAAAAGTTGTATATTTAGGTGGTAGTGAATCACTAACAAATTAATTAACAAAGCATTTTGTCTAATAGGCCTCTGTCCCTGATTCGTTGGGGTTCTTTCACTTCATTATCCATATAGATAGACAGATCGTGGGAATCGCTCCCAAAAAAACAAAAGTATAAATAGTAGAAGAGGATTGTTAGAATTTCTGTCTAGTATTTTTTTTTGGTGTTTTGTTGGAAGGATATAAAATTAATAAAAAAAATTATATCTATGTCCTTTTAAAATCTCATAGTAAAAAACAGTGTGCTTCTAACCTTAATATACTGAATCTTTGCTTCTTTTTTTTTTTTAAAAAAAAAAATAATAATAATAATAATTCGGCCTTCTTGTTTTACCATTTTGAATTTAAGCCTCACACACAAAAACAACATAAAAACTTTATACACAAAACAGGTAAAATTACTTTTATTTTTATATCACGTTTCAATTAAAAAGTAAAAAATAATATTTAGAAAATTTTACCAAACGAACTCCGTTGAAAATTAAAATCTTTGATGGACTTATTTTTGGATAAACATGACAAGGTGTTTTTTCCCATGTTCTAGAATTAACAGGTGTAATAAATACTAATATGACAAAATCTCAAACGTTTAATTTGAAAACAATAATTAGGATTTGAACAAAATTAAATAATAGATTCTTTTAGAAATTCTAAAACACCCAAGAGGAATATTAATATGAAGATGGTTTGATTCAATTTTCCTCATGCTTAAGAAAACAAAAGAAAAAATGCCTTGTAATAGAGCAGCACCAATTAATTAATTGATTGGGTCTACTCGCTCTAACAGATTTGAAGTAATTGTGGGCCGGGTTCAAATTTTTAAGATAATATGAAAAATTAAATAGATGTATTTATATATATTTTTAGTTTTAGAAACTCTCAGATATTAAAAAAGAAAAAACAGGAAATTGAGATGAGAAACTGTAATTAATTACTAGAAACTCTGCATATATATATATATATATATATATATAATATAATTTATTATTATCTTCAATCGTACATAATCAGAAGATGATGGTACAAAAACTATGTCCACATCACTCGCGCGCCGTGACATTTTAGTACGGACAGCATGTACCATGTCCGAATCTACAATGTGCCGCAGCACTACTCCAGTTACGAGAACTAAAAAGAGCTTTGGTGGTTATGGACGCCTTCATATGTTGTTATCACACACCTTGGATCCTCGTTGTCTCTCTCAACTCTTTTCTTCACAGGGCATCCGTCAACTGAGCACCTGTAGTAATTCCTGTAATCACACAATATATATATATATATATATATATATATACATAGATTAATAACTTGTGATCGACCATGAATGGGGAAAGATTTTACATGCCAGGCCTTATTGTTGTAGTAATTATTACCTGGGATTTGGGCTGTTCTTGACCATCTTCTTCCCATACTTCCTCCACTTGAACCCATCGTCCAGAACTTCAACCTCTGATATTGTTCTAAACGCAACTCTTTCTCTGACGGCTTCCCTTCTCTCGTTGCCAGTACTCTCTAGCTCTCTCGCTGCCACACAAAAAAAAATTAAAGATTTGAACATTCAGAGAGAGAGAGAGAGAGAGATGTTTAAATTGTTTGGAAGCAAAGAAACAATTAATATTAGGCACGGAAATCAAGTTCTTTTAGAAGAGAAAATTGTTTCGCTAATCAAATGGGAGGTTATTGCTATTCGGAAGTTTAAGAGATCAAGGGAGAATGAACGACTTTGTGGTAGCTGGGGTACTATAGTACATGAGAAGATTCTTGGTTGAGGTAGATTAGTAGAGATGAGTGTAGATATAGTGTTTTCTGCAGATAGAATTGTTCCAGTTTCTCAAAAACTGGAGGGTTTTTGTACTGATTGTTTTTGTTAGTAAAATCGAGAAAGAAAAAAAGAGGTTTAAATTTTTCAATGTGATCTAGAGAGGAATATTGTGTTTATATGGTTATGAATGCATGATTTTGCTTACTTGTAGTACTAGAGCCTTCAGGGTAGCTGCACCCGCCACTGCCACCAGACTCGGCCACTTCATTTGCTTGATAAAGAGGATTCTGAACAGACCCAGAAGCATTAATATTAGACAGTGGATCCTCCTTCAGCAAGTACTCATCGAACATGTAGTTATACTCGTGATCATCCAGAAGCTCAAAACTGGACTGGTCGGCATGATATAAGGACTCTCTCTGAGGCAAATCCAACGGTCTGTAATTGTTACCTGCAGACATTTTTGATCGAGCGTGAAAATAAGTAAAGCTTGAAAGCATTTGATTTGATTTTTTCTTTTTATCAAACGAGTGTTTATGGTGTCCATATAAAAACCAACCTCCATGGCTCGCGCAAGGCGGCTTCATCGTGAGCTTCCTGTGAAAGAGCAGGAAGCTTCAAAGCTAATGCTAAGTAGAAGCTAGTGCCGCACAGCCAAAATTAATGAAACCCATGGAGGTGAACAGAAGGAGAGAGTGGGGCATGCCAAGGATGACTTGGGGTAGACTTTTGGACTCGAAGGTGTGATTGTGTGTAATTAGGTGCAGGGACGAGGAGGGATCTCGTGCTTGGACCAACCCCTTCACAACGGAGAAGAATTACAAGTCACATGCCCGCGATAGTGACTCGAGTCTTCGGTTGCTTCCTTGCACAACAATCTTTTATATACAAGCGCAGCCAATCCGGCTGACAAACTTGGCGCCCTTACGTACACCCGTATGGTCATCACGATTTTTATTTTTTATTTTTTTCAAAACAATTAAGTGACAATTTACTCGTATAAGTTATAAGCCCTCGTATTTCATCGCTTTTTTTTAAAAAAAAAATTCTAAATTTTAAAAAATATTAGAATTTTCTATTAAATTATGTCAAAATTTTCAAAATACCTCTCATTTTTTTAGAAAAAAAATAAAAGAAAAAAAAATTATTAGAATTTAAGTGTTGGTCAGAATTTAACAGAATTTGTAAAAATACTCATGCATGAATCTTTGAAAATTCTTATAATTTTTTTTTAAAAAAAAAAATAAATACATAGGTATTTTGAGAATTTTGATATGATTTAATGAAAAATTCTAACATATGGTTAAAATTGAAAAAAATTAAAATATCGATGAATACCCTAAATTGACACTTTTTAAAGTTTAAGTACATTTTTTTTTAAATGAAAATGTTACATGTACTTAGGGATGTAATCGAGCCGAGCCGAGTCGAGTTTGAAGATTTCAAGACTGGCTCATTTATGAGTCGAGCCTAAATAGTCGAGTTTGAATTCGAGCCGAGCTATAAATTGCATGTTCAAGCTCGGCTCGTTTAAAACTCGGGCGAGCTCGAGCTCAAGCTCGAGTTCTTTGAAAATGACATTCGAGCCGAGCCGGGTTACTGAACAAGCTCGGCTCAATTAGAGCTCGATGTAGACTATTAAATTTTTCAATGAGTAATCAAAGCATAATTCAAGCTCAAGTTTATGAACAACCTCTATGCATTTATTAATAACAAAAATATATAATATGTAACTATATAAGGCATATTATAAAATATAGTTTATAAGTAACAAATTAACAATATGTTATCATATATAAGTAAAGAGTATAAACTATGATATATGTATAACGTGAACAAATAGTAAGTCTAATATATTCTATATAACTAAGTAACTAAAATATAAGTATAATATATAACTATTGTTAACCATGTGTGATGTGATATATGTGTTTATATATATATGTGTGTGTGTGTGTGTGTGTGTTTATATATATATATATATATATGCTAACTATTTAATATTGTTATATTGTTATATACTAATTATTAATAACTTAATATGTTAATTTAACACACTAAATATTATTATCAAAGTATTATAATTAATATGTAATACTATATATATTATACTATATTTACTATTTACTAATATATATGTAAGATATGAACGAGCTAACGAGTTGAACTAACGAGCCAGACGAGCGATCCGATCGAGCTTTAAACGAGTTGGGCTCGCGAGCCCCTATCGAGTTTTGTCGAGCGAGTCGGGTATGTATCACTTACTAATCGAGCGGGTTTCTACAGTAACGATCGAGTTTCTACAGTATCGAGCTCGAGTTCGGATCGGGCTAAACCGAGCGGGTATCGAGCAGGCTGTCGAACGGACTGGTTTATGTACATCCCTACATGTACTTAAATTTTTACAAAGGGAACCTTACTAACTGATGTAAAGCTTATTCATTGGAGTTTATCAAAACAATTAATAAAAAAAAATGTTACGAGTTCTAATAAATAAACTTCACATCATCTTAGTAAGGCTTCCTTTTGTAAAAATTTAAATACGTGTAACATTTCTCTTCTAAAATATGATAATAGATCAAAGGTACAATTAATTACAAGATGCGCCACTTGTTTAGATAGGCGAGCATAAATAGTCTAAAATTTATTTTAGTAGTTAAGTTTTACATAAATTTTCTCACAATAATTATTTAAATTATTAATATTTTTTCTCTTTTTTTAAAAAAAAAATAAAAAATAAATTTTATCTCTAATTTTTTTTATTTTTTTTTATTTTTTTAAAGTTTTGCTTCCCAAATTTTTTATATTTATTTTCAATTTGGTCCCATATTCCCAAGGCTGGGTCGGCCACTGTACGAAGCAACGCTAACTTGGACTTTTATTTATAAATTCTTGTTTTTCTTTGAGGGATCGAGGTCGGGCGGTCCATTGCGTTTACAAAAGGGAACCCTTTACACATGCATTTGTTTTTTTGACAACGTTGACTTAAACAAGAGAAGAGAGTGTGAACGGTTGAAAAATCAATCTTACTTTTGATTATGACTAATAGAAAAATAAATCCCCTTTACATTGAGATTAAAGAATATTAAAAAGGTATAAGACGAGTAATGTTACATGTCACTTAATATTTTTTTTGTGTTTTTTTAAAACTGATATGATTCTTAAAATTATCATTAAATTTATAATATATTACTATTAAATTTTGATCTAATTATAATTTTAAGAGCCACATCAATTTTAATAAATTCGTGAATAACATAAGAATATCATGCCTAGCTCGTTACTCATTTAAGGCAGCTCATCTCCCGTTAGGTTAGGTTAGCTTCAATTCATCAAATTTGTGGTTTAGGTCATGTCACATTGATTAGATAACTGAAATCTAAGGATCTAAAATAGTACAGGAGAATAGTTTAGTGCAACCACACTAAAGTCCCTTAACCAATCATCCACACTTTTTTTTTTCTCGATCTTACTTCACGTCCAACTCCGATCACCAAAATCGTTGCCATCACTAGCAGTTTAGCACTATCACCACCGTTGACCACCGTAGACTATAGCTCTCGTTCACCTTCACTTTCTCCTAGTATGTGATCACCATCCGAACAAGCTCATACCCACCTACTAGAAGAACTTTAAACTAGCTCTAGCCACGAACAAGCTCAACAAATGGACCGTCCAGCAAATTGCTTCAGCCTAGATGCAGCGTCATTGATGCCGTCAATGACTCACAATCATGAACTCCGATAAGGAAACGATGGCAATGGAGAGATGTTTTGGTGTTCTTGCCGCCGAGCGAGCGACTCCACCTACACGGCAACGAGGCCTATGCGGTCTTTGGTGACATCAGTGCATCCTCTATTCAACGGTCGCGATGGTGCTAGTGGTGGTGGCGATTATGACGGTTAAGGTTGGGCGTGGAGGTAGCAAGAGAAAAAAAGGGTGTGGGTAGTTGTTTGAGGGGATTTAATGTGATTAGACTAAATTGTTTTTCGATCCGCTATTTTAAATTCTTAAATTTCATTTAGCTGACGTGGCAAGATTTAAACCACGATTTGGAAAAAATTGGAGCTAACTCAACTTGGAGGTGAGCCACTCTATAAATTTTAATATATGTTATGGCATTACTAGAATGATTTTAGTGTTCAAAGGTTATAATGTATATAGTGTCCCTATGTTCAAAGTTGAAGTCAAGAAAGACTTGATTTTGGACCAATATATTGATGAATCCTCGCTTACAAGCTTTTGGTTTACAGCCATTTGAGTATATGTCTATTATTTTTCTTTTCCTAGCTTGAATATTTTACTAATCTTCTTTCTATATGGATATTCTACTATATTTGATTCAACACGTTTCAGCTCAGTGGAACTCAAACTATTCTTTAGGAGTCTAAAACAAAATAAAATAAAATGAAGGGATAAATATAAAGAAAAAACTCTATCAACTATCGGCGGATTTTAAAATAGCCCTATGAATTTCTAAGTATGCTAAAGTTACTTATCAAACTACCAAAGTGTGCCAAAAATGCTATTTTTTCTAATAATAATTAAAAGCTAAAATAAAAAAATAATAATAAAAAACTATTTTTTTTTAAAAAAAAAAAACATAAATCTAAAAGTTAAAAAAATTAAAAACTTTTAAAATTTATATTTTTTTAATTAAAAGGAAAAAGAAAAAAGAAAAGGGGTGGCTGCTCAACTGGCATCCATCAATTTCGTTTTTTGTATTTTTCTATATATTTTTTTAAAAAAAAATAATAACTTTTTTAGTTTAATATATTTTTATATTTTTTTTTATTAAGAGTGACACATGTCGCTATCTTATTGGCGTTGAAGTGACACCTAATGGAAACTGTCGAATTTTTTTAACAGAATTTAACTCTAACGAGTGATTTGTAAATTAGGCCAACCACACTGACTGATATGCATTTTTCTCTTTCTTTAACTTTTTTGTTTTATATATTTATATTTTTTTTATTAACAATGACTTGTGTCGTCATTTTACTGGCACTGACGTTGCAAACTAATGGAATCTGTCAAGTATTTTGACGAAATTTGACTGGAGATGGGCATACTACAAGAAATTTTGAGTTAATTTTGATGACACAAAATGTTAATTGTAAATCATATAAATCACATGAACTAATTTTGCATTTTTTTTCTTTTTTTTTTTTAGTAAGAGTGACACATGTCATCTTTTTATTGGTGATGACATAAACATTAACAGAACCTGTCAAGTATTTTGATTGCAGTGACTAAATTGTTATTTTGGTCTACTCTGAAGACTTCTGAATTATTTTTATACCGCATGGAACAATTTGTGATTTAGGTCAATTACAGAGACTGATTTTGCATTTATTTGATTTTTTTTTTTTTTTTTAAAAAAAAATAGTTTTTTTTTAAAAAAAATAAAATTCAGTTTTTAAGAGAATAATGACATTATTGGGAAAAAAAGATTTGACATTTTTGACACATATTGATAGTTTGATGGGTCATTTTAAAACACTATAAATTTTATGAGACTAATTTAAAATTGACAGTCAGTTTACGGAGTTTTTATTTATTTATTTATTTTTTAATATTTTTTCTTAAAATAAATAAAGTTGGTGACACCGGTGAAACTCTTAACCCAGTAGGTCAGTGTCAAATAGATAAAAAGGGACTGCCCATGGCTTAACCCCGAAGTTTTGAGGCAACTTCTTCTGTTGCTCAATGGGCCCGCGCTGACAATGAATTCATCTTTGAAAATTAAGCCATTTTAGGGCTTCTACTTCTAATTATGTTCTTTTTTAAATTTGGGAACCAAAACGATTGAATGGACTACAACTATAGGGTTAAATTGACAATCTCTGACGTAGTTTTATTCCCCAGCTGCTTGGCGTCATTCTTTTATTAGGCACCCGTCAGATCAAAGTCCCATTCCTCCAAACCTTTTTCTTCCAAGGCAGAAGTTTCTCTCAAACTAAGATAGATATAGTTTTCTCTAATGTAGTTTGAAAATACATAATTTTTCATAAAATGATTAAAACAGTAATGTCATATAGTACATTTTTATAAGACAATATTAACTCCCCACTTTTAAATAGATCATTGTTAAAAAAAATAAAAATAAAAATTTAACAATCAATATTGTGAAATATTTGTAAAATAAAAATATAATATATAATAATTTGTAAAAACGTTCGCCACCTTTTTCTAGCCACGTTTTGGGTTTTTGGCTTTCTGGAAATACCCCTCATCATAATTAGTAATGACGGTTTGACTGTGTTAACGCCTAAAAATGAATAGTTGTGTAATTGCATTTTTAAGAGTCATCTCTATCAGAATAGACAAATGGTTCATAATAATCAAATTGAGCTATTTTTCGTGTGTATATATATATTATTTTATTTTTTTCTTCTAGTGTGAATAGTAAATAAGCTCTTCTGCCTTTTCACTATTTATATTACAAAGAATTTTTTATTATTTTCTCTCTCATTTTCCTTCTTTCTCTTTCTCCCTCTCCTTATTTCTTTAACACTATTTTCCACATAAAATAACATTTAAATGCAAATAAAAAGTATAATAAAAAATTTGTTGGACAGAATATAAAAAAGTAGTAACTAAAATAACAAAGAGTTACACTTTTCCAATAATCACTTTAACTATTATTGTTTAAGATGCTTTTTAACATGTGCCAAAAAAAAAAAAAAAACTTGATAGTTTTTTAAACTGGTGGAAGAAAATTCTTCACCCAATTTTAGGGGAAATTTGTGTCCTTCCTTAGAAGCTTCTTCCCACAGAATGCTCTAATAGATTTTCTAGATTAGCTTAATTGAAGGCAGCTCTAGGCCCCACAATTTGAGCTAAGGAATTATCACTTTCTTTTATATATATATATATATATATAGATAGATAGATAGATAGATAAGGAATTATCAATTTCACCCGGTCAAGGTTTCTAAGATATCGGTATCGTGTAGATTCTTCTTTCAGCTGAATATTAATAAAAATCGGCCTTCATTAACTTTTATGAAAATGATGGAGTTATAAGTGAAAAGTACACATATATATTTTTTAAATTATTATTCACTAATATCAATAAAAAGACAAAAATATCATAAATTTCTTTTTAATAACACAAAAATGTCCTTATAAATTCTTAAAAAAAATAAAAAAACAATTTTTTTTTAAAAAAAAAACGAAAAATTAAAGAAAAACGAAAAAAAAATTTAAAAAAAAACGAAAAAAGAACGATTTTGTATTTTTTTTTAAAAAAAAACAAACGGAAAAATAACTGAAGATTTTAATTTTTTTAAAGAAAAACCAGTTTTTCATTGTTTATTTTTTTGTATAACCTTTTATTATTTTAGTTTTTTTTTTTTTCAATAATTTTCTTAGTTTTTAAATAATATTATGAAGGGTATTTTTGTTATTAGGGGAGACATAAACATTTGTTAGCAATTTAGTGGTAAACATTAATACAATTGTTAGTTTGGGAGAAACATTGATAATGAAGTGAAAATTTGAAAAAGTCATGTGCGCTTATCCCTAGCTTGTTATAATGTTAATAAAAATATTAATATATTTCGAAAAGATCCAAAGCTTCGACTTTGATGTTTTGATGTTATATATTTGTTTCATCCGTGTGTTTTGCAATTTGAAGAGAATCTTCAATTGGTGTCATGATTTTCAATAAATTAAATTGAAAGTGACAGTTTTCATGAGATGCAATTGACTGGCCAGATCGATCTCTTGCAAAATTCTTAATTAATTACCCATGCATTGTTCCATTATTGCCTTAATTTCTTTTTTAGCTAAGATTAATTTTATATTTTTGTGGGGTGGATTATTCCTATCTTGTATATGCATGGCTCATATATAATAAACAAAAAAAAAAAAAAAAAAAAAAATTATAAGCACGATGTAGAACAATCTCATGAGCAGGTCATAAATAGAGTAGCAATACGATGAGGGTCAGAATGTAATAACATTTTCATTGAATGTCTCTAATTGTTGTATGCATGACTTTTCTTGTGCTTCCTCATCTCCTATATTTTTAGTAAGTTAGCAAATCCTTATCATCATTGTCACATGCTTGGAACTGAAAGTTCTTCCATGCATGAATCTTAATGAAGTTATTTTTTTATTATTTTTTTTTTGAAAGTGATTCCTAACGAAGTTTTGACTAGTCATAGACGCCACCACACATTTTACTTATTTATTGTAGGGATTCTACATGTGATACAATATCTTCCACTACTTTTTCAAATATCACTCTCTTGCAAAAACTCCAAATTTTAGCTTTTGCAAAACGTGTTTGTTTTCCTTTATTTTTATTTTTATGGTTTATGTTTTTGTTTTGTTTTTTTTGTAGTTCCAAAACATGCAATTTAAAAAATAAAAATTTCAAAAGATATAATTTGAAAATGTAATTTTTAAAAACGCAGTTAAATTTTTAAGAAAATTATATATATATATATATACTTTTTCACCATTTTGTTTAAACTCACTCTCTTAGCCTACAAAATCACATGGCCAAATGAACTATTTTTTTTTTTTTTTTTAATATTTAATTTTGTCACGCGACCCTTTAATTGAATTAGAAATGAAATATTATTGTGTTTAGTAGTTATAATATCAAGAATATGTTTTTTAAAATTTATCAAACGGTTCTAAATTACACAAAAAGAACTAGCGCAATAAATGGGCTCGTAAACATCAAATACTCCTTTAGCGAATGATATTGGCATCTCTCTCCAAGAAAACGCTCTCAGCAAAAAAAAAACTCCCCTCTTCAAAAACCATGTAGATCTCAGCCAATGCTCTTCCCTCCTCCACACCTCCCCCACCCAAGTAACTCTTTCCCAACCTCATTTTAATTCGTCATTTCCCTTTTTTAGTTAGTTCCAATAACACTTTGTTTAAAAATTTGATTCCTAGATCTACTTTAACCTCTCCATCCGCATAAGTCACGTGCCACTCATCCACCATTATTGGCCAAGTCTTTTCCATTGACGCTACATGTTGCAGCGCATGGGCTACATGCACCAATGCCCATTTTGGTTCCTTTCGGTAGATCTAACGGTTCTCTATCCTTGCTCTTCTGACTCCCTACTTATGAGCTCTTTTGATGCAAAGAAAACTTAAAATCTAAATATGGACGTAAGAATATACTATTATCTTTGGTGGAGACTTATTATTTGTATGTATATTTATCTCTTAGTTTCAAAGCTAATAATGCAACTTTTTTGAAACTAAGAATCTTTTGAGTAATTCTGCAATTACAAATTCTACCATGGGTTGCTACCACCAGCATCGCTGACAACTTTTTCTCTCTTACTCATTCCATCTTGAGGTTTATCTCTGAAATGGATTTCTACATTGGTCTGTATTATTTTTTTGCCTTTATTTTGGTTATATGTAATTTTCTTTTGTTTGGTTTGCTGCTGTAATTTTATTTATATATATATATATATATATATATATATATATATATATATATATATGAAACTCTTTTAGCATGAAACAACTGAAAAATAGAAAAAAAAAAGAGAGGAGAAATACCTCGAACCAATAAATCATTTGAGATGGTTGATAAGGAATGGGGCCATACCTATTGTGGGCAGCAGCCCATTTAGCAGCCCCACATGTTTTGAGAGAGCCTTCTGTGCCTTCATAGTTGGTATACAATTGGATGCGATGCGAATCATGCGATAACTTTTTGTGTGTTAATTCTGTAGTTATCTGTACGTAGAGCGTCGTTCGGTGCCGTTTTGTGTTTTGCTGGGTTCTAAAGGCAACGTCGTCGTTTAAAATGCAATGAAAAACCCCTAAACCCCCATCTCTGTCTCTCTTCGAGTTTGAGCTATGGCGCGTGGCAAGAATGCGAAGCCTTTAACGGCAGCACCGAGAGCCGCGGAGAAACCGAAAACCAAGCGGCTGAGCAACGCCGAGCGGTCGGCTTACTTCTCTAGGAGAGAGGCGGCGAAGGTATTACGAACCGTACTCGAAGGCGACGCCCGGCGCCGAGCCGTCGGCTCCATCAAATCGCTCATTTATCGACCTTCTATCAGGAACAAGAAGGGCACGTTCGCTCTGGTCTGTCAAACACTCAAGCGTAAGTTTGCACCGACCAAACTCCTTAGATATTACTCCACTGGTAAATTAGTTCAACTTGATGTGTTGGATTTGGTGTTGCTTTCAGATCTTCCCATTATCAAGGATGTCTTGGAGGCTGCTGGCTTGCTGAAAGGCAAGTGGAAGGTATAATAAGATCACGTTCTTCTCTATGTGGTTTTACTTGTAAGCTGACAATAGTTCAGTAGCGCTAATAATCTGCTGATGCTGTTGCTGTAGAGGCAAGAGGAATTAATTCACATAATCACATATGACATTCTTTTTGGCCAGGTAAGTTCCGCTATTACGTACCCTCTTTCTGTTTTTGTTCTTGGATCAAATAAACTTCTCATCATATTACAAAAGAGTGCAAAGTGTCAATCTAATGTTTCTGCCTTTGCTCTGTCATTTGAATATGTGGGATAATCCTTGACATGGATTCTTATCTCCAGGCCGTTTCGTTAGTTGGGGATGCCGAGGTGTTTCTCATGCACCGGAAAGATGCTCTACAGTCAGCTTTGGCGCAGCTGTTAGTTAAGAAAAAAGTGAAGACGGCTCAGGATTTGGTCCATCTTTATCAAATACCTGGTGGGTGGGTGTGTGTGGGTGCACACGCCATGCGCTTATTCATAACTGTTGATTTCATGTTCGAAAGTCTAGTTATGCTTACTTGTAAAGCTTCAATTAATAGAGATGGAAATTATTTAGCTTCACTCACTATTTGTGTTCTTTTCCCCTTAGCAAAATGGAGAGAGAAGCTTAGCTTTATACCTTGACCATTGAAAACTCTCCACATATGCCATAAAATGCCTGCTTAGGTTTTTGAGAGATAGAATGTGTCTGGTGGGAGGGATGATCGGCGGTGAGAGAGTGGTCGTGGGGGGCAGTTGGAGATTTCAGCCATGGGTGGCTGCAGGTGTGGTGTGGCAGCAATGGAGGTTTCTGATGTGAAAGGAGAGGGGTTCTTTAATGTGTATATATATATATATATATATATAGAGAGAGAGAGAGAGAGAGAGAGAGAGAGGCTGAAAACGTTTTCTGCCTTTCGAAAGCAGAACCCGTTTGCTGCCCTTTAGCCTTAGTTTTCCTTTGAACACGAAAATATTTTCCATTAACTTTCATTTCCAGGTTGAGCTAAACACCAAAAACGTGAAAAATGCTTTCCAGAAAACGTTCTACATCAAAACAGTCTTAATCAATTATCTCTGTCTTGATTTTAGGCATGGAGATGCCATATTAGTTATTTCCCTACTTGTAAAACGCAATGTCTAAACTTGGTTTTCTAATTTATGATGCAGAAGTTCCAAAACCTCGTTATGTTCGTGTAAATACTCTGAAAATGGATGTTGATTCTGCCTTACTCGAATTAGGGCAAGGATACGTGGTACTTTCAGCAATCTTTGTGAACTTTTGTGGAATATGATTTAGAATATGTTTTGCATTTATGAACTAATCTTACAGTGAAGTGAAGAAAATATCAGGGGATACCATCAGCTGCAGAAATATTTGAAACTAACAATTATGAACTTATTTATTGCTGCTTCTTCAATGCAATAATACTTGGAGAAAGTCTCGTAGCATTCCTTTTGTCTTAGCCTTTCTAAAATTTTATCTTTATCTCCCAGAGTTTGGTACACCACTAGAGAGAGAGAAAAATGTAAGTGCATGTTTTGCAAAATATTTGAAAACTCTTTTCACATTTCAAACATTGAAAAACACTTTTTGTTATCAAATGGATTTTCAAATGTGGCTCCCACCACTAACACACTTGTCAAAACAAAGCATAAAACACTTAAAAAAACAAAACACAAAACACTTTTAGAAAACTTCTTATACATTTATTTAATAATGTTTTGATAATATATGTTCATTTTTTCAGGTATAGAGTTTGTTACTTGTAAAAAATTTTAAAATTTTAGAAAAGTGGAGGCAACCCCTTCACTGGAGGTGGGTCTCCGCTTCCAATTCCGATGTACACCCCTGTTTGGGGGGGTTGGAGAGCCACCCCATGCACCTCTCTTGAAGGCGTGGGGGAGGGTCTTCTACCCCGCAAAAGGGAGGGGTTGGAGATCCGCCCCCTCAATGCCTCTGGTGAAGGTGCGGGGATGGGTCGTCCACTCCCTACGAGCCTCTCGCAAAGGAGGAGAGGGGAAGACCCACCTCCCCCTCCAGTGAAAGGGTGGCAACTACCACCTGTGAGGTCAGCCTCTGGCAGTTTTTCTTTTGGTTTTGTTTCTTTTATCTTTTGAAATAAACTTAGTTTTTTTGCTTTTCAGAAGAACTTTTTTTAATTTTATCAAACAAATTTTCTTTTTTGGACCCTACAATTTTCAAATGTGACCTCCACTGATAACAGTTCTCAATTTTCATTTTCTCAAAACCCAAAACTGATTTTTTTTTTTGAACTTTTAATCTTTTCGCTGTTTGATTCATATATGAGGAGAAAGAAATGAAAGAGTAGAGAGTAGATGTGAAATTTTTTTACTCAGGCCTACAAAAGTTCTCTCATAAGTAATGTCATTTGGGGAGGAAGTTAGTATAAGGAGGAAAGGCACAAAAACTTCGTCATATTCTCTTGTTGAAATTGAGCCAAAGCATATACTTTGTTAATATTGTTGACATGGTTCCTTTTCCATAGTTGACTGGTTTGTTTTTCTTTCATGTCTATTTTGTGTTAAATAGGTTCAAAAGGATAACTTGGTTCCTGACTTGTTGATACTCCCACCAGGTGCTGACTTACATAACCATCCTCTAGTCATGAATGGAAGTGTTTTTATGCAAGTAAGAGTAGCTTGTTTTCCCCTGAAAAATTACCATGATTTGGTAGGTTTAACATTTATAATGTATTCTGTTTGACTGATATTATGATCTTCTTTCGCATAGGGGAAGGCAAGTTCTATGGTGGCAGCAGCTCTTGATCCTAAACCCGGATGGGAGGTGAGTAATTCTTGTCTCGTTTCTATTGGTGATTGAGTTTTTTTTGCTTGAGGAAAGAAGTTATCTCATCTTTCTCATGCTCCTAGTTTTAATATCGTTATCTCATCCATCGTTGACATTTCACATTCTCATTAGGACCTACAATTTCAGTTGTACATTACGTTTTTTTCCTTTTTCTTTTTCAATTGAGAAGCCAGGAAATATCTATTCCTATTTAAGCACATGATTTGAAAATTTTGCTTATCTTGAAAAAGAGAGACAAGTTTATCATTTAGAGTGGATTGGTTAATACTATTTAATAGGGTTGTAATCGAGCTGAGTATTGAATATTTAGGTTTGGTTCATCTAATTTTGTTTCGAACACGAGCCGAGCTCGAATTTATCAACGAGGTAGATAACCTATTCAAACTCGGTTCATTTATCTTTCGAACGAACTCAATTTTGTTCACAAGCTGTTCAATTAATTTATTCATTCATTATATAAGGTAAGCATTGTCATTGTTTATATTTGTTCATAAATACATGCTAATGATTAGTTACTTAATTATTGTTAAGATTTTATTATTCGAATTAATTTTTATTTATAAACATATAAAAATTAACTTGACCAACCTTATACTTGTAATAAATCACAATTTTTTTTAATCATGAAATAGACTTTTCATATTATATCTTATAAACTTATTACATTCTTAAACAATCAAATCTCGAGTTTATATGAATGTTTTAATATATACATAGACAGAGACATACACATACACATACACATGTTATGTTATGTTATGTTATCTTATATTAGATACATTCATATCTATCAAGATTTACAATTACAAGAATTCAAGCCATATTTATCACATTAGAAAGGGAATTCCCTTTTATCTTTTTAAATATTTTTGATGTGGGATAGGAGAGTGGTGGAGAAAATCGAAGAGTGTATGGATGAGTTCTCAATTGCCGTTTCTTTCAAAAATGTCGAAGATCAATTTTATTGGGCTTTTGCGAGCGTTTATGGCCCTAATGCCAATTGTGATAGAAGGCTTTTATGGGATGAACTGGCTGGTTTGCTAAGTCGGTGGGCCTTACCTTGGTGCATTGGGGGGATTTCAATGTCACTTGCTTTGGTAGTGAGTGATTGGGTGAAACTCGTTTTTGTCTAGCTATGGTGGAGTTTTCAGATTTCATTTTCTAGCAGGGGTTCATGGACATTTCTCTTGTGGGTGGTTTGTTTTCGTGGTCTAGCAACTGGAACCCTCCCTCGTGGTCTAGAATTGACAAATTCCTTGTTTCTCCAAATTGGTAAGTTCAGTAGTTTCCTAATTTGATCCATAAAAGGTCACCTAGATTGTGGTCGGATCATTTCCCTATTCTTCTCGATTGCAGAGGCTTTTCTTGAGCTAGAAGGTATTTCAAGTTTGAGAACATGTGGTTAAGAGCAAAGGGTTTGTAGATAAAGTGAATCAATGGTGTACCTCTTATCATTTTCAGCATTCTCCGAGTTATATTCTAGCTCGCAAACCTAAGGCTTTGAAGTTGATTTAAAAGTTTGGAATGAGGTGTTTGGCAATGTAGAGAGAGAAAAAGCTTCTTTTGAATGATTTATGGGTTACCGAGGGTTTGGAAAAAGAGAGGTTTAAGTGAGGAGGAGAAAACAAGGAAGGCTATGGTGATTAATGATTTGGAGAGGACAAACTCTTTTGGTGGAAGTGAGGCAAGAATCAAGGGCATAGTGGTTAAGAGAGGGTGACAGGTACACGGTTCTTTCATCATCGAGTGGCCAATTTGAATAGAAGGCATAATTCCACTGAGTAGCTAGTGGTTAATGGTATAGTTCTTTCAGATCTCTCTGACATCAAACAACACATTGTGCGGTTCTATGATAGATTGTTTGCCGAGCGGCTTAGCTGTGGGATTTTTTGTAGGGGTGGTATTGGTGAAGAATTCAAATTCCACTTGGTTAGCTGGCCTAAAGTGTGTATTGTCTTCAACCGAGCTCTTTTGGGAAAGTGACTTTGACACTATGCACATGAGAGATAGGCTCTATGGAGGGTGTTTGTGAATTCTAAATATGGTAGTGCGTGGGGTGAGTGGGGTTCAAATGAGGTCCATGGGACGTATGGTGTGGGGCTGTGAAAAAATATTAGGAATTGGGGTAGCTCTTTAGTCATACTAAATTTGAAGTGGGTGACGGCTTCAAAATTATATTCTAGCATGACATGTGGTGTGGGGATCAAGCCCTCAAGATTGTTTTTTTAGGATTTGTTCAGTATTGCATGTTTTAAGGGAGTTGTCGTGGCAAACCATTTGGAGCTTTCTAGTGCCTCTCATCAGTGGAATGTTGACTTTCTGAGAGCGGCTCTCTATTGGGAGGTAGACCACTTTACCTTGTTCTTCAATTTGTTGCATTCCTTAAGATTGAGACGAGGTAGTGAAGACAAGCTTTGTTGTGTTCCTTCCAACAGAGGGTGGTTCAACATCAAATCTTACTATAGTGTCCTTGTTCCTCATGACAATATTCATTTCTCTTAGAAGAGTATTTGGCGGCATAAAGTTCTTTTGAGAGTGACATTTTTTACTAGTCGGTTGCATTAGAGAAGATTCTTACTATGGGTAATCTAAGGAAGCGTTATTGTGATTGACTGGTGCTGCCAATGAGCTTATACAAGTGGAGTCGGGTTTATACGAGTTTCGCTTGTTTAATAAATTAGCCTAAATTTTTGTTCAAACTCGATTTGTTTATTGCTCGAATCTAGTTTACAAGAGTCGAGTTCGAGCTATTTACGAACAACCCGGTTATTTTACACCCCTACTATTTACTTGTATAAATGTGTCTTTCTTCAAGACAGTTGATGAGCGGAGACCATCTTAGTTGGGATTCTGAATCATGATTATCTGAGCTTGTTAAAAACAGGAAACTAAACCAATGTATCTTTCATTGGATGCATGTATGCATGGTCTGCCTTTGCTTTTAGCTTTGGGATTGAGATCATGAGATTTCTTTTGATTTTTAATTTTGTTAGTCGATGCTCAGTTTATACATTCTTTGAAGGTTCTTGATGCATGCGCTGCCCCGGGAAACAAAACTGTCCACCTAGGTGCTCTTATGAGAGGAAAGGGGAAGATTATAGCCTGTGAGCTGAATAAGGAAAGGGTTAAACGTCTAAAAGAGACTATTAGCCTCTCTGGTGCCACTAGTATCCTCTCGATAATTTTTCTGATCTTTTAAATGCCATCCTTTTTATTTTATTTATTTTGACATATCTTTTCCATTTCGTGATTGTTTAATGATCAGCAATCTACCTATAGCTATGCTTAGGGAAAAAAAAAAAAAAAAAATCTACCTATTGCTATGTCTATTTGTGATCCTTGATATTCATGTATACTTTTTTCTACTTTGTTTGTACTTTTTTCTGGGTAGTTTCTGATCCATTCCCACTTGTCTACTTATAGTTTGTCATGAAACAACATTTTAAGCTTAACCTGGTTTCCAGATATTAAAGTTCTGCATGGAGATTTCTTAAAATTCAACCCAAAAGATCCGTCATTCTCTAAGGTAAAGCAGAATGTGCTGTCTTTTCACAGTTATGGTCTTTGTGTTCTACATGACCTATTGTGGACATGTGAGTATCAGTTTTGCCCTCAGTATTCACCTTTAGTAATTTGAATTGTCTTCTTATATCAACCTTTAGATATAATAGTCTTGGTTATAACCCAAACTTGGAGACCGGACCAGTCATTGAACAGAAGTTTGTGTCATCAACAAACACTAGCTGGTTTGGAAACCCAAAAATTTGGTCAAGCATAGTTATTTGGCTTATGCTTTATCCCTAAACAGCAGTTTGGAGTCTGACAAAGTCGGTACCATATCTTGCTGCTTTATGGTTGGGTGTCACTTCTAATGGTCAGTTGAGTTTTGATTAAAAGAAAAAAAAAATCTGGTCTCCTTTCTTTCAGAAATTCCCAAACCCACTTGGCTGATCTACCAGATCGCACTATATTCTGTGTATGTTTTACACTTACAAGCAAATTCAACACTGCAGGTCCATGCTATTCTTTTGGATCCTTCATGCTCCGGTTCTGGGACAGCCTCTTCGAGATTGGACCATCTCCTCCCATCATATGCTACTGGTAACTTTTTAGCTTCACTCTGGATTTTTGTATTGTGACGTGTAAACCTTTAACAGACTGTTGTAGGTCAGGAGATTCCTTTATCAAGTAAAACCTGATATATTTCATATAAGGTGTTAATGGCTGTAAAAAAAGTCATTCTAATAGTTGAAACTTGAACGGTAAAACTTCTTGGAACCCTTATCCAAGTAATCAGGACATAATGGTGCTTTTGTGTGAGCCAAGATAAAAGGCCTAGCCCGATCCCTGTGAGAGCCAAGATAAAAGGCCTAGTATCTTTTGGAGCTCAATTGGCATGATCCCCACCAAATTTGTTTCATTTTTCTTACCTAATCCCTCTCCTTATGACGCGGGAACAACGAGAGAGAGATGCGGACAAGGTCATATTGCGCACTTTGGGCCTTTCTGCAAGCTGACCATCCGATAAGGATGAAAAGATAATTCTTTCTATTTTAATAGTGCAGTAGAGAAAACAAAATCATATTTATTGCTTGAATTTAAAAATCATGAGCGCACTGCTACTGTGTCTTTTGAATCATATGTCCTTTTGTTGTTTTAATTTCCATAGATCGTGCTGCTGATGTTATGGACACTGAAAGATTGAACAAACTTGCGGCTTTCCAGAGAAAAGCTCTCACGCACGCCTTATCTTGTAAGTTTTTACTGTGTGCCAGGAAGCTCAAAGTGTTTACCTTTGCTCATGTTTTTTTTTTTTTTCCGCCCCCAAAGTTCAGTAATTAGATCAGTATAAGACTTGTCGCGATCGGAGGAACTTCTGCATAATGATGGTTTCCGTTTGCCACAAGCTTCCATTGTAAAATGCAGTGTTTAAACCACCATTATGACCTTTGAGCCAACTTAAACCGGCTGGTTCCTTGGATTGAACTCTCAAATGAACAGAATAATCCAACAAGTTTTTATGAAAAATTTATAAATTTTTTAATTTTATCTTCAAATATTCAGTAAATCTTGTATTCTTTGAGTCATCATATAACGTTTAGATCATTTAATGCATCAACTATTTTTGAAAGTATATGAACTATATTGTACTAATTCATTTTTGTTTGTTTTATTCAAATATATTAAATGCTTTCTAATTAAACCAGTTGAACAGGCGACTTTTCTGGTTCACTTACCAGTAGACATTAGCAAAATGTTTAGGTCGAGTTTAGACACTGAAATCTTGTGAATCTGCAAAGCTTCAAACATTCGTTCTTTCTTCTTTTCTCTTTGAGGGTGATAGGCCATAAAATACGCAGTTTGACCCGCGTTCTATAGCACTTTGAAATTTTTCTTTAAGGGTAATTATATGAAGACGAGTTCCTACTCTGTTGGGCAGTTGCTGCGGTGGAGAGAGTGGTGTACAGCACATGCTCCATCCACCAAATTGAAAATGAAGATGTTATCAATTCTGTTCTCCCTCTTGCTGCCTCCTATGGTTTTCAACTTTCGACTCCCTTCCCCCGGTGGCAGCGCCGTGGTCTCCCAGTTTTCGAAGGCTGTAAGTGCCACTCAGCATCCCTAGAAGCAACTTGTGGAATTTAAAACAAAATCTGATAGCATTTTTGGTAAATCATGGAACGGCCGATATATTTTAGCATGCATGCTTGTTTCTTTTTTGTGCAGCACAACATTTACTGCGGACTGATCCTGTTGAGGATGGAGAAGGCTTCTTCATTGCTTTGTTTACGAAGAGGAACACCAACACCGTCGATTGCTCAGAAAAGCAAGAATCCTGCAAAAACACTTCCAGAGCTCTTACCGGAGACCGCCGGACTAACCGATTACAAAACGTGAAGAAAAAATTTGTAATATCGTGCTCCCGTACTAAATTGTTCCAGACGTGGTTGCGTGCAAAACAGAGTAGGCGTAGGCGGCCAAAATGTTTTTTTGGATATGAATGATTTGAATGAAGCACGAAACACCGAATGCTTTAGGATTTGAAAATTCCTTTTTTCCGAAATGAAGGATTTTCTCTTACCCATACATGCTGATGTATTGTCGCAACTAGTAATCTACTTTTAACAGCTAACGGACATATTTTTTATTCGAATATTTTCATAAACAATTGTTGTTTTTAACAGTCATATATTTGTTTAAAAAATATTTAACTGTTTTTTCAACGGTCAAAAAGCTACAATTTTAACAATAATAACTGTCAACAAATTTGACAATAACCTCATTTTTTTCTTCTCTCACATAATTTTTTGTTTAGAATAATATTTAAAATTTGCAATCTGCACACCTTAAAAACAGAATTATTGTATTTCTTATTGCAATATTTATCTTAAAGATAGATTAATTTTTACTTTACTGTTCAAGAGTTTAGCCATTCCCATACAATTTTTATTTTGATTTCATTAATTTATGAATTTACCACGTCTTTATTTTTTTCTAGCAAGGCACACTGTTACCAGTCAACAACTCTGCTCTACAAAGTTCTCAACACAACCAGGAAAGCCTTCCTCTGATGCAGATCAGCAAAGGAACTTAAACCAAACACGAAAGACACCAAAATTACCAGGAATTGCGCAGAGCTCAACCTCTATGCTGTAGCCTGTAGATCAGCAATGCATCGTAACTAGTAATCTAAACCTCTAAACCCATCAAAATTTGGCACTACTCTTTCCATGAACTAAACAGAGGACCAAATCCGTTTCATTCTTGTCCACATTACAAAACAAACAAAAGGGGGAAAGAGCTCTGAATTACAAGACAAACAAAAAAAAAGGGGGGGGGGGGGGGGGGGGGGGAAAGAGCTCTGAATAGTGAATAGATCCTACCCTCTGATATTATAATATGATACGCTTCATTGATAACAACAAACCATACGCACATGCATTGTAAAGCTACAGAAACCATAACATAAACACACCAAGAACCGAAAACAGAACAAACGCACAATGGAAATGCTAGTTCATTTATTCCCATAACCCACCAAAATTCAAATCACAGTCGCACAATCCATTCTTCAAGCAATCTTGACTTCGATGGTCTTGGGCTTCTTGGGTTCCGGAGGAGGCAACTTCTGGACAGTCACAGTCAGCACTCCATCCTGGCAAACCGCAGAGATAGCATCGGTGTTGGCATTCTCAGGCAGCCCAAACTTCCTCATCAACTTACCGACCCTCCTCTCCATCCTCACGTACTTGGCCCCCTCTTTCCCCTCATCCTCCCTCTTCCTCTCGCCGCTTATCACGAGCATATTGTCGTCCTCCACCTGGACCTTGATATCCCCGGACTTGAGCCCCGGCATGTCGATGATGAAGACGTATGCGTCGGGGTACTCCTTCACGTCGGCCGGAGTGGCCGCCATCGCCTTCGCGTCTCGGACGTATGAGAGGGTCGGGGCGTGGGAGGACTTGTCGCCGTCTTCGGCCAGGTCCATCATGTGCTGCAAGGTGGAGAACAGTGGGGAATCCAGGCCAGCGACTCTGAAATCCATTTTCCTCTTCTTGCTTGGACGAATCTTTGTAAAGAGAAATTGGGTTTTTCACGAAGAGATGAAATGTAGATAGCTATTTGATGCTTGCGAGTGATCGATTGTATTGCTTTGGAGGAGAAGGGTGGCGGTTGTGGGCATTTATAGGTGTGGGAGGGAAGAGGGACAGACCGTGGATAGAAAAAGAATGTTCTAGAGGGACGCTGGAGAGAAAAAGGAGGTTCCAGGAGGTTCGACAACCGTCACAATATAGTTCTCAGTCCTCCCTATCTTTACCAAGGCTTTATTATATTCTAGAAAAAATTTGTCCTTTTCAACTTTTCCTTTTTAATTTTTTTTTTTTGTTTTTTACACAATTAAAATAGGGAGGACTTGGGAGTAAATTGAGTAATATCTTTATTTGATTAACCGCTTAATTGCTTAAGCAGGAAAAAACAACTTCCTTTAAAAAAAAAAAAAAAAAAAAAAAAGTGGAAAAAACAACTTCAAAGAAAAAAAAAAAAAAAAAAATTGTACGTCCACGTGATTAGCTTAAATTACAAATCACTTCTTATCACATAAAAATTAATTCAAAAATATTTGTGGTTGGCTTAATTTACAAATCACTCTCTAGAGTCAAATTCCGTTAAAATTTTTGACAGATACCATTATAGCGTTACGTCAGCGCCAATAAGATGACAACATGAATCAATCTTAATAAAAAAAATTTAAATCTATTGAAAATTTAAATAAATAAAACTTAAAAAATTATAATTTTTTTTAAAAAAAAAAAAAATCGGCAACTACCCTTTGGAGGTGGCCAGCCAATGGATCAGTTTGTTAATGCTTTTGAGATTAATAAAAAAAAAAAAAAAAATGCAACGCAATCTAACACTTTTACATTTTATAAAAATTCTTAGTTTTACACACTTCAAAGTGCTTGTGCTTACTCTTACGGAGAGTTGGAGAAATCGAGAAAGTAAACGAGGTAGGTCCTACAGGGTAGGATAGTTTAATCGGTTGGAAACCACATTTCATGAAGTGGAGGTCACTAATTAAAATTCTTTATCCCTTTCTTGTGTAGACATAAAAAAAAAAAAGAAAAAAAAAAAAGGAGGTAAACGAGGTAATAGGCTTGGCAATTCGGGTCAGCGGGTTGGGTTCGTGTTGACCCGATTACATATTCGGGTCTACACACGAACCCGACCTGATTATTAATCGGGTTGAGTTCTGGAACCCGAACATGACCCACTTGCCAACTGTGTTACCCGAATACAACCCAGGTAACATGGTGTGACAATCGCTCGAAGAAGAAGAAGAAGGATCGTCTAGTCGAGAGAAGCAAACAACACAATCCGGCGAGAGAAGCAATCCAGAGGCTGTGGAAGAGTTTTTTCTGTCCCTCTCTAAGCAACACAATCTCGTTTCTATTGTATTTCCAAATCGTAGCTAAACCGCACACAAATCACAATCCTCGCTCACTATCTCTCTGTGAACAAACCCTAGTTTCCAAAACCCTCCACCCCAAGCACGAGCATGAAGCCCATCGCATCCTACAAGAGGGAGGCAGAGGCCAAGTTTAAGCAGATTTTGGCCTACGACGTGCTCAGCGACCCTCAGAAGCGTCAGATCTACGACGTCTACGGCGAGGAGGGGTTTCTAGCGGCGGAGGCGGAGGCCAAATTTAAGCAGATCTCGGCCTACGACGTGCTCAGCGACTCTCAGAAGCGTCAGATCTACGAAGTCTACGGCGAGGAGGGGCTTCTGGCGGCGAAGTTCACGAGCCCTAACTCCGCCGGGGGACCCTCGAGGTTCAGGCTAGGCGTTCAGGTGGAGTTTTTTTATTGGAAATTTGGAATCCCAGGGTTCAGGCTTTCAACCCAGCATTTCTTCTTTCTCGAATTTTCCATTTTTTTTTTTTAATAACCGGGTTATAATTGTGTTGGCGGGTCAACCTGCGGGTTGACCTGCCAAACACGATTATAATTGAGTCATAATCAAGTTGACTCGATTATGACCCAAATTCGATAATAACAAATCTAAATCCAATTTTTTAGTGTCGGGTTCGCGACTCGTGTCAAAAATTGCTAAGCCTAGAGGTAGATGTAATTAAAAATTATTGGAATAAAAAGTTGACATGCAACTTAAGTCTAAAAATGGAAGTTCTTAGAGCATTTCTTAATTTTTTTTAGAATATTTTTTCACGCCTCTCTAAAAATACCACCCTTTGGCTCATGCATTTGGATCTTCTTCATACTACTCCATAACTATGAATCTTTGTCCTTTTTATCTTTTCTTTGTGTGAGGGGATGGCGTAAGCTATATATAAAAAAATTATTAATAAGCAAAAATCCATATTAGTTAATCAACTTATATTGCTAGACTTTCAAAGTTTTTGTTTGGTTTTTTTTAAAAAAAACTCTTCTTCAGCAGTGATTTTTTATTTTAATTTTTTTGGAAAGTGATTTATCTCGTGGCATACGACTGAATAGTATGAAAAGAAAGGACAAAAAGGTTGTCATAAAACATTGTAACAACTCTTTATTTTTTGAACAAGCTTCATCGTCCTTCATTGCATAACAGAACCCCAAAGGGGAATACAACCGGGCAAAAGCCACATAACATTACAAGAATACAGAAGCAGAAATCTCTACCCGAAGGCAACAACAAGCCCGTAGGCAAATAGCAGTGAATGAAGCTAAAGAAACTCCATCCACAAAGTCCAGAAATCCAGACTTGAAGCAGCTACCGAAAGGGTAGACTGTGATCAAAGAAAAGAATGTATAGAAACAAATACAAACAGAGGAAAACCAAACAACAGCGCCATGAGAACCGCAATCGGAACACGGCCATGAAAGCAAGCCCTACTCCGGGAGCCCTTCCAGCATCGAGCGACCTCCTACAGCCCGGATCGACACAAAACGAAGCCGGATGTGCAGACCGTGACCCACACGCGCTAAACCAAGGAGAACACTCCTCAGCGCGTGCAGGCCACGCGCCGCTCAGGAAAGCGCCGCTCAGCTTCATCAAGTGACTACCGACACCAGAGAAGGCCGGCGACCACAATAGACGAGCTCCTGTCAACGAACACCCAGCCGAGGCTAATAGATCTAGAAATAAAGAACAACTCCGCCGGAGACCGTCAACATCCGCCATTCCCACAGGCCAGAGCCTGGATCCAACAGTTTGCACCAACAACAAACAAAAACCACAAAGAAAAATACAAACCTCACCGGATCTAGCTCCGGGAGGGACCACGGCTCCACAACCCTAAGGTTGGGAGAACAAAACACCCACCACTGGAGACCAGTGGGGTGACAAAAAAACCCCATCCTAGCCCTCACGAGCTAGGGGGAAGACCGACGCCAGGAGGGGGAGACGAGAAGCCTCCCCCCCCCAGCGAGCATACTCGAAATTTTCTCTCTGTCTCTAGAACCTTTCAGAGAGAGAGAGAGAGAGAGCACTCGTAGTACACCTTGTACATCTAGCATTAGTCTGTAACAACTCTTTATTGTTTTTAAGAGATAGCACAATCAATTAAAGACTCTCAATGAAGTGACTAGTCCAAATTTTCTTTTCTCCTCTTATGTAGGCACGTAGAAAACAAAAGAAAAAAAATATATATATAGTTGCTCTTCATTTATTTTCTAGAGAAATGCTTGCCTTGCAACCCCCACCCAACTCCTACACAACCCCCACTCACATGTGTGTGAGACCCACGTGCATGGGACCCACACACATGTGAGTTGGAGTTGTGTAGGAGTTAGGTGAGGGTTGTGAGTGTATCATCTCCCTATTTTCTATGCATAAGATGCACAAACAAAATAAATAAATAATATAATAATTTAAGTTTTTACAGTTGTCTGACAAAAGCTCGTCAGTGGTCCAATGACAATCCGATGGTGACCCAATAGTAGTTGGACTTTAATTTAAAGTGAGTCGGTAGACGGGAGTTGTACAAGAATAGCCCAATGATAGTCTAAAAAGGTGACTTGATTGTGGACTGGTAATCCAACGGTGGTCTGGTAGTTTGAAATGAAAAAACTCAAAATTCGAAAAATTAATTGCAAAATTTAAAAATGAAAATTCTGTTTCTTTGGACGAAAAAAATACTGAAGTTTCTCAACAATACCAGCAGCTCTGCACAAGGCACACCGTTGCCAGCCAACAACTCTGCTCTACAAAGTTCTCAACAGAACCAGGAAAGTCTTCCTCAGCTGCAGATCAGCAAAGGAACATAAGCCAAACCAGAAAGACACCAAAACTACCAGGAATTGTGCAGAGCTCAACATCTCTGCTGCAGATCAGCAATGCATCGCAACCAGTAGTCTAAATCTCTAACCCATCAAATTTTGGCACTACTCTTTCCAAGAAGAAAACAGAGGACCCAATCCGTTTCATTCTTGTCCACATTACAAAACAAACAAAAAAAAGGGGGAAAGAGCTCTAAATAGATCCTACCCTCTGATATTATAATATCATATACTTCATTGATAACAATAAACCATACGCACATGCATTGTAGAGCTACAGAAACCATAACATAAACACACCAAGAGCCGAAAACAGAACACACGCACAATGGAAATACTAGTTCATTTATTCCTATAACCCACCAAAATCCAAATCACAGTCGCACAATCCATTCTTCAAGCAATCTTGACTTCGATGGTCTTGGGCTTCTTGGGTTCCGGAGGAGGCAACTTCTGGACAGTCACAGTCAGCACGCCATCCTGGCAAACCGCAGAGATAGCATCGGTGTTGGCATTCTCAGGCAGCCCAAACTTCCTCATCAACTTACCGACCCTCCTCTCCATCCTCACGTACTTGGCCCCCTCTTTCCCCTCCTCCTCTCTCTTCCTCTCGCCGCTTATCACGAGCATATTGTCGTCCTCCACCTGGACCTTTATATCCCCGGACTTGAGCCCCGGCATGTCGATGATGAAGACGTATGCGTCAGGGTACTCCTTCACGTCGGCCGGAGTGGCCGCCATTGCCTTCGCGTCTCGCACGTATGAGACGGTCGGGGCGTGGGAGGACTTGTCGCCGTCTTCGGCCAGGTCCATCATGTGCTGCAAGGTGGAGAACAGTGGGGAATCCAGGCCAACGACTCTGAAATCCATTTTCCTCTTCTTGCTTGGACAAATCTTTGTAAAGGGAAATTGGGTTTTTCACCGAGAGATGAAATGTAGATAGCTATTTGATGCTTGCGAGTGATCGATTGTATTGCTTTGGAGGAGAAGGGCGGCGGTTGTGGGCATTTATAGGTGTGGGAGGGAAGAGGGACAGACCATGGATAGAAAAAGAAAGTTCTAGAGGGACGTTGGAGAGAAAAGGAGGTTCCAGGAGGTTCGACAACCGTCACAACATAAGAACCACAAGAGTCCAGAATGTTGTCGAAGGTTTTACTAAGGCTTTTTGATATTCTAGAAATAATTTGTCCTTTTCAACTTTTCCTTCTTTTTTTTTTTTTTTTTTTTTTTTAATTTCTTTTTTTTTTACACAATTAAGATAGGGAGGACTTGGGAGTAATATCCTTATTTGAATAACCGCTTAATTGCTGAAGCAGGAAAAAAGTAACTTTCACCCAAAAAAAAAAAAAAAAAAAAAAAAAAAAAAAAGTTGTACTGTTGATCATCGTAATTAGTTTGAATTACAAATAATTTTTTTAACGTAAAAATTAATTCAGATATCTATATGATTAGCTGAATTTACAAATCACTTTTTGAAGTCAAATTTTGTTAAAAATTTAGACAGATTATGTTAGGCTCTACATCAATGCAAATAAAATAGTAACACGTGTCGATTTTAATAAAGAAAATATAAATAAATAAAACTTAAAAAATTATATATATATATTTAAAAAAATTGATAAAAAAAGAAGAGTGAATGCCGGTTCAGCAGCCACCCCTTCGAGGTGGCTAGGTCTCCCCAGCGAATGAGCTCATTTGTTAAGGTTTTTGAGATTAAAAAAAAAAAAAAAAAATGCAACACGGTTGAACACTTACTTTTACATTTTACAAAAAATAAAAAATTCTTAATTTTACACACTTCAAAGTGCCTGTGCTTACTCTTACGGGACAGTTGAAGAAGGAAAACGTTAGATTTACAACACCAACACAACAACTGCACAACAATCCATTTCCACCTTCATGTAAAGGGTTATTATGCACTTGTTGTGATGGTGTAGTGCAGAAATCAAATCCCGTTGGAGAAAGAGACCAAACGAAGTAGATGTAATTAAAAATTATTGAAATAGAAAGTTCCTAGAGCATTTCTTAATTTTTTTTTTAGAACGCATTTTTTTAGTTATGATGATAGTTTTGAATGTTTTGTGCTCGTTATTTATTTAGAGTTTGTTAATGTTTGAAAAAGCAATTTAAAAAACGAACCCATATTTATGATCCCACATGGGTAAATGACAAAGGTTGCCCCTCTAAAAATACCACCATTTGCTTCATACTACTCCATAACTATGAATCTTTGTCGTTGTTTTCTTTTCTTTGTGTGAGGGGATGGCGTAAGCTATACATTAAAAATTCATTAATAAGCACAAATCCATCTTAGTTTATCAACTTATATTGCTAGACTTCCAAATGATTTTTTATTTTTATTTTTTTAAAAAAAAAGAATATCTTATTCAGTGGTATTTTTTTCTATTTTTTTGGAAGTGATCTTCTCTTGTGGTATGGATTGGCCTGCAACAGTGTGAGTACTGATCATGCCATTTTGTGAGGTGCGACTGAATAGTTTGCAAGGGAATTAAGGGAAATAAGAAAGGGAAAAAGGTTGTCAAACTTGTCATAAAACATAGTAACTGTATTTTATTTTATTTTTTATACATAAAGATGCACAAATAAAAAAAATTAACTTAATAATTTAAACTTTGGCAGTTGTCCGGAAGAGGCTTGTTGATAGTCCGTTAATGGTCCAACAGTAACCTGCTAGTGGTTCAACTTTGGTTCGAGAATAACTCGGTGATAATATGAAAGTAGCTCGACAATAGTTTAAAGGTGGCTTGGTGGAGGTTTAACATTGACTTGATAGTGGTTTAGCAGTGATTCAATAGTAGTATGGTGATTGAAAAGGAAAAATTTTCAAACTCAGAAAAATTATTTACAAAGTTTAAAAATTATTTTTCGAAATTAATGAAGTTCTTTTTATATATATCAAAAATATTTTCAAATTGATAATTATTTTCGGTCGAGAAAAAAAAAATGAAAAACATTTTCAAAAAAATATTTTAGGTGTTTGAAGTTTCTTAACAATTTCGGCAGCTCTTGCACAAGGCACACTGTTGCCGGGCAACAACTCTGCTCTACAAAGTTCTCTACAGAACCAGGAAAGTCTTCCTCTGCTGCAGATCAGCAAAGGAGCATAAACCAAACCACAAAAACACCAAAACTACCGGGAATTGTGCAGAGTTCAACATCTCTGCTGCAGATCAGCAATGCATCTCAACTAGTAATCTAAATCTCTAACCCATCTAATTTTGGCACTGCTCTTTCCAAGAAGAAAACAGAGGACCGAATCCGTTTCATTCTTGTCCACATTACAAAACAAACAAAAAGAAGGGGGAAAGAGCTCTGAATTACAAAACAAACAAAAAAAGGGGGAAAGAGCTCTGAATAGATCCTACCCTCCGATATTATAATATGATATGCTTCATTGATAACAACAAACCATACGCAAATGCATTGTAAAGCTACAGAAACCATAACATAAACACACCAAGAACCGAAAACAGAACATAAGCAACAATGAAAATGCTCGTTCATATATTCCCATTACCCACCAAAATCCAAATCACAGTCGCTCGATCCATTCTTCAAGCAATCTTGACTTCGATGGTCTTGGGCTTCTTCGGCTCCGGAGGAGGCAACTTCTGGACAGTCACAGTCAGCACGCCGTCCTGGCAAACCGCAGAGATGGCATCGGTGTTGGCATTCTCAGGCAGCCCAAATTTCCTCATCAACTTACCGACCCTCCTCTCCATCCTCACGTACTTGGTCCCCTCTTTCTCCTCCTCCTCCCTCTTCCTCTCGCCGGTTATCACGAGCATATTGTCGTCCTCCACCTGAACCTTGATATCCCCGGACTTGAGCCCCGGCATGTCGATGATGAAGACGTAGGCGTTTGGGTACTCCTTCACGTCAGCCGGAGTGGCCGCCATCGCCTTTGCGTCGCGCACGTATGAGCGGGTCGGGGCGTGGGAGGACTTGTCGCCCTCGTTGGCAAGTTCCATCATGTGCTGCAAGGTGGAGAACAGTGGGGAATCCAGACCAGCAACTCTGAAATCCATTTTCCTCTTCTTGCTTGGACGAATCTTTGTAAAGGGAAATTGGGTTTTTCACCAAGAGATGAAATGTAGATAGCTATTTGATGCTTGCGAGAGTGCTCGATTGTGTTGCTATGGAGGAGAAGGAGGGCGGCATTTATAGGTGTGGAAGGGAAGAGAGAGACTGTGGATAGAAAAAGAATATTCTAGAGGGACGTTGGAAAGAAAAGGAGGTTCCAGGAGGTTCTAGAAATAATTTGTCCTTTTCAACTTTTCCTTTCTATTTCTTTTTTTTTTTTACACAATTAAGGTAGGATGGATACGTGTCAATCTGAATAAAAAAAATATAAATGTAATCTTTTAAAAATTTAAAAAATGAAAAGAAAAAAAACCTGTAGCCACCGACCTATGAGTTCGTTTGTCAATGCATTTTTAAAAATAATAATAATAAAATAAAAAAAATAAAAAAGAAGAAGAAGAAGAAGAAGAAGAGAAAGGGTCAACACGATCGAACACTTTTACATTTTACAAAAATTCTTAGTTTTACACGCTTCAAAGTGCTTGTGCTTACTCTTACGGGAGAGAGGGGGAGAAAGTAAACGAGGTAGATGTAATTAAAATTATTGGAATAGAAAGTTGACATGCAACTTGAGTCTAAAAATGGAACTTCTTAGAGCATTTCTTAATTTTTTTTAGAATGTATTTTTTTTTTTAATTATGATGCGATAAAAAAAAATCTAAATAGTTTTAAATGTCTTGTGAATATTTTTTTATTGCGACTTTGTTAATGTATGAAAAAACAATTTGAAAAACGAACTTGATATTTTTAATCCCACACATATGAATGACAAAAGTAACCTCTCTAAAAATACCACCCTTTGGTTCATGCATTTGATCCTTTTCAGTTCAAATGATTTAGAAGGAATTCAGTTAATGCATTTTTAGGGGTAAATTATGAACAACTTTACCCCTAAAAATGCAATAACTCGATCCCCTCCTATTCATTTGAATCGAAGAGGGTCTTTGTCCTTAGTTCATACTACTTTATAACTATGAATGTTTATCCTGGTTTTCTTTTCTTTGTGTGAGGGGATGGCATAGGCTATATAAAAAAAAATCATTAATAAGCAAAAATCCATATTAGTTAATCAACTTATATTGCTAGACTTTCAAATTTTTTTTTTTTTTTTTGGGAAGTGATTTTCTCTTGTGGCATGGGTTGGCCTGCAACAGTATGAGTACTGATCATGTCATTCTGTGAGGTGCGACTGAATAGTTTGAAAGGGAACGAAAATAAGAAACGAAAAAAAAGGTTGTCATAAAACATAGTAAGTTAGTAACTGTTTGTCATTTTATTTTCTATGCCTGAGATGCAAAATAATAATAATAATAATAATAATAATAATAATAATTTAATAATTTAAGTTTTAACAATTGCGCTCGTCGATGGTTCAATGATCGTCCGATAGTAATTAGGTTTGACAATTTTTGACACAACCCACGAACCTGACACAAACACTACAAGAAAATTTTAAGTTTTAGTTTAGCATTATCAGGTTCGGACAACTCGATTATGACCCTATTATAATTGTGTTTCGCGGGTCAATGAGCGGGTTGACCTACGAACACGGTTACTGTTAAAAAAAGAAGAAAGAAAGTGATTTAGTGATTCGTGAACGAAGAAGTGAGAAGCAAAAGAGAAAACACGAACCCTAGCCACAGACCTGCTGACCCGCACGCCCTTCATCACTTTCAGTTAGGGGTGGGCATCGATTCGGTAGGTGGTTAAGTCTGTTAACCGACTTTGGTCGGAATGCAGTCGGTGAATTTATTTCGGTTAAGCGGTTAATAGGCGGTCGGTTAAGTCGGTTAAGCGTTAATAGGCGGTCGGTTAAATCGGTAAAGCGGTTAATAGTCGGTCGGTTAAATCGGTTAACATTCGGTTAAAATGGATAATGAAGCAAAGTCGTTTTGATTTTTTTAAAGGAAAAAAAAAAAAAACAAACAAACATTTCGTTCTTACTAAAACGATGTCGTTTCGTTTTATGTCGGTTCGGTTAATCGGTCGGAATAGAAGGCGGTTCGGTTGCCGATCCGGCTTTCAGAATAAAATTTTATACCGACTACCGAACCGAAATTAGTCGATAGGCGGTTAGGCAAATAATTTGCCCACCCCTACTTTCAATCTTTGTCTCTCTCATTTCTGCGGCTCTGCCTTCACTCTTTAGTCTTCGGTTAAACTTGGCTTCTACTCGCCGTAGACGTCGTAGATCTGACGCTTCTGAGGGTCACCGAGGACGTCGTAGGCCTCATAGATATGCTTAAACTTGGCCTCCGCCTCCCTCTTGCTCACCGGGTTCCTGTCCGGATGCCACTTCATTGCCAGCCTCTCGTACACCTTCTTTAGGTCCTCCTCACTCGCGTTCTGGCTCATCTTCAGTATGTTGTAGTAGTCCACTCCCATCTCTACTTTTCTTCTTTTGATTCTCTCAAACTCTCACAAATCTGTGAGACTGCGAGTGTTTTGATTGTTCACATTCCGGTAGCTTCAACGGTTTCGTTCAGCCGGTCAGCCCTTCACAATTCAGTAATCGTGTTTGGATCACAGGTTTCAACCTGATTAATAATCAGGTTGAGTTTGTGTTGAACCCATTTACATAATCGGGTCAGTTGGGTTGATACGAACCCGACCCGTGAATCCGAATTGCCAAGCTTAATAGTAACCCATAGTAGTTGACTTTGATCTAAAAGTGACTTAATAGTGGTATGAGAATGACCCGATGATAGTCTAAAAGTGGCTTTATGGTGGTTCGACAGTGATTCAATGATAGTTCAGAAAAGAAAAGAAAAGAAAGAAAAAAAAAAAAAAAAAAAAAAAAAAACCTTAATCTCAAAAAATAATTTATAAAATTAAAAAAAAAATATTTTTTGAAATTAAAGAATTTTTTATATATATATCGAAAATATTTTTGATTTGATTGTTTTTGTAGGTCGAAAAAAAAAAACGAAAAATATTTTCAATAAGCGTTTGAAGTTTCTCAGCAATCCCAGCAACTCTGCACAAGGCACACTGTTGCCAGCCAACAACTCTACTCTACAAAGTTCAAAACAGAACCAGGAAAGTCTTCATCTGCTGCACATCAGCAAGCAAATGAACATAAACCAAACCACAAAATCACCAAAAGTACCAGGAATTGTGCAGAGCTCAACATCTCTGCTGCAGATCAGCAATGCATCTCAACTAGTAATCTGAATCTCTAACCCATCAAATTTTGGCACTACTCTTTCCAAGAAGAAAACAGAGGACCGAATCCGTTTCATTCTTGTCCACATTACAAAACAAACAAAAAGAAGGGGGAAAGAGCTCTGAATTACAAAACAAACAAAAAAAGGGGGAAAGAGCTCTGAATAGATCCTACCCTCCGATATATAATATGATATGCTTCGTTGATAACAAACAAACCATACGCACATGCATTGTAAAGCTACAGAAACCATAACATAAACACACCAAGAACCGAAAACAGAACACAAGCAACAATGAAAATGCTAGTTCATTTATTCCCATTACCCACCAAAATCCAAATCACAGTCGCTCGATCCATTCTTCAAGCAATCTTGACTTCGATGGTCTTGGGCTTCTTGGGCTCCGGAGGAGGCAACTTCTGGACAGTCACAGTCAGCACGCCGTCCTGGCAAACAGCAGAGATTGCATCGGTGTTGGCATTCTCAGGCAGCACAAACTTCCTCATCAACTTACCGACCCTCCTCTCCATCCTCACGTACTTGACCCCCTCTTTGCCCTCCTCCTCCCTCTTCCTCTCGCCGCTTATCACGAGCATATTGTCGTCCTCCACCTGAACCTTGATATCCCCGGACTTGAGCCCCGGCATGTCGATGATGAAGACGTATGCGTCGGGGTACTCCTTCACGTCGGCCGGAGTGGCCGCCATCGCCTTCGCGTCGCGCACGTACGAGATGGTCGGGGCGTGGGAGGACTTGTCGCCGTCTTCGGCCAGGTCCCTCATGTGCTGCAAGGCGGAGAACAGTGGGGAATCCAGGCCAACGACTCTGAAATCCATTTTCCTCCTTGCTTTGGACGAATCTTTGTAAAGGGAAATTGGGTTTTTCACGAAGAGATGAAATGTAGATAGCTATTTGATGCTTGCGAGTGCTCGATTGTATTGCTGTGGAGGAGAAGGGCGGCTGTTGTGGGCATTTATAGGTGTGGGAGGGAAGGGGGACAGACCGTGGATAGAAAAAGAATGTTCTAGAGGGACGTTGGGGAGAAAAAGGAGGTTCCAGGAGGTTCGACAACCGTCACAACATAGTTCTTAATTAATTACACGAGTCCAGAATGTTGTCGAAGGTTTTACCGAGGCTGTATGATATTCTAGAAATAATTTGTCCTTTTCAACTTTTCCTTTTTTTTTTTTTTTTTTTTTTACACAATTAAGATAGGGAGGACTTGGGACTTAGGAGTAATATCTTTATTTGATTAACCGCTTAATTGCTTAAGCAGGAAAAAAACAACTTCCATTTAAAAAAAATTGTATGTCCACGTGATTAACTTAATTTACAAATCACTTCTTATCACATAAAAATTAATTTATAAATCTTTGTGGTTGTCTTAATTTACAAATCACTCTCTAGAGTTAAATTCTGTTAAAATTTTTGACAAATGCCATTAGGGCGTTACGTCAGCGCTAATAAAATGACAATACGTATCAATCTTACTAAAAAAAAATTTAAACCTATTAAAAATTTAAATAAATAAAACTTAAAAAATTATAATTTTTTTTTTTTAAAAAAAAGAAAAAAAAAATCGGCAACTACCCTTTGGACGTCCAGCCAATGGGTTAGTTTGTTAATGCTTTTGAGATTAAAAAAAAAAAATGCAACGCAATCTAACACTTTTACATTTTACAAAAGTTCTTAGTTTTACACTTCAAAGTGCTTGTGCTTACTCTTACGGGAGAGTTGGAGAAAGTAAACGAGGTAAGTTCTTAAAGGGTAAGGTAGTTCAATCGGTTGAAAATTATATTTTTTGAAGTAGAGGTCACTAATTAGAATCTTCCCTCCCCTTCTTGTATGGACATATCAAAAGAAAGAAAGAAAAAGAAAAGAAAAAAAAAAAAAAAAAAAAAAAAGATAAAAAAGGTAAACACCGTAGATGTAATTAAAAATTATTGGAATAGAAAGTTGACATGCAACTTAAGTCTAAAAATGGAAGTTCTTAGAGCATTTCTTAATTTTTTTTTAGAATTTTTTTCACGGCTCTCTAAAAATACCACCCTTTGTCCCTTTGGCTCATGCATTTGGATCCTCTTCATACTACTCCGTAACTATGAATCTTTGTCCTTTTTATCTTTTCTTTGTGTGAGGGGATGGCGTAAGCTATATATAAAAAATTCATTAATAAGCAAAAATCCATATTAGTTAATCAACTTATATTGCTAGACTTTCAAAGTTTCTTTTTTTTTTTTTTTTTTTTAAAAATTCTTCTTCAGTGGTGATTTTTTTATTTTAATTTTTTTTTGAAAAGTGATTTCTCTTATTGCATACGACTGAATAATCTGAAAAGAAAGGAAAAAAAGTTGTCATAAAACATGGTAACTGCTCTTCATTGTTATCGAGAGATAACTCAATCAATTAAAGAGCATGCCTCATGAAGTCATTATTTCAATTTTTTTTTTTTTTTTTTTTTTTTTTTTTTCTGTGTAGACATGTAAAAAAAAAAAAAATAATAATTGTACCGTTGGTCTTTATGGTATGTCATAATTATTTTTCACTCCCTATAGTTTAAAAAGTTCATGGGAGGTCTATGTGCTATGCAATAATTACAAATCGATCCCTACCGTCAAATTCTGTTAAATTTTCTAACAGATTCCATAAAATTTCACGTCAGCGCCACGTGTCACCAATAAACTGGCGACACGTGTCCATCTTAATAAAAAATATAAATTTATTAAAATATAAATAAATATACTTATTTTTTTAAAAAAAATTCAAATTCAAATTCAAAAAAAAACAAAACAAAAAAAGCAGCAAGGGGTGGCGCACAGCCACCCCCAGTTGCTTGGGGCCCCTTTAAGATTGGGCCACCCCCAAGCAACTGGGGGTGGCTCGCGGCCACCCCTTGCTTCTCGTCTTTTTTTTTTTTTAAAAAAAAAATAAGTATTTTTATTTGTTTTTTAATAATTTTTTTTTTTTTATTAAGATGGACACGTGACGCTAACGTGTAGAGCTAACAGATTCCGTCAAAATGGTAGACGAAAAATCGACCCAGGGAGTAAAACGTAATTATTGCATAGTACAGGACCTCCCATGAACTTTTTAAACCATAAGGAGTGAAAAATAATTATGGTATACTACAAGGACCAACGGTACAATTATCAAAAAAAAAAAAAAAAAAAAAAAAAAAAACATTTATTTTCAACGCATAAGATGCACAAACAATAAAAAAATAAAAAAATAAATAATCTAATAATTTAAGTTTTTACAGTTTTCTCTGACAAAAGCTCGTCACTCGTCAGTGGTCCAATGACAATCCGATGGTGACCCAATAGTAGTTGGACTTTAATTTAAAGTGAGTCGGTAGACGGGAGTTGTACAAGAATAGCCCAATGATAGTCTAAAAAGGTGACTTGATTGTGGACTGGTAATCCAACGGTGGTCTGGTAGTTTTAAATGAAAAAACTCAAAATTCGAAAAATTATTTGCAAAATTTAAAAATGAAAATTCTCAACAGAACCAGGAAAGTCTTCCTATGAACCAAACCAGAAAGACAACAAAACTACCAGGAATTGTGCAGAGCTGAACATCTCTGCTGCAGATCAGCAATGCATCGCAACTAGTAGTCTAAATCTCTAACCCATCAAATTTTGGCACTACTCTTTCCAAGAAGAAAACAGAGGACCCAATCCGTTTCATTCTAGTCCACATTACAAAACAAACGAAAAAAAAAAGGGGGGGGGGGGGGGGGGGGGAAAGAGCCCTGAATTACAAAACAAACAAAAAAAAGGGAGGAAAGAGCTCTGAATAGATCCTACCCTCTGATATTATAATATCATATGCTTCATTGATAATAACAAACCATACGCACATGCATCGTAAAGCTACAGAAACCATAACATAAACACACCAAGAACCGAAAACAGAACACACGCAACAATGGAAATGCTAGTTCATTTATTCCCATAACCCACCAAAATCCAAATCACAGTCGCACGATCCATTCTTCAAGCAATCTTGACTTCGATGGTCTTGGGCTTCTTGGGCTCCGGAGGAGGCAACTTCTGGACAGTCACAGTCAGCACGCCGTCCTGGCAAACAGCAGAGATGGCATTGGTGTTGGCATTCTCAGGCAGCCCAAATTTCCTCATAAACTTACCGACCCTCCTCTCCATCCTCACGTACTTGGCCCCCTCTTTCTCCTCCTCCTCCCTCTTCCTCTCGCCGCTTATCACGAGAATATTGTCGTCCTCCACCTGAACCTTGATATCCCCGGACTTGAGCCCCGGCATGTCGATGATGAAGACGTAGGCGTTTGGGTACTCCTTCACGTCAGCCGGAGTGGCCGCCATCGCCTTTGCGTCGCGCACGTATGAGCGAGTCGGGGCGTGGGAGGACTTGTCGCCCTCGTCAGCAAGTTCCATCATGTGCTGCAAGGTGGAGAACAGTGGGGAATCCAGACCAACGACTCTGAAATCCATTTTCCTCTTCTTGCTTGGACTAATCTTTGTAAAGGGAAATTGGGTTTTTCACCAAGAGATGAAATGTAGATAGCTATTTGATGCTTACGAGAGTGCTCGATTGTGTTGCTATGGAGGAGAAGGGGGCCGGCAATTATAGGTGTGGAAGGGAAGAGAGAGACTGTGGATAGAAAAAGAATGTTCTAGAGGGACGTTGGAAAGAAAAGGAGGTTTCAGGAGGTTCGACAACCGTCACAACATAGTTCTTACCAAGGCTCTATGATATTCTAGAAATAAGGAGGACTTAGGGGTAATATCTTTATTTGATTAACCGCTTGATTGCTGGAACAGGAAACAACTTCCAGCAAAAAAAAAAAAAAAAAAGAAACAATTTTCTATTTAAGCTTTTTTAATTCCAGATGTGGTTGTTGAGTCAGGTTGACTAATCTAAGGACCCACTTTCATAGGTGAGCATTGTCATTTGGGCTTGAGTAAAGCCCATCATAATTACCAATTCATTACGCTGGGCTGGATTGTTTTGGATTAAAAAAATGAGTTCTTTTGTTAATTTTTTTTAAAAAAAAAAAAGAAAGAAGGGCAATATTTACTTTTACATTTTACAAAAATTCTTAGTTTGCTTACTCTAGCGGGAGAGTTGGAGAAAGAGAGTAAACAGAAGGTAGATGCATGTCATTAAAGTCTAAAAATGGAGGTTCTTAGAGCATTTCTCAATGTTTTTTAGATTTTTTTATTTTTATTTTTATTTTTTTATTATGAGGTGACAAAAATTTAAATAGTTTTGAATTAATGTTTCATGTGTTATTTGTTGCGACTTGTGAGTTTGTTAATGTATGAAAAAGCAATTTAAAAAACGAACCCGATATTTATGTCCCACATGGATAAGTGACAAAAGTCGCATCTCTAAAAATAGCACCCTTTGGTTCATACTACTCCATAACTACGAAAAAATTCATTAATAAGCACGAGCCACCTTCTAGCACTACAATTTTTTTTTCCCCAACAAAAAGCTCACATAGACACATGCAATCTCAAGCTAAATATTGTAATTGGGAAAGCAGACAAGCTATTTAGTTAATTATTAGATTTATGAGAAATGTTAAAACTCATTTTAGCATTTAGCATCTTTCTCATGTCCTGGTGGATGACGTTAGATTTTTAGAGCTCATTAAAGCTCATTTTAAGATTTTTTTTACTTTTTTTTTTTTAAAATTGAATTCATGTCAATTAGATTTATATAGAATCTCAAAGAAAGAAAAAAAAAACCTTTAACTATCTAATAATTGATTTTCAAAATAAAAAGATAGGATAAGAATAGAAGAATACAACAAAGTCTCCGAAAAGTAATTCAATCGATTGGAGATTATGCCTCATGAAGTGGAGGCTACTTGTTCGAATCTCTCACCTTCTCTTTTGTGGAGATGTATAAAAAAAATAAAAAAATTATTACAACAAAACACTTGATATAAGTGGAGAGATACAGAGATACTCCCCAGTACACACACAAACAAAATGCCAAAAGAGCCCAACAAAGGGAGGGAAACTCCCCCTTACGCACACACAAACATAGGGATATATACCCCACACACTTACAAACAAGGGACAACGTACGTACACCAACAACGCACATGCATGCTCCTTTTAGGCAACTTGGACCTCAATGGTCTTCGGCTTCTTCGGCTCCGGTGGCGGCTTCTTCCCGACCGTCACCGTCAACACCCCGTCCTGATACACCGCCAATATCTTCTCGTGATCGGCATTCTCCGGCAACACAAACTTCTTCAAGTACTTCCCGAGCCTCCTCTCCATTTTTATGTACCTGACGCCTTGGTCCTTCTCTTTCTCTCCCCTCCTCTCACCACTCACAACCAGCATGTTGTCGTCCTCCACGTGGACCTTGATTTGGTCCGACTTCAGCCCTGGCATATCAACGACGAAAACATAGGAGTCCGGGTATTCCTTCACGTCCGCCGGAGTGGCGGTCATGGCCTTGGCGTCACGGACGTAGGCGCGGGATGGCGCGTGGTGGGACGACTTGTCTGTCTCGTCGGTGAAGTCCAGGAGCTCATGGAGGGTGTCCACGACGGCGGGGTCGAAACCCATGACCCTTAGGTCCATTTTCTTTGCTTGCTGTGAGAAAGAAAGTTTGATGACAAAATATTTTTGGTTAATTTGTTTGCTCCTGTGAGGAGTGGCTTGGTTTATATAGCGGTGAGGAGATGATTGAAAATATGTTGCATGCACTCAAAGTATTCGGTGACGTTTGTCTTTAGGCCTGCTACGTGGCTGTCCACAAGGAGGTTCTGGTTCCACCTGGCTTTGGTCTCTTGTGTTTTTGTCAAACTACCACCACGGACGTGGCAATCCTAGGAGTATCGCATGCATGATATCCTTTTCTTCTTGCTTTCGGAACGGTCGGAATTTATTTTCAATTATGCCTCGAGGTAGCTAGTATGTTAAATTGCCATTTACTTTACTGTCAATTTATTATTTTGAAACAAAAATTTTGAGGGTAAAAAATATGGCTGACAAATTTTGATACGATCTGAAATTTGATACGAACTGAAATTTGATACGAACTCAATATGAAATTAGTTGGTTAAAATTGAAAGATTTGACCTGTTTAATTAAATGGGTCGGATTAAACTCGAGTTTATCTATATAGATTTATATTCATATCTCGACACGACTTGAACCCAACACACATTATTTTGATCGAGAGCTGATCGATAATTTTTTACATGACTCGCGAACTTAATAGGAACCCAACACGAAATTAGAGGGTTAAAATTGAGTATTACTCTAACTCAACGAAACTAGCTAGAAAGTTGACTTTACGGGCTCAGACTGTAATAAAATTTTCTTGAGGAAACGAAGTTAAAAAATAAGACCTAAAATATTAATGTGTTTTTTAACAACTTTAAAAGTTTAAAAAATACATTTTTGACAATTTATTTTGCTAGAGGGAGGTTGGATGGTGCCAAGGCCCCACCAGCCCTCTCTAGTTTCGTCCATGTCTGACATGTTTATTTAAATTGACTGAATCAAGGTTGACTTATATGTCTCGACGCGATTTAAACATAACACGCGACTCCTAATAAAAAGACTGTACATCAAAGCAAAGAAAACATAATAAAAGTTGTACTTTTTTTGTTATTTGATTGAAACCCGCCCTAAAATAATTTTAGTATTTGATTGGATAAAAAATTTCGAAATTTAAATGAATTAAAACCTGTAACAAGCTAGTTTGTAGGTAATGACTTTTGTGATGGAGGCAATGGTGGAAGGAGAGAGAGGTGAATCAGGTGGTGATCATGCAGGGAATCCGACTGAGACAACGAGGGAAGGGAGGAAAGTGGTGATAACGGTGGTGTTAAGTAATTTTTCTCTCGGGGCCGGACTAATGAAATAATTTTATTAGAAATAAAATTCAAACATTACATGAAAGAAAAATATTTGAATAATTAATATTATATCAATTCTTGTTAAACAAAACAAAAACATTTTTGTGGGCCCTGACTTTGCTTAGGGGATTTCTTTTCTTTTATTCTAAGGTTTTTTTTTTTTTTGACTTGTTTTTTTTTTCCTAAAGTTACATTTGGTACAATATTTTATTAAAAAAAATAAATAATTTTTACTGGAACGGGGGTTTCGGGTGACAAGCAGTTACTTTGGGCAACCATTTTCTCTCGCAGAAGGGGTGAAGAACGGTGTAGATTGAGGAACCCGGAATTGCAATGGTGCTTCAGGGTGACATTTTCGGGTGCGGCAGTGGGGGCGATCTTGAAGGAACGGTTCCGGGGTCTTCTGGAGCTTGCACGTGTCTGTCTTGTGTTGGTTTGGTACAAAGCGGTGTGCTTAATCTTGACATATCTCAGAATGTGCATCCAAACCGTCGAGCATAAAGGGGATGTGGGGGAAATGGTTTTGTCCCCTCCGGCCAGTGCATTTGTAGTTTTTTCTACTTCTTTGTTTGCGTTTTGTTGTTGGTGTTTCGTGTAGCTGCTCTGTTTTTTAAGATCTGAACATGGTCTGTAAAAGCTATTTTATAGCTCAGAATGTATGTCTTCTCCTAGATCATGTAAGGGTTCATGTACCATAGATGCATCTTTCTATTGTCTAGGTTATCTTTTAGCAGTTGTGGTCGTTATGGTCTGAGTCTGACTTTGCATGGGTGAAGAAAACTCTAACCGTAGTGCACCTGACTTAATTTATTAGAGAATTTCTGTAACCTTGTACATTTGGCCGTTTGGTCTTTTTCTATATATTGGACGAGATCTTTGAATCAAAAAATAAAAAAAGTGAAGAGGTGGATGAAAGAAAAAGTCATCCTAAGCTATAATTAAGGATATAGCTTAACGCACAATACACCTCCAAGGATTGGATAATCTTTTAAAATTGACAAACATCATCTAATCGATCAAGTCACTTAAACTCCCTGTAGAATGATATGGTATATATATATAGATAATTAAAGAACGATTTAGGTTAGAAATTATATTTTTATCTCACTTACTATTTTACAATAATACTAACGTGTAGTGCGTCAACCGACCCTTGATTATTTATTTATTTTTAGATTAAAAAAAAAATCCACTGAATTTTGTCAGACTGACTAGTTTCCCTTTGTTTTTTTCTTTCTTTTCTTTGGAGGGTTTGATAAACCATATAAACGGATACATTCAGGCAATAATGGCGTTGGTTCTCTTTGTTTTATTCCTTGTTCGAATGGTTAAAGATAGTGTTGGGCATTGTTAGTTGGGCCGGGATGAGGGGATTCCATCCTGCTTTCCATTCGTTGGATAATCGAAAGTGAGACGGGCCGGCCAGCAAATCGATAAAATGCAAATCCTTGGATTCAGGTAACTCTTTGGCCGAATCACATGCGTCTTTATAGAAAGAGGAACGGTGTTTTGCTATCCAAAGACATAATTATTAAATTTTTTTTAATTTTTAAATTGTTTTTATTTTATTTTTTTAAGACAATAAAAAAAAAATACAAACCAGACCCCAACCTATTACATGATTTTGTGATTTTTTGTTTAAAAAAATAATAATAATTGTGTTATGGGGTGGCAACATATCGTACCTCTTATAGAAAAGTAGAGCAAACAATTAGAGCTCTATCATCGGTTTATTTAGAAAACGAAACTATTTTTTTTTTTATCCAAATATAATCCATAATAGTTTATTTTTTATTTTTTATATTTTCCTATAACATTAAAATATTATTTGTTTACGAAATGCAAATTTCATGTGTACCTTCACATTTTTTTACAAAATCCTAGCACAGTCCCCAATAAAAAAGGAAATAGAGGAGAGAGAAAATATTATTTGTAGCATTATTGTTGTACGTAAGAATTTATCTTCAAGTTAGAGTATGAGTTATATCTGAATAGTTTATTTGTATTATGGGTTTTTCTTTGAGTAGAGATACGAATTCATCTCATATTCTATGTCTTTGTAATTCTTCTATTTATAGGCGTGAGTGATTAATAAAAAATAATCAAAATTAATCATAAACTTTGTGTTTGAAAATGGTTTTAGGTTCCTCAAAATTTAAAGAGTCTAAGTCCCCTTAAAACTAAAAAAGTTTGTGAAACCATTTACGTAACACCAAACGGCATGTGTCTTTATGGAAAAGAAGAGCAAATAAGTATTTTGAGTAATGTTACATACTTTTACTCTCAAAATTCTCTCACGTGACTTTAAAATTACTATTGAATTTGATATGAATTATTATTAAATTTTGATCCAATTGTGATTATAAAAGCCATTTCAAGAAATGTAGAAGTGCAAGTAGAAGTGTAGGAATGAGAGTGTATGTAACATTTCTCATAATCTTATACTCCTATTCTCCAAACTCAACACTCTCAAACTCATACTCTCTAATGTAATATTAAAAATCATCGGTAGATTTCAGATGAATCACTGGTAAATTTTGAACCAAATGTTAATTGTGACGTCCACATCATCTGGATATAGGAATGATTGTGCTTTATGTATATCGACACACAGTACATTTTAAAGTCGTGATGGTTATGAATCTATAAGAATTTTACAATTAAGCGTATTTTTGTAAGAATAGAATCAAGATTAATGATCTCTTACAAAATTAAATTTAAAAATAAATAATATTGTATCATTAAAGTAAATCGTTACACTGACATTTTAGTGACGTATATTTGGGAGTGTGTGAGAGACGGAGACAGTGAAGCATCTCTATTTTTGTACACATCACCCACAGAAACGAAGGAAATCAGAGGGAAGAACAATCTCGGCAGCCATAGACACGGCTAATATCTAGAAATGTCATCGAGATGCTAATAGACACGTGTCCATCTTCCTCGATCCGCAAAACCCTCACTAAAATCCATAATCCTGTCCGCTATATTAGTTAAAGCACTCTTTCTCTCCCTCACAGCTACGCCGCCGCTTCTGTTCTTCGATACCATTTTCTGGGTCTCTCCCTCTTTCTCTCTATACTCTATTGAGTAGAGTTCTCCTCGCATCCAGGATTTCCGGCAAGTTGATTTTCTCAGAGGTGAAGTGGATAGAAGATGATCAAAGTTCATGAATCTCTGGTAAGAACAACTACCGTTTCTGAATCGGCTTCTTCTATACACTGATGTTTGACCCACTTAAGGTAATTAATCCACGGTCCCTCTCAAATCTCGTTGCCTGAAAAGCAAAAGATACCCATATCCTTAATTAGCTTCACGACACCATAAATACACCTCAGTTGTACTGTAACCACAGTTGGTGCTTCATTTTCTTCACCCTGATTTTTTTTTTTTTACTTAGCAAAACAGTAGTATAGTATATGGATTCACCTCTAGCTTAGAGCCCAGTTGACCAAATAGGATAGTGATTTAAATTCTGGTACTTAAAAAGTGGCGAAGATGAGCTTGGGCGCAGCCGAGGATGATTCGGCTTCAGAAATTCATGTTCCAGCTGATATAGATTGGCATATGCTTGACAAATCCAGATTCTTCTTTCTTGGTGCCGCCTTGTTTTCCGGCGTATCGGCTGTTCTTTATCCAATCGTCGTTTTAAAGACCCGGCAACAGGTTTCGCCCACTCAGATTTCTTGTTTCAAAATGTCCTTTGCCATGATGCGCCACGAGGGTGTGAGAGGGTTCTACAGGGGATTCGGTACCTCTTTGATGGGTACGATCCCTGCTCGAGCGCTTTACATGACGGCGCTTGAGGTCACCAAGAGTAATGTCGGGACTGCCACCGTCAGGTTAGGCTTTTCCGATACTACGGCCACCGCCATAGCTAACGCCGCCGCTGGGTTGAGCTCTGCCATGGCTGCGCAATTGGTTTGGACCCCAATTGATGTTGTGAGCCAGAGACTAATGATGCAGGGTAACATCCTTCCCCATGTGAATTGTGGCAAATATAGCAATGGGATTGATGCGTTTAGGAAGATTCTCTATGCCGATGGTCCAAGAGGGCTGTACAGGGGATTTGGGATTTCCATATTAACGTATGCGCCATCGAATGCGGTTTGGTGGGCTTCTTACTCTGTCGCTCATAGGCTTATCTGGGGTGGTTTCGGTTGCTACATGGGTAAAAAGGATAAGGATGAGCATGGTTTAACGAATAATGGGAGCAATTTTAGGCCGGATTCCATGCGACGGTGGCAGTGCAGGGATTGTGTGCTGCCATGGCTAGTGGCGTTTCTGCTCTAATCACAATGCCGCTCGATACGATTAAGACAAGATTGCAGGTTTTGGATGGAGAGGAAAATGGGCGGAGAAAGCCACTGAAGGTTGTGCCGGCGGTTCGGAACTTGGTGAAGGAAGCTGGGTTGAGTGCTTGTTATAGGGGTTTGGGGCCAAGGTGGGTTTCAATGTCGATGTCTGCAACTACCATGATCACCACCTATGAGTTTTTGAAACGGATGTCTACCAAGAGGCAAGAGAGCTTCACTTCATAAATAGATGTCTTCTTCTTCTTCTTCTTCTTTCAGTTTCTTTCAAGTTCTCGCAGTTTTTCTCAAGTTTCGCTATATTTGGCTGCTTGCTTGCCGATATGCTGAAGATCATATAATGTACATTCTACTTTCTCTCTCTCTTCTTTTTTTTTTTTTTTTTTTTTTTTTTTAGGGGTTTCATAAAGTGGATATTCGAGATTTTGCTCTAGTCCTGGTCCAATTACTCTCTTTTCTCCTATGAATATTTTTAATCTTTTTTATTTTATGTATCCAGTGCAAGAATGATTTTGGTTGAGAAATTTATTTGTCTTTGAAGGGGTCATGATGGAAGGTACTAGATAAATAAGCTATTGGTCTAAATTATTATTGCCTCCTCCTTTATAGTGATTCCAATTGTCAAGTTGCAGTCTCAATCATGGACAAACGAGATTATGGACTTTCTCAAAGCAGCCAATGGATAATAATAACAATAATAATAATAATAGTTACTCTAAATTGTTTTTTTTTTTTTTTTCATGTTAATACGAGGTGTTACTTTTGTAAACTTCTATTTTATTGGGGTTGCTATGATTTTACTTCAGTCAAAAACCCTAACAAGAGCAATGGCGAATAGTCTTTAAGGAGAGTAGCTCAATCGGTTGGGGGTTACGCCTCATGAAGCGGAGGTTACTAGTTCGAATCTCCCTTCCCCTTCTTGTGTGGAGATGTCAAAAAAAAAAAAAAAAGTAACGGCAAATATTTGAAGAGAATGGTTTGATAACTAAACATACCTTAATGCTTGATTTATAAATTTTAAACCTTAAATAGTTTTAATAAATTTTAAACCTTAAATAGTGATTTAATAAAAGGTTAAACTCTAAGAACCTTTACAATATTTAAAAAAAAAAAAATTACGATAAAGCAATAGGCTTAAAAGGTTTATTCTTTCTTACAAACAGAATGATGGGCTTCTTTTTTTTTTTCTTTTTTTTTTTCTATATTTTTTTCCTTTTTTTTTCAAAAAAAGAAAAGAAAAGAAATCATGCCCTTTTTTAATTTCATTTCTACAATTAATGGATTTTATTCTCTGCAATGATATTGTAATTGCAGAGAGTTGCGTGATATGATTTTCTTAAATGAAAGCTTGGAATTTCACTTTTTTTTCTTTTTCTTTTTCTTTTTTTTTTTTTTAAAAAAAAAACTAGAATATCTCACAGCACCGCGTATACACCTCATTACATAGATTTTCCTTTCATGCACCGGATATAAATTTCCTCTAGTTAAATTTTTCAATTTCAGTTTTTAAAAATGTTAAGTATCTCTTGAGTACATGAGAAACACATGCATTAAAAAATAAATATTTAATATGTAAATTCTTAGAGTTCATGAGGGCTTTAAGTAAGAGTAGTATTCAATAACGGATTAGGATCTTCTATAATTATTTGTTTAAATTTGAGAGAATTTGGACAGGTGATTATGACTTATGAGATCTATCTAACTAAATAAGTAGTTGGACAACTCAATTTTTATTTGGTCAGATGGGTCTCATAAGTGATCTTTTACAATCACCTGCCTGAATTTTCTCAAATTCAAACAAATAATTACAAAAAAAAAATCCTTGAACCTTCGCTATCCGGCAATAAAGGGCAGATTGAGGTTAACTCCTCCTGGGTAGGAAAAATCAGGGGGCCAAGAAAGTCGTAGTGGTGGTGGTGTTGGGACATGGATAGGAGTGGCCACATTACCTGAACCTGAGAAGGCATATGACAATTGACAGCATGGCGTTTGGCGAGGGATAATCATTTATTTTGTTGTGGAACCAATTTGCAAACCCATTTGCCTACAATTTTTTTTTTTTTTTTCAACAAAAGAAGCCCTTTCATTGCTCTAATAAAAGCACGAAGGCATACAGTGAATAGAATACAAAAATCTTTACACACTAAATCAGATAGTACAAGATCGCGTTTAAGCCTCTCTTTACAATAAATTGAAAACAACAAATAAAAGAGGTCGATCTAGTCCAAAGCCATCTAAACACCCTAGTAACATCTGAGTCATTACAAAGGCAGACTGTGAAGCAAAAAAAAAAAAAAAAAAAAAAAACAAAACAAAACTGAAAAGAAAAAAAAAATACAAACAAAACCGAAAAAACAGGAATATTAAATCAAAGTCGTCACTGCCGGGAATGCCACCATTGCCGAAGGCGACGCTTGCGTCGGAAGCCCCTGAAAGCCAGTCAACCACCCGGTAGACACCCCTCTCGACCTGGAAAGTGGAGCGTGGCCTGCACGCGCGACCCAGGGAGAGAAACCTCACTGGCGCGTGCTGCCACGCGCCATGCACCAAAGCCTGACACGGCCAAGGAAAGAGGCAACCGGACTAGAGGGAGATGGTGGACACTGCTAAGGGGCGCGCGTCTGAAGAAGCCGGCAGAAACTCCCAGATCTGGCATCAAAGGTACGGTCAAATAAGGAAAAACACAACTAAAAAAGCCGAACAACATTCACGCCACCAACACCTAAAAAACCTTCCTGCCAAAGAAAAAAAAAGAACGAAGGAAACAACAACAAAAACACAAAATCTCTAGAGCCCAAACAATGCTCGGAAAAGGTCAGCCACCACTAAACTAAGCAGGGAAAAACAAATCTCCATTGGATTTAATCAGGAGACAAAACAAAAGCCCCCTAGCCCAAAGCTAGAAAGGAGACAAAACAAAACCGGGATAAGGGAGGGAGGCTCCCCCAAAAGAACAGCTCACAAATGATTCTTTCTCGAAGGTTTCTCTTTTGAATACGGGAGCCTTTCTCAATTTTCTTACCACACAAACCATTTGCCTACAATTAATACATCCCTGAATCCTGAATGAATAGGTGGGGGCATTCCGGTGATGCCGGCCACCGGTATCACTTAATGCTGCGGAATATATAGAGGACGATCCCAGTACAAAACTACGGGCTACAGCGCACAAGGAATCTGACATTACTCTTCCTTCATCCATGATTGCGATGGCTATAAAGCAAGGGATAACAATTTAATTTAGGATAAGGATGAATCCTAATTATTTGTTTCAATTATTAACCATTTGACCAAGTAATGTGAGAAGTAAATTTACCCTTCAAACACAAGGTAAATTTTTTCAGAAATATTATATTTTAAGCATTCGGGGGCCATTATCAGAATTTTTAGCAATATATCGTAACTCATAAACCTTCATTATTTCTAATTCCAACAAGTACGTGTATGGGTATTTGGATTCTCTTCGATTCAAATGATTGGGAGAGTATTTTGCCTTGTTAAAATAATGGTAAAATTGTTAGATAAATGTGAATGGACAGTTTTATCCTTAATTTTACAAAGATTGGGATACTCTAAGATCCGTTTCCGAGCGTTTTTCGTTCATATTAATGGTTGATTTAGATAAAGGAGACATGTTGAAATTGAAAATTTTTAATTAAAGGCTAGTTAAATTTAAAGTTTAGTGGCATGTTTGAGAATGGATGGTAGTTTGGAAGAATAAAGTGTGATGTATCTACGAGTAATGTTATATACACTCTCACTCCCACACTTCTTGACGTGTCTTTTAAAATCATAACTGAATTTTTAAATTTGTGCAAAACATAAATGACAACGGACATAAAATATGATAATATGGTAAGAAAAATTATAAAGAAAAGATATTTAAAATTATAAAATATGATAATATTGAATTGTATATTTATTTCGTCAGTTATATTTTTAGTATTTTTAATCAATTTTTTTTTTCAACTCTTATAACAAAAACCTTGGTTCCGCCGCTCAACATATTTAATTTTACATGCTAGAGCGTGTGTGAACTACTACGCCATATAAGCTAAGCCATGTGCACATATGCTAGTCGTCCACATTACATTGACAAGCGTGAGAATTGGGATTCCTAACGATCCCCTACCCAAAGTGCATGGGGCAGGAAAAATTGTAGGGCTTCTATAAGAGAGGGTTCTCTGTTTGAGTAAATTATTAGGAATTAGGCCTCCTGCTCGAGCAAAAGCCTCTCCCCAATTTTAGGGGTAAAGAGAATTATAAGGATCTCAAATTATAAGGGATTTCAATCATGCCCATAATTTTGTCATATGATCTTTGTGCCGCTGTTCTAAAAAACAATGACTGATATCTATTCATTTAAAATGAATGGCACAAATCTTGAAAACAAGGTAAAAACAAAGTAGGTGATTCAGCTACCCAAAGAGAAGATTTGAATACCCAAAAACACAGCCCTTGAAAATGGTTCAGCAACTTCTCAACCACTCCTTTTGGGTTGACATTATCCCGTTAGTAATAATTAGTATGTTGGATTCGAATATTGTTTTTAATTAACGTTATATTCTTAAAAATTGGCGAGCCAGGCTAGTTTGCAAAGAACAAAATGGAAGACTTGCTCATGTTGACGTTTGGGCACACCATCTGCCACAAAAGTCAAGGCAGTTCTTGATAGTGGCAGCTTCTGAAAGGGTGTCTTGGCCGAAGACTATCAAGTCATCAGCAAAGAGATGATATTTTTGGGGGGCAGGTCTGGAGACTTCGATGCCTCGCAGATTTACCTTTGGCTTCCTCGGAGAGAAAGAGTCTGGAAAGGGCTTCTTTATTCTAAATGATGAAAAGGAAGGAGGATAAGGGTTCTCCATTTGCCAAAAGGGATCCGTTGAGGATGGAAAAGGTCGGAGTGATACAAAACAGTTGCCAACTTCAATTCTAAAAGTGGGCCAATTGTTGGAGGGGTGCTGCCTTCTACGAAGGATGGTAGACAGATAGAAGAATATTGTGTTGAGATATTTCAACTTGCCAAATGCATGCAACACTTGGCCCAATTCAAAATAAAGTCACGTACCGAATATATATATATATATATATATTCCTCCCATTCCTTTCCCCTGCAAATAGCATTGTCGAGGCACCCCATTCGAAAAGCTTGTTTATAGTAGTTTACTTAGAAAAAAAAAAAAACCAAGCTCAACTCTAATTAATAACCACTTTTAATAAACAAACCAAGAGTTACAAGCGTGACTCAATGAGGCTCAGGAAAAAGGATTTTGAGAGAAGTCAAAAACATCCCACATAGGCTAAAACAATTTTGATAATCTAAAGAGGACATGTATGTATGCAAGTAATAAGACATTTAGTAATCATATTATTTGTTTCTTTTGAAGAACATAGGGCATACTAAATGCCCTTTTAAACTTCCCAGAGTGTGTAAGCATGCCTTTGTACTTCAAATCAAGCTCAAGCTTGAACATCAGAGATTAACTACTCATGGTATAAGGTACAACATAAGCTTAAAGACAAAAAGGACACAGTAATCCAATAAACATATATAAATTCAAGCAAACACATAACAAGTCTTTCCGTACCGGCATCCAGAAAAGGATTCCCTACCCAAGCGTAAAAACCTTAATTTATAATCGATTAAACAGCATATTTGCGACCTGCACATTATATTCGAGATAGATTTCCTAAAACTAGGAATACAAGACAAGAATTAACCTGATCTACCAGAGCATTAGCAGTCAACTACAGATGAACACAGCTACCATCAAGGGCGGGCTCTCTTGTTGGTGCAAGATGGGCATTTATACTGCTTAATATGCTCAGCCCTTGCTGGGGTGATCTTAACACACTTCCCATGGAACCACTTCTCACAGATGTCACAGCAAATCCAAAACTCATCAGCTGCATAATTCTCTCCACAAGCCCCGCAACATGTGTCTCCATGCTCCTCATCATCTTCCTCTTCCACACCTTCCTCATCCTCATCCTTTGACTGTATTCCCTTCAAATACTTGACCTGAGATTCAGAACCTCGCTGCATATGGCAAGCCAACAAAAGAATAATAAAACCGATTGCAAGGTAATTGTTCTCAAGTACAAAACCTACAAGAAAATGGAAATAATTTATTCCCTCTTGCCACTTGGCACGTTATAAATGAAGTGCTGGATTGTGATTCAACTGCTGGATGGTGTGATTCAACAAAACAAAGTCAAAATTATCTCTTGCCAATAGCCAACAGGCTAAAAGTTTTCATAGTCTGACATTCAATGGAGAAGCGTAATTTTCCAGTGGTGAGATTACACTAGGCCATAACATGTCTGCAGTCTCCAGAGAAACATGTACACACCAAACAGTAGTCACCCATACACTTATTTAGTTTACATAACAACATTGAAAAACAAAGCAAGTAGAAGTCATTACATACCTTAGAATTTGATTTAGATTTGTTGCTGCTGTGATTTGAAACTGATGACTTCTCCTTTACTTGTTTCTTGGCTGTCCCTGTCACAACCTCAATATTGTTGGAAGATCACTTATCATATTAAAAAGGCGTTTCCTGCACCACAAAAAACAAGGTATTATTAAGAAGTAATGAAACCTCAAAGGTAGCAACTACTGATATACCGAAACCATAAAAGGGCACAAGAAAATGAATATGGGCAATAGTTAGCCAACTTCAGCGCAAACCAATGTTAGCAAGACTAAGCTCCCCATCCTGGAGACTAGAGTTATTTATAAGACCAGTACCCCTTTTCTGGCCTTCAACTTTGATGAATACAGTATTCCTGTCAATATAATAAAACTGCTGCAAGCAGGACTAGAGATTCATTAAATGGAATCTACACATTGATTCTCTTTATAATATATGTTAAAGAAAGAAAATAAAAAACTAGCATAAACTTTTCAGCAATTTTTTTTTTTTCCCATAAGATATATGGGGTTAAATAATTTTGAGATATTCAAATGCACAAAGGAAATTCAGGCAGGCAATTGTAGAAAGTAAAGGACATGAAGAAAGTTTAAAAAAAAATTAAAAAAAAAAAAAAAAAAATCTTCCTACTCAAACATATAGGATGATAATCACAAGGGTAAGCCCCAATGAGCTGAAAAAGAAATTAAACGACATAGGCCATACTGTGTAATTTGCAATTTTCAATCACTGTCTACCTTCCCCAAATGAATTTTAGCAAGAAGTATTGTTAGATCTTGGCACTTACATTGCAGTATTTTCAAGAAAAATAAAAGTCAGATAAAAAAAAATGGAACATGTTTAATAAAATCTGGGAAAGAAAGACACTAAATGTAATGAGGTTTTAACCACCTTTACTTTTGCTAGGAAGAATAAAATCAATCAGTTACAAACAGCTGTGACTAATTTCTCAGGGTATTTAACCTAAAAGCAGCTAATGAAGTGTTTGAAGACTAAAATATATTTTTTTCTTCTCCAATTATACCATTTGACATTTGCAAGTACAAATATTTGTCAGATTATAATGCTTTTCCACCCTATCACTCACTCTACATCAACATAATCCCTAATTAGCCAATTTATGTTCCTAAAACTGGAAAATTCATCATAAAATTTAGCTATTACAGCATGATTAATAATATTCAAAATTTATAAAATAATAATATAATAATGCAACTCAATAGTATAAAGCAAAACATGAAAATGAATTAGAGATTTAGACATTTTTATTTTTAGTATCTGATTTGTGAAGTGGGAAAGAAGGTGAGAGAACAAGGTTTCAAGCTCCTTGGGAGACTGACTGCAGGCCTGGGCCAAAACCAACATCAGATTTCATTTCCGAATAAAACATCCTAACCTATTAACACATAAAAGTTGTTTTATAAAGTCAAACTATACATCCAAAAGGGAATGAAGAGAAACACATACCTATCAGCTTTATCAAATCCAAACCTAGCACCAAAATAAAAGGCCACAGAAAGTAACCAAGCATCACTGTGGACAGCTACCAAGGATAACCAGTCCTTTTCTTGCATCCCATCTCTGGCAAAGTTAATACCTAGTGCAGGTTCCGGGAGCTCTGGAGGTACCTCTTCAGCAGGTAAATTGACTTCCCACTGCTCACTGGGAAATCCATAAAGGCTAAGATTTTCTTTCTCTGTAATAAAAAAGAAAACTAGCATATCATGCAATATAAATATACAGATAATAAGGGCACAGCATGGGTGTGTGGCACAATGATAAATTGGTAATGAAAGCTTATATGTATTGCTTAGAGACCAAAAAAAAAAAAAGCAAATAAACAAACACGAACAGAGAATATAAAATTGAAGGCAAGGAAAACAAAACAAGAAAAGAGGGAAAGGGGAGAGGGTGAGAGAGGGGGGAGGGGGGCGGCAGGAGGAAGAAACTAAACAGACTTCTGAGAAAGGCAGAGGCAGTTAAAAGGCCATCCAGTATTCACCTAAAGAAAAAAAAAACTTAGTTCATGAAAAGGCAACATTACTATCCATACCCCTTTCATATGTTTTCCTTTATGAGTTCTGAAGTTTCAACCAGTACCCAGGGGATTCAAAACATTGTTTAACGGAAAATTTTATGCTATCCGACTTCCTTAAAATTATCCTACTCAAATTTTTGTTTGATGAAAATCCAATAACATTTGTATAAAAATGGTTGGAAAAAAAATAAAGAATTTGATCAACTCAAAGTTCTGCCTTTTAAGCAAGTAGCACATAATTCCATGGTCAAAACTAATAAATAATATTATTCACTTATAAGAATTATAGAAAGGCTTACGCTTGGTGCAATTAAAAAAAAAAAAAAAAAAAAAAAGAGAGATAGAAGAAAAAAAGTCTAGATCCATTAACAAAAAAAATGATGATTACACAATGATTTGGCATTAACAAGCAGAAGCAATAACTCTTACAGCTGATAAACATGCACTTCACCAAAAGTGTTAACAAATAAAAGCACATATGTTTAAGCAGCCAAAACCGCATGAAAAACAAAGCCCTAACTATCGCTTTCCGTAAGTTCACTTAACATATTCAAGCAAACCAAGCAGATGGGAATCAGAAACAAACTAGATATTGTTGATGCTTTCATTTCAATTAACTTTGAATCAAATCTCTCCAATAGTGTGGTAGGTGCCTTTGAACCGTAATGGAAAGGCATGTTCGAGATGTGCTGTACAGTGACAGATATTTGTTTAAATGGCAGGTTCAGTTCTCTGTTTTTCATTTTGGTGTGCAGCGATGGGTCTTTCTAGATGGTTCTTTGTAGAAACAAAATCGTTCGAGTTTGCAATGGAAGAGGGTGTCTCAGTTTCACGTGGTTTCGAAAGGAGTAGGGGCATTATGTGTTCTACATCCATGGGTAAAGTTACTGTGCTATGGTTGTTGGCTATCTTAGAGGAGCTGCTTAAAGCAGAGACCTCAAAAGTGTTTTTGAAGTTCACCAGAGTAGGCTCCAAAGCATATATTGTCCAAAGGTGTGCAAATAGATTCGGTCACTATTTGTTTGTCGCAGAATATTGCAGTTGTGGCCAGAGAGGCTTCATGGTTGTCCCAGAAAGAGGAGGGAAGGGGTGGTCAGGCTTTGTTCACGAGTTAAGGAAGACCACAGAATTGTCTCAGGCATCATCCGATGATGGCCAAAAAGCTTCACCGTCTCGCTCGACGCTTCCCCATAGGCATCAATAGGGACGGTGGAGCGAGTGCCAGAGAGGATGATGGGAAAAGGACATTTGTCGAGGTGCTGGTTGGTTTGGGGCATTGTACGGTGGGTAAAACGCTTCCCATGGAGGGCCATGTCAGGCCCGAAGCTGTAGTAATGCAGGTACCGACGGGCAGTAGTCGAGGTGGGCCTACAGATGCACGGGATCCCTAGTTTCACTCTAAAGAAGGGATCATGACAATGCATGGGAGTGGAACAAGGGGTGTTGATGGGGCCCTCTGATTTGAGAAAGCAGCTAGAGCGCCTGAAGGAGGAAGTGGATAGGGTGATTTAGATTTTGGATGTGGGCTTGGAGTCATTTGGGCCAGTGAAAGTTAATAATTCAAAGCAGGTTGTAACTAAAATGGTGGAACCTAGTCAGCTAGTGAGGGCCCAACCCTCTAAGAAGACTGTTGAAGATCGATGCCCAATATCAATGGATCAAGATGAACGTGCGTTAAATAAGAAAAAAAGCCCGCCATCCCCCAAGTGAAACAGGCGTTTCGGTCAAAGTTTAACCCCACCTTTTAAGTGGGTGGCGAAGACGTGGGTCATACCCACTGATAAGTGGGTAGCAAAGATACGGGCCAGTGCCGTTTTTTTTTCGGGCAAGGGTTTGGGTGCGGACTCAGGTCAAGCGGGCTCAAGCTCTGCCTAACCCAGTGGACCTCTGCTGGCTTCTCCAACATGCCAAGATGAAATGGGTGTTTGAGTAGGAGTTTTGCATGAAGGGAATCAGAGCTTATCGGGGGTTGGTTCAAATCCTCTCATCGGTGGAGACCTCAAATAGCCCATTGCAATCTTTATCGCCCCTCCCCACCCTTGGATTTCACCAGCGATGTGACTATGTTGGCTTCCTACAGAGCCGGACTTCCTGATATGGGTGTTAGAGGCAATGTTTTCAAGTCTGTAGAGAGGTCTTATGTATTACGGCATTTGGGAAGGGGGAAATGGATTCCTTTACCAGACTTCCCTCCTTCTCCCTTACCTGCTGCCCCTGAGGAGTTGAGAGGGGTGGGGGAGGGGGTAATAACTGTGTGGTGCAGGGTCAAAGTCTTCAGCTTGAGTATTGTAGAAAGGGAAGGAAATGTGTTTGCTTGTTAATGCCAAATCATTGTGTAAGTATCATTGTTTTTCTTTTTTAATTAATGAATCTAGACTACTTTTCTTTTATCTTTTTTTTATTGCAATATGCGTAAGCCTTTGTATAATTCTTCTAAGTGAATAATATTGTGTATTAGTTTTGACCATGGAATTATGTGCTACTTGCTTAAAAGGCAGAACTTCGAGTTGATCAAACCCTTTATATCTTTGCCAACCATTTATACAGATGTTATTGGATTCTCATCCAACAAAAATTTAAGTAGGATAATTTGGGAGGTGGGCGTATTTACCTCGTTCTTCAATTTGTTGTACTCCTCTAAATTGAGACTAGGTGTTGAAGATAAACTTTGTTGGGTACCTGCTAAGAAAGTTCGATATTAGATCTTCCTACAATACCCTTGCTCCCCATGATAGCACTCATTTTTCCCTGGGAGGAATGAGGCTCCTATGAAAGTTATGTTCTTTGCTTGGTCGGCTGCCTTAGGAAATATACTCACTACGAATAATCTAAGAAAGTGGCATGTCATAGTGGTTGATTGGTGTTGTATATGTAAGAAGAGTGAAGAGTTAGGAGATCATCTTTTACTCCATTGTGAGATGGCTACCGATCTTTGGAATACCCTCTTTAGCCTTGTAGGGTTGGCTTGGGATATATCTAGTAGAAAAGTAGACATTTTTGCCTGCTCAAAAGGGCAATTTGGTAGGCTTCAGAATATTGCAATGTAGAAGATGCCTTCATATTGCCTTATGTGATGTTTTTGGAGAGAGAAATAATCGGAGTTTTGAAGACCGCAAACAGACAACTGAGGAATTAAAGGAATTTTTCTTCATGACTATCACTAGACAACCTTTGTCTGAAATAATTTTCACTTTCATGTTTTTCTTGATCTTTTTGCTTCTTCTAATTAGGTGTTTTCTTTATATATTTCTTGTTAACTTGAATTGCGCCTTTTGCGCTTTTTAATAAATTGTGACAAAAACCCACATTACGACCATAATATTGAATGGCGTGAACACAATAAATACCAAAAGATAAAAGTGAGGTAAAAGAATATAAAATGCTTGCATGTTTATTCAATTATCAGTTGAGACAAAAAAAAAATAAATAAATAAATAAATACTACCACACCAAATAATCATATTAAAGTAAGTTGAATTTAGAGATTTAGTCTAGTAATTTTTTAAGATTCTCATGCGCAAAGCCCTACTTCATTTTCTTTCCCTACAATTTCTTCGCAAACAAGCAGAGCATAAACCACAATCAGATAACTCAAAATAAATAAAACATGGAAAGAGAAAAACCCTAACCAGGATCACACTGCTGATAAAACTCTTCGACATCTGCAGCCACATAACAAAAACAAAAACAATCTCAATCTTCGAAATATAGAGAGAAAACAAAGCACATAATTAAAGAAGTAAAAAATTTACAGAAAAAATAGTACCGGTGGTGAGGGCTTTGATCATGCCAGCTCTCCGGCCCTTGAAATCCCTAAAGACCTCCTCGACCGTACGAGGATTGTACGCTGCCCCACCATCCATGTCTTCTATGAAACTTTTCGCTAATTAGAAAATAGAAAGAAAGTTATGGAGTAAGACACACTGACAAGCAGGAGAGGCTTTTAGAGGGAGAGAGGAAAGATCGAAAACCAGAGAGCGAGAGAGGAAGTGTGCCTCTGTCTCTGTGTGAGTGAGTGAGAGAGAGAGAGAGAGAGAGAAGAAGAAGAATTCAAGAATGTGTAGTGTAAAAGGAGGGAAAGACAAGAGGGGCTTTGCGGATTTGAATCGGATTGAAAGAGTTTGATTAACCGGATTTCATAGAACGGGAAGAGTCCGTGAAGAACCCGATGACATTTGTTTTGGCCCATATAGAAAGTTGGGGAAAAAAAGAAAACCCTAAAATCGGCTTGTAAACCCTAATTCATGAATTAAACTAAATTCTTGAAGTCAGAAATGTATGATCCAAAATTCAGCCAAATAATTTAAGTGTTGGATCCAACACTTCTGACTTCAAGAATTTAGTTTAATTCATGAATTAGGGTTTACAAGCCGATTTTAGGGTTTTTTTCCCAACTTTTTACTTTTTAATAAAAATAACACCATAAGAGTGTACCTTTATCATTTCCTTTTATTCTTCTTGGCAACTATGTGTAAAGATTTCTATACCGGAGTTGGATAATAGGCACCGCATATGTATATTCAATATCACTTTTTATGATATTTTTTTTCCCTTCTCACATGGACATGTCAAAAAATAATATATATATATATATATATATATAAAATTACGTAACACTAAGGTTGTGTAGCCTATGTTTGATAACTAACACAAAAATCCAATCCTTTATTATTAGTTCTCTAAAAAAAAAAAAAAATTTAATACATTTTTAACTTTTTATATTACATCAATTAATTTTTTTTATTACTAGTCAAATAAAAAATTCAATACAAACAAAACTTTTTCACTTTTCTATATAAATTATTTATACTTTAAATCACATTAATTACTTTTTACTAGAGGTGTACATGCGGGAGGATACTAACTGCCCGCATCCGCTATCCACAATAGCGGATGTGGATATCAAAAATTACTATCTGCAAGTGTGGATGCAAATAGCGGTTTTAGAGTATGCAGATGCGAATAATTCATTTATTCGCATCCGCATATTCTTTAATCTAATATATATATTTTTATATTTTTATATATATTCTACTTATGGATGTTTAATATTTATATATTTAAGACAACTTTCATTGAGTTTGGAGATGAGTAGAGGCTTGGAATTTAATTATCAACAATGAAACTAAGGCTTTGTAGCCTGTATTTGATAACCAACACAAAATCCAACCCTTTATTTTCCCTTCTCTAATATATATATATATATCAATTTTAAAATATTTTTAACTTTTTATATTACATCAATTATTTTTTTTATTAATATTCAAATAAAAAATCCAATACAAACAAAACTTTTTCAATTTTCTATATAAATTATTTATACTTTATATCACATCAATCACTTCTTACTAAAGGTGTACATGCAGGTGGATATTAATTACATCCACTATCCACAATAGCGGATATGGATATCAAAAACTACTATTCACAAGTGTGGATGTGAATAACAGTTTTAGAGTATGCGAATAATAACAGCATCCTGCATCCGCATACCCTTTATATATAATATATATGTTTTATATTTTCATATATATTCCACTTATAAATGTGTAATATTTAGACAATTTATTTTTTTATGTTATGAATTTGTAATATTAATTTTCTTTTTTTATGTTGGATTTGTAATTTATGTTTATTGGCTTGATTGTTATGCTCATTGAATCATGAATAAAAAAAAACATAATGGTGTTTCTTGTGAGCATTGATTACGATAAATATTTGCCACTCCAAATTCACCAGGGTCAGTATCATTGCCCCCTTGACTAGCCTCTGATGAATTTGAGGTCATATCCATCATCCCATTTTTTCTCGGTTTTACATATTTTTGGTGTTGCATTATATTTTCAAAACAAGCTCAAAAGATTAAAAAGCGGTCAAAATTATTTTTAAAAGCATTTAAAATATGTTCATTACCTATTTGTGAACAGTGGATAATAACTGCAATAACTGCGCAGATGCGGATATTAAAAAATTATGTGAATGAGAATATTTAAAAGTAATATCTGCATTTTGCGGATGTGGGTGCATATGCCACAAATAACCGCACTGATACACCCCTACTTCTTACTATTACCCAAAAAAAAAATCACCACAACAATTTTTACCAAATATACCCGTGTGGTTTAATTAGGAGAAATATGATTTGACCGAAAAATCCAAAGCTTCTAATGAAAATCTATATGATAAAACTATGAAGGAAATGTATTGGCAACTATGTGAACCGCAAAGTATTTTATAATTGATTCAATAATAGCTGAGACTGTGACAGTATGAAAGGCGGTAGAATTTGGAAGAGATATCAGGATCCAACATGTCATAGTAAAAGGTGACGCATTGAAAATTGTGCATGCATTGCGGCATGAAGGTTGTTGTTGGAGTCTGTGTGGCCAACTCATTGATGACGTAAGAACTATGTTGAATAGTTTTCAGTCCAAGTATGTGGGATATGTTAATAAGGAAACCAATGAAGCAACTCACTGCTTAGTGCTTCACCAATCCTTTGAGCAAGTTTGGATGGAGGAGTGTTCCGTCTTTATTCAAAACATTGTACTTGTTAAGCAAGATGTTTCTTTTTTATTTTTAATGAAAGTCTAAAAGATTTACTTAAAATAATTTTTTTAAAAAAAAAAAAGAAGGGGAAGGGCTAACTATTTGATTAGTATCAACAAGTTATTGTTGTTGTTATCATTTTTCTTGTCTTTGTAGGAACACGACTATAAGCCTATAGTACTCATTGAAGCACTCCTAATTTTTAACTTAAAGTGACCTTAAACTCTTTGAAGCCCTTACAGAATCAAAGCATTTTCTCATGGATTCGTGTTAGGCTTCATGCTTCTTGGTTTGTTGACCTCCAACTTGTAAGGCTTTTGCTGCTTCCTTTGGAAAAGCCGAATTCATAAATATTTACAAAGGCTTTTTGGCCTGTCAAGCATTCTAGCCCCATAGTCAAAGAAGACTGGCCCTGCAAATCAGAACGACAGTGATAAATGTGGCTCCATGCCAATTGCATCAGAAAATATACATTGCTGCTAGCTCATCTCTAGATTGCAGCATCATCCTCAGAAAGGAAATGAATCAACCACTCTTAGAATCAGTTTCAACATGGAAATTCAAATCATCACAAACGGTCACACAACTCTCCACAAGGAAAGAGCATCTCATAGACAGCAAACCTTGCCATATTTCAATTGATTGTAATATCTACCCAACGTTTATTTCACCGTGTATAAATTGGTATGTAAATCAATCACAATGTTTGCAACAACAAATTCCAAAACACCTTGGGCATCGACTATGAGAGAAGCCATAGACAGCAAACCTTGCCATATTTCAATTGATTGTAATATCTACCCAACGTTTATTTCACCGTGTATAAATTGGTATGTAAATCAATCACAATGTTTGCAACAACAAATTCCAAAACACCTTGGGCATCGACTATGAGAGAAGCCATAGAAAGCTACAAGAAATGACATGAGCCAGTATTTCTAGATACAATTCGTCTGTCAACCAGATCTTTCTTGGCTCCATTTGGAAGTGCTCTCAGATTCTAAGCGTTAGGTTAAAGAATAAGAAATGAGCAGACAATTTTAGAGCAGGACAAGAGTCCAGTTTTCAGCATCCTCAAGAATTTCCCTCTTAGTTGTACTCATTCTGGTGTAGCACTCCGCTAGAATGCTAGTGATCGATCATGTCAGTGATATCGTGTATCCTCCATCAATTCTTTGCATATAATGACAAGTGCTTCTCTAAGACCCTTCTGTAACTATTTACATCAAGAACAGAGCATCTTCTACACAAATCCTCAAAAATCCTCTTGGCCTCAATGACCTTCCCCTTTGAACACAATTCCTTAACAAAGATTGAAAAGCTCTCCATACTAATGACATAATTCTTATCAATTGCCTCATAGAAAACCCGCATTGTCATTTGCTCATTTTTGTCCACACAATATCCCCTAATCAAGCAATTATACATTGTGGCATCCATGACATGACCGTTCTGAAGCAAGTCGCTGACAAGCTCTCCAACTTCTTGCATCCTACCTCTCATCGTACAGAGACTACATATCACTGTGGTATACGATAAAAAGTTTGGAGGGCGACCCATTTGTGGCATCAACTTTAAAAGAAGAACAGCCTTTTCAAGATCCCCATTTTCTACAAGAACCTTAAACACTGCATTAAAACTTGAGACACTTGGCTTTAAGCCTCTTGCTATCATTTCTTTCAAAAGGGAAATTGCTTCCTCTGGTTTCCTCATTTTGCAAAACTCATTAACAACAACTCCAAAAACTTTCACATCTGGTTTTATCCCAAGAGTAACCATCTGCTTAAGATATTTAATAGCTTCATCAAACTTCCCAACAATGCAAAGCCCCTTTAATATACTCGTGTGCGTTGCAACATCATCCTTCAACCCATTTAACCTCATTTTGGTCATCATCCTCTTTGCTTCATCAACATTCCCCCTCAAATACAAGCCATAAATTAATGAATTGTATGTCAGCAAATCCGAATCACAATCCCAATTCACCATGTTACTGAAGCACTTTATTGCCTCATTTAATTCACCTTTCTTACAATACCCATCAATCAAAGTGGTACAAGTCACCGTATCAGGCAAGCAATCCTTATTCTCCATCATTCTATCAAACACTTCATGTGCACTCTCCATATCACCCTTCTTACAAAGCCCACTAATCATAGTGTTGTAAGAGCAATTGTAATGAACTCGCCAAAGTTTAGTCAGATTTTGGCTAAAAAGTGCACTTTGGTTATTTTAGCTATCCACTTTTCAAATACATCAAATATCAAACTCTCTAAATATTCTCTACTTCAAATAAATACTATTTTTTTATTGGTTTTAAAACAACCACTTCCAACCACTTTTAACTACCATGAAACCAAAATTTATTAGAAATTCATTGTCCATACAGCTCCAACATCCATTTAGCTTGTGAATGAATGACAATAAAAGCTATAAATTAATGAAAATCATCTATTAATGACAATTTTATAAAATTAATGGAAGTGGTTGGATGTTTTGCTCTTAATGACAATTAAAAAGTACAAAAATGAAAAACCAAAGCCCATACATGCTAAGAAGTAATGGAAGTCCCCTGGATGCAGAGAATACCAACGCCCATACATGATAAGAAGTAATGGAAGTCCGGGATGCTTCAATACCAATGCCCATAACAAATTGTTTATCCTTGCCTAAAGAAATACTCAGTCGTACTTCAGTGGAGACAGTCGTTTTTTTCCAGTAAAAAATAATGAATAACCAACGCCATGCTATTTTATTTTTCTACAATTTCTCAGAGGAAATAAAAAATAATAAACACTTAAATTTGAGAGTGCTGGAACACAATTGTGATGCTAACCGGCAAGGTGTCCCACATTACTCTATCGTCATCGGGCTTCAAATGATAATAAGCAAACCCAAAAGTCACCCCTGTTGTTCCTGCATAAAATAGAGCCCAACCCCATACCTCTCCTCACAAACTACACCAAATCCATTTCCAAACAGAACCCACAAAATATCAACACAAAGAGCACACCAATAAAAATATTAACTTTAAAGATCATAAAGATCAAACCTTATGTTAAAAAAGTTTCCTTGGAGACAGAGAACAAAACACAGAACACCCACAACCAAAAATAGGAAATTTGTAATCACATTCAACGAGTTAGGCACTCCTGTCAAATACCCAGATGAAAGAATCATACTAATTAGCCAGAACTCAAGCATGCATATAACATATACATTATCAACAGACAAAAGGTTGCAGACAAAAAACAACAGATCCTTGGAAGACAATATTTTCATTATCAAAAAGACTAGGTTTTTTGGCCTTCAGCATAAGAGAACACCAAGTTAGTTACAAGGGCTGCAAAATACACAAGCGGCTAGATATTCAAAACTAGTGCAGGACGCAAAATAAAACATCAAGATCCACATATGCAAAGCATCATTACTTTCAGTAGCTACAAAATTAGGCCTCTAGTGCGCACTAGCAAAATATAATAAAACTTAAACTAAAACTAGTGCCTTCAAAAGTAAAGAACTAACAAAAAAGAGAGTGATATTTTGGCCTTCAAAGATTGCCAATTTGACCTTCAAGAATTGCCTTTTTGCGTCGACGAACATATTCTTGCCCATCTTCATCTAAATGACTTGAATCCATGAACATAAACTCTTTTTCCTCTCTCTCTTCTTTCAACCAAAGTGCTTTTTCTCTCAAGCGCAAATTTCCATCTCTAAGGCAGACTTCATCTTGCTTAAGGCGCACTTCCTCTTTCTTAAGAAGAAACATCTCTTTGTCCAGCTCACATGCTTCCTCAAATAGTCTTGTTTTCTTCTTCTTATCTTCATTTATGTCATTCAATATCACAACAATGCCTGGATTCGTTTTTTCGGTACTCTTTCGTTTGTTCTTTTCGGCTTTCCAGCCTATTGGTCGCTCCAAGTTTATAAAAGCTTCGGGTGAGGCCTCGTCTTCCTCTAGATTTATTGAATCTTGAGTATTAGTACGAGATTTCACAACAGATTTTTTCTTTGGTTTTGTAGTAGTTTCTTTATGAGCTAGCCATTTTGGATGAAACCTCAACAATAACCAACAATGTTCGAAGTGAAATGTTGTCCCTTGAAGCTCGTGATACATGAGTTTTGCCTTCCCAATCTGAAAAAAAATAAAAAAAATAAAATTAATCTAATTAGAATATTTTGGACTAAATAGAACATATTCCAAAAATATTGATAAGTAGTCATAATTAGAACATACCTTATCTTGCTCATTCATACCACTTTGAGGCCTTGATTCAACTTGAGCTAAGTAATCACAAAACTTATTTACCGCTTGTTGAATCACAGACCACATATTCATTAAAGAGTTTGGATTACGGTTCGAATTAAAGGTCTTGTGCCCATGAAAGTACTCCCAAATTCTACCCCAATATTTCTTATGTTTTTGTTCATTTCCTTGAACCGCATCCATGGTAATTTCAATCCACGAAGATATTAGCATATTGTCTTCGTCCATGTTGAAGTTGCCACCCCGTAATGGTTTTTTAACAATAACTTCAACCTCCTCCTCCATTTGGGGTGGAGGTTCTTTGTGTTCAAACATTGTGCTTGTAGTTTCTATGAAAATGCCATCAACACTATCAACACTAAGAAGATTGGTGAAATACGGGACTTGGTTTGAATCCATCCTTAAAATCAAACATCAATGAATCACAAACAGATTTTCTGGTCTAATAAAGTAACCATTCAACTTATGACAACTAAAACAGAAATGTATGACAATGAAAGCTAAGGAATAATGGAAGTGGTTGGAATGACAGCTCCAATGCCTATCTTGTGAATAAATGACAAGATATCATCCTTTTTTTGATAAGTATTATGGATATCATCCTTAATGCATTAAAAGTAGCATTTGCATTTGCAAGTCCACTACCTGCTACTGAGACCCTAGATACTTATCCCAGAAACTTTCATTGGTACACTTGGTCCAACACTAGTATTTGATAAGATATTAGGAAAAAAAAACTCCAAAAAAGATAACTTAAATTAACTCTAAATTGTTCTCCATAAGCAATTGAGAACATACTTTATCAAAGCGAAGATGTAATACAACAAACAAATTTCTGAGCTTTCTGTTTTTCAATCTGATCTCTTTCCTCCAAAAGGTACTCAATCTTTGTTGCTTGGCTTTTATTGGGAGGTGAACGGAGGCGATTGACAAGGCTGTCTCCCAGAGCCCTGATATGAGGAACAAAAGTCAATCGGTGAGAGAAAGGGTTTTCTCTAATGCAGTTATGGAATTGCTGCTATTGCCCCATATGGAATTCCTCATATTAAGCATCCTCCGTTCACCTCCCAATAAAAGCCAAGCAACAGCAAGTCCTTTCCGACTCCTACAAAGACCCATCATCGAATATAATAACTGATAAACTACATAACTAATAAACTCCAGAGCGATAAACTCTAAACATAAACATCAACAATAACTGATCAAAAAATGCAGGACATAAAAAAATGCAGGGGTTTTACAGAGGAGACGATAGTATTTTCGCCATTTTAGTCTCAGAAGAAACAAATGGTCTCTTAGAAGGGGTTTTACATGGGCTTTGCTCACTCCGAACCCTTCTCCTCCCTCAAATCAAACCCACAAACCAAATCCAAACCAAACCCACAAACCAAATCCAAACCAAACCAAACCAAATCAAACCCACAAACCAAATCAAACCAAACCCATAAAACCAAATCAAACCTGGGTTGAGGCGGCGGCGCTGTGTTGGGCAGTGCTGTGCTGCGCGGACGAGGCGGCACTGTCTTGGCTTCAGACCAGACGAGGTTTTCTTGGCTTCAGGTTTTCTTGAGAACGCGGGAAGGGAATAAAGAAAGGGAAAATATGAAGAGACGAGAGTAACTTCGCTCCTCAGACCAGACGAGCGATTTTGACAAACACCAAATTTACTGTAGCACTGAAGAGCTTGATACGGAGGCAATTTTGATGGAACTCGGCTGATTTTGGTGATTTCTCTACTTTGACGAGTTTGTTACAAATGCTCTAAGTAACCAAATTTGGCTGACAATCCATTTCATCAAACATCATCTTCGCATTTTCAATCATACCCATTTTACAAAACCCCCTAATCATCGTCGTATAAGTAGAAACATCGGGTTTCACCACGCCTTCCTTCACAATTTGATCGTAGCAAGCCTTCGCTAAACTAATCCTATTTGGTCTCACCAACACACCCAGTATCGCGTTATACGAAAACAAACACCGCCCATTCTCGATCGATTTCGCTGTATGAAACCAATGAATTGCACCCCTAATATCGCCGCGATCCCCATAGGCCTTGATAAACTTACCGACCACAAAGTCAGAGATTTTGTGGGACTTTTGAAGGAGTGAGAAAGCAGTGGAGAAGAGGGAGTGAGAGAGGAGGACATCAATGATGGCCAGGTAACAACCGTGGGTGTGGAAATAGTTTTTAGGGTTAGGGGTAGGGTTGGAGGCCCAGTTGAAAAAGAATAGGGCATGGTAAGGGTTGGTCTGGTTCTTGATGACTTGGATGACTAACTTTGGGTTAAGGTCAGGTGAGAACCGGTTCAGAGGGATTGAACTGAGATTTGAGGGATTAGGGTTTTGGGGGTTTAGGGTTGTTAGAAGTGACGTTATGGAGTTTACAAGGGTGACATTATTGAGATTAGTTTGAGAAGGGTTGGTTATGGCGTTTCTAAATGGCATTGCCCCTGAACTAGTTTTCAAGAACCTCGGCATGACCATGTCTGTTTTGAGTTGCGACTCGAAGAGACACTTTTAGAGTTGGATCATGGATGTCGGCTCGTTTGATATGTGATTTTTTTTTTTAATATTTAAAATTGTAAATACCAATTTTTTTATTTTATTTTTTAAAAAAATTATGTTTGAGTAGGTTAAAAAATCTGAGACAAAATTAAAAAAAAAAAAAAATTGATAAAATTTGAGTATAATTTTAATTTTAAAAGCCTACCCAAACATGTTTTTAAAAAATAAAATGCTACCCAAACATGCCAATAGTTGGCTCAAAGTATTCATCTTGAATTCTTCAAAATTTCTTTAAATTTAACTTCAAAAATATACTTTACTAGGTTTAGCTTGCCATTTTTCAAAACTACCAAATATCAAACTTTCTAAAATTTTCTCTACTTTAACTAAATAATCTATTTTATTGATGAAACCAACCTTTTGAACTCTTTGCATTAAAAATTTACTTTGATAGAAAGGAAATAAGAAAAAAATATGAAAGAGAAATAACATTCAAAAATCTTTAACTTTCACTTTTGGACTTTTACATTTAGAGAATATTACTTACAACTTACAAGAGTTAAATTTAACATTGAGTAGATAGTTTATTAATGGTGTATTTGAGAGGATAAACGATAAAAAAGAAGAAGAAGAAGGTTTATGTGATGTAAAAATAAAAGAAGTTTTGATTTTTTATTTATTTTTAATGAAAAGTAAAGAAAGCTATTTGTTAATGTCATTTTAGGACAAAATTCCCTATAAACCTATAAAATTCCATACAAACTATATTTAAAATTGACATGTGAGAAGCACATGTTCTTTTAACAGCATGTGCTTCTCACGTGTTTTTTTTAATAGGATTAATAAAAAAAAAAAACATATGATTCTCACATGTTTAAAGGATACATGTCACTCTTATATGTGGGTCGTAGAAAATTTTCTTCAAACCGGTTTGTTGAAGATTTCTATTTGCTTATTACATGTCAATCTTAGATATGGTTTGTATGAAATTTTCTACAAACCGGTTTGTAGAAAATTTCTGTCCTGGGTTGTAGAAAATTTATGTTTGTCATTTTATTAAGACTGGATTGTAGGAATTAGCTACAAAGCAGTTTGTAGCTAATTTCTGTTTTGTGAAGAAAGGAGTTCGACTTTTTTTTTTTTTTTTTTAGAAAGGAAAAAGGAAAAAAAATCGAGTGGGTTTAGGCTCAGCTGGTGTTTGACAACCCATTTTGTAACTTCCGAGAAATTAATTAATTGGTAATTAACTTCACACTTCTCATGGCATTACACATTCCCCTTTTCTTTTATCTTTCTACCAAAAAAGTTAAAACATTACTAAACAACTTTCACCACAAAAAACTCAAAACTCATTTCACTTTTACGTCATTTCAAAACACCTTTTCAACTAAAACACAAAAAGAAATACATGCTAAAAAGGTTTATCAAACACACATATGATGTTTTTTTGAGTGAAAGTTAAACATTGCTCTCCTATATTGGACTTGAAATGGATTAGAGATGCTTAATCTGATGTAATCAAAAAAGTCGGAGAATAACAAGGCATTTATAGGGATATTGCTATGCTCGTCCTTACAAGAGTTATTACAACACTCCACTGGCTATACATATTACAAGGTTTTTCCCCATTGATTTTGGGAGGCCAAGCAATTTATTGGTGCGAACAGTTCTCAAATTTAAGACTGTTTAGGAGGACGGAGTTTTACAGCAGCCATGGATTGTGCAGCACCAGTGGGACATGTTTGATGAGGCCAGGCCATAATGTGAAGTTGAATTATATCCATTTGGGCGATTGCTGAAGTGAGGGTGTCCCTAATTTCATTGTGATCACAACAATGTATAAGCCCATCAGAGCATGCGTTTGAAGGCATAATACTTTTGCCTTCTAATCGAGAGATCACGACAAGGTATCCTGTTGCTATTGCTTCTTCACGTAGGTGCCCAAGCCCAGCGCGGTCAGCAGCTAAACCTTTTGTTACCGAGTAAACATAGATAAAGCCCTGAAGATATGTTTCAAAATTAAAAATAAGACAATTAATCACTTTTTTTTTTTTTTTTATCGAAAAACTTTGCAAAACTCCTCTAAACTTTTACTCATTTTTTTTTTTTTTTTTGGAAATAATAGATTTGATTTCATTCATAAAACTAATAGAGCAAACACGCTCTACAAAAAACAGAGTCTTAGACTATGAAGATATAATTTTCCGGAAACACGCTGGGAAACAAACTAGCCATACACTTAAAAAAATTCTTCATAACATTCTCTATGTTGGAAGTTTACAATAACCATTTTGCCCCCAAAACTCGGGAAGAAACTTCCACTCAATTTAAACTAACTCTTAAAGTTCAAAAACTCTCAATTTAAACAATCAAACTTCTAATTTTTTGCAATGTCCCCCATTCGTTAAGGTTTGACTTTAAATCAGAAGACAAAAGGGTGAAATGACCTTTATGCTCCTGAAACTTTTTTAAACTTCTAAATTTACTCTTAATTTCAAATTAAAATTTTTAAAAAGTAAAAAAAAAAAGAGGCGACCCTCGGGTCATAGACCCAATTTTTTTAAAAGAATTAAATGAGCAAAAAAGAGAGGGTATTTTAGTCATTTTCAAGACATATGTTAGGATTTAACGCTAAACTCTAACAGAAGGGGCATAGTAAAAAATTAAAAGTTCGATGGTTTAAATTGAGAGTTTTTTTAACTTTAAGGAAGTTAGTTCAAATCAAGTAAAAATTTAGGTGAATTTTTCCCCTTTTTTATTTTATTTTAGAAGTAATCTTGAAATTTGAAGGTGCAATATGATATTACCTCTTCTGTTGGTTTAATATCCATTCCGAACCGCATTTCCCCTTGTTGAGGAACCAATTCAAGTGAAACTTCAGCAACTCCAGGTAGAAACCATAGTCTTACACCTTGAACTCTTTGGACGTTTGTATTATTTTGTTGCCTACACCGACTTATTTCTCTCCCTGTGGAATTAATTTTCTCCTTCAATTCAAAGGAAAAACATTTAGACAAAAAAGTGAGAAATTTATCTGCCACTTCATTGACAATTTACTAAAGAATTATATATATATACCGAGCTGAGTGTCTGTTCCGTTTGGATATTAACAAAGACCAGAGGAGCCCCAGAGGAAACTGCTGCAGAAAACCAGGCCATGCATCTGACTGTAGTGGCCTCGATGCAGTGCTCGAATTGCAGGGGCATGAATAGTATGGAGCTAACAATTGATGCATTTTGGTCTGGCAGGTAAGTTCCCACTTTCATCTTCCAATTGTACTTAACTCCCCTTTTGTTGAATCCCCAACAGTCCACATTCACGACCCTTCTGCTCATTTCTGCAACATCACTACTTTTTTCAGAGACAAAACAATCATAAATTGCCAAAGAAAGAAAAGAAAAGAAAAAAAGTCGACTGTAGGGACTGTTTTATCATGGAATCTAACAGCCCGGCCACTTTATTCTCTCATTGGGGAGTGGGCCGCCTAGCAAGCCCGGATTGTTATTTGAGAAGTAGGCTCATCAGGGCCCATTTTTGAGATCAGAGCTAAGCCCCTCGATCAGTCCTTCTTGAACCAACCGTCAGTCGAGAACTAATCGAAACCCTAGATTAAGATTAAAGGCCGAAGACCTCAATAACAACACATTCCACGAGGGTCCACATGCAATCTTAATTAAATCTACATTAACAGATTGAAGCTATTCAGGCTAGATCTCATGCCCAGAAATTTCAAGGTGTGGGCGTTGCACCCTTGGCTAGCTACGGTGATTATATGAGACCGATGTCCCATCAGCACTTGGGGTCCGAGGGTAAAGCCTTTTCAAACAATCGAAACTCAGCACTAACTTATTACCTAGGCCCTGTTTAATAATTTCCTCTCCCCCACTTTTCCTTTTTTTTTATTTGGGGAAATTTTTTGTTGAGTGAAAACAAAAAGTGATTGATATGATATAAAGTAGAAAGAATTTGTACAGAAAAGTGAAAAAAAATTTATATTGTAGTGGGTTTTTTATTTAAATAATAATAATAAAAAATTTCTGATGTGATATAAAAAGTAAAAAATATTAAGAATGTTTTAAAGTTAATATTTTTTTAGAGAGACGAAAATAAGAAAAAGGGAAGGGAATGGGGGTTATTAAATGGGGCCCTAATTAGGGCGCACAGTCCATGATCACCCTTCTGATACTTATTCATAATTGTCATTCATATCTCAATAAGAGGGCCAACCCTGACTTTGCCTACCACAATTGCCTGTTGCAATCGACATCGTTCAACCTTGATAATTAGATGTTAGTAAATAGGTTCTGCAAATTTAATGGTCCGTTTGAGTGTTGAATCCGAATATTATTCAAGTTTATTGTACGAATTACGAAGTTTGACTTTGAAAGATAAAATTTTAAAAAATAAAATAAAATAAAATATTATTTTTTTTTTAAAAAAAAGTAGAATATTATTCAAAATAATATTCAAAACAATCACACCATAAATCACCTTCCCTTGAGCCACAAAACATCGGAGAAAGCATATCACATCAGGCCTCCGGCCCTTCCAAAGCCTTACTTGCAAAGGGTACAGAGACCATCTCTTTGTTGACACGTGGCATCCAGTCACATCTAAAACTACGTCATCTCCCCCCAATTCCAAGACTTGCGCAATGTTGGATACATCTCCTTTTCATATTTCAACTAGCTACGATACTTAGAAAATTCACCCAAAAGTGCTAATTTAAGTATCAGAGAGTGTTGAGAAATAATTAGCCTCAAAAATACGTGGCCCCCTATTCAACTCGGGTTTCAAAACATGTATTCGACCCGGGCCAACCCGACCCGACTAGTTCGGCTCAATCCAAACCATACCAGGTCACCTCAGTTGTATCACCTCGGTCATAACACTTGTCTGGGTACCTCCGATATTTGTCAATCCTTATTATGGATAAATCAGTTCGGTGCTTGAAGCACTTCGAACTATGGCATGACGTAATGAACTGGATACCTCGGAACTCAAGACCCCACAGAGTGTGGAATACGCCGAGATCTCCTAGTCTGTATGGAGTCAACATGTCTCGGATGTTCCTACCTCAGAGTTGTGGTCAGTGCGAGCGCTGTAAGATTATCCTCTTATCTTCAGCGAATAAACATTTGTTAACTGTTAAGATTCTATGTCCAAGATTTGTGGAAGTTCTGTTGAAGTACCAAATCCCAAGATTTGAGGAACAGATCCGTATCCCAAATTTAAAGGATAACAGATCCCTAGCAACGTGAAGTTCATTTGAAAAAGGAAGAGTCCTACTCAATTCAAACTTATTAAAGATAAGGTAAAAATCTGCACGATCTGTGGCACAAGACTCCAATTCCAGATATACTGCAGGGACTCTTGTAAGTCTATAAATAAGGTGATCATAACAGGTATGCACGGACACTCTCTCTAAGTTCTGAGATTGAAAGTTTCCTTGAAAGTCCTAAAGTTTGTATTGACTTAGTCATCGGAGTAGGCGTAGTTAGTGCCCCGACTAGACGTTTGTTATTTTTTAGATCTCAAGGAAGGCAGGGAGGATGAAGAGCAAACAAGGCGACACGTCACCATACCGAAATCTGTACTAACAGTTAGCCTTCGGCTCTAGCTGGGGACCATCTGACAATTTTCCTGTTTTGCAAAAAAGGCCAGCCAAACATAGAGGGGAAGTTCGATCTATTCCAATTTCGTCATTTGGCAACAGTGGTAAGTCAGCATTCTCACGGGAAAAGGTTCAGTGCAGAAAATGCATGCCAACAAACTAAAATGGTTGAATAATTATAATGAGAAGAACCTACGTACGTACGTACCTTGCAATTCCGTGCATTGTTCCAAGGTCAAGTCCCCTAAAACCGCAACATGCCTGTCATCTTCAGCCGCTCTAATGGTGAACTTCTTATGGAGCACTGAGAACTTCTCTTGCACGATACGTGCCCGGAGCTTTACTGCCCTGTCACCCCTTCTAACCTTCACCCATATCACCTCCCCCTGCTGTTTAATCTTACCAAGCTGTGACCTGAGCTCTGACTTGGCCGTGGCCGGCACAAACAACTCCTCAGAATCATCCTTAGCAATTCCTTCAATGACGTCCCCGGGCAGAGGCATGCTTTCATCCCACTCTTCCGATGACTCCTGCTTCACCTGTTTCACACCCACCCGTGTCGTCTGAGGGCTTCTCATGTTCTTCTGGAAAATCAGACCACACTTTTCCATGGAACGTACGAAAACTTCAAGGATGTAAATATTTAATTAGGTCTCTAGCTAGCTATATATATATACACGACCATTTCTCGATAGTTCTTAATTTGCTCCAGCAATTATTATAATATGATAACACCAAGAGGCAGCTAGCCGGCAATTCCTAGGTTCTTAATTGTCATACTTCGCCACTTTATCCAAGGAATTAACATAGAAGTTGACTGAAGGGCCAATGAAGGTCCATAAGTACGTAGCTATAGATCGATGAGGGGTGACAAAAGAAAAAAGGAATTTAGCAAACTGCCAAAATGGCATCTACGTGTTTTTTTTCTTACATTTTGACTTCAAATAGTATTTTACGCCCCTTTTGTTTCTCCATAAAATATTTTGTCCGAAAAATTTCCAAAAAAAGTAGTTACTTTTTGTTTTAAAACCTTGAAAATGATTAACTGTGAGGAAAGAAAGAGACATGGAAGGAAAGTTGCTGAGGGAGAAAGAATGCGGTAATAGAAGACATTTGAGAATGAGACAGAGATCTAGAGAGCAATTGTTTGCATATGTTGCGTGCAGTTCCGGCAGGCAATGATGAGAGAGAGAGTTAATCCTTATAGGGCTCAATACTTTATCTAGGCAGGTAGGTTGAGACCCTGCTTGGACAGGTCAGCACCATAAAAGGCTCTCTCTCAATTGCATGTCTAGGGATGTGAAAGAGCAGTGAAAAATAATTTACGCAACTGATAAGAAGCGTAAACTATTTTATGTTTCGTGAAAATTATTTTTTTTGGTCAATTGAAAACATTAATTACCAGGTAAATTAATATTTTGCACCACGCCAAACACTCAAAATAATTAAGACTACCTTTTTTTTCAAAAATATTTTACGTCAAAACGATCGTAAAAATTGCATTTCTTAATAAAATAAATAAATAAAAATCCAACAATGTGATCGAATGAATACATATTATAGGTACACCACTCGTAAAGTACTCTAGTACTATGTATATCAAACAGTAGTACGTACTGCTACCAGCCTCAAGATAATCACCAAAAAGAAAAATTAATTATCCGGTCAGAAACGCAAAATTGGAAGGGACTTAATTAATTAGTCTGGCCTAGCTGATCTAAGCGCATAATCATGTTCTTCAGGTGATCCTCTTGAGACCACCCCGGCACAAACGTTGGTCAGCTCTTGTTGAAGCCTATCAATTTCAGCTTGAGCATTTGCCCTTGCCTCTGCGTTATTTGAATCTAGACTTGCCGTCAAACTCGATATTTGCCTCTGAATGCTTTTAACCTGCGTCCACCAACAACTATGAGTACGAATAATACCAACAAATGAGCAGTGAGAAGAAATTGAGTGACACAAACCTTTCTGTGGGGCCATCGATTCATTCCATATCTTCGGCATATCTTCTTGAGAACAGTGGGGCATAATTTCATCCTCCTAGCAGCCTCTTCAATAGGAAGATGGAAGTAACGGCCGACTTCGTTCAACGTCAACTTTCCTGCTCTTTCCCTCTGCACTACTCCACACCACAATAGAAGTAACTATGTTAGAAAAAAAAAAAAAAAATCGAAATTTGAATTTGCAATATATATATATTTGATTGGAGGCTGTTCTTCATACTTATTTATATAATTATATCACATTACTTGACATTTTTAGTGTTTTAAGTAGCTTTTCATATTAACCATTTAAAAAAATAAAAGTATAAATCACTTAAAACGTGTCACTCCAGCCGGTGTGATATGGGTGTCATAAATCTGTATGAAGAATAACATTATTCTTATATCATATGTCCTCACTAACTACAATTTATATGAATAATGCTATATACAATACCACGTCAGCATACGGGAATATATAGTGGTGTGGTATATAATATTACTCAATTTATATATCTATATATATTAAAGAGAGGGAGTAGCAACAACCTGTGCAGCAAGGGAAACCCTAGGTGTCCTCTCTCTCTCATTCTCGGCATCTGGATCATCCATTACCATTTGACGTGCTCCTTCTGAAATTTAAACATTGAAAGCTCATAAAAAAAAGGGCATTTGCAACATGCGAAAAAACAATTACTGAATCAATCATAAAGCAATCGGATTGCTTAAGTGACAAACATATCAATGATGAACTAACTATATATACCGGGTCGTATATGGTTCATTTGTGATCCTTTATGGACCCATTTCTTATTTCCGGCATCGTCTCATTTGGGTATGTTGTCGGGGAGTCTATCTTGCTGGGTTTTTGGTTTCCATGTAACCCTTTTCCCCGTTTAGACTAAAAAACAAAAAAAAAAAATGGCAGTGGAACAAACCAATTACCTGAATTCGTTGGGGATAGTTGGAAAAAGTCATCAGGAAGCGGGTCTTCATCCCAGTCCAGTCCAACACAGAGGGCTTCATAAAAAATTGCTAGCGGATCTTGCACCATAACATACCCCGCTAGTTTTTGCTCCACACAATAGTTCACTAAAAACTGCTTCACATCTTCTATGCTTTTCTTGCAAAAACTGAATAAAATTTAACGATCAGAAACCAAAAAATAAAATAAATAAAATCAATGCTTATATGCATGCATGCAATTTGGTTTGACTCCCATTAATTGTAATTATTATTATTATTTTTTATTCAAAAGTCAACAAAAGGCCATGACTTAAACAAACTCGAATAATAACTTTCTTCCCGCCCATAACCGCCCATAACCACTCAAATCTTACTCAAACATTTGATATTGATTGCTTGAAGAATTCACGTTGACATTTTGCAGATTCTGAAGAATAGCATGACAGATCATACCGAGTCTTCCATGAATCTCAAGTTTCTTGGTAATGGTCCCTACCACCAGGATATGAAAAGAATTCAGTGATTACTGGATCAAAAATGTCCAAAACCCCAACTCAAAACAAGTTAATATGCCATGGAATTAGTACCATTGGTATAAATTATTTCCCTGAGCACTTGGCAACAACTACAATTATATGGGATCGGTGCCACCGGCCAGACAGAAAGCGGCCTCATATTCCAATCACGTGCACTCTGTGATTCAAAATACGGCCCCTCTGTATTTCTAGTTCCGGCGCGAACCTCCGACGGACCAGCCTGAGAAGTTCCCGCTTCATTATTAGAATCATTACAGATATCCCACGTAACCGGATCCTGTAAGGGATCGAATTCAGATGGAGGCAATGTTGGATAAGAGTACGATACATCGGCAAGAGTAGGATTGGCGTCATCCATGAAAGTTAGAATGTTTTCGGCGAGTGGGCCGTCGTATGGGTCATGGTAAGGCACTATAGCGCTAGGATCTGCCATGTTTGAGGGTTGTCAGTGTGGAAATATTGTCTTTTCTTTCTTCTTTGTGTGAGTTTGGTTGCAGCGCGTGAGGGAAAGCGCCGCTTCACGGAGAGACGGGTCACCAATCGCATATTATAGTTGGCTCAAACTCAAAGTATTCATCTTGAATTATTCAAAATTTCTTTAAATTTAACTTCAAAAATATATTTTACTTGAGGGAAAAATTCACCGTTGGTCCCTGTGGTATTTCATAATTATTTTTTACTCCCTATGGTTTAAAAAATTACTAGGAGGTCCTCGTGGTATGTAATAATTACAAATTGATCCCTGGCGTCAAATTCTGTTAAATTTTTTAACAGATTCCGTCAAATGCCACGTCAGCGACACGTGTCGCCATCTTACGGCGACACGTGTCCATCTTAATAAAAAAATATAAATTTATTAAAAATAAATAAAAATACTTATTTTTTTAAAAAAAAATTCAAAAAAAAAAAGATGAACGGGTGGCTTGGCCACCCCTTTGGGGGTTGCCTGACCGCCCCCAGCCACTGGGTGTGGCCGCGCGCCACCCCCTGCGGCCTCTGGAGGTGGCGCGCGGCCACCCCAGTGGCTGGGAGCGGCCAGGCCACCCCCAAATGGGTGGCCAAGCCACCCGTTCAATTTTTTTTTTTTTTTTTTTTTTTTTTTTTTTTAAATAAGTATTTTTATTTATTTTTTAATAAATTTATATTTTTATTAAGATGGACACGTGTCGCCATAAGATGGCGACACGTGTCGCTGACGTGACATTTGACAGAATCTGTTAAAAAATTTAACAGAATTTGACGCCAGGGATCGATTTGTAATTATTGCATACCACGAGGACCTCTCAATAATTTTTTAAACCATAAGGAGTAAAAATAATTATGGCATAGCACAGGGACCAACGGTGCAATTTTCCCTTTACTTGATTTAGCTCGCCATTTTTCAAAACTACTAAATATCGAACTTTCTAAAATTTTCTCTACTTTAACTAAATAATCTATTTTATTGATGAAACCAACCTTTTGAACTCTTTGCATTAAAAATTTACTTTGATAGAGAGGAAATAAGAAAAAATATGAAAGAGAAATAACATTCAAAAATCTTTAACTTTCATTTTTGGACTTTTACATTTAGAGAATATTACTTACAACTTACAAGAGTTAAATTTAACATTGAGTTGATAGTTTATTAATGGTGTTTTTGAGAGGATAAACGATTAAAAAAAAAGTTTTATGTGATGTAAAAATAAAAGAAGTTTTGATTTTTTATTTATTTTTAATGAAAAGTAAAGAAAGCTATTTGTTAATGTCATTTTAGGACAAAAATTTCATATAAACCTATAAAATTCCATACAAACTATATTTAAAATTGATATGTGAGAAGCACATGTTCTTTTAACAGCATGTGCTTCTCATGTGTTTTTTTTTAATAGGATTAATAAAAAAAAATTTATTTGATTCTCACATGCTTAAAGGATACATGCCACTCTTATATGTGGGTTGTAGAAAATTTCCTTCAAGCCGGTTTGTTGGAAATTTCTATTTGCTTATTACATGTCAATCTTATATATGATTTGTATGAAATTTCCTACAAACCGGTTTGCAGAAAATTTTTGTCCTGGGTTGTAGAAAATTTCCTCCCAAACTAGTTTGTAGAAAATTTATGTTTGTCATTTTATTAAGACTGGATTGTAGGAATTAGCTACAAAGCAGTTTGTAGCTAATTTCTGTTTTGTGAAGAAAGGAGTACGACTTTTTTTTTTTTTTTTAGAAAGGAAAAAGGAAAAAAAATCGAGTGGGTTTAGGCTTAGCTGGTGTTTGACAACCCATTTTATAACTTCCGAGAAATTAATTAATTGGTAATTAACTTCACACTTCTCATGGCATTACACATTCCCCTTTTCTTTTATCTTTCTACCAAAAAAGTAAAAACATTACTAAACAACTTTCGTTACAAAAAACTCAAAACTCATTTCACTTTTACGTCACTTCAAAACACTTTTTCAACTAAAACACAAAAAGAAATACATGCTAAAAAGGTTTATGAAACACACATATGATGTTTTTTTTGTGTGAAAGTTAAGCATTGCTCTTCTATATTGGACTTGAGATGGATTAGAGACGCTTAATCTGATGTGATAAAAAAAAGTCGGAGAATAACAAGACATATTTATAGGGATATTGCTATGCTCGTCCTTACAAGAGTTATTACAACACTCCACTGGCTATACATATTACAAGGTTTTTCCCCATTGATTTTGGGAGGCCAAGCAATTTATTGGTGCGAACAGTTCTCAAATTTAAGACTGTTTTGGAGGATGGAGTTTTGCAGCAGCCATGGATTGTGCAGCACCAGTGGGACATGTTTGATGAGGCCAGGCCATAATGTGAAGTTGAATTATATCCATTTGGGCGATTGCTGAAGTGAGGGTGTCCCTAATTTCATTGTGATCACAACAATGTATAAGCCCATCAGAGCATGCGTTTGAAGGCATAATACTTTTGCCTTCTAATCGAGAGATCACGACAAGGTATCCTGTTGCTATTGCTTCTTCACGTAGGTGCCCAAGCCCAGCGCGGTCAGCAGCTAAACCTTTGTTACCGAGTAAACATAGATAAAGCCCTGTAGATATGTTTCAAAAATAAAAATAAGACAATTAATCACAATTTTTTTTTTTTTTTTTTTTATTGAAAAACTTTGCAAAACTCCTCTAAACTTTCACTCAATTTTTTTTTTTTTTTTTTTGAAAATAATGGATATGATTTCATTCATAAAACTAATAGAGCAAACACGCTCTACAAAAACAGAACATGTTTGGTAAGTAAGTGTAAAATGGAATATTGATTTGAATAGTAGTAAGAAGTGATTGATGTGATATAAAATTGGTGAATGTTTTATGGAAAAGTGAAAAAGTTTTGTTTTGTAATGAATTTTTTTATTTGAATAATAATAAAAAATTATTGATATGATGTAAAAAGTGTAAAAAAGTTAGAATGTTATTTATTTGATTTTTTTGGGAGAAGTGAAATGGAAATTGGAAATTTGGCAATGGGTTGCCAAACGGGTCCAAATTTTCCGGACACACCCCGGGAAACAAACTAGCTATACACTTAAAAAAATTCTTCATAACATTCTCCATGTTGGAAGTTTACAATAACCATTTTGCCCCCAAAACTCGGGAAGGAACTTCCACTCAATTTAAACTAACTCCTAAAGTTCAAAAACTCTCAATTTAAACAATCCAACTTCTAATTTTTTGCAATGTCTCTCATTCGTTAAGGTCTGACTTTAAATTAGAAGACAAAAAGGGTGAAATGAAGGTATGCCCCTGAAACTTTTTTAAACTTTTAAATTTACTCTTAATTTCAAATTAAAATTTTTAAAAAGTAAAAAAAAAAAAAATTGAAACGAAAAAAAAAAGGAGGCGACCCACGGGTCATAGACCCAATTTTTTTAATAGAATTAAATGAACAAAAAAAAGAGAGAGGGTATTTTAGTCATTTTCAAGACATCTGTTAGGATTTAACGCTAAACTCTAACAGAAGGGGATATAATAAAAAATTAAAAATTTGATGGTTTAAATTGAAAGTTTTTTTAACTTTAAGGAAGTTAGATCAAATCAAGTAAAAATTTAGGTGAATTTTTCCCCTTTTTTATTTTATTTTAGAAGTAATCTTGAAATTTGAAGGTGCAATATGATATTACCTCTTCTGTTGGTTTAATATCCATTCCGAACCGCATTTCCCCTTGTTGAGGAACCAATTCAAGTGAAACTTCAGCAACTCCAGGTAGAAACCATAGTCTTATACCTTGAACTCTTTGGACGTTTGTATTGTTTTGTTGCCTACACCGACTTATTTCTCTCCCTGTGGAATTAATTTTCTCCTTCAATTCAAAGGAAAAACATTTAGACAAACAAATTGAAAAGTGAGAAATTAATCTGCCACTTCATTGACAATTTACTAAAGAATCATATATATATATACCGAGCTGAGTGTCTGTTCTGTTTGGATATTAACAAAGACCAGAGGAGCCCCAGAGGAAACTGCTGCAGAAAACCAGGCCATGCATCTGACTGTAGTGGCCTCGATGCAGTGCTCGAATTGCAGGGGCATGAATAGCATGGAGCTAACAATAGATGCATTTTGGTCTGGCAGGTAAGTTCCCACTTTCATCTTCCAATTGTACTTAACTCCCCTTTTGTTGAATCCCCAACAGTCCACATTTACGACCCTTCTGCTCATTTCTGCAACATCACTACTTTTTTCAGAGACAAAACAATCATAAAAGAAAAGAAAAAAAGTCGACTGTAGGGACTGTTTTATCATGGAATCTAACAGCCCGGCCACTTTATTCTCTCATTGGGGAGTGGGCCGCCTAGCAAGCCCGGATTGTTATTTGAGAAGTAGGCTCATCAGGGCCCATTTTTGAGATCAGAGCTAAGCCCCTCGATCAGTCCTTCTTGAACCAGCCGTCAGTCGAGAACTAATCGAAACCCTCGATTAAGATTAAAGGCCGAAGACCTCAATAACAACACATTCCACGAGGGTCCACATGCAATCTTAATTAAATCTACATTAACAGATTGAAGCTATTCAGGCTAGATCTCATGCCCAGAAATTTCAAGGTGTGGGCGTTGCACCCTTGGCTAGCTACGGTGATTATATGAGACCGATGTCCCATCGGCACTTGGGGTCCGAGGGTAAAGCCTTTTCAAACAATCGAAACTCAGCACTAACTTATTACCTAGGCCCTGTTTAATAATTTCCTCTCCCCCACTTTTCCTTTTTTTTTTATTTGGAGAAATTTTTTGTTGAGTGAAAACAAAAAGTGATTGATATGATATAAAGTAGAAAGAATTTGTACAGAAAAGTGAAAAAAATTTATATTGTAGTGGGTTTTTTATTTAAATAATAATAATAAAAAATTTCTGATGTGATATAAAAAGTAAAAAATATTAAGAATGTTTTAAAGTTAATGTTTTTTGAGAGAGACGAAAATAAGAAAAAGGGAAGGGAATGGGGGTTATTAAATGGGGCCCTAATTAGGGCGCACAGTCCATGATCACCCTTCTGATACTTATTCATAATTACCATTCATATCCCAATAAGAGGGCCAAATACCATGATTGCCAGTTGCAATCGACATCATTCAACCTTGATAATTAGATGTTAGTAAATAGGTTCTGCAAATTTAATGGTCCGTTTGAGTGTTGAATCCGAATATTATTCAAGTTTATTGTGCGAATTACGAAGTTTGACTTTGAAAGAAAAAATTTAAAAAAATTAAATTAAATATTATTTATTTTAAAAAAAAAGTAGAATATTATTCAAAATAATATTCAAAACAATCACACCATAAATCACCTTCCCTTGAGCCGCAAAACATCGGAGAAAGCATGTCACATCAGGCCTCCTGCCCTTCCAAAGCCTTACTTGCAAAGGGTACAGAGACCATCTCTTTGTTGACACATGGCATCCAGTCACATCTAAAGCTACGTCATCTCCCCCTAATTCCAAGACTTGCGCAGTGTTGGATACATCTCCTTTTCATATTTCAGCTAGCTACGATACTTAGAAAATTCACCCAAAAGTGCTAATTTAAGCATCGGAGAGTGTTGGGAAATAATTAGCCCCAAAAATACATGGCCCCCTATTCAACTCGGGTTTCAAAACATGTATTTGACCCGGGCCGACCCGTCCTGATTGGTTCAGCTCAATCCAAACCATACCAGGTCACCTCGGTTGTATCACCTCGGTCATAACACCTGTTTGGATACCTCGGATGTTTGTCAATCCTTATTATGGATAAATCAGTTCGGTGCTTGAAGCACTTCTGACTATGGCATGACGTAATGAACTGGATACCTCGGAACTCAAGACCCCACAGAGTGCGGAATACGCCGAGATCTCTTAGTCTGTATGGAGTCAACATGTCTCGGATGTTCCTACCTCGAAGTTGTGGTCAGTGCGAGCGCTGTAAGATTATCCTCTTATCTTCAGCGAATAAACATTTGTTAACTGTTAAGATTCTATGTCCAAGATTTGTGGAGGTTCTATTGAAGTACCAAATCCCAAGATTTGAGGAACAGATCCGTATCCCAAGTTTAAAGGATAACAGATCCCTAGCAACGTGGAGTTCATTTGAAAAAGGAAGAGTCCTACTCAATTCAAACTTATTAAAGATAAGGTAAAAATCTACACGATCTGTGGCACAAGACTCCAATTCCAGATATACTTCAGGGACTCTTGTAAGTCTATAAATAAGGTGATCATAACAGGTATGAATGGACACTCTCTCTAAGTTATGAGATTGAAAGTTTCCTTGAAAGTCTTAAAGTTTGTACTAACTTAGTCATCGGAGTGGGCGTAGTTAGTGCCCCCGACTAGACGTTTGTTATTTTTTAGATCTCAAGGAAGGCAGGGAGGATGAAGAGCAAACAAGGCGACACACCACCATACCGAAAACTGTACCAACAGTGAGCCTTCGGCTCTGGCTTGGGACCATATGACAATTTTCTTGTTTTGCGAAAAAGGCCAGCCAAACATAGAGGGGAAGTTCGATCTATTCCAATTTCGTCATTTAGCAACAGTGGTAAGTCAGCATTCTCACGGGAAAAGGTTCAGTGCAGAAAATGCATGCCAACAAACTAAAATGGTTGAATAATTATAATGAGAAGAACCTACGTACGTACCTTGCAATTCCGTGCATTGTTCCAAGGTCAAGTCCCCTAAAACCGCAACATGCCTGTCATCTTCAGCCGCTCTAATGGTGAACTTCTTATGGAGCACTGAGAACTTCTCTTGCACGATACGTGCCCGGAGCTTTACTGCCCTGTCACCCCTTCTAACCTTCACCCATATCACCTCCCCCTGCTGTTTAATCTTACCAAGCTGTGACCTGAGCTGTGACTTGGCCATGGCCGGCACAAACAACTCCTCAGAATCATCCTTAGCAATTCCTTCAATGACGTCCCCGGGCAGAGGCATGCTTTCATCCCACTCTTCCGATGACTCCTGCTTCACCTGTTTCACACCCACCCGTGTCGTCTGAGGGCTTCTCATGTTCTTCTGGAAAATCAGACCACACTTTTCCATGGAACGTACGAAAACTTCGAGGATGTAAATATTTAATTAGGTCTCTAGCTAGCTATATTATGTCCATCATATATATATATATATATACACGACCATTTCTCGATAGTTCTTAATTTGCTCCAGCAATTATTATAATATGATAACACCAAGAGGCAGCTAGCCGGCAATTCCTAGGTTCTTAATTGTCATACTTCGCCACCTTATCCAAGGAATTAACATACAAGTTGACTGAAGGGCCAATGAAGGTCCATAAGTACGTAGCTATAGATCGATGAGGGGTGACAAAAGAAAAAAGGAATTTAGCAAACTGCCAAAATGGCATCTACGTGTTTTTTTTCTTACATTTTGACTTCAAATAGCATTTTACGCCCCTTTCGTTTCTCCATAAAATATTTTGACCGAAAAATTTCCAAAAAAAAGTAGTTACTTTTTGTTTTAAAACCTTGAAAATGATTAACTGTGAGGAAAGAAAGAGACATGGAAGGAAAGTTGAGGAGGGAGAAAGAATGCAGTAATAGAAGACATTTGAGAATGAGACTGAGATCTAGAGAGCAATTGTTTGCATATGTTGTGTGCAGTTCGGACAGGCAATTATGAAAGAGTTAATCCTTATAGGGCTCAATACTTTATCTGGGCAGGTGTCCAGGTAGTTTGAGAACCTGCTTGGACAGGTCAACACCATAAAAGGGTCTCTCTCAATTGCATGTCTTATGATTCGTGAAAATTATTTTTTTTGGTCAATTGAAAACATTACCAGGTAAATTAATATTTTGCACTACGCCAAACACTCAAAATAAGAAAACCTTTTTTCCAAAAATATTTTTCGTCAAAACGATCTTAAAAATTGCATTTCTTAATAAAATAAATAAATAAAAATCTAACAATGTGATCGAATGAATACATTATAGGTACACCACTCGTAAAGTACTCTAGTACTATGTATATCAAACAGTACTACTGCTACCAGCCTCAAGATAATTACCAAAAAGAAAAATTAATTATCTGCTCAGAAACTCAAAATTGGAAAGGGCTTAATTAATTAGTCTGGCCTAGCTGATCTAAGCGCATAATTATGTTCTTCAGGTGATCCTCTTGAGACCACCCCGGCACAAACGTTGGCCAGCTCTTGTTGAAGCCTATCAATTTCAGCTTGAGCATTTGCCCTTGCCTCTGCGTTATTTGAATCTAGACTTGCCGTCAAACTCGATATTTGCCTTTGAATGCTTTTAACCTGCATCCACCAACAAATATGAGTACCAATAATGCTAGGTAGATTTCTGTATAATTACCGAACAACAAAACATAAGAGTAATGTTATTTAATAGATTGTTATATAATTATAATAATATAACAGTGACTGAAATCCCAGCAGTAGAACTACCGTGTTCGTTCCTCACCCTACCTCTCCAGCGGAGGAATAAACTGATCCACGCAGTGTTGGTCCACTCGATCCAACCATCCTTTTTATGTTATGCCGGATTAGCAGCCGTTATGCCCTTGAACGGATAGAGAGTTGGGATGCCCGAGGGGCAGTTTATGGGATCCGGATCCCCTCATATTTTAAGAAATCTGAGTTCCTCAAATTTCAAAATCGTGGCCGTTGATTATATCCAAAGGTCTAAAGGGCTCCAGCTGTCTTTTATCTTATCGAGGAACATCTTCATATTTTAAAGCTCTTGTCCAAAATTTTGAATGGTTAACCCATTTTTTGAAAAAAAAAACAAAACGATAAGAGCTTTCTCTCCCCCAAATTTTCATTTCCCCCCACCTTTCTCTCTCCTCCAAATTCTTTCCCTCCCCTCTCCCACCAAACAACGCTGGCCACCACCAAGCAGTGTAGCCGCCGCCGCCATCCAGTGCCTCCGCCCACCACCAAGCAGTGCTGCCGCCCACCATCCGGGAGATGTTCTCGCTCTTGATCTCTGAAATTTTCTGGGAATCTGAGATTTTCCCGAGAAACCCAGTTGGAGAAAATGCACGACTTTTGCTTCACGATCCTGTACGGGATGGTTTTGGTAGGAGGTGGAGTTTTTGGGTATATAAAGAAGGGGAGCACAGCTTCGTTGGCTGGGGGCGTGGGTATCGGATTGGTGCTCCTTGTAGGGTATCTCAGCCTCGAAGCTTTCAAGAAGAGGAAGAACTCGTATCTGGCTTTGATTCTTGAGACCGGTTTGGTTTGTTCATTTTCTTCAGTTTTTGAAGTAGTTCTTGTAAGTGCTATGTTTTTGGTGTGGGATTGGAACCATGGGTGGGCAAAAGCCTCTGGTTTGCTATTTTCGGCTTTGTTTTTTAGTACGAATTGTACATATTTAGTGGCAGTTATACTTTGCTCCTTTATAAATTAGTCCCATTTTACATGTCCATAAACTTTTATTTTTCCCTTTCTTGCATGGCATTGGGATAGAACTTTTGACAATTAGGTGGTTCAGATTGTTGTACCTGTAGTCATTGCCAGAGTTATGCGTTGAAGGGGGAGATATGTAGAGCACCAGTAGCATTCAAGTTCTTCTGGTTAGTAGTTAGGTGGAGGTCCTGATGTTCCCATAGGAATGGAAATGCTGAAAGTCCTCATTGCCAACAATCTAGAATTATATTTCCCCCATTTTTTTTTACTTGCAAATGTCTTGGATGATTGTTGATTTTTTTTTTTGCAGTAACGTTTCAAATTTGTTGAAAACTCTACTGTACTATGGAGGTCAAGTTGAGGTTAAGAGATATAATACACATTGTTATTTATGGTCCCATTCGTCAAGCAACTGTAGTGGTTTTCTTTTGGGGTATGTGATGATGAGTTTTGAAATGATTTGAATAAGTGTCATGAATGGTGATATAGGAAACACCCTATCTTGTTGGGAACACTTGAAATGATTTGCAGGAAAAGAAGGGCGAGACATGGAAAGAAGCAAAGTGTTTTTGATTGTATACACAAGAATAATAAGCAGCAGGTCTGCATAAAATATGTCGACCATCTCACATAAAACATATATCGAACGCGAACAAGATGAACATACCATTTTAGAACAAAAGTACAAAATATACAAGAGAAGTAAACCATCTTCAGTCTTTCCATGGCAACTCAAAACAAATAATTCTTACAATGATGTAAAACCACTAGACTAGACTATCTCCACTCAAAAGCATATATATAATCCGGTGATATACATGTTCACGAAATGAAAGAGAAGTGTACAAATTTGTTGTCTTATTGGAGAAAACCAATAAGATTATCCTTTCTTCTTTTCCTTGTAACGCATAAAACAGCATTATTACGGTTAGCAGAATTGAAGGAACTCTCAGGGCATGGAGAACACCATGGAGGCTCTCCCATGAGAAGCATTGAAGAAGCCCCACAATCCTGATAATCTCCATTAAGGCCAGAAAATGAAAGGATGCCTTTGCTTTGCCATAAAACAAAGTACCGGTTCAGTTTTGGCACTCATCTGCATTGCATTGACACGTCCAACTGACGACCCCTGTGATAGAGAACATAAACAAATGACAAATAAAGATTGCGGAATAATAAAATAGACAAAGAAATTTTACGTGGTTCGGTCTATGACCTACATCCACAGGGTAAAGCCCTAAGGCTACATTATGCTCTTATTGCTTGAATGATTTACAATATAAATTATCCCTATTTATAGGGATATAGAGAGAATACAAAATAATATGTAAAGAGAATATAATCAAATCAGAATTGAATGTATTCAAATCTGATTTGATTATAATCAATTACAATTAATGAGGATTAAATCAAATCCTATAATATATGGAAAGTACCGTAATATACGGTATCAATATATTCTCTAACACCCTGGAGAAGAAATATTTAGATCTGATCATGAGTACATTTTGCGAAAAGAATAAAAAAAAGCTTCAAAAGAAAATTTGTATCTACTATCACTGCCATGCAAGGCACAACAATCCATCAAGGACATCATACACATCCAGTTGGTCCAATATTTTTTAGGGTTAAATATCTTTAAAGTCCCTGAGTTTTGACAACTTTATTTTTTAGTCCCTGAGTTTTAATTTACATCACAGATGATACATCAATTTTGGGAAATGACCAAATAGTACCTCGGTTAATTTCTCCGTCCAAAAAGTAACGGTCCGCCACGTGTCAACTTCTGAGGTTGACACGTGGCACTATATAAAAAAATTAAAAATTAAAAATTAAAAATCTTTAAAAATTAAGTAAAAAATTAAAAAACTAAAAAAAAAAAAAAGGGGGTGGCTGAGCCACCCCTTGGCCCACCATGGGGGTGGCCGGCCACCCCCATTTTGGCCAGGGAGGTGGCCGGCCGGTCTGGGGTGGCCGAACCACCCCCATGTGGTGGTTCGGCCACCCTCTGGACAAAAAAAAAAAATTGGGTTTAGGGTTTTGCCCTTGGGGGTGGCCGAACCACCCCCGTGGCCCTTGGGGTGGTTTGGCCACCCCAAGGGCAAAACAGGAAATTTTTTTTTAGGGTTTATTTTTTCCGTTTTGCCCTTGGGGTGGCCAAACCACCCCCAAGGGCCACGGGGGTGGTTCGGCCACCCCCATACCGACCGATCTGGGGGTGGCCGAACCACCCCCGTGCCCCTTAGGGTGGTTCGGCCACCCCCAAGGACAAAACCCTAAACCTGATTTTTTTTTTTTTTTTTTTTTTTTTTCTTTTTCTGTCCAGGGGGTGGCCGAACCACCACATAGGGGTGGTTAGGCCACCCCAGACCGGCCGGCCACCTCCCTGGCCAAAATGGGGGTGGCCGGGTGGTGGCCAAAGCCACCCCTTTTTTTTTTAGTTTTTTTTTTTAAAAAATTTAATTAATTTTTAAAGATTTTTATTTTTTATTTTTTATATAGTGCCACGTGTCAACTTCTGAGGTTGACACGTGGCAGACCGTTAATTTTTGGACGGAGAAGTTAATCGAGGTACTAATTTGGTCATTTCCCAAAATTGATGTATCATCTGTGATGCGAATTGAAACTCAGGGACTAAAAAATAAAGTTGTCAAAACTCAGGGACTAAAAAGGTGTTTAACCCTATTTTTTAAATTAATAAACAAGTATTACTTTGTCCTTTAGTTATTGATCGAACAAGAAAGATGGCATGGTTCAGAAATACCCAAGAAAATTAACTCCTTAAATAGAAATATTCATGTCTAATGACATCATTGAGAATCTGAGATAAAAAAAAAAAAAAAAAAAAAAAAAAAAAAAAATGACACATGGTAGGTTAAATTGAGGCTAGTGAGCAATATAAAATCCAACCATAAAGACGTTTTTTTACTATTCTGTGCACTAACAGAAAAAGGGTGCACAATAGGTAGGTTGACTCATAAATCTTCCTTATGTTCCCTTTGAACAACTGATTCAACATGGAAGTGAAAAATGACTGGTTGAACTATATTGCTTTGTTGAAAAATTTGAAATGTATATGTTTATTTATTACCAAATATTATTTCTTTTTTTTCTTTTTTTCTTATTAAAAACGAAGCACTCGTGCTTCAATATTTATAGTTGATCTATCGATATCTTTTCATTTCCTTCCGTAAATAAGATACTAGAAAGTACTTGGCATATATTTTAAGGGCTATGACTTAATTTGCTTAAATATTGTCGCATTAATATATAAGGGCATAATAAGAATTTAATTTATTTTTTTTGTCACATTAGCCACAAAATTTCACTATGTTCTCATTTCTAAACCGAAGTCTCCTATCTATATATACAGAAGCAAGAACCACAATAAAGACCAGATACTTCATATGCAGGATAAAATCAGAACCCAACCAAACAAAAGAACCATGACACTTTCATATATCAGCAAAGTCAATGTTACCAACGGCAAAAATGACAGTTATAAAAATTCAAACATTGAAGAAAAAACCCAGATCAAAGTTTTTCTCTTTTTTTATTTATCTTCCTAAACCAACTTGGACCACTTGGTTCCAATCCCACACTAAAAACATAGCACTTACAAGAACTACTTCAAAAGCCGAAGAAAATGAACAAACCATACCGGTCTCAAGGATCAAAGCCAGATACGAGTTCTTCCTCTTATTGAAAGCTTTGAGGCTAAGATACCCCGCAAGGAGCACCAACCCGATACCCACGCCCCCAGCCAACGAAGCTGTGCTCCCCTTCTTTATATACCCAAAAACTCCACCTCCTACCAGAACCAGCCCGTACGGTGGGTGGCAGCACTGCTTGGTGGTGGACGGAGGCACTGGATGGTGGCGGCGGCGGCTACACTGCTTGGTGGTGGCCGGCGTTGCTTGGTGGGAGAGGAGAGGGAAAGAATTTGGGGGAGAGAAAGCTCTTATGGTTCTGTTTTTTTTTTTTTTTAATAAATGCTGGTTAACTCAGGTTGGGTTAACCATTCAAAATTTCGGACAAAAGCTTTAAAATATGAAGATGTTCCTCGATAAGATAAAAGACAGCTGGAGCCCTTTAGACCTTTGGATATAATCAACGGCCACGATTTTAAAATTTGAGGAACTCAGATTTCTTAAAATCTGAGGGGATTCGGATTCCAGTTTATGACCGTTGGAATGGAACGAGTCGGTTGGGGTTTTGAAAGAGAATATGCGAGCGGGGATTTGGTGGTTAGAGCTACAGGGTAAGGAGCCTAGACCACCTGATATCAAGGAATGGCTTGCCACCCACCGCCCAACCCTCTTCCCAAAGCTGCCCACCGCCGACACCCGTCGCAGCAACCTCCAAGCACATGTGACTACGCTGAGCCAACCAGTGACCTCAGATATGGTTTCCACCCAAAATTCCTTCCTACCATCTCCATCTTCACTTTCCACCTCCCAATGCGGCCCAACGCCGGCCACAAACAGGGCGGACCACTGTCGCCCACAACCACGCCAACCACCACGAGCAGGCTGTCGTTCTCGAATCTCTCTACGGTCGGTCTCTCTCTCCGGATCTCTCTCCATAGTTGGATATTTATCTCCATAGCCAAACTACTATTTGTGCTATATTAGAGCATTCTTAGTGAGCACTTCAAATTTTCTCTAAATTTTAGTTAAATAATCTACTTTTGTTGTTTTATCTATCACTTTTAAAAAGCTTCTGACATTAAACTCTCTAAATATTTATTTATTTTAAACAGATATTATTTTTTATTAATTTTGAGAGTAACCACTTTAACAACTTTAATTACTATGAAAAGTTGCTCCAAATGAGTAAAATAAGCTTTATCCAAAAAAATGGTATTCACAAAATAAATTTAACAACTCAAGCATGAAACGTCAATATTTCCTTCAATTAAAAAGAAAAAAAAATTCCAAATTGGCGAACTTAATCGAACTGTACGTAAAGTTTTATTTTTTAACATTCAACCATCTCAAGCAACTAGTATCACTATACTCAGCACCCAGATGTCAATAACCCAGAAAACAAAATTATGAAAAGAAAATGCAACCCATTTGTCGGAATTCAGAGTAAAGAGCTTAAAAAAAAAAAAACAGCTTAGTTAACAAACAGATCAGAATAAAATGGAGAGGAAATCAGCAAAGAAACACGAAGTTCCCAACATAATCATGGGAAATGCTGTCACAGTTTACAGCCAATCCACATTATAAACCAAGCCCATGTTTCAGTACCGCAACACCGTACAAAATCCCATTACGGCATTCTTCTTGAACTGAGGAACCCTTTAGTCATTTACACAAGCAAGACCCAATTTATTCATCCAGAAATAAAAAAAATAAAGACCCAATTTTCAAATCCCCGTAATAAATAAACAGTTAGAAGGTTAATTAAAGATGGTGAAGACAAAGAACGTACGTAACAGAATGCGATGAATGAATAGAAACCCAGTATAGCCTACGTATTCAAACAAAAGTAAGGATGAGAAACACCTTAAGCTCAGAAATTAACTAACTTTTGCATGCAAAACAGCTCATTTAGAAAAACCCAACTCTTTAATTCATTCACAAACCCACACACACACATAGAAAGAGAGACAATCGCAAGAGGGAGATGGAGAGATGCGTGAGAGTGTGGGAAAGAGAAACAGAGCGAGACGAGTGAGGAGGGAGAGAGAGATGAAACTAAGGATTTGGGTATTAAGTTTTTAGCTGAACCCATAACACATTTGATCTGGTTTTGTTCTTGACCGGGTTCATTGAAAATGTATATGGTGCTTGCAGCGTGCATGAACACACAGGCTACAAACACACTGGTTTCATGCTAGCTTGCACTGGATTCTAATTGGTTCCACAAAGCATGGGCCATCTTCTGTTATTTAGCAGCTGCTACCTTTGAAGTTCTTGGCTACTCATAAGAGCCTAGTTTATGAATTTTAGCATTCTTTGCTGTATTGCAAGGAAACAAAAGGCGAATAGATTCTACTTGCAATTTTGGGTGGGTCTGGACATGATGGTTAGCTTTGGTATTGATTAATGTTTCCCTTTTTTAGTGCTTTGTTCGGCATTGCTTACGAAATGGTTCAGATATCCTTTTAGGAAGGTAGACTTTTTCCCCTTTGTTATAATATATTATTGCCTTTCCTATTAGAATTTATTCTCTATCTTAATTACTGTAGGGTTTCTTGGTCACTACTCATAGCCTTTTTATATATAGAGGTTTCTTGTAATAGAATATCAAGACTGAATACAATGTAGTCCTTAATATTTCCACTCTTTCTCTTCCTTTCTCTCTCTCTCTCTCTCTCTCTCTCTCTCTCTCACACATATATATTATCTATTTTATATACTTATTTAACATGGTATCAGAGCCTATTTTGATCCCTCTTTTGGATTTATTTTTGCCTATTTTGTTGTGATCTGCGGCTCAATTCAATGGCGAAACTTGGCACAATATGGTTTGGCTATTCATAGGATTAACAGCTAATTTCTATTTCCGACTATCTTTGTAAGTTGCGGTTTGGCCCCTCATGGGATTAACAGATATTCTTCGTTCTTCAGCAGTCTCCTTCAGCCTTTTGGCACAATGTGGTTTGGCCCTTCACAGGATTGATAGTTAGTTATCGTTCTTCGACCATCATTGTTAGTTGCGGCTTGGCCCCTCACGGGATTAACGGCTTTTCTCCATTCTCCGACCGTTACTTTCAGCCTTTCTCGTCGGCACCGTTTTGATCCAACCATCAACTTCGGCTGCATTTAAATCCGGCTTCTAATTTCAAACTCAAGGTTCCAAAATCTTCCACCTTGAGCTTGATGGGGATGTTAGAATATATTATTGTCTTTCCTATTAGGATTGTTAGAATATATTATTGCATTTCCTATTAAGATTTATTCCCTACCTTAATTACTCTAGGGTTTCTTGGTCACTACTCATACCCTCTTTATGTATAGAGGTCTTTTGTAATATGTTATAAATATCAAGACTCAATACAATGTAGTCCTTAATATTTCTGCTCTCTCTCTCTCTCTCTCATATATTCTCTATTTCATATAATTATTTAACACCCTTCTTCTTTCTTATTCATTTTATTTGTTGCATATATATATATATATATACTAGGACTCAAAACTCAGTTGAGAATTTGTTTAACGTGGTAACTTTTTTAATTTGGAGGAACCAGTGCAGCATATTTATACAAGATTAGAACGCATACCATATGTAGCCAGCATTTTTTTTTTTTTTTTTTAATTTTTTAATTTTTTTTTTATCATGCCTTTTCAGTCGACCTCAAAAAAAGGGGTTTGGCTTTGTTGGTTGTTTTTGCATCTCCACCAAGTTATCATTAATGTTTTATTTACTTGTTGTGCATAGTTTCTATTCCCCTTCCCCCCACATTCTGATAAACATTTTAAAAACGGCAAGGCGGCACAACCCATCTCTTAACCTTGTCACCTTGAGTTATCTTTCTCATTTTCCCACAGAAATAATGTTATGGGGAGCCCTTCTCTTTTCTTGTTTGTTAGAGGTTTAGACCACAATTTTATTTAGACCAATATGATTCAGCATGTTGTAGCAACTTTTCACTTTACAAGTATTATCAGAACTAGATGTGTTTTATTCAGTAAAAAGTCTCTTGGTTTATAAATGAGTTCTTCCAATATAACATTACTTTGTTTTGGTTCCTGCAGGTTTTTGATAATCCATAGTTCAATATTTCGATTGTGAATTTATTTGATACATCAGCCATTACACTGTTTATTCTGTTATGGTAGATACTCTTGCTTGTGGGAGGTTGGCGAGACTGTATTGTCTCTCAATCAAACGTTATTTCCTTTTGATATCTTACAATATTGCCTAATTGCCGTATGCTGTTTGATAATCCTTAGTTCATCTGTTCTGATGTGTCTTTGCGATCACTCTGGAAGTTGTGTTAACAATATTCTGCAGTCCAAGTAGTAAATAGCCTACACTTCGTAATTGTAATGATTTCTTTGTTTTCTATGAGGTCAGGTGGAATCTCAAATACTATCTAGTTTTTAAAGACTAATCCAATATAATCTCTTGGATTGCAGGACTCAGAAGAGTAATCAGAAAGTTCTTTGAGTTTTTGCTTGAGAATGGTTGGGCTTTCAGGATATAGGAGCCTTGCACCTAAGACAAAGAATCTTGTAGTTGCCGAAGGATTGATAGCATTTGTCTTTGGTGTGTACTTCTACACCATGAGAGCTGTTGGAGGTACAGATGAACTGCAGATGGCTATAGACAAGTTTGAAGAGCAGAAAAGCGAGAAAGAGGCTGAGCCAAGTATGCCATCAAAGGTTTAATCTTGCAATCAGTTTTGTAATAATGTAATCAGGAACTGAGTTAATTGTTGATTTTGTGAAAGATGTGGCAGCATCTTGATACTGTCCTGGGTTGACTGATCACACAGGACTCCAAATCATTCAGGGCACCAGGTTTCTTTTGGAGCTTAGCTGACTCCTACTTATCTTGGCGGACCATCAGGATAATATTCATCCTTTCCTGCATCCCAAATACGAAATTTTGACAGTGTATATTAGCAAGGAGTAATTGCTTCAGCACGGCCGGAGGAAATGCATACATGTATTCATCATTTGCATGCTCACAGTTTTCATGAACGACTGAATCAACTTCCATACTAAAATCATTATCTCTGCAAACTAGTTGATAGAATTTAACATGTTGATGTTGGGTTGGGTTTCCCTCCTAAGTGAGGATGGCCCAAACTTGTCCAATATTAGCCCATGTATGGAGAGGTCCATTTGGAAGAACAGGATTCCTATCTTTTGCTGCTGCCAGAGAGAGGGAAAAGAGAGTTTCTTGAATTTTTTGTCGAGTCTTGATCAACTGCTCCGATGAACAAGCGTTTGTGGTCTGATTGAGCTGAAATTTTACAGGGATATTCATGACACATGAATCGCCATTGTGAACGGTGGAGATTGGATTATGAGCATTCGGTGTTGGTCTTTCAGCCTGTGGGCAGTAGCATCTGTTTTGGCTAGATCTTTCTTTAATTCTTAAAGAAGTTAATTTAAGCCAATGAATTATATTTCTTGAAGAAAGTTGCTGATTGTATGCCTCTAGTTGAGACTAGAAAAGACTTATGTATTCTCGTAATTGTTGATAGTAGAATTGTTTGAATGGACTACGGTCCTGTGGATTTTTCTTCTCACACCAGAAATATTTTTCATGTAAAAATCGTGTGTCTTGTGCTTGTGGTTTTTTGATATATATTTTCCGCATATATATTACTCTATTTTATAGTTTCTTGCATATTCACACAAAGAGGAAGTTTGAGTATTATTGATTCTCCCAACAGTTGAAACAACCAACCAAGTCCACTCAACCAAATTTTTTACAATCACTCATCATCAGGATTTTACAATGCAGGAAGTTGCATCTATCCATGTCCCCTGATGCTGTTACTAGTTGCATAATTTGTCTACTTGAGTACAAGGATAAGTATTGGTAACCATGTATATCAAGGCCAATCCCTATTTACTTCTTTTTACTGATCATTCACGAATGAAAAAGGTGTTATCTTCACAACAAATAAAATTAGAAATTCAATTAAAGGTCAAACCAGACAAGATCTTAATTACTGACCCTTGGCCATTGGGACTAGGGTCATCCCAAGAGGTAATCTTCTGTGAGCTAAGAGGTTGAGTCAATGAGCCATCTCTCACATTTGGTCACATTTTAATTTGGAAAATGGTACATCAAATAAAATCTATTTTGCAGCCCTGTAGTAGAGATTCAATTCAGTGGAAAAGAAAGAAACAAACGCATATATAATAGGGTTAAATATGTTTTTAGTACTTGAGTTTCGAAAATCTTATTTTTTGATACCTAAGTTTCAATTTGCATTATAGATGGTACCTCAGTTTTGAAAAAATACCAAATTAATAACTCAGTCAAGTTTTCCATTCAAAAACTGATGACCCGCCACGTCACTGCCACTTAGCACCACTAGGAACACGACACCTATCCCTTCCGGCATGTGAGCACCCACATTATTGACAAATCTCTCAAACACTTCCACATTACACACCCACGTCATTTATTGATTTATTGATTTTGGAGGGATTTGGCAATTATGTGGGTGCTGACATATCGGAAGGGACATGTGTAGTGTTCCTAGTGGTGCTAAGCGGTAGTGACATGGTTGACCGTTAGTTTTTGGATGAAAAACCTGACTGAGATATTAATTTGGTCTTTTTTAAAACGGAAGTATCATTTGTGATGCGAATTGAAATTCAAGTATCAAAAAATAAAATTTTCAAAACTCAAGTACTAAAAACATATTTAACCCTATATAATAACTTGGAAATATATATAGAAAAATAATCTTTATACAATATTATTATGCACAATATTTACGCAACCATGCACATTATTGAGACTTATAAATGCATGAATCCCGCTGAATATGAGTGGTTATGTCCTCAACGATCCCGTAAATATAACGCCTTCCTGTCCTTCTCCCAATTAATTTATTGGATTAAAGCCTTTTACGGGCGTGAAGACTACAGTTGACTCGAGAATTGGGTGGACCAACTACAAGCGTGTGCGAATCCTAGTCGGAGAAAGTGAAATGAAAGCAGCATTATCATCCTTGCTCAGCTCCAAATCTCTGAGTCTCCACCGCTCCCCCTCCTCCTCTCTCTCTCGCTCTATTTTCCACTCTAAATTCCTCTCCAGCCTTCCTATTTCCCTCTGCCGCAAACACCGCGCTAATTCCATCAATTTCACCCAAATCCACACCGGCTTCGCTCCGATAATGGCCGCCTCTTATAAGCCGGAACAGGCCAGGGCCCCGCCTGCCCTTTCCTTGCCCACTCCCCCCGTCACCAAGGCAAGGCTCTTTCTCTCATTTATCCTTAATTTTTCTGTTTCTTTTTTTACAAAACGACAAAACTTCAAGTGTGTTTTCTGGTGCCCTGTGGTTGTAGTTCAAGATCGGGCTCTGCCAAATTTCGGTGACGCCCGATAAGGAGCGGAATATCGCGCACGCTCGCAAGGCGATCGAGGAGGCCGCTTCAAAGGGCGCCCAGCTTGTTCTCTTGCCCGTGAGTACACGCCCAGATTTTTGAAACTTTAGATTTTTCTAATCTTTTATTTTATTTTTATTGACATGAAAGAAGCTGACAAAATCTTATTTGAACATACATAGCATTTAGCAAGAAGCAAGATTTTCCCTGAGATTAGAAATTTGAAATTGTGACTGGATTTTTGAATATCAGGAAATATGGAATAGCCCGTATTCGAATGATTGCTTCCCAGTCTACGCTGAGGACATTGATGCAGGCGGTGATTCATCTCCTTCGACAGCCATGCTGTCTGAAGTTTCTCGTCTTCTGAAAATCACAATAGTTGGTGGCTCCATACCTGAACGTTCTGGGGATCGAGTGTATAATACTTGTTGCGTCTTTGGTACTGATGGAAAGCTGAAAGCTAAGCACAGGAAGGTACTGTTCGAGACGCAACTTACGTGCTGTATGTTACCCATATGCCAATGTTGTTGTGGAAAGTACGGGTTCAACAACTCTTTGATACTTGGAGTGATGATAGGACAGAGAAAATTTAATAATTTAATTACTATCCTAATACTTTTCGTCACTGGTGGGCCTAAACTCTCACTCAATAAACAAAGTCCAATTAAAATGGGGTAAATTGTATTCGAACTCAAGAACTGAAACCCTGATGAATTACCCATTATTCTAAAAACTTAAGCTGATAGGAAATGTTGAATTTAATCATTTAATTAATATTCTAACGATTCCCATTCAAAAAATTTAATTTCACACATAGACTATGTTGTTGATATTGGATTATACTTGGCACCCCAAGTATAAAGATTGTTTCATAAATTGAACTAAGCTAACTTACTTTTTCTTGTTATTTTGTGTTAAAATAAGATGTGATTTGGAGTTTTCTCGTAGATGTCTGATATGGTTGGACTATATCTAGAGTTGGATGATCTCATAATTCATGCATATTTCTTTTTCCTTAGAAGAAGAAAGGAACCTAAGTTGTGTTTATATAGCAAAACTTCTTGTTGTTCCTTGGCCTCATGTTGAGATATGGTGTCTACAAACCAATGCTTCATGTTTTGTTGTATGCAAATGTCTTGAGTACCATGAACTAACCTTGTAGAGAAGATTTGATATCCTGGGTAGTGTCATTTCTCGGACCTTTTGGTTGCTGGTCGCGACATAATTTCTTATTTACATTTTTGACATACAGGTACACCTTTTTGATATTGACATTCCTGGGAAGATTACCTTCATGGAGTCAAAGACTCTCACAGCAGGGGAGACTCCTACCATTGTGGACACAGGTAATATTTACAATTGAAATTAATATGATGACCTAGACAATGCTCTTTTTAATGGCACATACTTGCTTTAAGTTTCTTGGTAATTTGAGTTTGAAAAAGATGTCTTGTGCTAATATGTCTGAATTAGCCCTCAGGAGATATGCTTCATGCATAATTTAATCACATTACTCTATGTGGAGTTTTTGGCTGGACAACCCTGCTGTGACTTTTTTTTTTTTGATAAGTAAGAATTCATTAAAAAGCGCAGAGGGACGCAACCCTAGTACACAGGAAGTATACAAAAGTGCCTCTAAAGAGAGGAAAGGAAAGAACAAGAAAGTAAAAAGTTAGCGAACAACAAACTACCCGGGCTATGCGCCGTCACCCAAAGATATAACATATTAAGCACCTTTCTACAAAGAGCCCCAACCGAAACCTCCACATCCTCAAAAAGCCTAGAATTTCTCTCACCCCACAAGCCTCACAAAACACATAAAGGAACCTGCTTCCAAATACGGAAAACAGGACCACGACCCAGCAAAAGTGCCCCAACCACTCAATAAATCCACGACACTACTAGGCATAACCCACTCCACCCCAAACAAGCTATAAAAAAAACTCCAAACAACCCGCGCCACATCACAATGAAGAAGAAGGTGATCAACGGACTCCCCATGCTTTTTACACATAACACACCACTCTACCACCACAATACCACGCCTACGTAAATTGTCATGAGTTAGGATCTTTCCTAAAGCTGCTGTCCAAACAAAGAACGCCACCCTCTTCGGAGCTTTAACACGCCATATACCCTTCCAAGGAAAAGAGGCCGCCTCGTGACAAACTAAAGCTTTGTAGAAAGTCTTCACTTCAAAAATCCTCCTCTTGGAAAGATTCCACACCACCCTATCAACCTCCCCATGCCGAACCCGAGTAGAGTATAACTGATCAAAGAAAGACATCACCATCTCCACCTCCCAATCCTGAGCATAGCGCGTAAAGAGAACATTCCAATGAACCACGCCTCCTATCACAGACAAATTATCCACCACCCAAGCATCAGGAGAACGCGCAATAGAGTACAGAGCTGGAAAACAGAGCTTGAGGGGCTTGTCCCCACACCAAAGATCATGCCAAAAACGAATGTGAGACCCATCTCCCACCTCAAAACGCAAGAACTTGGCAACACTATCCCACCCCCTTCGAATAAACTTCCAAACACTGACACCATAAGGCCCCGTAACCGGTAAAGAGCACCAACCTCCCCTCACACTCCCATACTTCACCTCAATCACAGATCTCCACAAAGCTTCGCGCTCTTGAGAGAACCTCCAAAACCACTTCCCCAATAAGGCTTGATTAAAATTAATAACATTACGAATACCCAGACCACCAGCCTTAATTGGAGTACAAACTCGATGCCAATTGACTAAATGGAATTTAGTCTCGTCACCCAAACCACTCCACAGAAACTCCCTTTGAAGCCGCTCCAGTTTCTTAGCTACACTCACAGGAACAGGGAACAGAGATAAATAATAAGTAGGAATGCTATAAAGAGTACTGTGAATCAAAGTCACCCTACCACCCTTGGACAAATATAGTTTCTTCCAACTAGCCAACCTTCGTTCCACCTTCTCAATAACCCCATTCCAAATAGAAGTAGATTTGAACGACGCCCCCAGCGGCATACCCAAATAAGTCATTGGCAGAGACCCAATTCTACAACCCAGAATATGAGCCAAAGACTCTACATTTTCCACCTCGCCAATAGGGACCAATTCAGATTTGCCTAAATTGATCCTCAACCCTGACACTGCTTCAAAACATAAGAAAGTACACCTCAAATTTCGAACATGCTCGGCTTGTGCTCCACAAAAAATTAAGGTATCATCCGCAAACAGTAAATGATTTACCACTAAAGCTTCATTACCCATGAAACCCACTGAGAATCCTGAAAGCAAGCCTTGGAGCATAGACGCATTCAACATCCTGCTAAGCGCTTCCATAACCACCACAAACAGCAAAGGAGAAAGAGGATCACCTTGCCTAATCCCTCGCAAGCTCTGAAAGAAACCAAAAGGGACACCATTTACCAAAATGGAAAATTTCACCGTAGAAACGCAGAATTTAATCCATTTCCTCCACCTCTCACCAAACCCACACCTCTGAAGCATGTAAAGGAGGAAATCCCAATTTACATGATCATAAGCTTTCTCCAAATCCAGTTTGCACAATAATCCGGCCTCCCCTGACCGCCTTTGGCTATCCAGACATTCATTGGCAATAAGAACCGAATCCAAAATTTGCCTTCCACCAACAAAAGCATTCTGAGAGTTCGAAATAATTTTCCCACAACCTAGCTGTGACTTAATGGTGGGTTGTGGTGTATGACCTTTAAAGAATGAGTTCTGTCTGCACAATCTGTTGGCAACTTATGTAATCTACAAATATGGTGGAAAAGTTCTTTAGTTATAGAAGGGAAAAAATACAAATGCATCTATATTCAAATGGCTGACAAATTCATCTTTTCTTTTTTTGCATTAATGATTCTTGTCTGACCATCTTTTTATGATGATACTAGTATGCTATTCATTCTTTTCCATAGCCTCTTATCCATCATTCAGGAAGTTCTCACTTCTTCATGGATCATCGTAATCATTATTCTCTCATGCAGACGTTGGGCGTATTGGTATAGGCATCTGTTATGACCTTCGGTTTCAGGAGCTGGCAATGATATATGCAGCAAGAGGTTTGTTTCTTCCTTCCATTGACCTATGAAAAGTTAAAAATTTTGCACTACTGGTGGAGTTTATTTTACCAACTGATTGTCAATGACTAGTAGCCAGATAGCAAAATTTTGGTAATTATTTTGATTTATGAACTATTTATATCTGTAAAGCAAAACTTTGGTAATTAGTTTGATTTGTCGACTTATTTATATCTGTAATAAAGAAGATGATATTTCTAGACTTTTGTACTCAAAACGATAGTCTTAATCCCAACTACATGGGATCTGCTATGAGTATTCTTCTTTCTTCTTTTCCACACAGCTTGATCATGATCCATTCATTTGTACTTTTATATTTGTTTTTTTTTGGATATGGTGGTATCACTATTTTAAGTTCTATAATCGCATTTTTCAAATATCATTTCTTTATTCAGAAAATTAATGCAAATTAAACGCATGAAACTGTTAATAGAAAAGGTGTAAGCTGAACCAACACCCCCCACAAAAAAAGAAAAAGAATATGTTACTCAGTTATGCAATCCCATTCTGTGCCTCTATTCTAGTCATTCTTATGATTGTATGAAAGACACCGCATAAAGATGGAATTCTTCTATACGGTTGTGAGATAGTGCTTACTTTTTTATGTTTCTCTGTTTGGGTTCTGTTTTGCTTATTTCTCTTCTGTTCATTAGCATATCCCTTTAGGTTGTGATTTGTTATAGCAAATACTGTTTTGCACTGATCAATAGTCTCTAGTACGAAATTTCACGACATCTCTTAACCATTCTAAAATTGGTAGTAAGGTGCATTGATAGATACACGTTTTTGACATCAGGTGCTCACTTGCTATGCTATCCTGGGGCATTTAACATGACAACTGGACCATTGCATTGGGAGTTATTGCAGAGGGCAAGGTAGTGATAAATTTCACTTATTGCACAAACTTATATCTGTCGAAAAGTTCTACTATTGTAAATCAATGTGATAGTTTGATATCTTGAGTCTCTTTCTCAATGTCACCTGTGTGTGTGTGTGTGAGAGAGAGAGAGAGAGAGAGAGAGCCATATCTGGCTGTTGTTTGATCTTATATTTACACTGGTGCTGTAAAATCTAAACAGCATGGAAAACCAGACCATATGTACCTGTTATTTGATCTTATACTTATGCCAGTGCTTTAAATTACTAAATTACATGCAAACCACTTGAATCTTCCTTCAACAACTACAACGAGACTTTTTTTTTTTTTTTTTTTTTTTTGGGGGGGGGGGGGGGGGGGAAATAATGCGTGGACATTGGTCTTCTTTTAGTATCCCCTTTATCCGTTCCCCCCATTGGTTATTCAGTGATTTCCTGTAAGTTTATGTATAGAAGTGTAATTTATGCTATCTTTAGCTTTACATGATAATTGTAATCATTCTTTTACTCATGTGCGTTGCTTTTCCATGTGTAGGGCTGTTGACAATCAGGTATGCTAACGAAATCCACTTTTCTTGTTGTATATGGCAAGTCTTGTGGCATTTGGACAGAGAAGGTTTGTTGTTTTCTCAGTCCCCGTATCTGAAGTTTGCATCTTTTAGAATGATTCCATACCCACTTTATTGATACTTTTCGGTCTCTGTATTCTTATTTTGAAAAGATTGATCTTAACATATAAGAGAATCAAGAATGTTTTTAATGATGGTATTAACAAAGATAATACAATTTTTTTTTTAATGGAAAGCATACCTATCGATATGCTGGACAATACTAGCAGATTAGGGTGCCCACACCATATAGCTAGGACTCGAGTTCTTGGAGTATTCTTTGGAACAGATTCTGTAATTATGTCTTTTATGCATTTCTCTTCTAAATTTGGTCATAGTTGGCAGGTTTACAGAGGAAATTTGGTGACTATTAGCTAGCTTATTCATAAACTTCACAGCTGATGTTTGGCCAATAAACATGATTTAGCATTTCTTTCGAGTCTAGACAGCCTTTCTGCTTCACATGTAATCAAATGACCAGTAATCTCTTGGGAGACATCAAAATTGATTGCGAGCATGTCTTTTTTATTTTTTACAAACTGATGAGGAGTGTCTCATGCGTGTTTATTTTGTCGAAAAATTTAAATCACAGTTATATGTGGCAACCTGTTCACCTGCCCGAGATGCTGGAGCTGGTTATGTGGCTTGGGGCCACTCCACTCTTGTTGGACCAGTAAGTGGATATTGACATATTGCTTTTCTTTGTACAATAGGAATTCCTTGGCAGATTGATGTGTACTACATGCGGAATACCAAGTGATTTCTTCAAAGTTTATTTCACACTTTTTTGTGATAAGATTAGGATTAGGATTGATAATTCAATTATGGATAGGTGATTAGATGAGGAGAAATAATTCGAGCAGTTATCTCTTGAGTAGGGTTATTATTGTAGCTTTATAGGGTTTGGTAGTAGGATTAAATTTATCTCATTTTATTTTCAAGTCTATTTATAGACTTGTTTGAGATCAATAAAGTATGCTGGAAAATTTTTATCAACTTCCTTGTTGTGAGGTCCAAGTTCCCGCTGAAGAACCTACCCCAAGTAATCCCGTTACGCGCTTTCATACGAGCATGTAACAAAATGATATCAGAGCTAGTTATGTCGGATCCATGTTTAGATCACTTAGAGCTGGAGGTGGATTATATTAAAACTATCATGGAGCCGGATAAGCAAAAAATTTGAAGAAAAAGAAGAAATGATCCTTGCTATCAATGCCTGCATCGATAGTACGTTTGTTGAAAGGGCAACGGGATGGAAGCTGATGAAGGATCGCTTGTCCAACAATTTGAAGACCAATTTAGCATTTTGACAAGGCTCAAACAAATAGCCTTTGTGCGTAACTACCACAATCAGTTTGAGAAGTTGCGCAGCCACGTGGGTCGACTGTCAACCAAGCATCAGATAAATTGTTTTGTGAATGGCTTGAAGGACCCTCTAAGAACAGATGTGCAAGCCACCAAGCCAAGCACGCTGACTTCAGCGATGGGTCTCGCATGTGTGTACGAATCACTTCAACTCTTTATTGAGCCGCTGCGTCCCCTGCATCATCACCCTTAAACATCCCGTCCGATGCTGCCTTCTCAGCAGCCACCATCGGTGTCACCCCAGAATAACCATCTGTCGCCATAGCTCCACTAAACTGCAGGACAAACACAACCATGGATTTTGCTCTAATTGCGATGCGCAGATTGAAAAGGGCCACCTTTGTAGCAATTTTTTCTTCAAGGAAGGGGAACATGCGGGAAACAAAGAGATCAAAAGGGAGACCTAGATGCGAAGGGACCATCACGGTGCGTCACCGTTCGCAACGGAGCGGAATTGTACGACGTTGTCTGCCCGTCACTGTATGTTGTCAACCTAGGGGCTCCATCTGCACAGAGTCGTTCGCCTTTTCACCACGGTGCAACACTGAGTGAGAAGCAGACTAGTTCGTAGATCACTGGAGATGAGTGGGCTGCGTGAGTCGATGTACCGTGTGTTGAAGAGGACCCATGAGCTGCGATTTGCACTGCACCTGCCATCTGCTAAACAATGGAAGCAACCCAAGTTGCTTTCAAAGAGGACCTGTGCACTGCGACCTGCTCCGCACCGGCCATCTACACAGATCCTGGTGCGATGTGGGTTCCGCCAAACGAGCACGGAGCTTGTGGAGGAAACAGAGGCGTCGTTGGAGATCCAACTGCGGCCAAAACATATGCAGCTTGTGAAGACGAAAGAGAAGCCGACGGAGAGTCAGCTGTGACAGAAATGTCTGAAGTGCCTGAAACCCGTAGCCGAGGAAGAGGAGTCAATGAAGATGCAGTGGCAGAGACTTGGGGGAATGAAGCAGTGAAGGACAAAAATGAAATTGATGTAGAAGAGCCACTGCAAGAGAACGCCAAGCCAATTGGCAAGCTGGCAAGGTTATTCGGGAGAGGGAGAGGTTGGAGGTGCCACGATGATGCATTTGAGCTCAACAACCACTATTATGGGCTGGGGGCGGGGGCTGGGGATGGGGATATTGTTATGCTAGCTCCTGAAAATGTCAAAGAAAAACGTTACGTGGCAATAATTAAAGATATTGCCTAGACCAAATCGGAGAGCAAGATAGTAACTTGCTAGTGGTTTTAAATGCCTGAAGAGGCAAAGCGACAAGATGGTGGAAACTGGCAGTCATGTAATACAAGAGAGCTATTTTATAGTTTTCATTGGATGATGTGCTGAGTTTGTAATGCACAAGTGTGTTGTGCTCTTGTGCATTTTGTTCCCATATACAAGCAACTACCAAGTTGCACATAACACCTTGGTTTTATTGTACAGAAAGTGTACAACGTCAAAAGGAAACTGTGGGAACTAACTGATAATGACTATGAAGAGAACAAGCAGTAAGAGATTGAGCTTCTTCTTCAGAAAACATTATCTCATTTGGGGAATCTTCTTGACATTAAGATGAAAGCCCGTAATGGGTTTATTGGGGTAGGTTCTTCAGAGAGAACGTGAGCCTCACAGCAAGGAACGTGTTAATAAAATTTCTCCATACTTTATTGATCTCAAACGAGTTTATAAATAGACTTCCAAATAAAATGAAATCAAAATTAATCCTACTAACAAACCCTATCCAGATGAAATTATCACCATACTTAAAAGATAACTACCCTTGAATTATTTCTCCTAATCCAATCACCTACCCCAAATTGAATTATTAATGTTAATCCTAATCTTATCTCTGGGCTGAGCACTCAACACACCTATTTATGAATTCGGTGAAGCTCTTTAGGCTCGTAAGTAATCTTATCGCATAAGTACTTACAAAACTGTGGCAGTTTGGAGAAGTCCTGGCAACCACCGAACACGAGGAGGCTATAATCATAGCAGAGATTGATTATTCACTAATTGAGCTCAGGAGGTAATGTTTCTATGTAACAGACTGTTTTCTCCGTTACTTGCGAAAATGTTTTTACAGTGCTTTATAGTATTCTTTTATCCTAAGTCTGTGATTAAAACATTCAGGACAAACCTCCCATTGTCAAAGCAACGACGAGGTGATCTCTACCAATTGGTAGATATTCAGAGGCTAAACTCTCAGTGACTGGAGTGAGGAATTCTAGAGGACTGTTCTGATGCATGGAAGGATTTTCAGCCATAAAGGCTACTGCAATGAAAATGGGAGACCATTATATTCAGAGACTATTGCAGAAACAGGCCATTTGAGGTATTTGTGTAATTGTATGTGATGAGTTGGAACTTGAATTTCTGGTTATATAATAATATTGTGTTGGGTATATCATCTGTTAAAGTGTCCTACTTAAGGTGTCTTTTGAGAGTGAGTAAGGCCCATGTACTTTTATATCATCCGGCTCATAAATTTGCTTAAAAGCTTCAACAATGATAACTACTCGTCTAAGTTTTATCTTTGTCTTATTATGGTTTAAGAATGAAATTACTACTCAGGCTGGGTTGAGCTGTTTTGGTCAAAATCTTGGGAAGACATTATATAATTATCTAATCAACTTAGAAATAAAAGGGGCAAGGATTGGATCAAATGGGAAGACCTTGAGTAAGTTTAGATAGGTTGGTTTAGGAATGTGCACGCTTGCCAAATTTCCTCTTCAGAATCGTTGCAAACTGAGCAAACAGTTAAATATGTTTTCGATAGATAAGTCAGAGAAATTTGGGAAATTTATTTACCACATTAAGATAAGTTAAAGAAAAATTTGGGAAATTTGACCATATATGGAGCCATTTCGAGTAGCCATAATTCAAAAAAATTTATGTGACATTGTCGAACGGCCATATAATTTAGGGTAAGTGTATAATAAATCCCTGAGTTGGAGCGTGATTTGAAATTGGTTCTTCACTTTTTAATTTTGGAAATTGGGTACTTTTAACTTTTTCACGTCTTTGAATTGGGTCTTTCCGTCCCTTTTCCTTCCAATTTTGCAAATTCCGTAAGTGGCAAGTGTTCATTTTCGCCACATCATCTTAAAATATATATATATTTTTAATAATTTTATTTAAAAAGAAGAAATTAAAAAGAAAAAAGAAAAAAGAATTAAGGGTTTGCCGCCGCCCTCTTGGGGGTTTGGGGGTGGCTGCCGGAGGGGGGTGGCCGGCGCCACCTCTGGGGTGGCTTGCAGGCCACCCCCATGAGCCGGGCTGCCGGAAAATGTGAAGATGGAGAAGTTTATGGCAAATTTTTTTTAGAAATTTTCCATGTTTGGACGTGCTGTGGGGATGAGGTAGATGGTGGCTTGGAGCTGAACCACCGCAGCACGACGGCTTGGACGTGCATCGGGGGTGATGAAACTGGTCGTCAAAGCATAGGAGAGGAATTTTTGTGTGGATAAGGTCGAGTATAGTGCAATAGTTCACTCATTTTGTAAGCGGGGCAGATTGACATGACAAAAGAATTAGTAAATGAAATGTTCAGAAAGGGTTGCATTCCTGATGTTGTGACTTACACTGCTGTTCTTAATGGTGAGGGAGATGATTAGAAAGGGCTTTCTTCCAACCCCAGTTGATATTAACGTGATAATGTGGTAAACTTTACCACTTTAATTCATGGATTTTGTAAGAAGGATGACTTGGGGGCTGCCTTTTCATTGCTCGATGAGATGTATCTGAGTAACAAACACCCTGATGCATTCACGTATATTTCCTGTTGTTAAACTTTCCGTGTGTGTGTATGTCCGTGATTGTATGTTTGTGTTTTTTGGTTTGTCCTTGGCAGCACATGCATGATTATTAAACTGGTTAGTGAAGATCCTTAACAATGTTCATATTTGTCTCTGGCTCTTAACAATGCTGTGAAAGTGCAATAAAACTTTCACAGCATCCTTAATGGCTATAGTCTCTGCTAATGTTACTTATCAAAAAAAAAAAAATGGCTATAGTCTCTGCTCTTCCTCAAATCCCAGCTCAATGCAACCCAGTTTCACTCCATTCTCAAGTTCCACATCCAAGTGTCCCTCATCCAAAGCGCCCATTGACAGACCACAAATCCCACAAATAATACCGACCCAGCAGTTATTTTTTGAGTTTTTCTTGACAAATCAAATGGTACATCTTCTCCATCGCTACGATATCCAGCTCTAGGTTGTGTATTCTATGTGATCTCGGTTCTATGTGATATTTATTGGTTAGTAGATTATGGCTGTTTATGATTTGTTTGCTTCATGGGTTTTTTGAGAATGAAAGCAAGCGCACCAACTGTTTGATTAAATTTCTAAGCGAAACTTTTGAAAGCGAAATCAGGAACAAGGTCAACTTCGACAGGGGATGAATGTTACAACATCAGAAGGGAGGTTCATGCAGAAGACCACAAATTTATGTTGCTCAAGATGAAGTTGCCGAAGATGACACATGTAGCTAGGTGTTATCATAACACCTGCATGCCATGAAGCGTGGCAGATGCGAATTAGTTACTTACTAATCCATACAAGAAACAAGTGACAACCAAAAAGATGGCACGAAATGGGTCGGGTGCACGTCGGAAAGGAAGTAAATGAAGGCACGGAACTGGAGAGAAGCAGTTGAGAAAACCCGGTCAAAAAATGGATTATGGGTGGGAATTGAAATAGATGGCCAAAACCTCCACAATTATCTGCTACGTAGAATTTGGTTTTGCCACATAAAAAGGGAAACCGCAATTCAACGGAAGAACTCGTTTAGTCGTTTTCAAGGCCCAAGGCTGAAGCTGTAGTAACAGGGCTTTCCGATGGGATCAATGTTCAGCCACGAGTGAAATGGGTATGGAAACAAGCAGGAGGAGACACATAATTTTCTGAAAGGTTTGGCTGAGCACCGACCATCTCTTGGCTCCATAGGCTTGGCAACAGATTGGTTGGCGGCGAAGGGAAAGTGGGAGAGCGGAGAGGCCCGAGCCCATCCCGGCCACTTGATCTGCGATTGAGCGGTTGGACCGCCGCTTCCTCCTCCATCTTCACATTTTCTGGCAGCCCGGATCATGGAGGTGGCGGCATACCCTATGATACTGAATTTGGCGAAAATGGACACGTAGCACTAACGGAATTTGCGAAATTGGATGGAAAAGGGACGGAAGGACCTAATTCAAAAACACGAAAAATTTAAGTACCCAATTTTCAAAATTAAAAAGTGAGGGACCAATTTCAAATCGCTTTTTAATACCGCGTATAATATTGGCTGGCCTTAAGCATATGCTGTATTATCTTTGGGGAGAAGACTTTTTGAAGAAAACAAGCTAATAAAGTTGTTTAATGCATCCTATTGTCCTATACTGAGGCAAACTTAGTTTGTTTCAACGTAAAATATTTTTTTTGAAAAATACTTTTAAAGAAAATGATTTTATCTGCAAACATTTTTTGGCATTTGGCTCATACGGAAAATAGCGATGGCAAGCAATGGCCGGTGACCGACAACTTTTGATAAACTTCGGTGGAAGGGAAAATGTGGCATCTTTCCTCGCCCGATGGTAGAAGTCGATCCCTAATAACCTTGAGAGTTTGTGTAGAATTTTTCAAAGCATCTCTAATAGATGCTTTAAAGTGCTCATATTAACTAGATTTAGCTAATATGAGCCGTTTTGGCCCTCTAATAGATGCTTCAAATTGTAAAATGTTTGTTACAATAAACTTTTACTAATGAACAACGATGCTTCTCCAGCATATGTTTTAAAAGGACAACGATGCGTCTTCCTTTTGCTCTCCTTCACATAGATGTCCTTTTGGAATTTCTCTATTGATTAGCAAACATAGAGCCTCATTGTTAGCACAAGAATTAAACTTCCTTCCGCTCATAATGCGAGACCGAATTTCCCAACAAATATTTTTCATTATTTTCTCCTAATAAAATAATTTCAAAACTTTCAAATATTCTACATCCACACCCAAGCCAGCCTACCTACAAAAAAGAGTAGCCTATATATTGTCTTCCATTCCCACTATTTCAAACCTTATCTAACAATGGTATCCCAATAAGTTGGGGGATAGTCCAGAAGCATCAGCAAACTTCTTCATAATACCATGTTTATCTTTACAATCGATTGAGAAGAGGATAAGAAGTATATCATCCGCAAAACAAGAAATTCCAAAAGGACTTGACGCGCTGTCACATGCTGAGTTGCTGACTCAGCTTCTGCTTTGACGAAACTACAGATTGAAGTTGAGGACAAAATTAAATTAAATGGTTGAGCTGAAATTCAAAATCCCATATGTTTTCGAAGAGACAAACCCAATAAAGGAGCCATGCGGTGCACGTGGTGATTGAGACCCCCAAGAAAGCACCCATGTCATGCCGCTGCACGTGGGTGCACCATGCACAAACCATCTCACACGTATACAAACCTATGAGAAAGAGTCAGAAACAAGAAACACCGCACCTAAGAAGATGCTAATTAATTCCGTTGCTTTGTTCATCTGCTCTCCTACCTATTTTATACTAGTTAGACATGTCATATTTTAAATAATAAATTTTGTATTTTAAATAATTTATTTTAAGTGACTGACATGAGAAGTTGATCACTTAAAACATGTTATGTTAGTTAATATAAAATAAGTGAGATAAATAAATACTTCTTCTTTATTTTTTATTTTTTTTCTTTAAAACAACTATTACACAAACATCATTTTTCAATTTTCATTTTATTCTTTGAACCATTCAAATATAATTTCTCTACTTTTTTTTTTTTTTCCTTATGTATCCATAATTTTGAAAAAAATTAAAAAGAATATGTAAAAATCGCACACCGAAATGTCCCTAAAGAATAACATTTTTTTTTGTAAGTACATAATCAAACAACCAAAAGCAAGTTAAGGAACTAAAAAAGAAGAAGATGATTATTTTCCAAATCAGGTAGGGAAAAAATTAGAGAAAATAGATTGATTGAGAATGTAGTTAGAGGAGAATCTAGTTGTGGCCTAGATTGACATATGATGGGCATAGAAATTTGTACTTCGGTTGATATGACTAGCTAGTTGTTGGTGAGATGATGGAATGGATGTGGGAGATGGTGGACAATATTCTCTAGTCTTGTGTAATTGCAGGATTTTGAAGAGCCAAAGTAACAATAAGAGAATCTCATTCTAAGGTAAAAGAAGATAGCTTTAATGAGGGGGCTAACCGAACCACCAATAAGGCTGCAGTGGTTTCATCGTAAACTACCATACATGAATGACTGATAATTGTAGAGCCTTGTATAATTTTGCATGTTAAATCCTTGCAAACCATAGATTGAGTCGAAAAAAAAATTCCGAATAGCTATATCATAATTGATCTTGTAGTAAGGCAAATATGGCTTCCTCCAAACTGCTGGTTGAAGAATCAATTTTGAAGTCCAAGCCGAGTGATGTTCCTTGACAATCCCGTTGATTGTACAAGAGATAACTAAAGCATTGGGAACCAGATCCTCATGAAGAGCTTTAATCCTGGCAAACCAAATTTGATCCCATGTAACTGCCGCAAAAATATGAAATAAATGTGAATCTGTTTGAGGAATCCCAATTTTCTCTGGATTAAGAATAATTAACAACCAATCTGTCATTAATTGTAGTAACATTTAAAGCAAGAATGCTCATAGGCCAAAAAGAGTGATGCCACACCACTCAAGCTATAGGACAAAAAAAAAAAACAGATGTAAATATGTAATAGAGGGTCAGTTGGAAAAGAACATAGGGAACAAGAGGTATCCCGGTGAGATAATGGAATGAGAAATACGTGTACTTGTGGAGATGATATTCCAAACCATTTTTCTAGGAAAAAAGTCTCAATTTGTGGTTCAGATTAATCACAACCCCTCATCTCCTCCTTGAGATACCCACCACCACCACCACCACCACATCTCTTTCACAGAATTCATAGTCCACTACTCCACTCGACTTGCCTAGCCAGACAGGCAAACACAAGCTCAGAAAAAAGAAGAAATAACAGGCGTCAGACAGGCACACAAAGGGCTTTGTCCCTTCAAAGTTAAATCCACACCGTTGGATAATTCTCATATAGGGCGTCAGCGTCATGTGCGGTGATTAATGATGGACCACCGTGGAGTATGGTGGTAAAAAGAAGCAAAGTGCATTCTCATTTCACACCAACGTGAAAAAAGATCCAGTGGGGGCGGGTCCAAGATTACAATAATTCATACGAGCCTACGCAGATGATCGAGGCGTTGATATAGCGTGTGGCCATGCCTTCTCACGTGGTACTCCGCTGAGGAGGCAAGGCTGTGGGCCCAAGGGAGGCTTTGTTGCCCCAAGATTAGACTTCACTGGATGCCTTACGACAATAATCACCCGGCAAATACGACTAATCACCTCTATGTCGCCAAGGACCGGCATTCCTATTTCTTACACTTATAAGATTTCCCGACAATTTTTCTAATCAATTCAATCAGTCAGTTTGGGACGAACCAGTTTTTTTTTTTTTGAAAGAAACTTTATTTATATTCAAATTTTAAAAAAGTGTGAATTTAAAGTATTTATTCGTTTTTTTTTTTTCAATTTCAATCATCATTTAAAATTTTTCGTTAAATTCTATCAAAATTTTCAAAATACCCGTCTGTTTATTTTTTTTAAAAAAAAAATTATACATTTTTTCAAAGATTCAGGCATGAGTATTTTTGCGAATTCTGGCCAAAACCTAAATTCTATCAATTTTTTTTCCTAAAAATAGGAGGGATATTTTGAAAATTTTGATAAGATTTTACGAAAAAATTCTAATGGAGGGTTGAAATTGAAAAAAATTGAAAGATAGATACCTTAAATTAACACTTTTTAAAATTCGGATACGTTTTTGAAAGAGTGGTGAAAGATCAAGGGTTATAAGTGAAGTTCTCTATTTTTTTTTTTTGCAACCCAAAAAATTTGAAAATCCTTGTAAAAAAGTTTATTTTTATACTATAGCTGGGGTAATGATGAATCTTTTTCAACCTTCTACTCTACTACTATGTCGCTGGACGAGTGTTTTGTTTTTTTTTTTGTTGTCATGAAACTTGTAAAAACTAGATTATGTATTAGAAGAGAAGACGAGTTCTTAGTAAATCATTTGATAGATTATATTGAGAAAAAAACTGCTAAAGATTTCGCTATATATATGATAATGAGTGAATTTTATTCTCTGAAAGACCATCGTCGAACATAATTCGAATTTTAATTTTTAATTTTTTTACCTATTTATAGCAAACTAGAAAATTTTTGTATTCAAAAGGAAGGTTATTTTTTAAAATGATCGTGTATACAATTATAATTTTCTATTTAATTTGAAATTAAGTTTAAAACTTGTCTGCTTTAATTTTACATAAACGTGTGCGTGCATACACATAAAGAGACTATGTATTTTTATATATTTATTTATTTACGTAAGATTCGGACTTTACTCAAAAAAAAAAAAATTCTGGTTCCACCCAAAGTATGATATAGAAAATAATATATTTATAAGGATTCAATTTTTTTTTTCAGGTTGCCAATAACCCAATCACTAAGTGAGGTCCACTCTTGCATGGAAGGGGCTCCTGCCTCCTGACGAGCCTTCTTGCCAAAGCAAGAACTCTTTTATTACTGGAGCAAAGTGCCTATAATTTGCTGAAGCTGTTATATCATTTTGGAAAAAAATGCAAAGGGTTAAATATAAAAGTCCCATAAATTCACGGTCGATTTTAGAATAGTCTCACGAATTTTTAAATATGTTAAAGAAACTCGTCAAACTACCACCATGTTTAAAAAAGGTAATTTTTTTTCTCGATAATACCCTTATCCTCTAAAAAACAAAAACAAAAAATTAATAAGAAAAACTTAAAAAAAATCTAAAACGTAAAAGAAATTAAAAACTCTAAGAATTAAAAATTTTAATTAAAAAAATACAAAAAACAAAAGGAGTGGCTGCGAGTTGGGCAGACCACCCCCAACCCATGGGGAGGCCGTGAGTCTTCATTTTTTTATATTTTTCTTTTATTTTTTTAAAAAATAATTTTTTTAATATATTTGTATTTATTTTATTAAGAGTGACACGTGTTGCTATTTTATTAGCATTGACGTGGCACTTTACGGAATTTGTCAAATTTTTTAACAGAATTTGATGGAGGGAGTGATTTGTATTTTTGGTATACAATAGGAAACTTTGAGTTAATTTTGATACCACAGTTAAATTTTTCCTTTTTTTTTTTTTTTTTACTAAGAGTGATTTGTCATAATTTTATTGATGGCTTTTTTATTTTTGAGGATAAGGGTATTATAAAAAAAAGTGGCATTTTTGGGACACGATGGTAATTTGATGGATAACTTTAGCACATTTGAAAATTCAATTGATTATTCTAAAAACGGCTGTTTTTTATATTTAACCCAAATGCAAAATCAATAGTTCATGTGGTTTACCTCATTCACAATTAGCTACCTGTGATACCAAAATAAACTTAGAGATCTCTGAGGTATACTAAAAATATAATTTATTCTCTACAGTCATATTCAGTCAATTGATTTATAGATTCCATTAATGTAACTCTGAATTAAATATCACATGTTTCATAATTTTATTAGCTATAAAATATTACACTATTAAAATCTGTTAAATCAGTGAACAGAATATAATTATAAAGAAAAACAATTTTTTTTTTAAGCGTACTTTAAAGATCTTTATGTTTATTTTGATATCACAATTAATTGTAGATAATATATATTTTTTTTTTTAAAAAAGAAAACGTGATGAGAGATGATTGGCCAAGATGTTCCCAAGGGGGGAACTGCGTGTATGCGTGTCAAGACTTCAGTACAGCCGCGTCAGGCGCTTTGTTAGTTCCGTATGTCATGGGACAGGCATTTCAGGGCCAGTACTATTCCTCAGCTCCCACGCGCAGCGACGCGCTACGCGTGATGCAAAATCAGACCGTCAATTATTGGCGGCCGTGCAACACAGTAGATTTTTACCGCTACTGTGTTTTTTTAACTTTTTTCGTAGCATGATAGAGGTGAAATATTATTATTGTGAGGTGAAAGCAAAAATTATTGTTAGATTTAAAATTTAATAATAATTTATCTAAAATATAGTGGTGGTTTTAACTGTAGAGAGTGCAATTAAAAATATGTATTTGAAAGTACGTAAAGCATTTTTATATGATATATATATTTGTTTTTTTTTTTGGATTTGGATTTATTTATTTATTTATTTTTGGTAAAAAATAACTCATACATTAATAGAACAAAAGGTTACAAAATTTAATAGAGGTGGGTTCTCCAACAACAGATCTAAACCAAATAAGCAGTATAGAGAAATTAAACAGAGAAAAACATGAAATGAAATGAGGGTTTTATGACCTCAAAGAGGTTAAAAAAATCTCAATCCTCTATCCTTTGAATAAAAGTCAAGAAATGGGGAGCATATAACGGTATAGACGCCAAAACAGGGGAAGATGTATGACACTTGAGAGAGCCTTTCACCCAACCAAAACAAGTGCTATGTTGAAATTGAGTAATGCTACATATCATTCATTTGTCCTCCTTTTGTTCTCCCAAAATTGATGTGACTCTTAAAATCACCATTGAATTTATGATAGATCATTATTAGATTTTGATCCAATGGTGATTTTAAGAGCCACATCAATTTTGAGAGGACAAAAAGAGGACAAATGGATGATATGTAGCATTACTCGTTGAAATTACAACAACATTCGAAAGGTGGTTAAGGAGGAAAAAACACGGTAAAAAATAGAACAAGGCCTATTGTCAAGGAACCAAGATATTCAGTCTAAGAACCCAAATAACCTAAAAAAAAAAAAAAAAAAAAAAATCCCAAAAAAAGAAGAAAAAACCCAAAAATAATTAAAGGAAAAATTACACTTTACGCCCATGAAGTTAACACCAATTCGCAATTTTAGTACCAATGTTTTAATTGCGTCAATTACAGCCCATAAAGTTGAAAAGATTTTTAATGTACTCCTTTCCGTCCATTGTTGCTATCTGAAGAGATGAAAGTAACCCCACGTTCACAGCACGTGCATTTTTTAGACAGATATTGACAACAATACCCCCCCCCTTTCTATTAAAAACGCAACGTTTTCTCCCCTTTCTTAAAACACTTGAACTCGTCCATTGCTAATTTGTTAACAATATTACACATAGAGTAATGATTCACTACCACCTAAATATACAACTTTTCACCATCTTGCATATGTGGCAAGGTGACCCCTCACCTTAATTTATTTTTAAAAAATAAAAAAAATAAAAAAGTAGTGGGGGACCATCTTGCCACATAGACAAGATGGTGAAAAATTGTATATTTAGGTGGCAGTGAATCATTATTCTTACACATATTGGTGATCGGTCAAATACGTTATTATAAATCTGAAAAATTAATTCAAGAGTAGAAGGGAGGAAAAAAGATTAATCTGACATGGACTTCAATAATTAATGAAATTTAGATTTATATAATCTTGGAATCAGCTGGGATATTGATTCCTGGAAAAAAGGGATGAGATTCATGAGAACCAAGAATTGAAACCGTGGGTCTCACCTGAAAGGCACTGACCACGAAGGTCTCCGTCGTACCATTTAAGTTAGAGGAAAGTGGCTTTGTCTAGGTGCATATCTCTGGCCATTCTCGACCACAATATATCCCTACAGGAGGCCGTACCATATTTAATCTCTCCGGCCAAGAGCCAAGATCCATTACCATCGGACGTTGAAAGTACATATATATTTATCAACGCAGGGCGCATGAAGAGTTACAGACGTTGAATGCATCGCCCCTTGTGTCTCGAGGTGGATGAAGATGAGCAAACCAAATATGGAAACACGTGATGCTGGCAAGGATTATGGGGGCAGATTCTGGGCGCCCATCAAGTATAAGCCATTGGTGGGGCTTCATGGATCTTAATGTACGTCCAAAGCATCCTTTTCATTCTAATTAATGATGTTGGTCTTTCAAATGATAGAGAAACAATTTGACTTATCAACTAGCTAGCTAGGTTATACAAATGGGGTTCATGGGGGACACCCCGCCCCGTTGGTGGGTTCTGGGGATCCCATTCCCACGACCCCTCCTCTCCTGTGAGTAGGTTGCCGCCTCGCCGGAGGACATTCCACTCGATCTGCACGGCGCTGGCGCCCGTGGGTTGCAAAAGACCTCGTTAATTCTCAAAATTCACTTACTACTACTTTTTTTTTCTTCTTTTTTTAAAGGAATTAATATGGACGGAAAACTAAAAAGGTATAAACCAAAGATTATCAATGACTAGGAACAAATTTACAAGTTACTTATGATTTAGATGTTTTGTGCATTATATTAATCACACTTAATGCACCCAAATCACATACCATGCATATAACTTAATTGAGGACTTAATTCATAACATGAATCATTAAAAAAAAAAAACCAAACATCATGAAACTCAAAATAAAACAATTTATTTAAAATAAAATTAAGTTCAAATTGATTGTTAAGACACCAACCCTAACAAGATGAGTAATGGCAGATTTGTTTTTGTTATGTTAACTATATAGTCCTCCTATCCATAAATGGCATGCTTACTTCGCAGTTGGTACATGTTCACATTCATTGGATGCATGTGAATAAGTTTATTCAAAAAATAGGCACTTATATATTTAGTCTACCCACTATATTATGAAATCCTTCTGTTCTCTTGATGCTACTAGATTGTGAAGACCTTGTATTTTGATTGTGAAATCTGTAATAAGTAATGTTATTTTTTACACCTATTTTATGTACTGGTTAACGTGACATGTTTTAAGTGATTTTTTATTATTATTTTAAAATGAGAACTTAAAACAGGCCACATCAGTCAGCATGAAATGAGTTCAATAAATGAATGTAAATATTAGCGTTACTTATTAGTAAACAGAAGCATCTTAGAGCATTGTCATAGTGCAAAAAAAACAAATGTTAGGTATAATACAAACTTTATTATCATTGTGAACAAAACATACGTGATGGTATTAATTATAATGTATGATACTTAAATTCATCCATTTTTTTGGACCGAAAAAAGCACTCGCAGAAGCTGAATCGTATGATACACGTAAATTAACAACTCCATACTTTGTTAATTCATTACTGTTTTTGTAAAGGTTGTCAAATTCATCCCATATCCAAGAGAATTCTAAACAATGAGATTTTTTAAAAAGTGGCAAGTATTTAGAAACAATCCCTGATCATAATGATGATCTTAGTGATCGAGCCATCTTCCAATATATAATAAGCATATAATGGGTGTTTTTGTAAAGTTATTAGACTCCATCTTAAAACCAATATATATATATATATATATATATATATATATATATATATATATATATGTTTTTTTCAGACCCTTTTTATATTTCTATAGCTATAATTTGGAATTTTAGAACAAAGAGAAAGCTTTGAATCTTTGATTTCTTACCAATTGGCTAGTGAAGCAAGTTTTGAGAGGTGCTTTTCAATCGATTTGAAAAATTCGCTGTGATTTGAAAACACAAAATTTTAAAATATTAACCTGCGATTTTACCAAACGCTTAACTACGTTTTTAAAAATCATTTTTTCAACTAACACATTTTAAAATTGCTATTTTTAAATCACATTTTTTCAAATCGTAAATCCAAACGGACCCTAACTCTCAAAAAATATTTGCTATCATTTTTTTTTAAAACGCAATTCTCAAACGATTCATTTTATACGATTTGGTTTAAAATCGCACTTTTTGTTTACGAAATCACAATTCTAAACGCACCCTTAATAATTGTAACAATTTTGGAGAAAATCCTATGCTGACTTGGGTTACTCAAATCACCCTTACATGGTTAATTTTCTTTATTTAATGATAAATAAAATATACCAAATGAAAGTCATATAATAATTAATATATTAAATTTGTCGGCTTGCAATGAATTGAGAATTTTTATTGACCAGTTTATACTAATCTAAGCTTTGAAATAGAAAGGTTCCAATTTTGGTGAGAGAGAAGAGAGAAGCAGGGGGAGCTGGAGGAGGCTCCTGGGGTATTTGCCATGATTGAAGGTTAATATTCCAGGCTTCTTCTTCCATAATTTACCAAAGGTGAAACGCCAATTTTGCATCATTGAAGGAGATCTTTCATCCACTTTCTTCTTCTTCTTCTTCTTTTATTTACTTATTTTTCCCCTCTTTTTAACTGTCATTTCCATATTTTGGTAATGGAGCTTTCTACCACTTTCAAAATTCAAACAATCATGATGGCCTTCACAAAGCAAACTGGGCCCATGAACTCGATCTATGACGGGGTTTTGTAGAATCTCTTATCTCCTCTTTCTGTAATTCTCATTGGTGGTGAATCCATCGGTAAATTTTGTATGTCTTGGATCCTCAACAAAATCTCATGCTATCATTAAAAAGTTTACCTTTGTGCTACCGGGCGCTCCGGCATATACGGTTACCATTTTTTGCCCTTATTTTATACGGATAGATGTGGCGTATTTTAAGTAATTTCTTACATTAATTATTTAAAACAAGTCAAGTCAACCGGTAAAAATTGATTATAATAAATTGGTGTGAAAATTAGAATTACTTAATTCAATCAAAATGGCATACTAGCTAATATGCCCCTGAAGAATATATGGGGCCAAAATAAAATAAAATTATATGCTTGGACCAGAATTATTGAAGGTTTGGCTTATATGGATGGTACGGAATTATTTATATCAAAATCATAAATTTTATAAAGCTTAAAAAAAAATGACACTATTCATTTAGTGCTGTTTAAATAATATCGTTTACTAAATGACTCTAAATATAAGGATGAGACTCCAAATTAACATTATTTACTATTTAAACAGAGCTAATTAAAGGTGCTCGAGCCCAACCAACACCAAGAGTTTAGAATAGTTTAGAATATATATATTTTTCTTGTCCTCATAAATATTATACTCGCTTTGAATAATCAACGACCCTTCTGCCAGCTGATCAATGGGATTTTCATACCTAAAACGCTGAACCTTCCTGTTTCCTGCCAACTTATTTCCTTAAAAACCTTTCAATAATTCCTACCAAGAAATCAAAACCTTTTAATACCGATTGGGGGGTTGTTAATGGTGTTAGATTTATCATCACCTTAGACCGAACCCGGTTCAAATTAAATTTTACAGATTTAATAATATATATATTATCACATTATTTAAAACTGTATTTAAACAGTAAAACAAATTTTCTCCATTTAATATACGATCACATGCTACTACCTAACACATAGGCTAATAATAATATTCCAGTTCTACCCAACCTCTACAATTAAATTATTCAACTGGAAATTCTGCAAATTCTCTGCTCCCCTCCAAATTTTCTCTGCCTTCAAGGCCCCAGCTTTTGTTTCTAAAAGGAATGCTAATTAGCGTTTGTTATACTAATAAGGATTTACAGTAATTATTTGTTAGAATTATTAATAATTCGAACAAATAATATAAAAAGACCCGAAACGATGTAAGACAAAAATTTATATAAAATTCATTTGCAAAAATAAATTTTAGATTATCCGACCATTTATCAAAATTACTAAGAGTTAATTACATGAATCTCTCACATAAAAAAAAAAATAAAAAAATAAAAAAAAAATTACGTGAATCTCAGTCAGTGTCTGCCACCCACAGTAATCTATTATCCCACGCCAACACGTGGACCCCGCGGTCTGAAGGTGATCGCTCTGCACACCTGCATTTCTCTGCATCGGAGCGCACGCTATTATTACCCATCTCTTGAACTTGATCAACGGCTTGAAATTCGAATTTGGAAAGTGAACGTAGAAGGAATACAGCGTCGTTTCCTGATTGAGAGGGATGATTTGGGGGATCGGAAAAGGCAAGATTGTTGCCACGTCACGGAATGCCAAACTGGCATTGGCTCCCATTCGGATGGACATGCACGCGCGTGAAGACCTTTATAAAGTCTCTCTCTCACTCCCTGTTCCCCTTCATCTCCAAGGCGTGCCATTTTGCTCTCATTACTCTCTCTCTCTCTCTCTCTCTCTGAGCAAAAACTCCCTCCGACGACAAACATCAATAGCTCTGCTAGTTCATGTTTCCTTCTCTCGTTTCCATTACCAAGACATTTTCAGAGAGAGAAAAGCAAATGTATCACTGTATGCTCCAATAATGGCTACTTTCTATAGCTAGCTGTTTCCTTCACATCATTTCCATAGCCTTCTATGCCAGCTTTTGAGTCTACCTTAGCAGACAAAAACTGAGGGATCGACAAGCTCTAAATCTAAAACTTCCGGCTTGTCACACTCTCTGTTCCATCATTTTCTTTCGCTCTGCTTCCCTTTTGTTAAATCTCCATCACATTTTCCATACATAAAAACATGTATGGGTGGGAGAAAACACTGAGAGAAGATAGATACAACCCTGAGAGGAAAAACCCATCTTTCTCTTCGACTCTTCTCGACAAAATTTACCGTTCCATCGACGAAGGAGACAAAAGCACTGAAGAATTGAAATTTTACAGGGAAACAATGGGAAAGAAACAGAGCAGAGCTAGTGGCAAAAGCAACAGAACTCTGGAAGAGGAAGGGGCGACGAGCGTTCGCGGACCCTGTTTGATCGATAAATGGATGGAGAAGAAGGTCAGCGCAAAGGTCGGCTCTCAACGGAGACAGAATTTGACGGAACTGGAGAGAAAACCACGGAACTATCATGATCATGACCATGATGTTCTGTTCTTCAGCTCTGCTTCATGCTCCTCAGACTCTAGTTCCGGAGGATTCTCATCCTCTGATACCGACTCCATGTACGGCTTGAAATCCAGTTCCTCGTGTTTTCTACCTTCAAGGCCGAAGCCTGTAAGGACCAGCGTCTCGGCTCGACCGGAGAGATCAGAGAAAACAGAGAGAAAACAGAGGGCTCTGTTTCATGAGCAGAGGGAGGTGCACATGTTTGATGATTACCATTATAGTTCTGCTACAGGGGAGGCTGCAAAGGATGACGAAGTCGTGATTAAGTCAAAATCGAGGGCGCTAAAGATTTATGCCAATCTAAAGAAGGTGAAACAACCAATTTCACCGGGCGGTCGCCTCTCCAATTTCCTCAATTCTCTGTTTACAACAGGGAATGCAAAGAAAACGAAGAACTCGCCGTCCATTGGAGGCTACGATGATGCAGCAGTGGAGAGGAAATCTAAGTCGGTGCAAGCGTCAACCTGTTCATCCGCATCTTCATTTTCAAGATCATGTCTAAGCAAAACTTCACCTTCTTCTAGGGAAAAGCTACGCAATGGGGTTAAAAGGACGGTACGATTCTGCCCTGTAAGCGTAATTGTTGACGAAGATTGTCGGCCATGCGGGCATAAATGCCTGTACGAAGAAGAAGACCCGAGTACTCTAGTACCTGTGTCGGTACCAACCGCGTGGAAAATCGGACGATCAACGACAAGAAAGAATGAAGAAGAGCTCAGGCTCCAGGTCCTCGAGAAAAGCCGGCGAGTGGAAGAGGCGGCAAGAGAGTTTTTGAGAGATTATCATCAGAATCACAAAAAGAACGAGTTAATAATGAGAGATTTTCGCGGCAAGGATCATGGCGGCGAGTATGATGAAGACGATGATGCGGCGAGTTGTTCAAGCTCGGATCTTTTCGAGCTTGATCACCTGGCAGTAATTGGAAACAATAGGTACCGTGAAGAGCTTCCGGTGTATGAAACTACTCATGTTGAAACCAATCGGGCCATTGCTAATGGCCTGAGAATGTAATTCTTGTTATATCACACAGAGCTAAAGCTATATAATTTCTTTCTCTTAATTGGTTTTTAGCATCACTTAAATCAATGGATTGGGTTACTTTCGATATGACTGTTTTGAATTGATTGCGATTAGGATGATGATTGGTGGTGTTGAGATCATTTTGTGCTTGATTAAATTGTACAAATTGTTTCTGCTTTTTTTCTCCTACATGTGTATACAATGTGGGGGAATGCTGCATTCTTTTGGGGAGAATCAAAGAAAAAGCGAATTGGGAGTTTGATTTGTTCTGAAAAGAGTGATATGGGGATGCGTCAATTCTTGATCATGATCGAACTCTCAGGTAGATACTGACAGTTCAGTTTGACAGGGAAGGAAGAAAAGAAAGCAAAGAAAAAGAGAAGGAAAACGAAAGATTCGAGATCGAAATCACAAGCAAAATGAGAATGAGAGAGAGGGTTTGATGGTAAAGGGAAAGGCAGATCTTCGCCCATGGGAATAGAGAAAGCAAGATTAAAGCTTTTGCTTTTTCTTCTTTCTCTGGAATTGGAATTTCCTTGGCCCCCCCCCCCCTTACTTGAACATTGCGTTGGCATTCCCGTACCATTGTACCAAGAACCAAGAAAAAAACCCTCCAAAAGCAAACTCATCCTCGTTAATTTATTTTATGAGATGTAAAACCAGATATAATTTCGTTAGTATTAGCCGTAATGTTATAAAAAACTATTAAAATATTATCTTCTCACAATGTATATACAATTTTGGGCAGTTCAGATTCTCTCTGTCTTTATAAATTTGTTCATTTATTTTTTTTCCTTTTTGGTGGTTGAGAAGTTAATGGTATTCATATTATAGAGTGAACCGTCACAAGAGAACATGGATTAAGGTCCTCTTTTGAATTTGGGTATGTGATTGTGATAGACTATTTTTGGACTCACCTGACCAAATAAAAATTGAGATGTTTAACCACTTATTCGGTTAGATGAGTCCATAAATGATCTCTTATAATCACTTGTCAGAATTCTCTTAAATTCAGACAAATAATTGTAGAGGTTTCTAATCCAAAGAATGACCCCATTTAAGCAAGAAGCTAGGGTCCCCAAATTAAAACGAAAACTTGAGGAGAAATTGGTAGTTAGGGATAGGCCACCTCCGATCGAAAGTTTATAATAGGAAATAATACTATATATAATATGACGTTAACGATGAAAATAAGATGTGTATATATTAGACGTGGATGAGAAATATACAAAGAAAGAAAGAATGCATGCAATTTTAAATGAACGGTTCAATTCGCCCCTTGTGGCAAAGGAGGTGGTTCGGTTACCCCTTGATTGTTCATTAGGGGAGGCTTAGGCGATTCAGGCAATTGTCTAAGAACCCCATCTAATAATTATATAATAAAGATTTTGACTAAAATAAAAAGAAATTAAGCTTCTAATATGGTAAAAAGTTAATAAATAGTTTATAATTAAGGCCCTCATTTAATAATTGTACAATAAATGTTATTTCTAAAAAATATTTTAAGGCTCTAATTTGGTAAAAAGTTAATAAATAGTCTCTAACTAAGGCCCCCCAATTATGGTGAAAATAATTACTAATTGAAAGTCTCATTATTCACATTCATGGAAAGTCTCAAGATACATAAATTTTTTAACGTTTATAAATTCTTGGAAAGTCCTACTAGTTACTTTTTTTTTTTTTGAAAGTCCCATTTTTACTTTCATGAAAATCCAACGTGCATAACTTTTAATCCAACATCAATTTCAATTAAATGCTTAGAAGAAGATGGAAAGTCTAGTCTCTAACGTGCATAATTTTTCTCCAACATCCATTTAAATTAAATGCTTAGAAGAATATAGGAATTAAGTCATCAAAATACATAAATTCCATTGTTTTCATTTGCATAACATATACAATTACACTATCGTGGAGTCTTCAAAGTCTAGCATTTTTTGTTTGCATCATATTCCATTGCAAGTCACCCTTTATAACTTTTCATGTTTCTCTTCATATTTTCTTTAAGTCTTAATATTTCAGGTCCTTGAATCAAGTGATAAGTCATTCTATATCTAATAAGTGATTAAAAAAAAAAAGTTCTAAAAGAAAATCTACAAACAAAAGAAAGTGCTCTGATTGACATATTAAATTATATAAAATGACTTGATTCCTTTCTAAATACTTGTACAACTTATAAAATTTTATTGACAATACATGTTACAAAAAGAATGTTTTCAAAATTAAAATTGATAAAATCTTACCTAAGATCAACAATGTCACAAGAAAAATTAAGGATTAGCCATATTATCACTTGAAAATAAGATATTAGAAAAACTTAAATATAAAAACTTAATTACTAATTTTGCATCTCAAAAAGTGAGAATAATGATTTTTAAATAAAAAGAAAGTATAATATAAACATTAAAATAAATATAATATAATTAATATTTAAATATAAAAAACAATTTAAATTTGTCGCTTTAGGTCTCAAAATCTATCGAGTCGGCCCTGCCATTCATTTGATATGAATGACCCACATAAGAGATATCACATCCGGCACAATATGCTAATTAAGTATATATGCATCAAGCCACTTGATCTTGATTGTGTACATCTTGTGATGGGTACTCAAGGGAGTAATATTAGATGTTATACCCATATCTTTCTTGTATCCCTCTAAGAATGTGGTGACTTTTAAAATCACTGTTGGGCTTGTGATTGATCAAAATTGAATTTTGATCACATGGTAATTTTAAAAGCTACATTATTTATAGAGGGACATGGATATGACAGAATTACTCGTACTCAAAGTTGGGTAGTAACGTGAGATGGGATTTGAAAGCTTCTTTTGTAGGAGAGACCACAATTTCTCAATTTAGGATAGAAGAACACCATAATACTCCACTGAAGATAGAAGAAGATCACAATTTCACTAAATCATTCTCTGATTCTCATTAATAACCAAATTATTTTTAAATAGAAATACAAGTAGATAAAGCCTAGCTAAAATGATAACACCTAAAGTTCTAATGTTCAAATTCAAATATAATCTAATCTTAATGAGATGGAATATATTAAACCTATCTAACCCTAATGTTATCCCTATGATCAGCTCGATTAACTACTCGTCACGCGTGAATAATTCTCGAATTAGGGTCCGTTTGGGTTTGCGATTTCAAAAAGTGCGATTTAAAATAACGATTTTAAAATGTGCGATTTGAAAAAAGTGATTTTTTAAAACGCAGTTAAGCGTTTGGCAAAATCACAGTTTAGCCTTTAAAATCGCGAATTTACATTTTAAAATTCTGCGTTTTCAAAAAAGCACTATCTTATCTGCGATTTGAAAAAGCAGATTTTCTGTGTTTCCAAATCGCAATTTTTAAAAAAGCAGTTCCCAAACGATCTATGTTCTGTGATTTGGTTTAAAATCGCACTTATTGTCTACGAAATCGCAATCCCAAACGCACCCTTATTCCTGTTTGCTTGAGGTCTCGCCGTAGATTCTTGACGGTCATTATATTATCTTAAGATTAATGCACCAACCGAGAAAGAGTACTAGAAACTTGGTGAAAAAATCGGCATGCTTTAATTAAGCATAGAAATCAGAAAAGAAATCCCTATGGCGGTTCATTGTTAGTAGACCTCATAATGCCCTATCAATATATTATTAACACGTTGATTAAAAAAATTGAGCTAACAATATAAGATTACTACGTGACAAGCATGCAGACGGTTGTTAAATGTTAAAGAGAAGACCCACTTGAAAGAATCTTTTTTCTCTAGTCAAAAACCAACATGATCATGCCATTAAAAACTGAAAAAACAAATGAAACCTGTTTTTGTTTAAGATGGTGGTGGAATTGTAACAACTTCTTCAACAAAAATATTGTAAGGTAGACCACAATCTTAAACTTTTTTAATGGGGGCTTTAATTTTATGATTGGAAGTGTTGACAAATAGTTTGTTATGAGATTTATAATAAAGTTAACAGCTTAGAGATGATCGAGTAGATTGGTATCAAATTCTTTTAGAATTAAGATCATTTCTCTATTCTTTCTTGGTCTCGATCTGTATATATATATATATATATATAGCTTATTCATCAATTTAATTATATGGTTTGAACAGAGTTAAAAATTGTTTGATACCAATCCGGCAATGATGAGAAGAATATTGTTTACGGGGGAAGAAGGGGGCCAACAACTGCCTAGCTAGGCGTTGATCCTTTTTTCCTGACAGACAATATTATTATATATATGTGGCGTACAGAAGAACGACGTCTTCAGTACGTGTTTGCGGCGAGAGAACTGAGAGAAACTTCAACTGGATTATTGTCTTAAAATGAAACTCTATTACATATCAAAAAAGGGCAAGTTCTAAGCTAATATGGGAATTAATTACTAAAATGATTAACAATTTAATGCTGAAAATTACTCAGGAATTGGATGGAAATCGAGTGGGATTTAGTTGCCATATATGCGAAACTACTTTCCTTACATCCACGCTCAGCTAGCTGTAATTAAGCTTACCATGGATTTAAACCAATAAAATATGTGTCATATATGTACGTGCATAATCTAGATTCACGTTATTATGCCACACAAACAATTATGCTTAATTAAAAGATTTAAAAAATAATATATAGAGGGTGGGGATCCACTCCACCACCACTCTCCCCCGGCCAGAGAGAGGTGCATGGTAGAGGGTGGCTCCATCCCAACAGAAGGGCGATATTTGGAGACTCCTCTCATGATCACCTCTACGCGCGAGAGTGAATCTACAACGCTGCACCATCACTACCATTACCACTCCCTCTAGAGTGGTGGATTGATCTCCACCCTCGCAGAGGTGTGCAAGGGTGAAGCCACCCCACCTCTTGTGGTGTGGAGCTCAACCCAAGGTAGGCGGGGTGTCCACCCCTGCCACCACCCCCTCTCTATAGGGGTGGAGCCATCTTTTAATTACCCTCTTTCTGTGGGACTAGGAGGTGACGGTAGGGTGTACGTTTTTGGACTTAATTGTCTATGCAACATGATAAAGTGGATCGAATATGAATAAACGTAGCACATTTTTATTGATCATCTAATGTGAATAAATTTTATTTGGCCGGCAAAATTTGAAACTCAGCCCCTTATTTTATTTGTTGTAAGGATACAACTCACCAACTTTAATTTTAAGACAATTTCTTTTTAAAATTTTATATAAAACCAACAACAATAATAATAATATTAATTATAATAAGAATCAAACAAAAATACCAACCTAATTAACCTGCTCGAAACATTGCTGTAGAAAGATTGTCGTAAACAAAATGAAAATTAATCTTCATTGAATTAATATTGAGTACAAAATCAATGTGTACGTCGTCACGGCAATAAGGTTGTCTTCATTCAAATTTTGAGGAAACCACGTAAAAGTTGTCAAAGATACGATCGATCACACTCAAACCAGTCACTAGTTTGAGAGGTGGTCCACCAGTTTCCACTTTCGCTTTGCTAGTAAAAGCCAGAGGTATGTGATGGCCGGCGATCCCAAGGTCATGAGTTTCCACGAGATTCGTCATCAGCTTTAGTTTCCTTTCTCCTACAAAGTACGCAGGGATCGGAGAAATGAAGATAATGATATTTAAAGTACAATAGAATCTTACGAAAATGGTAAAAAAGAGAACTATGATTTGGACAAATTAAATAAACGAGAAACGAAAAACACGTACGACGTACAGCAAATTAATATGTTTGTGTGCATGTCCTCTTACATTAACATGCAGTGAGGTACTTCACTACTAATTTCTAATTTCATCCTTTGGATAACTATTATGTAAGAAAGACCATCCTACCACGATTTATATGCAATGCAATTATCGCAATTTCAAAATAATAATAATAAAAACAATTCTCTAGCCAACCTTTTCATATAATTATTTCAAGAGTGACAATACCTGCACGTCCGTACGTACACCGTTCCAAATTATTTTACTTCTTTAATAATAATTTGGAGTGCTACTATTATCCATTACCAACATGCATATATGGTTACCTATTAATTTGTACAACTCAATCCCGTAAGCTAGATTGAAGGTTCGGCATCTTGTAGGACCTTTAGTACGTACTACAATTCGATGATCACAAGGCTAGGCATGCATGCTAGCGTGTACCTTAGTTGATCAACCCAGACTTGCCTTGAGTGGCTCATTCAACCTAGGACTAGGAGCGCGCACACGTCCCAGTAGCCCCACACCATGTGCGGTTGTGCTGGCTACAATTGACATTTGCATTCAAATTAAAACACGTGATTTCAACAAAGCAATTTATAAACATATGCTTTCTATCAAGTATTTAGGGCTCAACTCATAGAAAAAACATAACATTTCATGATTGCGTGTGTAATATTTACATTTTTTATTTGTAAATGTTCATGCAAATAACAAATTTTTCATTTTTACTTTCACAGGATCAAGTTTAATTACTTAATTATCTTGAGCATTAAACTCCTCAATAAATCCATCTTCATAGATATTCGTTCCTTCTTCTACAAAATTATTCTGACGTTAGTTGGAGTACTCTTAATTATAAAACCCTAATCTACCCTCTACCTAAGTTGTACTAAAACCTAGCTTTAATTAGTTTATGCCTATGTCCTATCTAGGAGTCTCATTATTTTTGTTCTCATTAAAATTTGGGTTCGATTGGGACAGTGACCAAGGTACGTATTTGGATCATTCCGTTCAAACGATTATAGATTGAGTCTTCAAATTGGGCTCTTGGATCCCAATTGCGTTTGAATGGTAGTTGCTCCCATTCGAATGCAGCTACTGTTCATCGTATTTCCTGATTTCTCTCTGCCAAAGTTTCGATTTTTATTCCATTTTTCACCTTCTCCACGCACTCACACAACCTTGGCTTCGAACATAACAAACCCGGCCATGTTCTAGAAATCAACTTATCTTCAAGAAAGCTAAGAGAAAAGGTTTAGATTCTTACTTTTGAAGCTTGATCCACACCTTGCTTGCTCCAAAAACACTCAAAGCTCTCACATTTTCCTCTGTTTCTCTCTTTTTCCTCTCCTATTAGGTCGTTGGTCAAGTGGAAATGAGGGGAATTAAGGGATAGCTGCATGCTTTAAAATCCTAACTCTCCCCTTTCATCTTTTGGACTTGAATGTAGGGGTGTACAAGCGGTTGCGGTAGCGGTTATTTGCTCATAACCGCTACCGCAACCGGGGTCCCCGGTTTTACCTATTTTAACAACCGCAACCGCAACCGGTAGGCCGGTTGCGGTTGGTAAAAACCGCCGGTTTTCCGGTTATTTTAAACCGGTTATTAACCGGTCAACCGGTTTTTTTTTTTTTGTTGCAATTTTTAATTTTTTTTATCCGAAACAAGATCAACAATGCGGGTTTGGATATGCAACAAAGCTTCCTAGGCAGTGGGCAATGGGCGACGGCGTGGTACTGGGCAACACGTTGAATGATGGCTATATTGATTCTTCTTTCAACAAAAGACAGCTCACATAGTCAAATAAAGAGCAACACGTTGATTTTTCAATAATGTAGAAGACTTGGTATAAGTGTAATAAGGTGAAGGAGTAAATTATTCATTCGTGTCAGACATTGTAGAAAGAAGGGATAGAAAGTGTTGCTTGAAATTCCAACAGATTCAGAAGGTAGAAGCCAGACTTGAGGATGAATTCTCTTAAAAATCCGGAAAGAATTGACACAGGACACGATCTAGGATGAAAAATTGTGATGTAAGTGGGTACTGCAGTGGTGCTGCTTATGACAGTGTGTAGTCTAGAAGAGCTGAAGATTGGAGAGAGCTAGCCGAGAGAAGAAGAAAAATGAGTGACACTGTGACAGGCCAACGGCGTCTTCGGTGACTGAGTGACTCGGTGTGAAAAAGAAAAATGAAGAAGAAATTAGGGCTAAAGAGTACAGGGCCTACATGCTACTTGAGCTGTCTTGTGCCTTGAGGTCTTGAGCAATTGAGGGCCTGCAGCTCAGACTGAGCAAAGTGAGCACTGTGAGCCCAGTGAGCCGGTCTAGTGAGCCCAGTGAAGAGTGAAAATTGAAATCAATGGTCTTTCTTCACTCTTTAGTTTATACTCTGTATTATAAATTATATAATATATATTAGTGTATTATAAATTATATAATATATATATATATATATATATTATAATTATATATAAAATAAAAACCGGTTGCGGTTACCCGGTTATTAACCGGTTTTTTAAGGAGTAATAACCGGTAACCGCAACCGGGTACCCGGTTATCCGGTTATCCGGTTGCGGTTATTTCCGGTTTTCCGGTTTCCCGGTTTTCGCCGGTTATCCCCGGTTACCGGTTATTTGCGGTTATTAACCGCACCGCTTGTACACCCCTACTTGAATGTTTTGCATGTCCGGATGCGCGCTCCCGTTCGAACGGGACTAGGCCCATTCGAATGCGGCCTTTTAAATTTATGCACATGTGCATGGCGTCATTTATATCCGGCCCGTTCGAACATGCATGACTTCTTAGTGTGAAATTCTTCTGCATGTTTGACACTTCCATTAATTACTCTAATAACCCTTTACCCAAATCTGCCCATTTATTTATTATTGATTTATTTTACTCACATCTTCTAAGTCTCCTATCTGTATCTACTCTATACTTCATATTTTAGATGGGATTATTATGTTTTTAAAACGCAGAGTTACAGCGAAGGTTTAACAAAAATCAGACGAGTTGCTGGAAATATCATCACTTAATTAACCCAAGAATAACCCCAAAAAAAAAAAAAAAACCAGTTTTAAAACCTTCTCATCTCCGCCTAGCTCTCTTTGTCGATACCCTTTTTCTGCAACAACACTCACTACAAAAATAGTAGCAAATAGCCACGTGCAGTTTGACACGTGTACAGTGTCGTACACGTGTCAAACATTTAGACACGTGCATTTTGACACGCGTATTACGCGTGTCAAAGCTGAAAGTCACAAACTGCACAATTTGACACGTGTATTGGAATACACGTGTCCAATTGGACACGTGTATTCCAATACGCGTGTCAAATTGTTTTTGACACGCGTATTGTAATACACGTGTCCAATTTGACACGTGTATTCCAATACGCGTGTCAAATTTTTTTTGACACGTGTATTGGAATACACGTGTCCAATTGGACACGTGTATTCCAATACACGTGTCAAACTGTTTTTAATAAAAAAAAATCCAAATTCAATTTTTTATTTAATTAAAAATTTTATTTAATTATTTAATTGTATTTTTCATTTAATTAAAAATACAATTATAAAATTAAATAAAAATTTTAATTAAATAAAAAACTGAATTTGGATTTTTTTTTTTAAAATAAATTTTTTATTGTTTGGGTTAATTAAAATTTTTTTTGAATTTTTCAAATTTTGTAATTTTCGACACAAATAACGTAACATTTATTTTACCCAAAACCAACACGAAATCATACTACACAAACAAATAATTAATAACATATTCGTTAACAATCAAATATTTACGAACAAAAAATAATTACACAAAATATCTACAAATCTGAAAGGCGTCTCTGCGAATCACGAGGTACCGTCCCAGGCGTGTTCTCGCCCACCGGCGATTGCTGCGCAATGAATGGTGTAGCGGGCGAAGGTGTAGCGACAGTGGAGTGGTGGCTCAGCTGTCGTCCAACAGGCGACAACGTACCAACGGTTGTCGAATTACCTGCAAATAATATAGACAATTAAAGTATATAATATTACTTGCAAAATTAAAGGGGTAATGAAAACAAATTAAAATTAATTTTGTCCTATACACAATATAAATCATACCTGCAGATGCACTACCAACGGACGACGTACTACCTACGTGTGCAGGAGAAGACTGATTACCAACACACGGTGCTGGTACTCCCATGGAGGAGAAGAAGACCTCCATCTGTCGCACGCGCTGCTCTATGCCCTCGAACTGTTGCACGCGCTGCTCCAACCGGTCATTCCTCGCTCGCTCAGCATGTAGCTCCACTTGCATCTCTTCCATCTTCCGAGATTGTTCGGCCCAATCCCGAGACGTCCCCTGAGATGGTCCCCCCTGTGACCGAGGCCTATATGAGAAACATGTCCCTCGAACAGGTGTGACGTTCGGCCCAACCTGCCGAACCCTCCCTGCATACTCAGGCCTCCCAATCGCCTGTTCGTAAGCGTCGTTCGGTGCCCAACGCACCGTGTCTGCGGAGACGCTTTGCGTGGCGGCTGGATCACTGGCTAAACTCTGCGTCATCCTCTCCTGTACGTCGTCAACATGAAAAAGTCATATATTGAATAATGACATATCACACATAATTTAAAAATATTAGTAAACTAAATCAGTAGCATACACATAAGACCCGTGTACGGTCGTTCACGAAAGTGCCGTCCTTCCTTGTGTGGGTCTTCACGAACGACGCGGCGCGAGTGGGGGGCGTGCCAGATGTACATGTCTGTCGTCATGCAGTTGACATATATAACAAACAGATAGCGATAAAATAGTTTAAAGAAAAAGAAAAAGAAAAACAATTACCAACAATATTACAAAACATAAACATATATATTTAATTACCTCCTCGTGATTAAATCTGGCATAACTTTTAGATCCCGCACAATGGGGTAGGTCATTCCGCTCCCGCAACCTCTTCATCCGTTCAGAGGTTGCCTACGCATTGAACATGAAAATAAACATGTAACAATTGACACACTTAAATAAAAACTAAAATTAAATGAACTGTTATTAAAAAATAGTTGACAATTTTTTGGCCTACATACGATTTTATGCTCTCTGCACCAATCTCTCAGCAGGAATTCTACATCTTCTGCATCATACTCCTCAAAAAATTTCTCCGGCATTCTCGCACGGATACTCTCGGGCGTGTCACCGTCTCCAATTTGTAGTTGGGTTTTGAACCTCGACTTCCACGAGCGGTGCTTACGTCCAATATCATTCCACGCCTCCTGTTGTGCCCTGCGCATGTCTACTGATACAGGTAGATAGAACTCCTCCTGCACATTTCAATCAAAGCATTATAGGTTTAAAATCTTCAACAAAAACATTAAGCTCAAGTTTAATTCAAATAAATAATTAAATTATATTCATAAACATACCATCAGCGCGTTCCACATTGCCTGCTTAATCTGCCTATTTACCTTCGCCCATTCGTCCCGCATGTGTATGTAGGACCCCCTCCTGATCATCTTGCCCACTGCCCGCCGAAAACGATTGCAGGCTCGTCCTACAGGTTGTATAGCAGCATTGTACTGCAATACAACCTTCTTCCCCTCGGGAGCACCCAGTTTCTCGCTGGGTCGTCAATCACCTCATAATAAATGGTCCCGTCTGGGTTGTACCCTAATGAAAAATATATTCAACATTAATTTAATTGGTTAACACTAAATAACACACACACACATATATAAACAAAATGTAATCAAATAGCTATTTTTTTCCAAACCAAAAAAAATATTTCGGTAACATAATATGAGTTTTAAGGATGTCTACACTTTGTACTTACCCATCAACCGAATCTGCCCAGTCCCTATGTGCTGCGTCGCTGGGTTCGCCTGCAACCTCCTCGCCAACCTCTCCGGCTGGTGGAGGATGCTGATCATCATCTGAATCCATACCCTGGGGGCTACCGGGGGCCAACTGATCGGGTACCCAACATCGCAACGTCCTCCTCATGGGTAGTCTGGCTCCCCCCCACATCTGGCATCTGACTCTCACCGGAAAGCGGCATCTGGCTCTCACCAGGTAACGGCATCTGGCTCTCTACATGCCCCGGGGCCCCTGACTCGCCCCCGATGCTGGCATCTGTCTCGGCCCCAAAATCTGGCCCTGCATCGCCGCCTGTGCCGGTATCTGTCCCAACCCCACAGCCGGCATCTGCATCTCCCCGGTCTGTGACAGTGGCAATCTACAATCTGCGTCTCACTATCAGGGTTACACGTCGGCACACTACACGTAAACGGGGAGTACGACGCATAACCCGGCTGGTTCACCCACCATCGATAGGCGTTACCCGGTTGGGTGAACCCTAGCTGAGATAATGACGGCGGCTCCGAGAATGGAGAGCTACAAGGTCCAGCTGTGCTGGTCTGCCCGTGATCTGAAGTAGGCCAGGCCACCGTACCCGGCAACAATGGTCTATAAGCCCCGTCTGGGTGGTGTGGCCACGCTGCAGAATACAATGCCGTCGAAACAGTAGGCGTGGTCATGGGGGGCACGGGTGGGCTAGTGCCCGATACGCATAATGAGGGGGTCTCTGGTCCATCAATACCTGCGAACAAATACAGACAAATTAATTAGAATATGTTTTTTTAATATGTTTTTAATGAACATACTAAACAACAACGAAATTTATGCAATTAATAAAAATTTGTATTGAGTACAAGCGAATTGTACAAACTATATATATATATATATATATATCAGTTAAGTGTATTGATTTCAAGCTAATTATACTCACAACAAATACATCAATCATTGTATCACGGGAGCTTCAATCGGATCTATGTCGGGCCTGTCGAACTCGAATTCATCATTCGTATCTGGTAGGTCATCAGTGGCTAGTACGAGCGGTACGCACTCATGGTAGGTTGTATCATCCTCATTACTCCCATCCCCATGTCCAATGTCGTACACGTTGCGCGGTTTGGTCCTAACCGCACAAACCCAATTTGGGTTCCTTCCATCTTCTACGTAGAATACTTGATCCACCTGAGATGTAAGCACGTACGGCTCGTCCTGAATCAGTTCTCCCCTGTGGACGAGGTGATTGAAGTTGACAAACACTAGGCCATACTCGTCTATTGTGAATCCTCTGTCCATCGTGGGGTCTGCCCAATTGCACTTAAATAGGACGTACGTAGTCCTGTCATAGTACTCGACCTCAAATATATCGGTTAACTGCCCGTAGTACGTTTCGCCTTCAACGGTAGGAACACATACGCCGCTGTTCTGAGTCCTCCTTCCCACATCATGAGCAAGCGTGCGAAATAATTTTCCATTTACCACGTACCTGTTGTACTTCACCGCTGTCTCCTTTAGCCCTCTACAACGCATAACCAACTTGTGGCCCAATTCCTCCCTACGGTTGATCGTCCAGGCCATCGACCTATGTTTTAATTACAAATAGTAAACATCACATTGGGGTAATTATATTGAACCCGCATAAATTTATCCAATTTCAAATTTACAACTATTTCCTTACATATGCACGGTACCATTCGCAGAACTGCTCATGATGTTGTGCTTCAATAAGAGCCTCCGTAATGCGACCCCTAGTGCATGATCGCCTAAGCGCGTCTTTGTGCATCCTACATTCAGCGTATACAATTATGTAATAATTGTTATTAATATTTTTATTCGAATTCTGCTAAATATAAGGCTAGGACTACTTACGTCCGCAAATTGTGAAACTCTTCAGAGTTGAACACAATATAACGATGAATCTGGTGCATTATCAACCGGTTCATGGTAACACGCGTGCCCGCTCCCTTGGATCCATCAGATTCCTCTGAGGTCTGTTGTGGAATGTTGTGCGTTATTCAGATACCTTGAACAGAAGTTACCAGCTCGGTCGCTATGTACCCCTCCGCAATGCACCCTTCAGGAGCTGCTTATTGCGCACAGTATTTTTGAAATTCCCCAGACTCCTGGTTTAAACACATACACGACAATTTAATTGTCGTCAATTAGGATTACAATTAAATAAAAATATTAATTTACATATTACGCCGAATTTTACCTCTCTGCCGGGTACATCCATCTATACTGCACAGGTCGCCAGTCTACACTCGCGCACAAGATGCACGACCAAGTGGACCATGCTGGTAAAAAACCCTGGAGGGAATATCTGTTCTAGCTTGCACAAAGTGATACAGACGTCACCCTGCAGTCGGTCCATATCTTCTTGTGATAGCTTTGTTGAGCATATGCCTCTAAAAAATGCAGAAATCTCCACAAGAGGTCTAACCACTTTATCAGGCAATGACTTACGCAGTGCAATTGGGAGAAGCTGTTGCATCAGTATGTGGCTATCATGGCTCTTCAAGCCGGAAATTGTACGGTCCTTGAGCCGAACACATCGTGAAATGTTCGAGCGTATCCGTCCGGGACCCTAACATTTCGAAGAACCTTCAGAAAATTTTCTTTGTCCTCTCTAGACATGTGTGACAGGCAGCGGGAATATACGTTTTACCGTTGGCGGCCGTGAACGGATGCAACTTAGGTCTCAACCCCATTTCCTGCAAGTCCAGCCGAGCTGCCAAGTTGTCCTTCGTTTTCCCTTTTATATCCAAAATAGTGCCAAGTATATTGTCCATGACATTTTTCTCTATGTGCATAACATCAAGATTGTGCCGAAGCAAATTGTCTTTCCAATACGGCAATCTGAAAAATATACTTTTCTTCTTCCATATAACATCGGAACTCCCTGCACCCTTCTTCCGCTTCTTCCGTTTCTTCTTCTTACCCGCGGTCTCATCCCCAAACGCAACTCCGTCCAACTGTTGAGAACCTCGTATCCGCATGGCACAATCGGTGCGCTGTCAAATTCTTCAGTACCGTCAAATGTCCTCCTGTTAAGCCGCCACAGATGTTCAGGCGGCAGTATCTCCTGTGCCCCATATAGCAAAATTTGCATCCGTTCTTTAAGCGTATAGAACGCGTCGATTGCATACAGCAAGGACATGCCTTCGCACCCCTGTTAGGCC